>JAVRQT010000014.1:0-600000 GCA_035926095.1 Elasticomyces elasticus
CCAGCTCGCCGGGGAGGATGAGCCGTACGGAAGTCTGGATCTCGCGCGATGAGATGGTCGACTTCTTGTTGTAGGCGGCGAGCTTGGATGCTTCTGTTGCAACGCGCTCGAAGATGTCGTTCACGAAGGAGTTGAGGATGGACATGGCGCGGTTTGAGATGCCGGTATCTGGGTGGACCTGCTTGAGGACTGGAAAAGGTGTCAGTGTGAGTCACAAGTGATGGAATGAGGCTGGATTGCGCACCCTTGTAGATGTAGGAGCTGTATGTCTCCTTGCGCGTCTTTGTGCGCTTCTTCTTCTCGCCCGATGGCGCGGCGGTCTTCTTGCCAGCCTCCTTCTTCTCAGCCGGGGCTTTACCTGCTGGTGCCTGTGATGGAGGAGTCAGCTTTGAAGGGCAGATTGCGCTGGAATGCGCGACTTGCCTTGCCAGCCGTGGTAGGCGTCTTCTGTGCACCCTTGGGAGGCATTCTGATCGATTTGGTTTGGTTTGGAGTGTGGGTGAGGTGAATGTGTTGGATTGATGTGAGCTGGTGATGCTGTGGAAGTCGAGAGTTGCGCGTGGATGTTGATGAAGAGGAGCAGGTTCGACGTCGAAGGAAATCGCGAGCTATTTGAATGGAAGCCGAATGCGCGAGGATCACAGCCGGCAAGTTCCATGGTCCCTGCCCCACCGTGTTATGATCTTCCGAATGAGGGAAGGCGCCAAAGCGCGGTATCAATCGCGAAAGCAAGCTCGGCCTGCAACTATTTAGTCTCGACACCTCGCTGTTCTTTCTCGTTCTCGCCCTCTCACGAACATCAACCACCAGCATTCATCGACCTCCAGCATCCACCAGCCCACCCAACACAACCACATCACCAAACCAACCCCACCACACAAATCCATCAAAATGACTGGAGGCAAGTCCGGAGGCAAAGCCAGCGGTGCCAAATCCAGCGCGCAGAGGTACGTTCTCACTGATCTCGCCTTTCCTCCATCACAAACCCCCTCCCTTGACGCGCCTTTTCCCATATCAAAACAACGCGTCTTTCGCGTCTCATACCATCCGGCGCATTCTGACATCATTCACAGTCGTTCATCCAAGGCCGGTCTCGCATTCCCAGTCGGTCGTGTCCACCGTCTTCTGAGGAAGGGCAACTACGCACAGCGTGTTGGTGCCGGTGAGTCACATCCACTTCAAACCGCATCTCAACCACATACTGACTCGAACCAGGCGCACCCGTCTACCTCGCAGCTGTTCTTGAGTACCTGGCGGCCGAGATCCTCGAGTTGGCTGGCAACGCCGCCCGCGACAACAAGAAGACCCGTATCATCCCCCGTCATCTCCAGCTCGCCATCCGCAACGATGAGGAGTTGAACAAGCTGCTCGGCCACGTCACCATCGCACAAGGTGGTGTCCTGCCCAACATCCACCAGAGTAAGCTAATCCACCACCTCTACCTCATGTCAACAGTCACTGACCTTGCTTCCTTCAGACCTCCTTCCCAAGAAGACCGCTGGTACCAAGGGTGCATCCGGCCCAAGCCAAGAGTTGTAGATGCTCTTTGGTCCCTTTTCTCAAGATTCACAATGGTTAACGGCGTACGACGGGGTTGCTTGATTGAGATGATTATGGGCTCATCACGGAGGGTATGAGCGCTATCATGGCATGGCAGCGAGTGTGTTTCCTTACTGATCCTGCATCGGTCTTGAGTGCAGAGAAAGCTGTACATTATGCCCACCAGGTGTAGCAAGGAGGCTACTGGGCAGGGCAGAGCTTATGATACCACAATGAGAGCTTTCTGATCAACTTCAATACTGCTTCCTTCTCATCTCAATTCATCCGCATCGCTTTCTAACACGCTATATCATACTCTACCGCAGTAGTAAATCACACTCATACAGCACGAGAGACACTTCGCCATTCGGAACACGTTGAGATTGCTGACCGGAGCTCCACTTCGACAATCAACGCCGATGTAGCATTTCAGCAATGTAGTCAATAATAGATCCGATATATCACTACTGTACTCTTCCAACCTCACCACTCCCACACTCCAGCCCACGATGTCAGAAACGCCAGTATCCCGTGGTCAATCACCTCTGCCTCCAGAGTCAGCTCTCCACCTCCCTCGCATACTGTGTCTCCATGGCGGCGGCGTGACGGGAGAGGTCTTCCGCATGCAAGCTCGCGCTCTCATCAAGAACCTGCCAGACTTTCGCCTAGTCTTCGCTGACGGGCCTTTCTTTTGCGATCCGGGTCCAGGCATAGTGCCGGTGTACCAAGACTATGGCCCTTTCAGACGCTGGTTACGCTGGCTGCCGGAGCACCCAGAGATTGACGATGAGTCGGCAATCGAGGAGGTCATGTACAACATCAAGACCGCAAAAGACGAGGACGAGGGAGACGGGCCATGGGTAGGATTGATGGGTTTCAGTCAGGGTGCCAAGCTGAGTTCGAGTCTGCTGTACGACCAGCAGATACGGATGGAGAAGGAAGGCAAGGCAGATACCGATTACAAGTTTGCTGTGCTGCTTGCTGGGCGGAGTCCGCTCGTCAGCTTCTGTGAGTACAGCAAGAGTCCAGCATGCGTGGCCGCTGGCGCTATCAGCGAAGGTTTCCATTATGAGGGCGAGAGTCCGCATGTGCTACGATTGCCAACGATTCATGTGCACGGTGTGAACGACCTGGGACTGCATCTGCACCGGAAGATGCTGAAACAGTATCACGATCCCCGCTCAACGACACTGATCGAGTGGGATGGCACGCACAGAGTCCCTATCAAGAAGACGGACGTTGAGCCGATCACGCAAGCCATTTACAAGCTCGCTCGTGAGCAAGGTGTTGATGTGTAGATGTCTACTCAAGCGCAGCATATATCTTCTCCTCCAGGCTTTCGATCGTCTCTTTGGTAGTGGTCATGGCAGCCATTGCATACCACACGTTGCCGAGAACACGCGAGTGGATCACCCACTCTTCATCAGGGCCGCCGGCAAGCAACTTATCGCGCATCTCGTACGCCGCCTTCGAAGCGTAGCTCTTCCCGTCCGGATCTTTGAGCGAGATGGCCAACACAGAGCCGAGCGCGAAGACGGATTCGACCTGCGAGCGCTGGCTGACGGCCTTGATGAATGCCTCTGACCACATGCTCCATGCTCCTACGGTCTCGGATCCACCTGCTTTCCACGGCTGTTTGAAGCTATCCCACGCTCCGCCACGGTCCAGCTTCATCATGGTCTTTAAGCTTTCGTTCGCTACTGAGCAGCCAACTGGGTGTGCAGTGTAGCTATGGCCGTGCAATAGCGCATCGGTCTTGTCATCGCTGACGAACGCATCGAAGATCGCCTGGCTTGCTGTGGTAGTGCACAGAGGTAGCACACCACCTGTCAGAAGCTTTGCATTGGCGACGATATCTGCGTCGATGCCCAAAAAGCTCTTCGAAGCGCTAAAGCGACCCAGGCGGTACAGACCAGTGAAGATCTCGTCGCAGATTACAGGCATACCAGTCCAATCCAGGTCATCCGTGGAGGCCTGGGCATTGTGCGAGCGGCCTCGTACAGAGTCGACGAGGCAGCGCTGGAATAGCGGATCGGCGAACATCATACCGCCTGCGCCGAGGAGGATGGGCTCAATGACGAGAGCACCGAACTTGCTGCCCTTCTTCTCAAGGTCGGCCAGCCTGGCGTCGCAGTATGTCCTGTACATATTCGAATCCACCTTCCGCTTCTCAAAGTCAAAGATATCGTCCAGTGAGTCAAACGTTCTGGCCTCGCCAAAGACACCCTCCAGTTCTTCGGGCGCCTCAACAATCCACCGACTTTTCCGCATCTTCACTTGTGGAAAGTCGAGCCACTGCCCACGGCCAGTATACCACGGCTCCTTCTTGTTGTATATACTGGGCTCCGAGCAGTCCATTGTTCCCATCGTGTCGCCATGGTAGCTGCCCTTCAAGCCCAGTATCACTATGTCCTCGTCTGCGCTCCAACCGTTTCGTGCCGCAGCAGCTCGGATGCCCATCTTGACAGCAACTTCCATGCCGGCGCTGCCATTGTCGGTGTAGAATACCTTGCTGAGACGCGGGTTGCCCATGTTCGCAAGCAGTGTCTGTGCGAGGCGAAGAGCAGGCTCATGGACAGCGCTGGCGAACATCACATGGCCGTATCGGCCAGCTGCGTGGGCAGCCGTGAGTGCAAGGTGTGGATTACCATGTCCAAGACCCTGCGTCCACCAGGAAGCAGATGCATCGAAAGCTGGCCTGATCAGAGAAGCTTGTGGATCTTGAGCAGTTACAGCGGCTTGTTGAGTGGTATGAGTGGCGAAGTAGTCGCCGTAAGCCGAGTCGATTGTTGTGATCGTATCTTTCGACCTTTCACTGTGCTGCATAAACGGGTGCCAGATCGCTTCAACAGCTTCGGTGGACATGGCTTGCAGGTCTCCGACTCGTTTGGCGTGGTCTTCGACGAACTTCGCGGCATAGCTCTGTACGCTCGACGAAGCTGAAATCTCCTCGTAGTACTGCTGCATTGCCCGTGAATCTTCTGCATTACTGAAGTGCCTCTCGGGAGGTGGAGGAACAGAGAAAGCATGTATGTCTCGCTCCGCGAAGTAGTCTTTCAGATAGCTATGGTTATCATATCTGCTCTCCGCAAATAGCGCCACGGACTGTACATCGTATCCTCTGGTGTGCAGAGACTCCCACGCGGATATCGTAGTGCCTATGCCTCCCAATTGATGGTCACCCACGAGGAAGACTGGAAGCCTGAGCGGACGATACAGATCTGCTTGAGAGCTGCCGCTGGGCGCTGGAGACAGTACGCCACCTGCTGTTTCGACGACTGCAACGCTATCCTCGCCATTGGCATAGGAGGTCAGCTCATTGTACACGGCTGCACGGATATCATCGTTGGAGGTCGACTAAAAATGTAAGCCTGCGTACTCTTCCGACGTCAAATCCACGCACCTCCTTCGATGTCCTAGCTGCTATGTGCGGGCTCACAGGCTCCGCGAACTGATACAAGCACTTTGCTTTGATGTTCTTGCTCAATGTGGACAAATGCCTGGAAGCATTGTTAGCTACGGTACACGATAACATGATATGAGTCTCAACGGGTTAGGGTTTGGGTAAAGATCGAGTCTTGTGTCGTTGACGTGCTTGCACTGATTGAGCTGGTCGTTGAGAAGGAGATCTCGCATTTACCTATCGTCTGCTTCATCCTGTGGTCCAGTAGATATCGGCTTGAGGTAGTGAACCTTCGGAAAGCGTTTGAGGAAAGCCCGGCAAAGAATTGACGAGAATATCGTCTTGCCAACACCAGTATTTGCTCCGTATACTTGAAGCACTCGTAGTTTCGGCCACAGCACCGAGCCGACCTGTCTCATACCTCCTCGCGAACCCAGCAAAACGAGCGTATTGATGGTACCTGCATGAGCGATCTCACGAAGGCTAAAGGTCATCGACGCCAGTGGAGTGGGCCGAACCTTCGGCGAGATCGGTGAAGCCAACGAAGTTTGACCACACGACAGACATTGACAGACATCGACATACTCAACATCGATATACAGTGCGAAGTTAAAAGCCCGCACAGCCACGGACTAGCAGGGCAGGACAGCACCAATATCAGTGATACTAGTCACATCATCGGAACTGAGAGCATTCACCGACATTTGCCGCTCCCCGAATCTTGGCATATCACATGTTTGAGTAGAATATAGGAGGCTGGTTGAACGGTCCGGCGACGAGATGGGAGAACAGAAGCAGTCCAATCTTGAGACTACGATATCACACAGACTCGACAGACGACGGTCGTCTTCTACGATCCGTCGGCTAACAACGACGCCTTCGAATGCAGTCGACTTTTCTTCCAACGACTTTCTCTCTCTGGCAAGCAACGACGAGCTCCGCCAGTCGTTTCTCGAGGAGCTCGCCCGCGGACCGAGCAACACTGGCAGCGGTGGTTCTCGCCTTCTGGACGGTAACTCAACCTACGCCGAAGCCCTTGAGCACCGGATTGCAGCTTTCCACAAGGCACGCACAGGCTTGCTGTGCAACTCTGGTTTCGATGCCAACGTAGGCCTGTTCTCCTGTCTTCCACAGTCTGGCGATGTCATAGTCTATGACGAGGCCATCCACGCCAGTGTCCACGATGGCATGAAGCTCTCCAGAGCTGGAAAATGCGTATCTTTCGCTCACAATGATGTGGAGGCATTACGCACCGTATTATATGATTGCGTGGCGGCCGATCCAGCGGTAAAGGACGGACGAAGGAACGTCTTCGTAGCCGTTGAGACGGTGTACAGCATGGACGGCGACATCGCACCTCTGCAAGCCATTGTCAACCTGCTGAACGATGAAAGCGTCTTACCGGCATCGAACAGCTACTTCATCGTCGACGAAGCCCACTCAAACGGAATATATGGCGCACGGGGTCGCGGTCTCGTGAGCGAACTGGGTCTCGAAGAGGAAGTAGCAGTCCGTCTGCACACCTTCGGTAAAGCGCTGGCGGCAAATGGTGCGATTATACTCTGCAGCCCATTGATACGAGAGTACCTTGTCAATTACGCGAGGCCGCTGATATACACCACATTCATGTCCTTTCCAGCATTGGCGGCTATTAAGGCGTCTTATGGCTTTCTGGAAACGGGCAGAGCCGAGTCGCTGGCCAGGAACCTCATGGATGTGCTCATACCTGGCTTGCATGCTCGACTACTGGCTTTGGAGGAGACTTTGAGCGCCATGGATGGTTCATCGGCGATGGCTCTCCTGCGCGTACCTTGGGAATGCCCAAAGTCTGCGATATTCTCAGTCTTGACCTCTGAGCCGAAGACACTCGCTGCATACTGCCAGAGCAAAGGCTTCGTAGTTCGTGGGATCGTGCCACCTACCGTGCCTGCTGGCACAGAGAGGATTCGGATCTGTTTGCACGGTGGCAATACAGTCCAGCAACTTGACGGCCTGGTCGAGTGCATCCGGCAATGGGTCGAGACGCGGAGTGTACAGGGTCCGGAGGCCTCGAATGTGATGGTCAAAGCAAGATTGTAGAGATGCCAAAAGCATACTGTAGGACACGATAGTGTACAGTCAGAGGAACACAGCGTGGGTTGTGGTATAAACATAGAATACCTGCCTCCATATGTACATGCCGAAACGCCTCATTGCCCTCCTCTAGACGTGCATTGCTTCCGGTGGCGGCGCTGAAGAAATAGTTAGCATGCTTTGTACGTCCTTCGTGTTCGTGATAGCACTCACGCTCCGTGTTCGTCACAGCAAGGTTCCGCTCATACTTGCTTCCACCTGGTGCTGTAGGCGGCCTGTACGGATCTGGGTGCTTCCACTTCTGCAGTATGCTCTCGGTCTCCTCAATCAGTGCCTACCAGGGCGTCAGTATGACCTCGTCCCACACTTCCTTCTGTCTCAACGCACTCTTTGCTGCCTCGGTTGCATGACATGCTTGTTGGCCTCGAACAGGGAGCGGATGTAGACTGCCTGACCGCGCCAGAGGTGTCGGTGGATGGCCCAGTCAAGAGCGAGCTTCAGAGACCGACGGTACAGCTTGCTAGGGAGGTGTTAGTACTCTCTCTAGGCGCAATGGCTGCCGATGCGTGCTCACAGGACTTCGTTCTTCGCGGCCATGGCGGAGGTGTTGCTGGGCTCGCGCCCGTCCTGGTTCCCTGTCTAGCCCTCCGTTTTACAACCCGTGCTCTCGATCACAGTGCGAGGCTTTGCGATTGCTGACTGTTGCTGTGTACACCGCGTGCAGCAGTTCGTCACGCCGGAGGTGAAGCAAGAAAGCGGGACGGGAGTGTTCGGATTGGACTTTGAGATCGCCAGCAAGCTCTCTTCGCAAACAACCACAAACCAGCCTCGCCTCTGCCAGCCGAACTCCTATACCACTATACCTGATCGCGGACGTTACCTTGACAGTCTCTAGCGTTTTGCCGTCTCCCTGGGCCATGCAGAGTTCACAATGCCTCCGCCGATTGGCGCGACCAACTTCGTCACTCCTACGCCAGCTTCCTAAGAGCTCCTCCAGCTCATTAAGGGCGACCGCGGGCCTCAGCACACTCACTCGTACCTCGCCTTCGTCAAACGCGCTCTTTGCGCCATCATGGCGACAGTAAGAAGCTTGGAAAGTGGTTGAGAAGGCGGTGACTGACCGGATCGCAGAAAAACAGCGCTTCCAACACACGCTCGTCTCTTCAGCCTAACAGCACGTCAGGATGGTCAGTTGAGGGCATTGAAAAAAGGCTGCTCAGCCCGCTGACGTCTACGTAGAGGAGCAGATCGTCAAGGTGCCAGACATGGCCGAATCAATCACAGAGGGTACCCTCAAGCAGTTCTCAAAACAGGTCGGCGACTACGTGGAGCTGGACGAGGAGATTGCAACCATTGAGACCGACAAGATCGATGTAGCAGTCAACGCACCCGCAGCTGGCACGATCAAGGAGTTTCTGGCGAAGGAGGAAGACACTGTGACGGTTGGGCAGGATCTGGTCAAGCTTGATCTTGGTGGATCACCGGGTCAGTCGGAGACCAAGGGCAAGGACGAGGCAAAGTCACCGGCATCGAGCGCACAGGAGACATCTTCCCAGCCTGAAGGCCAGGAGGAGTCCAAGGGCGAGTCGTCAAAGCAGGCCGAGCCGCTGAAGCAGCAGGAGTCAAAGCCAGAGCCATCAAAGCAGGAGAGCAAGCCAGCGCCACCAAAACAGGAGTCCAAGCCTGCGCCCACAAAGCAAGACAAGAAGCAGGATCCGTCTGTGCAGAAACCGCAGGATGTCCAGCCGAAGGTCGAGAGTCCCTACGGCAGCCGCGAGGAGCGCAGAGTGAAGATGAACCGCATGCGTCTGCGCATCGCTGAGCGCCTGAAGCAATCGCAGAACACCGCCGCCTCACTCACAACATTCAACGAGGTTGACATGTCTGCGCTCATGGACATGCGGAAGCGGTACAAGGATGAGATACTCAAGAACACTGGCGTAAAGCTGGGCTTCATGGGTGCGTTCGCCAAGGCGAGTATTGCAGCCATGAAGGACATTCCGGCGGTCAACGCAAGTATCGAAGGTGCTGGGAGCGGCGACACCATCGTGTACCGCGACTACGTGGATGTGAGTGTGGCTGTTGCGACGGAGAAGGGTTTGGTGACACCTGTCGTGAGGAACGCTGAAAGCCTTGACATGGTTGGTATTGAGCGAGAGATTTCCGCGCTGGGCAAGAAGGTAATCATAAATCCATCACATCTTTTCAAACAGCACTAATCTATCTGCAGGCCCGCGACAACAAGCTCACAATCGAGGACATGGCCGGCGGAACTTTCACCATCTCCAACGGCGGCGTCTTCGGCTCGCTCATGGGCACACCAATCATCAACCTGCCTCAGACTGCCGTTCTTGGACTCCACGCCATTAAGGACAAGCCGGTCGTTGTGAATGGACAGATCGTCATTCGCCCGATGATGTACCTCGCGCTGACTTACGACCATCGGTTGCTGGACGGCAGGGAGGCGGTGACCTTCTTGGTGAAGATCAAGGAGTATATTGAGGACCCGCGGAAGATGCTGTTGGCGTAGGGGAGGACGAAGGGGTGCTTGCTGGTGGGTCGCACGCATGAATGAATCGATGTTACTTTTAGCGGATGGGCTGGCGTTGCCTGCTGCTCCTGTTGTACAAAATGCATTGTTTGTCTAGTATTTTGCGTACGATCCGAAACATGTCCGCCATTTGCCGAACATCCAGCCCTGAACAAGCTTCGATGACATCCATCCACGCAGCAACGGACCGCGGGACATCGTCAAAGTACTATTATTGTGGCAAGTAGATCTCTATCGTTTTCTCTCATCATCAGGTACCTCATTCATAGAGCAAATCGCAACCATGGCACCCCATTACGAAGTTAATGCCGATCGCAAATACAGCATAGCGGTGGTGGGAGGGGGCATCGGAGTGAGTAGAGCCACATTGATCGAAAATTGAGACATGTACTGACTCCATTACCCCTCGGTTTGACAGGGTCTCTGTACTGTCATTGGCCTCCTGCACCAAGGCGTTCCTGTTGAGGTATACGAAGGTTAGTAGAGCCCGTGGGAGCACTCGACAAGCATCGCGGACTGAAGACCATGCAGCTGCACCATCCTTCGCCGAGATAGGCGCTGGTGTTTCGCTTGGTCCCAATGCCAGCCGAGCGATGAAGATGATTGACCCGGCGATCCATGAGGGCTTCGAAAAATGTGCAACCAATAACGGCTTTGATGCGTCCAAGAATTTCTGGTTTTCATTTCGCAAAGGCGACGATAGCAGTGAGTTCGGCACCAAATTCTTTGATCTCTGGTGTGAGACAGGACAGTCGAGCGTACACAGAGCTCGTTTCCTGGATGAGTTGGTGGCGTTGGTCCCGGACGACGTTGCTCACTTTGGGAAGAGGCTCGAGGAGGTCGAAGACAAAGGCGACCATGTTGTGTTGCATTTCGCAGACGGAACGACAGCAAAGCATAGCGCACTGATCGGGTGTGATGGGATCAAAAGTAGAGTGCGGCTTGCTGTTTTAGGTCTCGATCACCCAGCTGCGCACGCGGTCTTTACTGAGAAGTATGCATACCGTGGACTTATACCGATGGACGATGCGGCAGCATTACTAGGCGATGAGTTGGCGCGAAACAGCCAGATGTATCTTGGACACGGTGGCCATATACTCACATTTCCCATTGAGCACGGCAAAACAATGAATGTTGTTGCATTCTCAACCAAAGCGGATGGCAAGTGGGAGGACAGTGAATGGGTGAAGCCGCTGAATCGAGACGAGATGTACAGTGACTTTAAGGGATGGGTACCAGCGACGAAGAAGATCTTGAGCTTGATGCAGAAGCCGGACATATGGGCTCTGTTCAATCATCTCCCTGCACCAACCTACCACAAGAACCGAATATGCATACTGGGAGACGCTGCACACGCCTCTACGCCTCATAACGGAGCTGGAGCCGGCCAAGCTATAGAAGACGCGCTGATCATGAGCCGGGTGATGGCGCTTGTGTACTCTGCTGCAGACATACCACGAGCTTTCGCAGCGTTCGACAAGGTCCGGAGACCACGTTCGCAACGTCAAGTCAAGGTGGCAAACGAGAGTGGCTGGCTCTACGACTTGCAAGCTCCTGGGATAGGTGACGATTGGGACAAGGTCGAGCGAACTCTTGCAACCAAGCAGCAGTGGATCTGGGAGCACGATCTTGAAGCTGATGTGAAAGAGGCCGTGCGTATATATCAGGAGGAGTCAGCACGCCTGTAGAACAAAACTACCGCCTTTTGCTAGCACCACCTTCGCCACCACCGCCGCGCTGATCAAGGGCAACTACTTCGCTGATGCCCGCTGCTTCCTGCTCGTCCTCGAGAGTTTGAATCTCTTCCCGGCAGTCCCACCATTTTTGCTCTGCACGATCGAAGGCCTTCTTGCGCAGGTCTTTGATGGAACTATGCTCGATGTCATGCTGATACCTGAGCCAGTCAAGGACAGCCTCTTGCCAGTCGTTGGACGTGCGAGCGAAGAATTCGCGCAGGCTTTCGAAAGGCCGTGGATGAGGTAGTTTGTCGGCGACGGCGGGGACGTCGTCTTCCTCGATGGGCGCCTCGAAGGGAGCCACAGACGACGCTGGGGTACTGGGCTCATCTGCGGACGCGACCGAACTTCCTGCGGCAATATCAACACCACCATCTTCGTCGTCAGATTCCTCAGAACCTTCGTCGTCCTCATCATCGCTTTCTTCGTCCTCGCTGCCTTGCCAATCCTCGATCTCGCGCCTGAAGATCTCCTTGCAGCCGTCAAGCTTCCCAAGATCGATCGCCCACATCTCGTCAAACGTGTACTCGACGTCGCCTTTCTCCAGTATGCCGCCGAAAATGTACAACGTGTCCTCCTGCACCGCCAGCTGGCCGTTGAATCGTGGATGAGGCATCTCCCACGACACTGGCTTCTCAATCTTCTCGCCTGCTTCTTCGCCGTCGCCGGTGTGAGTTGCTTCGTCGGCATCCGGAAGTTCTACATCAGCCACGCCCTTGCCTTCGATGAGGGCTAGGTTGCGTAGCAATTCCTCTTCGTCTGCCCGGCCTCGCCCTCGCTTCCCACGCTCAGCATTACCTCCACCTGCCTTCTTGGCAGACGTTCGCGGCCTGCGCAACGACAGTGTGAAGAAGCGGTTACGATCAATGTTGTAGGCAAAAAGCTGATTGAAGAACTCGCTGTCGATACCCTCCTCACTCTCCTCAACATCATGGACGCCCCCAAAACTAATGCCGCGGCCTTTGTGGTGTGCCATAGTTGCTCCAGCTCGTGCTGGGTTCGGGGAGTTGACTGGCCGCTTTCTGCGTTCCCATCTTACTGTGGGAAGTGCTCCGACAGGTGCATCAGCGGCTGGAGGCGTGATGCGAAGATACCACGTATCTTGGTGCACCAAAGGTTTCATTGTAACCTTTGAGCCTGCCTTGCCGCCTTTGGTCGCCTTCCCTGCAGTGGTAGAGACCTTGACACGAGAGTAGCCGCCGTAGAGCACTGCACCGCTCTCGTGTGGAAGTAGCGAGAAAGAAGACCTCGCATCGGGCTTCATCGAAGCAGGAGGCAGCTTCGGCTCATGCCAACTAAATCTCTGCGTGTCATATAACCAGATATCCTGCAAGTACCGTGTTTGCTGGCTCGTGTCCTGGAAGCCGCCGAACAGAACGATATAATTCTTGAAGTAGGTCATGCGATGGCCACTTCGTGCTGGTGGTCCACCTTTGCCTTCAAGCTTAGTCCACTCTCTCGTGCTGGGCTCTAGCCGCCAGAAGTCGTTGTAATGGTAGAAGGTGCCTTGTTTGGGAGATGAGAACTCGCCGCCAAACATGTAAATGCCGCCTGCGTTGCCTCCCTGACACATGGCATGACCTGATCGTGGCAAAGGCGAGTTTGGGCTTGTGGCCTTCCGCCATACATCCTGATTGATCTTGTAGACGTAGAGGTCACTGTAGAAGGATGCCAAGGCACCATTGTAGTACTCGCCACCGAACAAAAAGAGTTCACTGTTGTTACTGGGTGAAGCTACAAGGGTGGCGGATGATCTGGGCGATGGAGGATTTGCAGTGACCTCTATGATGGCGAGGTGTTGCTCTTGTTCCTTCTGATATGCAGCCAGAATGCTGTCGAGATCGGCATCCTCGGCGTCGCTGTCGTCGTCCTTCGTCTTCTTAGAGATCTTCTTCTCCTTCTGCGAAGATTTCTTTTCCTGCTTTCCTGCTTTGCGGGCTTTCTTCTCCGCTTGCTTTGCAGCGTCTTTTCCCTTTGCTTTTGGCATAGTGCTGCTGTGTAGGTAAGACTTCTCGACTGGTCAGAGCTCGAAATGTGGTCGTGGCGTTGAATTAAAGATGCTTTCTTCTCAACTTTCAAACTACCAGCTTGACGAATAAAAACCAGCTTCTGCGACCACGAGTAATTGACGGCATCTATCTAGGCCGATTCGAACGTGTGCCGACGTAGTCTTTGACATTGGTCGTACAATCTACTTGGAGTGCGTTTGCACCTCCTTCCAAGTTCATGCTCACTTTTACTCGCAAGATGTCTAGTGTTGCGCCAGCCAACATAGTGAGCCAGCGCTCTTATCTGGTCGGAGGTGAGTAGCAAGTCAGACAAATACGCAGGCTTCTCGCTAACGGCCTCCAGGGAAGCTCAATGTTACTGAGCACTTCTTCGATGTGCCCAAGGACTACAGCAAGCCAGACGGTGGGACCATCCGGGTCTTCGCTCGCAGCGTACGAAAACGAGACACTGCGATCGTCCCGGAGACGTCAAAGGACAAGGAACAACTCCCATGGATGTGCTATCTTCAGGGCGGCCCTGGCATGTCCTGTAGAGCACCACAGAACTACAACTTCACGCAGACCATCTTGGATCGAGGCTATCAGCTGCTGTACATGGACCAGAGAGGCACAGGAATGAGCACGCCCGTCACAGCGTCGACCCTCGGCATGCGCGGTGGCAACGAAACGCAAGCGAAGTACTTGAAGTACTTCCGTGCCGACTCAATCGTGAAGGACTGCGAGGCGATCCGACAATCTCTCACAGCAGATTATCCAGACGAGAAGAAGAAATGGAGTATTGTTGGCCAGTCGTACGGCGGTTTCTGCAGCGTTACCTACCTCTCATTCCATCCGGAAGGTCTACGAGAGTCATTCATGTTCGGTGGACTACAGCCGCTGGTCGGGTCGCCGGACGACGTGTACCGGCGGCTTTACAAGAAGGTCATCGAACGCAACGACGCATATTATGCTAAGTTTCCGGAAGATGTAGCGAGGGTGAAGACCATCATGAAATATCTGTCTCGGTTCGGCGATGGCAAAATCAAGCTTCCTTCAGAGGGCACATTAAGCCGTCGTCGTTTCCGCCAGATCGGGATTATGCTTGGGTTCCATGGCGGCGTGGATACGGTACACGATATTGTGCTGCAGGCAGCCTACGACGTGGAAAGCTTTGGACATCTAACGAGAGCAACACTCTCTGCAATCGACCAGGCCACTTCGTTTGACGATCACATCTTCTACGCCATCATGCATGAACCAATATACTGCAATGGCAATGCGCCGAACTGGTCTGCAGACCGCATAATGTCGGAGTACCCGGTCTTCAATCTAGACAAGGACGACGACGACCCTATATACTTCACGGGCGAGATGATCTACCCTTCCATGTTCGAGGACTACTCAGAGCTTCGCAAGGTGCAGGATACAGCTAATCGTGTTGCGGCCGACTCCGAGTGGCCGGCGCTCTTTGATGAGCAACAGCTTGCAAAGAATGAGGTACCGGTGTACGCTGCCAGCTATATGGAGGATATGTACGTGGACTACGATCTAGGCATGGAGACCGCGCGGAAGATCAAGGGATGCAAGGTCTTCAGCACGAACGTCATGTTCCACGACGCAATGCGGTCTAGGATGGACGAAGTGCTCAAGGCACTATTCGCACTGAGGGACGATGAGATTAATTGACGCCACCAACAGCTCCCAAGTATTACATTTGGACAAGATGAGATCGGGCGACGCCGCTGCTCCATGAGGCTTGGAAGGTCGGAAAGCAATGCGTGCCTGTATACGTCCCTCCGGTACTGCGAGCCGTTACCATCTCAGAGACGTAGATCATGTCCCAACACCATGTCATTGACTATACTTCCTGAAGCGTTTTGCGGCTCTACGGAGAGGCTCGGAAAGAGAGCAGTCATCCGTCTCGTTGTCTAGATTGCACATCAGACATGTGAAGATGGTGTGGTGTGCGAGAGGTACAGATGTCTATGTACTACTTTAGCTTCGTCTCACTGAAGCATCTCCTCTAGCCATCTCAACTGTACAACGCTAACGTCTCGTGCGTAAGCTTTGTTAGTGTAGACGAATTGGTTGTATAGTATCGCCTCAACTTTCTTCCGTCCGAACAGCACACTAGACGGGTGAATCGCTACCGTCTGGTTGCCAGTGAACGTCTTGTAACTACCGTCTGGACATAGACGAGCCACCTTTGTAGAGTATCCCCTCAGGAAGCACTTGAGTATACGCTCCTGTGTGGCCTCATCGGTAGCTGCGCGCACCTCTTGATCTTGGAGGAGTAGCTTCGCCTGTCGGCACTGCGCGGTGAGCTGCTTCCGAACATCCATGACGCTCTGCATCGCTCGGTGGCTGACCATGTGCTCGTTTGCCCATCGTCGCCTGTCTGATTGCTCCTCTGCATACGCTTGTACAGCTGCAAGGTATGTCAGATGGTCCCCTTCGCGTCTTAGAAGTTGCGATCTCGCGATCTGTGCCTTCTCACGGCCCTCCTCGGTATCGACGGCCGTGAAGATATGCTCAACGCTCAAGCAGGCAACGATGTCTATGACCTCCAGTAAGCAGTCCATCTCAGAAGTAGCAGCTTCGAGTATCACGCGTCCCAGTGCCGGGGTCAGCGGGAGGCGAGCGATCTTGCGACCAATAGTGCTTATTTTGCCATCTTCAGCGAGCGCGTTGAGCTGTAATAGTTGCAGAAGCGCCTTGCCCATGGCTTCTTGAGGTGGCGGCGTGAGAAATGGAAAGCCAAGGACATCGTCCACGCCTCGTGCTTTCATGGTTAGAACGGCCTGGCTGAGGTCGCATCGAAGGATCTCAGGCTTGTTGTCTTTATCGAGAGTCTTGTAAGATGCTTCAGTGTAAAGCCTGTAGCACTGTCCTGCCGCTTCTCGACCTGCACGACCCTTGCGTTGATCTGCCGATGACTGGGAGATTGGCTTGACCAGCAGCGAGTCCAGACCGAGACGGTTACGGAATTGCTTGACCTTTGCCTTGCCTGTATCCACGACATATTTCACCCCTGGCACCGTTACGGAGGTCTCGGCAATGTTGGTGGTCAATATGATTTTCCGGGTATTGCGAGGTGGCGGCTGGAAGATCAACTGCTGAGCTGTTTGCGGGAGTGCAGCGAAGAGCGGTAGAACAAGCATCTTTGGGTAGTCTGTCGTCAGCCCTTGTGCAAGATCTTCGATAAGCTTCTGCAGCGCCTGAATGGTCTCCTGACCCGTCATGAAGACCAGAACATCGCCAGGTGTAGGCTCCTTACAGTGTATCTGGAATATGCGGTGTAGGGCGGCTTCAAGCACGTCGTCTGTGGGATTATCCAGATATTGGGTGACCACAGGGTATTGGCGACCCTCGACATGGCAGGTTGCTACATCTGTCTTCTCCGGCTGGTCATTGTCCGAGAATCCGTCCCAGGACTCGTCGTCTGCACCGTCCGGCTGCTCATCTGTGGGAGGTGCTTCTTCCAGCATACTCAGCTTAGCAGCGAAGAAGCGGCGCAAACTGTCTACATCAGCTGTGGCGCTCATCACTACCACTTTTAGATCCTTTCGCCTCGTCTGCTGCAGCTGACGGAGAAACCCCAGAATGAGATCGATGTTCACGCTACGCTCATGCACCTCGTCAACAACAACGCAGCTGTATTGGCTGAGAGCCTTGTCGCGGAGTATCTCCTGCAGCAGCATTCCCTCCGTCAAGAACTTAATCCTGGTGGAAGGACTCGTGGATTCATCGAAACGAACGGAATAGCCCACCTTGCTGGCAGGCGATGATGACCCTAGCGGTGTGCCCATCTCCTCAGCGACACGGCGTGCCAAGGAAATGGCCGCTACTCTCCGTGGTTGAGTGACTGCGATCTTTTTGGAGCGACACCATGGTTGGTCGAGGAGAAATTGCGGAATCTGCGTAGACTTGCCAGAACCGGTTTCTCCGGACAGGATAAGCACGTTATGCTCACGCAGTGCATCGCGGATGCCTTTTTGTCTGTGCCAAATTGGAAGCTGTTTACGAGATTCGAGTCTGGAAGATAGATATATTAGCTAGTGTTTGATGAGGCAATTGCAATATCAATAAAAACCGCTTGGCAAAAGCAAGAATTTCGCACAAGACCCTCCCACCTGGGCAATCTAGAGGGCGATGTAGGCAGCCGAAGAGAGCAGCATAGTCCAGTTTCACTGTTCGGAGAGGCCACATCACATCCTCAAGGCATATTCGAATAGGCTCGAGGTCCATGCATTTTGTATCCAAGAAATAAGCCACCTTTCCAGATCCGCTGTGCATGCGATCTGACAGCCTCGATAACGTCTGTGCTTCACCAGGCGCTGCGATGGCCGACCTTCTCTCGTTGCAATTGCTGGCTTGAGAGATGTACATCCCCGGGATAGATTCTTCCACTTACAGCTTAATTCGCTTTTGCTGGAGCTGTCCTCTTCCAGTGGAGTCGTCCTCGCGCTTTCGCTTGATGTTCGCACCAGACTCCATGATTGTTGTAGATGTTGTAGGAGTCTGCAGACATGAAGTCTCAAATGCTTAAATCTCGTGCGTCACTAGCGCGTTTTGATCGCGTCCTCCAACCAGGCTTCCGCCACCTCGCCGCAACTCTTCGACATCAACCACCCCAAGGTGGTAACACCGGCGATATGCCTCTCGGATTCGAGCGCATCAACGAGAAGCGCCAGCGTCCCAATGCCAACATCAATTTCATCAAGCCCGATGTCCATCAATCCGCTGCCGATCAAGCAATAGCTCACGACTTTCTCTCTCGCATCGCAGCGCAATGCTACCCCGTTATGAAGACCAACACGATCTCTGTGATGTCTCTGGAGGAGTTCCCACCAAATGCTGAATTCCTCGGACGCAACTTCAATGCCGGAGAATGCATCCAGCTCGTCCTCAAGGACAAGGGCGGCAGATGGCTGAGCTTCAAGTTTGTACAGATGGTCATGATGCACGAGCTGGCGCACTGCAAGCAAATGAACCACTCTCGCTTCTTCTGGAATGTACGGAACGACTACGCCAAGCAGATGGAGGGTTTGTGGGAGAAGGGCTATCATGGGGAGGGATTGTGGGGTCGTGGCAAGGATTTGGCGAGCGGTGCTTTCACTAGTGACCGTATGCCGGATGATGTGCAGATCCCCGAGCATCTTTGCGGCGGGACGTACAAGCGTGCGAGAGGCAAGAAGCGCAAGCGCGGTGAGACTGACGGCGGAGAGCAACCAAAGGTCAGCTACGCCGAGAGGCAGCAGAAGAGGATTGCGAGGAAGTTCGGTAAGCACGGTGACGGTAATGCCATCGGTGAGGACGAGCTCGTGCGAGGTGCACTCGACAGCAAGGCTGGCAAACGCCACACCGGCAAGCCAAAGGTTGCGAAGAGCAAGCGTGGCCGCGACCTCCGTGCGAATGCTGCTTTGGCGCGGTTTGAAGCTGCGAAAGCGCAGAGTCCTGAACGCACGCCAGAGCTAGAAGACGATGGCTCCGAGACGGAGTCGGGCTGGTCGAGTGACGACGACGTTGATTCTAGCGAGTCTATCATTCTTAGAAGGAAAGTTGGACGCGTTACAGATCAGAACGGCAACGATTTGGTGCAAGTCTGCGGTGATGAAGGAGAGGAGGATCAGGGTGGCGGTAACGAGAAGGAGGAGCTGCTTATGCTGAGTGGGAAGCCTAAGGACTTTCCGCCGAAGGCGACCACGAGTACTAAGCGGAGTTCGTGGCCCGGCAATGCTGACGAGGGGTCCGAGACCGAGAGTGAGGCAGAGGAGTCGACTGTGAAGCCTACACGCAGTACAGGCACGGTTGAGAAAGTCTCGAAAGCCCATGCATTAGCACCGCAGGGCAATCTCGATACCGAGAAACCGAGAAATGGTCCACCAACCAGGCGCAGCGTTGCGCAAAATCTGCCTGACGACGATGAGACCGAAAGTGAAGCTGAAGAACAGCCAAGCGTTCTCAATCGCGAGGTGTCCGTGCCGGCACCAGAGGCTACGAGATGGGTACCTCCACCTGCTCCAGCAAGCACGACAACATCCGCGAATGTGCTAGCTCCAAAGTCTGCGCATATCTCAGCCTCTACCACGCTGGTCTGCTCGATCTGCTCACTTGAGAACAATCGGAGCGCTACGATATGCCTGGCTTGTTCGAACGTACTCAAGCCCGCTCTAATGAAGGACCACTGGCGCTGCACAAGCCAAACATGTGCTGGCAACAAGTATATCAACGCTGGCGATGCTGGACGCTGCGGGTTGTGCGGAGGACAGAAGCCTCCAAAGACGACTGCTGCCAGAGGAGACGCTCGGCCTGTCGGGATCATCAGTCATGATGTGTTGAGGTGGGATTGAGCAGGCGTAACCTCGAAGGGACGAAGAACGCACGCATTGCCCCTGAATTTTATCAGCATGAGATACCCATTAGCGTGGTTCTATCAGAGGAGTATCCTCACTAACGAGCACTCTACAAAGCTCAACTAGTTCACTCCCAAATTACAGCCTCATGCTGTCTACAGAGGCTGATTGAGATGTGACCGAGTCACGCGCTCTGTTGATTGAGGCTGCCTGCGTGTTGCATGCACGAGTGATGATAGGCTCCCAAAGCTTCACCAACCAACCATCTTTAACGTCCACATCGTTGTGACTCTCGATAGAAGCTCCAACTTCCATCTACACTGTATTATCGTCGTCGTCCTGATCGTGCACACCACCACCACCATCTTGCCCCATATCCCACCAACGGCCGCCGCCAACAGCAATGCGCCCTGTGACGTAACCAGTTCAACCCAAGTCTTGGTATTGCCTTACCAGCCGATCCGGTATAAGACGAGAAGCAGCATAGATCGCGGGCGTGACAGCTACTGATTTAGCTTGCAATGGGGCTGTTCAAGTCGTCAAGTGTGTCGCCCGAAATCGCTGGACAATCCAAGACCGTTACACCCATCCCAAGCACTCCGCCATCCGCCGCTCCCAGCAGACCAGAATCGCCAATGTCGGCCAGCAAGGAAGAGAAGGTGCCTGATGGCAAGACGCCGGACGACTCGAGCAAGCTGCGCATGTTCCTGTCCATCCTCAAGCGCTTTATCGGCGTGTCGGATATGGCAGCAGCTCGTTTCAGTCTACCAGCACAGTTGATGGAGCCAATCCCGAATTTGGAGTACTGGCACTATCTCGATCGGCCAGAGACTTTTATATCGATCGGAGACAGCGAGGAGGCGTTGGGAAGAATGCTGGCGTGCTTGCGGTTTTGGTTCACGAAAGACTTGAAGTATGTGCATGGCAAGCCGTGCAAGCCGTACAACAGCACGCTGGGCGAGTTCTTCCGGTGTAATTGGGAGATTGAGGACACAGCACCGTCAATTGTGGGACAGGAGAACAAGGCGAACCTGCAGCAAACCATTGCTGCACCGCAAGGTCCTACGACGAAGGGACACCCTGTCAAGGTCAGCTATCTCACCGAGCAGACCTCGCATCATCCTCCAGTCTCGGCATACTACGTAGACTGCCCAGATAAGGGTGTCTCAGCGCGAGGATTCGACCAGCTGAGCGCCAAGTTCACTGGGACCAGCGTGAAGGTGACGGCAGGTAATTACAATCAAGGCATCTTCGTTAACCTCGAGAACCGGAACAACGAGGAGTACCAACTGACGCATCCTGCTGCGTTTTTGGGAGGCTTTCTACGCGGCAACCTGTACATCACAGTGGCGGATACATGTTTCGTGACATGCGAGAAGACTGGCATCAAGGTAATTTTGGAGTACTTGGAGGAGGGCTACTTTGGCAAGACCCAGAACAAGGTGCAGGGTGTAGTGTTTAAATGCGATACGACCAAAGACAAGACCACGCGGATAAAGGATGTCAAGGACGATATTCTTGCACGTATTGATGGTGTCTGGACCGAGAAGGTGTATTGCTCGATTGGACCGGCAGAGTTCAAGAAGGCCGCAGACAAGGACAAGATCTTGCTGATCGACGTCACTCCCATGCGACCAGTACCCAAGACGTGCCCGGCTCCGGAAGATCAACTACCAAACGAGAGCCAACGGTTCTGGGCTGGAGTGACGGAGGCTATTACGACGAAGCAGTTCGCTGCTGCGACGAACATCAAGCAGGAGCTGGAGGAGAAGCAGCGGACGAGAGCTGCAGAACGCAAAACACAGAACAGGGAGTGGAAGCCGAGGTTCTTCACCAATTCGACGGATCCTAGTGGCAAGCCCGAGTTGACCCAGGAGGGCAAGATTGCGATGAAGGGTATGCACGAAGGGCGGTATCATTTGGAGCCGCCGGCCGAGTATGCGGCGATGTGAGGGGTGATGTGTGCGAGGCTAATGCTGATGCGGAGTACGGCGTTTTGGGAGTCACGGCTGACGAGCATATTGCCGCGCAGGTGCATGGGGGTGTAGATATGGTGACTTAGACGGTTATGTGTATATGAGGCGATGCTTCAGTGGCAACCAACACCTGACAGATATGCGTCATCATTTGCTACATTGCTGACTCTGTGAAGTAGCTGGTGGTGGAGTTGGCATTACCGATATGTTGGTATGCGGTAAATAACTGATGAGACGAAAGCATCTCTGGAGTCCGTACTGTCGCATATTATACTGTCGTGCACCACGCAGTGGCATTGCGAGGATGCGGCATCGTTGGGCTAGCTTACATACCTCCTATGTTGGGCCGACTCTTCGATACGAACGCCACTGTCGTTTTAAAGTTTATGCCGCGTTGAGCGAACGTAACTCTGCAAGGCAGTCGTCAGATAACCTATCCAGGAGAAGGCGGAGCTTCTCCAGACCGAACCGAAGGTTGATGAGGTCTACGACCACTAGTCGCCATAGATGGCCTCGAGGTTGGCCACACGGCCACCGAACCCATCCATTCCAGCCAGGCCCTTCTCAATCTTCTTCGTGTAGTCGGGCAGCTTCTTGACGTCCTATGCCACCTACGTATCCAGCCCGCTGATATTGTCCTTGGCTTTCACCACTGCTGGTGACACTGCGGATCGTGTGCGGACATCTCTCTCTGTATGAGGTCAGTCACGATGTGAGCTCAGCCCTCACCGCGAGAGCTTGGGGCACACATGGAGCTGCTTGGATGACACCATCGACCGACCGATCGGTGTCAGAGCCGCCGGCTTGGGAAGCTGGCTCGACTTCGATAAGATCTCGACGTCGCCGTTTGGGTATGGCGCTGCTGCATAGACCTCGGTTGTGTGATTAAAGATAGATTGAAGCGAGACGCTAACGTCGCATGGAAAACAGCCATTGTCCGCGAGTGATGATTTTAAGATCTGCCTTAGAGCGTACACCATGCTGCGCATCTCAATCTGTGGCTTCCAAAAGCCGTATATCGCTCAGGCTCAGCGCCATGCTGCAGACGGCAGGCACTGTGGTCGTTTGTGGCGGCGGCGGGAACCTAGGCGTGACACTGTAGCAGCGCGGCGTCTCGTAATCGAAGCGGCTGTTCTCTCAGCGTAGACAGATGCGGTCGGGGTTCACGGAGTCGGTGTCGAACATGAAGGTTATAAAGTAACATAGGGATGGAGTAAGTAAGGTCGACATCGAGGTGAAGTTGGCTTGCGACAGTCGTCATTGGGGTGCATGCTGTCGCGAGGCGCAAATCGTCTTCTCCCGAAGGTGCCGTCGAAGTTCTACTCATTCCACCAACTGCACGCGCAGCTCCAGATTCTCTGCCACCGAGATGCTATCTTTCACTCCTGGACGAATAACTCCCAGTCCTTGATCTCCAAACTCTCCACTATCTTCTCCCTGATCTCACCACCAACCCGCAGCAGACCACCCGTCATTCTCCTCTCCAAATCTACCTCCCCAGCAACGTAGTGGCCTGGGATATGCGGCACGTTCACCGCCACCAAAACATCCGTCTTCTGCTCAACCAATCGAATAAGTAGCAGCAAGACACCCACAAAGTCCGGCTCGTGCGCCCTTCCACGCTGTCTGGCACCCGGCGGAGTAGTAGCGAGCAGTGTATACGCCGGTATGATGTCTCTGCGCACAGCATTATACATCAGCATCTCTTCGCCTTTGCCACACCAATCTATCTCGCTAGAACATACTGTAGCTTCCCCATCTTCACCTCTGAGATATCCCAAGTTGTCACCTCTCCCTCATCCTCCTGCACGAGGTCTTTAAGGTGATATTTCAGCGCTTCTTGGTCGTTCTCCTTCTCCACCCGCGCCAATATGTCCACCACAATGGAAGTGTAACCGTCCTTGTCTAGGTACACCTCCTGATGATCTGGTACCTGACGCAAATCACTGACGTCCGCGAAGTTGGATGGCAGAAGGCAGGTGATTGCTCCGCCGTAAAGTGAGGCTGGCACGTAGGTCAATGGTGCTGAACCCGCAGTCTCGGCGTCTTGTATGAACGGCATCTTCAGTGTCGTGAATGATGAGGAAAGGAAGATAAGGAAACAGGCTCAAGAAGAAGATATATGCCGTTGAAAATGTCCTCGAGGCAGCGCCAGGCGGCTGTCAGGTTGCAGTACTGTTACCTAGTGAGTCACAGCTCCAAGGACTTGTCAACGCTTGAGAACTGAGTTTATTCGAGAGTTGTCGTACTGTTACAGTCGTTGTGCTATGCTAATCGATGCTGATACAGCGACGAAGGTCGTTCATCGCGGCCTTAGGCATCTACGCCACAGCCGTGATGGTCCCGAAGAGCAGCAGCCTTGCATGAGGGCGTGGACTGTGTAGTAAACGTCTGCCATGCTGAGCTACCTCATCAATGCCTCGAGATCCGAGCTCATGTTGCGCGGAATGTCTCCTTCCAGACGTACGACCTCACGATGCCCACACATCCTCACCCACACCCTCGATCCAGTTGCCCAACCTCTCGACACCACCATCCCACTCCCTCAACCTTGACCGCATACCCTCAATTCCACTCCGGTCCAGCACCTTTGGCTGAACCCAGCTAATCCTCGCGACCTCATCCACCTGATCAATACTGCCTCTCAACAGACCCAGCGACAGCGCCTTCATGATCAGATGCTCGATTTCGTCCAGCTGTACCTTCGTCTCCTGCGAGATAGTAGCAAACGTCATGCTGCGATCCTGTGGTGCCCGCGAGAAGACCAGCTGTGTGAGTGCTGAGAGCGAGATCTTCTGGTAAAGGAAGTCCTGGTGCTTTTGGAGGAGGCTGTTAGCGTCCAGATGTTGTTGCAGGATCTGGTAGGCGTGGAGGTCGCCGCGGTTGAAAGCGAAGAGGAGTTCTCGTAGCCATGCATGCTCGGTCTCCTTCAGGCTGTCGAGGATCGGATGGAGTAGGAGTTCTCCGAAGTTGTAGATCGTCTCGCTCACCAGTGCGGCAATTGACAGGTCGTACGCTATCCGTCTGCGCTCGGTCTCCTGCAGGTCTGCGAGCTCCACGCATGCGAGGTAGAGCAGAGTTGTGCGGTAGTAGGCTGCGAACTCGTGTGATTGCTGGTGGTAGTCTGCGCTCACGCGGTAGAAGGATGCGTGCACGACGTTCTCCACCGAGTCGAATGTGTCGAGGATCTTTTCGGCTTTGTCAAGGTCGGTGCGCGATTCCGTCTTCTGGCCCAAGGTCAGACGGACCGATGCAACGTGAGAGAGTGCGAAGACGTAGGCGTCTTGTGAGGCCGGCTTGTCGACGCGGGATGTGAGTGTTGTGAGGAACTTCAACCGCTCCTCGTCATCTAGGTACACTGTCAGCCGCCACCCATACATCCACGGTTGCCCGCGCGCATACCTTTGCACTGTCCTACCGCCTGCAGTCCGATCACCACAAGCTTGAGCTGATTGATCTTGTCCGCGAACGTCTTCACAAATCCATCATACAGCCGTATCCGTTGCTCGGCGCTCGCAGGCTCTTGATAGAACTTGACAAGGATGTCGGTCAACTCGTGCCACAGCTTGCGCTCCCAGAAGTCTTCGAAGCTGAGAAAGTAGTGCTGCAGGTCCTCGGGGCTCTGTTCGCGCTCTGAGGCGAGCAGGTCGCTGATCTTCTCGTTCTCCATCGTAGCGGACCCCAGCCTGGGTTCTGATGGCAGTGCTGGATGTAGCTGTTGAAACGGATCGCCGATGGAGTCAGAGTTGTTGTATTCAAGTTGTGGTCGTCAAGAGTGATGTGGTGATGTGGTGTTTGTTTGAGAGGCGGTGATCGCCGCGCACCTCATGCGAGCTTCACCTCCGAGGCTTGGCCAAAGTCGCCGCAAAGGACATTGACGAGCAGAGCATGAAGGAGACAATAATCATACTGCGCCTGAATTGATTGGTACGTGCACGCAATGGCCTCTACACTCACGACCATGTCTTTCCTGCGCCCATTGGGACTGCCGCGACCAGCGACAGTCAGACACTTCTTGCGCTTCGGCACGACCACCCAATGCCGCGAAGCCCAGGCCGCACACACTCCACCAGCTGAAGGTATGCTGCTGTTTGAAAGATCTCGTTCGAGGGTCCAGCTAAGAAGACCCATCAGATCCCAACCTTATAGCCTCCCGGCAAGCCTCTGCCTCCTATCCGCCTTCCACGCTCAAGTCGCTTCCACGGCCAAAGGAGTCCAAAGCTTCTCACCGGACGAAGTACCCGCGAGCCGAGCGTGAATATCCTACGCGCCATCCTGTCCATACTGGCGCAAAAGCTACACCAGCGCCACTCGAACCACTACCGACTGAGCAATGTGCGCCTAATCTTGCGTACTTTGTAACCAGGACACCTAGCAAGGAGCTGCCAGTGTACCAAC
The DNA here is from genome assembly GCA_035926095.1 of Elasticomyces elasticus. NCBI lineage: Eukaryota > Fungi > Ascomycota > Dothideomycetes > Mycosphaerellales > Teratosphaeriaceae > Elasticomyces > Elasticomyces elasticus. The sequence goes on from JAVRQT010000014.1 coordinate 26,021, forward strand.
TAACGAAGCGCGGTGGTAACTTGAAGATCACACGAGTTCGGAAGATTGACGGGAGAAGAGAGGTATTACGGGATGAGCTGAGGACTGAGCTGGGATTGCAGGAGAAAGACGCTGTGGTCAATGCAATTACCGGGCATGTGGTGCTGAAAGGATGGTGGAAGAAGGAAGTCACAGGGTTTCTTGCTAGGAGGAGGTTTTGAGCTTTCGATTGGCAGGGCATTAGTCCTAGAGGTCTCTGGGTCTTGCAGCAGACGGTGCACAAAGCGTTGTGACGACAACATACGTAGCGATACATCGCCGCAATCCTGGACGTCAGTGGACTATGTGAAGAGATTCCCGGCAATGCTGCTCAGGCTTCAAGCAGCTGAGCAGTGTCTACATCATCGCAGCACTGTCATAAGACCGGCGATCAGCTTATGGCTCTTGGAAGCAGTCATGGGAAGTCTCACCGTGTCGTAGCAGCGACTATATGCAGCTTCAAGACATTGCCTGGAATGCATAATATCGTCCGAGCCTGAAAGCGCTTGACTACCGCTAGGAAGGCTCTAACCCTCGCAAGCATCGATTTCAAAAAACCGACTCGTCACATCTCAAGATCAGCGCATGCAGGGGTCACACGAACGGCGGTTACACGACGTCAAAACTAATGCGGAGGCTTCACGATGGAGGACGCCAAGGCTGTGAACTTCACTCGCAACTTGGCTTGGAGAGTCACAGAATGCCCGTGAGCTATCGTGGTACTTCGCGGAAGGAACTGGGTCGCAATCAGGGTCCTGCATTGTGCGACCGCGTCAAGGTCTTGCGCGACTGATCAAAAGCTGGTGGTCATCTCGATTCCGACAAAAATATCTTGCCTTCTCCTTGCTATCCTTTGTCCCGTACTGCACTCTCCAGCGTCGTACACGGCATCGACAAACCACAGTGAGTTACCTTAGCTCACTCCACATTGTACATTGTGAAATCGTTGTGAAAGATCAGGTTCACCATTGCTGCACACAAGCTTCACTTGCGATATCTGCACCTATCTGTTTGCACTTCACAAAGCTCCACCTGCAAACTTGCAACCTCTTCACAACACTTTCAAATACTGACACTACTTCATCAAGACCCCAACCACCTTCGTCCAACACCTATCCATTCCTGATCTAACACCTTAAGATGCCTCTCAGCAGCAAGCAGATGGAGTACCTGGCATTGGTAGAATAGTCTGTGTCCGGCTTGTAAGACATGCGCTGACCACCTGCCCCGTAACATTGCAGGCCTGGCAATGCTTCGAGACCGAGCCGAAGGTCAATTACGCCAAGTTTGCAGAAGTCGCTGGCTTGGCGAGCGCGAACAGTGCAAGGGAGTTGATGCGTGTAGCGAAGAATAGTAAGATCATCATACTGGAAAAACATGCCTATTCATCCAACTGACTCACGCCTCCCAGAGCTCAAGAACGAGTATGGCATGCTGTCCGCGGGGATGGTGAACGCAAACGCGGCGACTGCAGGCGGCAGTCCTGCGAAGAAGGCGACGCCCTCGAAGCGCGCCCGCAAACCCGAAGTATCGAGCGATGGTCATGGGGAGGAGAATGGCGACCTTGATGATGAGGAGAGCCCGAAAAAGAAGGCAAAGGCCAGCCCAAAGAAGGTTACCGTCAAGGCCGAGCCGGCAGTAGTGGAGGACGAGGATCCGCTCTTTCAGTGAGGTGTTTCGTGTGCTTCGGCAGACGAGGTGGACATACGAGGAGCGTAGGCAAGAGCAGGACGTGACGACGAGCTTTTGGAAGCAGATCGGCGGTTATTGGTGCGCCCGCAGCGCCGCTGGTCTGAGGATTCATGGTGTTGCGTAGCGGTACTGCAGAGCGTGTGTATTTACTCAACCTTGACCACACACCAAACTCACGATCATCATTATATGGGCGGCCCAATTTCATGAACTACATTTCAAGCACGTGTCCGAAAAGGCATCAGGCAGCCACACGGCGGCATTTTGGGGCGCTCAAATTGAGTAGCAGCCTTGGAGAGCGTCCACGTTTCGTGTGCCATTGGTATGTATGTACTGTAGGCTGAGACTTAGTTACCAATACAGCCCCTGTATGCAACACGCCACCTGACCTATTGAGCGCTCCTGCACGGGACCACTCCAGCCCACGCAGTAGCTCAGCCCAACCAGAAAGCGCACCAGAGGCTCTCGTTTGTCGCTAATCATCCTCAATAGTGATGACCTCCATCCCACGAACCATATCACTCACGTCGATTGCGGAAGAGCTGCTGCCTCGCTTGAAATCCTCCTGCGCCTCTGGAACTAGCAAGGCTCCATCCTGCGATTGCCCATGCAGTGCTGTAGCGGCTTTCTCCGCCCGATGCCGTCTCCCTACGGCCTCCATGACCTCCTTCTGGCCGACTCCCGCCCCCAACTCAGCTTTCACGCTCGCATAGTGCTTCTTCACATACCCTGCATAGCCAGTGGGCGCACCATCTCCACCAATAGCCTCCTTCCGCGGCACCGGCTTGATCTGGACCAGCTTGCTGCGACATGCACCGCACTTCTGCCGCTTCGGATCGATGCTCTTCGAGTGCCTCTTGAACTCCGTTCCGCACTCATCACCCGAGCACCGCCAAACGTACTTGTACTCGATCTGATAAGAGTGCTTCGTGGTGACTTCGACGCCACGACTGCCGAATGCGCGAGTGCACTTACGACCCCACTCCTTAAACTGCCTGCCGTGTGGTTGGTCTTTGATGCCAGAGACCATGAAGTTCGCGAGATGGCAGAACTCATGCGCGACGACATTTAGCAGGCGTTCTTCGTCGTCTATAACCTTCTCGGCTAGCTCTATCGAGGCGTGGTGCTTCTGCATTACGATGATGCTGCCATCTAATTGCCGTGTCTTCGTCGTCTCTCGCTTCCAGTTCGCGCGGCCGGCTGTGGTGTTGAGAGTTTTGGACCACACGAACTGCACGCCGCCAGTCGAAGCGGAGAGCTCACCAACCTGGCCATCAGTGATCTTGGCGTCAAGTTCGGCAAGGAATGCTTCGGCAACCTGATGCTTGCGTATCTCCCAGTCCTTCTTCGCGGCAAGCTCTACCTTCGTCCGTTTGGTGGGACTTTGCGATTTCTTGGGCGATCCTGTCGGCGATGCAGATGCATCATCTCGAGCAGCCCTCTCCTCCTTTGGCGACCATTCCTTGCGCGGAGAGTACTGATCATTCCAGTCATTGACCTTCTCGACGTTCCAGAAGGCATCCAGACTTTGTCTGAAGGGTGGCGTGGGTACACGTGCCATACGCTTGGACGGAGACAACAGGCGGCCTTTAGAAGGGGATGCTGGTGGTGGCGTGGAGGGTCTGCTTGGTAGTCGCTGCTTAGGCGGGCTATGCAGCCGCGGTGGCGAGAAGCGAAGAGTTGCCCGGTCGTTGTTCTCCTTGTCCGAGGAGCTGCTCGGTCTCGAAGAGTCTCCGATCTCACGTCCATCCATTCCATTCAAAACGGGCCGCTTGGACAAGGTTAGCAGCTCCAGACTTCGTGTCAGATCCAGGCCGGGTTGAGGGACTACATCTCCGCCAGCCTTCCTCGATGGGAATTTGATGAATTTGCGCGGGCTTGGAAGTTCATCGTCCGACGTCTCCGAAGTTGTGTCTGAGCCACACCACACACTTTCCTCGACGTCAAGCTGTTCGTCTATCCCCGCGGGTTGATGTCGTGCGAGCGGCTGCACATTGAGCGCTTTGAGTACTGTACAAGAGGGTTTCTTGGCTGGTGACCGTATCCTGGTTGGACCAGGCTCGTCTAGCAGAGTCGTCCCCAGGAGTTTTGAGCTCAAGTCGGACATGTCCCGCATATTTTTGAGTGGCGTAAGACGAACTTGCTTGCCATTCTTCGCGAGTGAGGTGATCCCTTTGGGCAATGGCCTGGCCTTGATCGCTGGTTCATTGCAGCCTAAGTCCTCGCCCTCGGTGTACGTCTTGCTAGTCTTCTTGCGAGACGATCTCCTAGTCGCTTCGGGCTGACGTGTAGCTTCCTGATCCAGTCGGCTTGCACTAGTTCCATCGCTGTTGCGAGCAATGCGTGCCATCCTACGATATACTGTATCAATGAGACCCCTTCGATAACGTGACGTTGTTTCAAAGTCGAAGTTCGCGTCTGTTTACCAGCCCATTGCCATGACAACCGGCTCAGAACCAACATCTCGCGTTCAAGCCGGGTGGCAAGAATCGGAGCTACATCCGGCTGTGGTGATTGTCAACGACACAATCCCCATCCGCTCGGCTGCTGCTGCACGTTATGAGCCTCAATAGGGCCGCCCGCCCAGCCAGGACGGCGCATGTGAGGTGTGGAGGCTAGAGATGGGGTGGAATTACGCAGTCCTGGCCAAGAAACGTCGGAGCAGCCATCTCTCATTCGAACTTCATCGATGATGACCAATGCAGTGCGCGGGAACGACTAGCCAGAACGAACCCGATCTCCCGTTGTGGCATCTGCGCCCTAGCACACCGGCCAATTTATAACAAGCATAATCAGTCATTCGGTGGCCCATGCGCGAGCAGTCACCTCATCCGCACGCTTGGAGATACCCCCAAACTTGTCTGTTCATGATCCCGGTGGCCATTACGACTGGGATATGCTTTCGGATCCCTGACATGCTTCGTACACCGAAATGGACCACTTGGAAAGACTCCAAGATACGATATGTCCACCGCTGCAGCATACGTCAAGCTGAAGTTCGATCGTCTCACTATCGGCTCCGCCGCCTTTCCAACATTGAGGTGACTAAACTGGCAGGTGTTTCTGTCTCCGGGTTTCTTCCGCCTAACCCCACCGGTGAAGGTACTTTGATGAGCATAGACCTCACCAGCCGCCTATTGGTTCTTTTGCTGGCTGGCGTGCAGGAGCTGAGCGCAGGAACATTACGCTTAAGAACAGACCAGATCCCCACATGCAGCGTGACTCGGGTACAGCCCTATGATTCTCACCGACACCTTCGCTGATTGGTTTGGCGTTCAAGCACGTCTCCTAAGCAGCACAACCTCCTTCACTGTGCCTGGCATAAACATCTTTGCAATCAGAGCTAGGATCACCACCCCGCCGCGTATGTGTGGAGTTATGGTAGAGCCCTTCAGCCGCAGCCGCGATAACACTCGGTCTAGCATGTTCTCCCAGCATTATTTTCATCGACATGGTAAGAGCATCCGTACGAGGTTAGGTTTTATCGCCATTTCATCCTCCACCAACATTCGTGCGCATCGTTGGGCGAGCGGCGACTTCGGTGGACACCGTTGCCTTTCTAGTCGACGAGTGGCCAAGCATCTCGTACGGACCCATTCGACATCTTATGAACTGCTTAACAATACCAGGCCATACAAACTTCCGAAGGAGTTTTTGCCCCCCCTACGCACGTAGAACATTCCAACAGCTTGGCTGCCATCGCCATCGACCTTGTAGCCCCGACTGGACGACCAAGATATAAGATTACCACCGCGACGAGGACGACCTGGACGAACCTACTCACATACGTGATCGCAGACAACGGAATTAGCCCTAGACTCGACCTTTCGGTTCGTCCGACCGCTTGGGGCTTATTAGATAGGCCATCCATCTGTGCAGAGCCAAAGCAAGCAAAGCCTCTGTTCATCGGCGCACAGCCACCTCAGGCGTCTACCTCTGACCTCACATCAACTCAGTCTCCAAAGGCTTTCGACATATCTGCGCTCGACAGGGGACAAAAGGGCCCGACCCGTGTGGCTTGACCACCAATCACGACGCATTTACAGTCGAACACCAACACCGGCATCTCCTTCTCCTATGTTGGCATACCGTCCCGTCAAACAGCTGAACGATCACGATAACATCAACTTGCGCACGGAGAACCATATGACTGCAACGATGTTTGAGGCAGCCGGTGAGGATATCTTGGGTCCACTGTCGGTACGTGAACATATATCTTCTGTCACTGCATTGTGATCCCAACACTACACCATCATTTTGAACTCACGTCCGATCACTTTGTGGTTGAAGACACCAAGCTCTAGCTTTCTGACCTCGTTTGGCCGGCCTACCTTCCGAGACGATGACCCAATCTTGCATACGCTTATAACCGTTTACTCGCATCCGTTGGCAGCGATTTACATCAATTGCTGACACTGTCAAGCCTTATTTGCCATACTGTCGGCCCGCTCGGAGGAAGGAGAGATCATTCGCGTTCGATCTGAACCGGTTCAAGATGTCCAATTACTACTTCCCTCCACAAACGACACCTCAGGAAGAGGACGATTTCGACTTCAGCCAAGCTTTCCCACCACCAACGAGCCAGCCACCACAGCTTGACTCCTCGTATTTCGCGCAGCCTCAATCAACAGTCACGGAGCAGCATCTTTTCCAAGATCCCTTCCAGCTATATCAGCCGGCGAATCAATACCATCAACAACTCGGGCTCGATGTTCAGCAGCACCCTGCATGGATGACTCCAGTCGTGCCATCAAACTACCATCCATTGCCGCAGCCGCAGCAAGTGGTACCTTTTCCAGCATTCTCGGAGACCTTTGACTACAATCAGACTATGGTGACAGCTGGGCCGTCGACAGCATCGGTCGATTACCTATCACCAGATGAGGCTGGACATACGAGAGGATCAAGAGCAACCTCTTTCGCATCAAATGCCAGCTCAGCACCCAGTCTATCTCGATCTGATGTATCCAGAAGTGTATCGCCGAGCATTAGTGAGATGGCTAAGTGGGTACGTTCGTCTTGCGCTGCTTCAGCTTGAGATCTGAGGCCGCTGACAAGAAGTGCAGGGTTTCCGAAATGGCAATGGCAGCTGGAGTTGTGGGTATCCGGGATGCACCTCGAAGTCCACTTTCAACAGAGGCTGCGATCTCAGAAAGCACTACAAACGTCACACGAAGTCGCTGTTCTGTCGACACGAAGGATGCCCACAGGCCACTGAAGGCGGGTTCTCTAGCAAGAAAGATCGCACACGACACGAGGCAAAGCACAACCCGAACATCGTATGCGAGTGGGATGGCTGTGAGCGGCTGTTCAGTCGCGTCGACAACATGGTATGCCCGCAATTTCGACTTGGTAAGCGCTCCACTAATGGCTTCGTAGAAAGATCACGTAAGACGGGTGCACAGGAAACGACTCGCGGATTAACTTTAGCCAAAGGCAATCAACGAAAGTTTGCAAGCTCTAGGACTGTCGCAATGTGGCAACGGCGACTGTTTCCAGTCCACTCAGCCAAGACGCTGAAAATTCCAACGACGTCTCAACGATTTCGTCCTTTTACCAAGACCGATCGTTATACCACGCGATCGTGGTAACAGTGGTGTTTGCGTTGCGACTGCGGTGGACCAGCGTAATTGTGCTGCTTCGTACTGGATTCTGTCACGACACAGCGGACCCAGCTCAGCTTCGCATCCAATCTCACTGGTGGGAAGCGTCCGTAGCACTACCGACTTCTGCTTTATCCTGCTTTATCATCGTCCCTGGTATACTACTCTTGCAGCCGCAGCGATCGCAATGTCTAACGGCTTCCAGAAGTGGACGATTCACCAACATCATCCCTGCTCTTTTTTCCGCCTGACAAGGTCGGCTCTTCAATGCTGGAATCTTCGTAAGCGTGCATCAAATGAACACGAGGAATCGAACAAGTGGCACGCAATTTCTGAGGACTGCTAGGAGAAGAGAAAAAGCTGGAAGCCTGATGGGACTGCCGACCGCGATCATCGGTACTCGCAGCTACCTCCTATTGGCTTCGACCATCACGAACGCGCAGCTGGATCCACTACAGTTTCGAGGATGCTGCTACGGAATATTGTACATGACTGGAAAGCATTGTCATTGCGTAGCATCTCATCATCGAGCTTTTCGAGACCTCACGCCATGATTCGCGGCTATCTTTTACCCGGGCAAGGCGTCCCATCACCGGTGAACAGAGTTCGAGGCTTCGTCAGCGTCGCTTGATACACCTAGATCGCCGGTCAAGTGCTTAACAAGCACCCATGTGATGGCACAGGCTTCATTGCTCCGCTGTGGCAGCACGATCATAGAGTGCTCCAACAGCGGTACCTCTTGATATCGTCCCGACCTCAAGTGGTGGGAGGGACCCGGGGAAGGCAGGGAACTATCGAAACAGCCAGGCAGACGCAGCTGGACAACCACAGAAAGAAGCATATCACGAATGACCGAGCAGAGTCACGGGTGACATGAAGCTGAAGAGCGGGTTCTTTGAAGGTTGTGTATTGCACAGCAAGCCTGGAAGCTGTTGGCAGGGGCTATCTGGCCTGACTACCGGCAAAAGACGCCAGGACGCCATGCATTGAACCCAGCAGCATCATGTACGTGGTACGATATAGTCTCTGTTCTCGATCGTTACGCTTTTCGTCTGCGTTTCAGGTCAGCGTGAACTCTTCACAGTAGCAGTAGCGAGCGCGACTTACCATGTGATTAACCTTGTACACCCCAACCAGTCGTGACGCCAACTCGAACATATTGTTCCGCAATGAAATGACAATAAACTGTGCGTTCTTGGTTCGCTCCTTGATGTAAGCCGCGACGATGGACACCTATTACAGCACGTCAGCGAAACGAATCGTGGTCGGAACTTTTGGGTGCACTCACATTCCGGAAGTCCAGCGCAGCATCAATCTCGTCCATCACATATAACGGCGTCGGCCGGTAATGGTGCAAAGCAAACACAAGTGCCAAGGAACTCAGCGTCTTTTCACCACCAGACAAATTCCCAATGTTCTTCCAGCTCTTCTTTGGCGGCATCACACTGAACAATATACCTTCTGAGAAAGGATCAAGCGAGTCGACAAGCTCAAGCTCAGCATTACCACCCATGGTGATCATCTGGTACATCTCCTTGAGCCGCATGGAAATGATGCTGAAGCCTTCCATAAAACCCTCAAGCCGCAATCGTCGAAGGTTGTCCGTTCGCGATTTTGCAGCATCTCGCTGTGCCAACGATGTCGACAGATCTGCAAGCCGCGAGTTGTACTCGCTGACTCGACGGCGGTACTCAGCAAGTACTGCGAGCTCGACATGTGCGCTAGTCCTTTCTTCTAGCGTAGCAATGGCAGCTTTGAGGTCCTCCTTGTCCAGGTCTGCGAGCTCATCGCGACTGAGCTCGGGTACAAGCTCGGGCTCCTTCTCCTCACCATCTTCAGTGACGGTCTGCATGGTGAGCTTGCTGAGTTTCTCCTCCCAATACTTCAACCGCTTCTGATTATCGAGGAGAATCTTCTGGCTTTCCTCCAGCTTATTCCGCATCTCCACCTCGACGCCACGGGTCTCGTTGAGCTTGCTTGTCAGGTCGTCAAGCTCCCTCTTAACCTCGCCAAGCTCGTCACGCTTTTCTTCAAGCGCCTGGTCAGCTTCCTCGGCTTGTCGTCTGAAGCCGGCAGTGTTGCTAGTCTGTTTCTTGCCGTCCTCTTCTACCTTACCAAGATCCTTCTCAATCTTGGCCATCTCCTTCTCCGTCTCAGCGTGCGCTTGCTGGTGTTTGCTGCGCTGCTTCTCGGCTTTCGTCTTGGATACTTCGGCATTGCCCAATGACTCATTGAGGGTGTCGATCTGCTCCTTCAAGCCATCTACCTTGCCTTTCTGCACGCGCAGCTTCACACCACCGACTTCCATGATCTTCTCCTGCAGCTCTTTGATCTCGTCCTCGATGCCGGCACTCTCAGATTGCAACTTCTCCATATCTAACTGCATTTTGTCAATCGACCTCTCCAGGGCAGCAAGCTTGCCCTTATCGGCTTTCGTGGGCTGTGCTTCAGCGGCCAGCTCTTGGATCCGCTTCTGCGCATCTGTGATATTGCGCTCAATGCTGTCCAGCTCTAAGCCCAGTTTCTGCGCTTGTGTTTCCAGCCTCGGAACTTGGCCTTGCAGTTCGCTGAGTTGACCGTTCAATTCTCGCTGGCTCTCTTGAAGCTCAGCGTATTCCTGTTCGAGTGCATCGCGATCCACCTCCATCTTTGCGACCTGCTCTTTTGACACGTCGGACGTGAGCTTGGACGACATGCCTCCCTTGGCGACCTTGGTACCACCACCGCTCATTGTGCCGGACTTGTCGATCAGCTGCCCATCGAGAGTCACGACTCGCCAGCGCTTGGCTCCGTACGCGATCCGATTTGCTTGCTCCAAATCCTTTGCGACTAGCGTATTTTGTAGGACACTGTAGAAGGCCGGCATGAATCGATCATGCTTACTCTTAACGAGGTCGAACAATCGCGGCACGTTCTCGGGCGTGTCGATGGGCGAGAGATCACGCTGTGGCAGTCGATCCAGCAGGATGAAGTTCGCTCGCCCAAGGTTGTTCTTCCGCAAGTAGTCGATGCACTGCTGTCCGTTCTCGACCGTGTCTACGACCAAGTTGTCGAGTGAAGGGCACGCAGTGGAGATGGCGACATCGTACTTCTGATCGATGGCACCAAGATTCCCAAGTCGTCCGTGGAAGCCATCAATGCGGCCAGAATCCTTCAGACGGGTCAGGCCAGACAGCACATTGCCTTGACTCTGCGTAGCTGACAGACTCGCTCGTGCTTCGTCAGCTTTAGACCGTGCCCCGGAGAGCTTGGCTTTCATCGCAGGCTCCTTTGCGGCAGCTTGCTCGACCTGCTTTAGCACAATTTGCACCTCCTTTTCAGCCGTCTTGCGCTGCTTCTTCAAGTCCTCGAGCTCGGCAGACTTCTCGTCTCGCTGCTCCTGCAAAGCTGCAATCTTGGCCTCCACCTCCGCAGTAGCAGTCGCGCCAGCATTCTCGCGTTCGCGTAAGATATCAAGCTCGCTCTGCGCCACAGCCATGGCCGACTGCTTCTCGCTGATCTTGGCGTTCCATGGCTCTAGCTGCTTCTGCCTTGCCGCGATCTGGTCGCTCAAACCCTGCGTCTTGCCCTTCAGACTCTCTCGCACCTTCGTCAGCTCCTTCTCCTCGCCCGCCATTTCCTGCTCCAACTCCTCGATCTGGCCCGTCAATCGCACAACATCCTCTTCGGCTTGCTTACCCAGGGTCTCCGACTCCTTGGTGCCGTGCTCCGCGCTCTCGATCGCTTTCTGTGACTTCTTCTTTTTGCCCTCCAAGAACTTCATCTTTGCCTCGAATTGCACGTTCTCTTTATCGAGCTTGGCCATCTCCTTCAGGATGCCCTGTGTATCTTTTTCAAGCTTCTCATACTCCTTCGTGCCGACCTTGAACTGCTTCTCCAGTCGCTTGATCTCGTCCTCACTCCCACCATGCCGTTGCAGTTCCGCATTCAGCTGCTCTTGGATTTGACCAATAGCCTCGTCTGTCACCTGAATGTTGTCGCCACACTCTGCGACATAAATTTGGTAGAGTGCAGACTGTTTGGACGCTAGCTCGTTCTCGTCGTGGATGAACGCCACAGCCTTATTCTTCTTGTCCTCGAGACCGTTCTTCTCCTTTTCTACGTGCTGCACCCGAGTGCTTTTCTCCGCACATGTCTCATTCAGACCCTCAGTCTCGGTGGCAGCTTCGTCGATGGGCTGCTTGTACTTTGAGGTGCCGATAATGTCTTCTAGATACTCCAGCAGACCGTCATCATGCTCACCGGCGGCCTTTGGCTTCATCTGTGCAATCGATTCGACTTCACCTTGCAAGATCAAGAAGCGCTTATGGTCCAGATCGATGCCTCGATCCTTCAGCAGCGTGGTAACACTCGTGAAGTCTGACGTCCGGCCATTGATGTAATATTTGCTACTGTTATTCTTGAACGCTCGTCGCGAGACAACAAGTCGTGAGTTTGGAACGACCGTGCAGCCGCCACTCGCCTGGTCCATGACCTCCTGGAAGTGCACTTCAACCTCACAATGGTCTAGATCCGGGTACTCTGCGCTGTTGTGAATGAGTGCTGAGATCTTGCCTTGCCGCATCTTGCTCGCTCGAAACCCGAACACGAACAGCAGCGAATCAATGACGTTGGACTTGCCAGAACCGTTTGGCCCAACGACCGAAGAGAAGGAAGCATGGAATGGTCCGACCTCTTGTCGCCCAGCGTACGATTTGAAGTTGGTCAAGGTCAAGTAGGTGATAGTCATGCGCGCTTTCGGTGCTGCATGCTCCGGCGATTGCGGTATACCGAGTGCCTTCGTTCGCACGACAATATCCATTGGCTTCTCCAGTTTTGACACGCTCGGATCGACCTTCTTGACCTCCATCTTCACCTTGACATCAGCCCTTGGCGTAGCTGCGTTCTCCGTCACCTCTGTCAGATCGTCTGGCGGTGTTATATGTCGTTCTGCTGGCTTAGGTGTCTGTTCGTTTATCGTGGACTCCGTGATGTCTGCCAGAGGTGTGCCTTGTCTTGATGCAGGTTCTGGGGACGCCGTTGCTTCCGGTGTGAGCAGCGAGTGTTGCAGCTCTGGCGGGTCCGGTGCTATCGACACCCGTGATGCTCTGCTCTGTCTCGCCGCTCGCGCATCCTTCACACTCCTTCTCTTCGGCGGAGACCGCTTTGTTGGTGATGCCGGCTCATCTGCCACACTTTCAGGCGGGCTGAAGACTTGAGTAGGCTCAATCGTGGACGGCTCTACCGACTCGCCAGTTTTGGTCCTCCTGCTCGGTGCTGCTCGTCTTCGCGGCGTGGTCGCTGTGGCTCCTGTGGTCTTCCGCCTTGGCGATGCACGTGTACTGCGCGCAGGTGCCGGCGTGAACTCCTCCTCTTCATCGTCCTCGGTGCGTCGACTGCTTGCGACGCTGTTCTCGACATCCGAGCTGTTGTCCTCCTCCACCACCACTTTGCGCCGCGCGGCCGCACGTCGCGATGGCCGTTCCGGAGATGCTGCCGACATTGCGACTGCTATAAGACACTGTTAGTAGAGTCCAGAAGCGTCGGCGGTGTCGTTGCTCGGTCGGTCGCATCTGTTGACACGGGCATAAACAGATGCACGCGTTTAGAGTACTCTTGGCGCGAACGATTGTGCTCCGCTTTCACGTGCCATCAGTTCACCGAGTGAGGCGTAAGGCCAAGTGGCGAATCTTCAACTCACTCTGTACGGAGCATAACATCACACTAGATTGTATTGAGCAATGTGACGTCTCACCGATGAACAGCGACAGTGAATCAACCGATCTCCGGTCTAAGATTGAGATGAATCACTGACGAGAGGTTGCTGTACATGCCATTACTCACTATGTACTCCGTAGACTCCTAACCATCTTAAACCAGGAGCAACGTACTTGACCGCTTTCCCTACTCTTACACATACAGCTTCTTCTTCACTTCATGGCGAATCTGGCGGAGTCAGGACGTCCACCGGCTTGTAGTAGCAGGAGAAGATGGTCTCGCTGCTCCGCTCTCCACCTGGCGTAGCAGGACGCCTCCTACCTTGAGCAGTCTTCAGCGCCACCAAGTCGCGGTGGAGTGCCTTGGGTATGACCTCCATATCTGCCAACAACTCCTTGCGGATCTCGTGGCGCAGATCCTCGATCATACGCTGGCGTGCTTGCTCTTCATAGTGAGACACATCGTCGAAGCTGTCTAGCTCTTCCTCGTCGATCTGTACGCCTTGGAGAAATCTTCGGTGCGTAGCAAACCGAAGTGGAGTGTGGTTGGACTTCACCTTGCGCACGAAGTCATGGCGACGGCTGTGATAGCGAACCGAGCGCAGACTCCAGAAGTCCTTCGCCATCTCGCTGAGCTCCCGGGCCCTCGCACGAGCAAGAGAAGCTGGGCTGAGATCGACGTTGCTTTTCCAGTGACCGCGGTGTAAGGCAGGGTTCTTCGTAAGCAGACTGATGTGATAGCAGATGTTCTCGTCCAGGCATGGGCCAGTAGGGAAGACAAAGTCGACAAGGCCAATCGCTTGCGCTTGAAACGGGCTCATGGGTGTCATGGACCTGAGCAGGTGAGTAGCTTGGGCGTTGCCGCACCGTCCGTGATACGATAGCGAGTGATACTCGGACCCGTGCAATCCAATGGCACGGTACGCAGGGTTCAGCACCACGTCCGAGCCAGCGACGACGAAGTCACAAGCTGTTGCGAGTGCCACGCCACCGGCTGCAGCATTGCCTCGTACGGCAGCAATAGTCAGTATGTTACGCTGTGGGAAGACGTGCAGTAGAAGCTCGACCACATCGTCGATGCGGTTGATGTTGGACCAAGACTCTGCGGCCGGGTCACTGGAGGCTTCGATAACATTGAGTGCAATGCCGTTGCTGAAGTAGGCTCCTCCCATCAACACCAGGGCGCGAAGAGGAGCTTCTGGATTGTGGTAGGAGAGTATGGCGTGCATTGCTTCGATGAGCTCACTGCACTGCGCGTATGACATGGCGCCATTGTAGAAGTCGAAGTGTAGGTAGGCAATCCTGTTGGCGTTCTCATCGGTCGTGATGTCGAACCACACTTCTTGGAGAGTCTGATCCGATCGCGACCATTCAGAGGGCACAGGTGCATGCAATCGGGGGACGTCTTCAGCTTTCATCAAGCCAAGCTCGATTAGCGCCGAGATGGCTGGCACCTTTGGGAACAGAGACTTGTCTGCCTTGGTTTTTGGGCGGCGGACATGCGTGATCCAGACTCCTTTGTCGTCGCAGGTTGTAATACATACTGCTCCGCCGCGGGTCGCCAGGACATCCACCGTGCCAATGCTGACAGTAGGCTGGTTGTAGACATCAACAAGACCATCGATGACGCCACCGTAGACATACAGCGGACGTCCGAAGATACTGCTTAGCACGCCAGGTTGGGAGTCGCTTGCTCGAATCCTGCGCGAGATCTGTTGCGCAGTGTGTTTCGTGACATCGAAAGCCCGCTGCGCAGCTTTCAGTAGAGGTCGGTGTTTCAGACTTCCGCCCTGGAACGGTATCTGGTCCGTCACGGAGAGACGACCGTACTCCGCTCTGGGCTTCAGCCATGGAGACAACGCTACCTGCTGTATACCAAGGCCGCAGACCTCGAAAGGCTTAGGCGATCCGGCAAATTCGTGCGCAGAGCTTAGAGCGGCATCTCGATGCGTGTGATGGCCTGCAGAGTGGCTGTGACGGCCGCTCGGGTGATGGGGCCACGATACAGCGCAGACTTTGTCAAGCCTGGCTCATCGATGTCAATACGGAACTGCTCAAATGCCCAGACCGGACCAGCATCGAACTCCTCGTTTGCTTGGAGTACAGTAAGCCCCCAATGCGTGCGGCCAGAAGACGCCACACGATCGATAAGTTCCAGCTGCTCGGAAGGATCGTCCATGCACCCATCATCGCCCATGAGGACCCAATCGAGTGACGACGGGCCGGCATCGCCAGGAGGTCCAGGGTGTATGATGAGCGTCAGATACGACTCGTACAGCTGTCGTGGAACCAGCGTAGTCAGGAATGGGCAGATGATAAGGTCTGGTCGAGCTAATGCTGCAGCCGCTATCATCACCTCCTCAGAAATGGCATACTCGATGGTTACGTCGTGTGAGCTCGAAAGCACCAGATAGAGGCGCTGGGAGAGGGAGTTGTGCGCCGTGCAGAGGAAGAGAATCTTCATGATGCCGTCTGTATGTTGTGTGATAAGATGCTCGAATACTGTGCGCTGCTACACGTGCCACACAAGAGGCTAGTGCAGGTCCCTGTAAGTGGTGTAAGTGTAGTAGACGAAGAACTGGTTCTGAAGGTTGTGGAAGGGAACACGAAAGAAGCAGGCAGATCCTTGAAACTTATACTTGAGTAGCTGGCATGTGCGAGCGCAACAAATCGTCGCTTCGAAAGCCGATGAACGCTACAGGCCGCACATGCATCTTGCAGCTTGACACAAGCGAGCCTGTTTCAATCTGTGTGAATCAGCCCTAGTGGTAACAAGTAACAATGAAAGCCCCACCATCCACGCAGCGCAATGAGGCTAGCTTGAGCATGAACGAGCGCACGTGGATGCCACTCATCCTGCGTGGACGAAAGTGGATGTCATCTGCACTGGAGCGATAGCTCTGCCGAGAGGATGCGCTCGGGGGAACGGCCACACCGAAGGCAGGCGCGCGAGCCTGCATAAGCGTGTGCTGTGACGGGCCAAAGGGCACAACAAGGCTTGTCCAGTTTCTCGCCTGTGCGCCACTAGTCGTGACAGTAGAAGCGAGCAGCCGTGTGACATCGCCTGGATGTGAGCTGAGGAGACGGCAATGAGTTCACCGCGATCATGCATGCTGAAAGTCGTTGTCTGGGCTCCTGATCGACAGCTCAAGGACGGGGTGCAGTACAAACTCGTATAGGTTCCCAGTTGGTATCTCCTGTGCATCGGACGGCGAAGAGAGCGATGTAGCGAGTGGCAATTGTCGCGTGGAAGCACAGAGGGTGTGCGATCGACGGCCATGCTTTGCTTGCTCAACGCCACGCAGAGCCGATGCTATTCAATTCTTTGTTCACTAAAGCCACGGCGTAGACCATCATGTCGACCACGTGTACTCGAGACAAAACCTCGTGGCATCTCGCTTGCGCGATGGCGGGCAAACGCAGGCATCGGCATTCACATCGTGCTTGTCCTTGAGCCGAAAGGGTCCCACTACAGTTTGGCAGGACCATGTTGGTCGTGTCTGGGTAGATCTTGGCTGAAGCAGAGATGCTAGGTTATGCATACGGTCAAGCTAAAGATGAGATCAGTACACGCTGCATGCTACTTGTTCATGGACGGATTGATGTTCGTGTCGATACCGGCACGATGGAGCCTTACGGGTGATCGCCAGTAATCTGCATTCGGCGAGCTGGTGCCTTCGCCGGTGCCAATTCGCTGACCCGCTATGCAATAACATTGCTTCCGATGACAGCAAGATCGTGCAGCTAATTACAAGCTTCGCAGCAACGTCCACAGCAGGTCAGTGACAGCTGTGATGTGCATGCAGATGACGGTTGTGGCGTCGAAAGCCTAGGTCGTGCAATTGGCGGACTGTCAACCTCGCATTGATGTCTCGAGAGCTGAGTAGCTAGCGAACATGCTAGCCCCTCTTATGCGCGAGCGATACTGTCCTAGCGCTGTAGCACGGCATATCATTGCTCGTTTCGTTCCCAGATGCACATAATCCCCAAGGGAGATACGTGCACGGGAACGTTGCCATGTTGCCATGTCCACGGTAGCAGTAGCTCCATGAGCGTAGTCAGAAGCTTCTCCAATCGAAAGCAGACACCCCAAAGAAAGTATACCGCGGTCTTAACAAGTCCAGTTGCACGACATGATGAAATGACAGCTTGTCTGCGTATGCGAGGCATGTTTACTCAACGAACGTTGTGTGACGTTGGAAGAAAGTTAGCCAAGCGAGCCGCGATCGCGGTATGATGGCCGGTTGGGTTGCAATGCGAGGTTGGAGCCAACCACATGGCTGGACTAGGAGTAAACCAGCAGATGGTCATTCGTAGAAATCCAGACTCGTGCTTGCATTGCTGATGAGAACGGGCTGTGTACTCCGGTTCCGTCGCCGCAGGTCATGGCTACTGCTTCCCACGAATGATATGTTTCCTCGATGGTCATTCAGATGCATGAGCTCATTCGATCACTCCCATTGAACGCCCACCCATTCCTCCACGTAGCCAACCTCGCCATGCTTTTTGCTATGCTGTTGGCAGTCGGCGTTGCAAGCTCCAAGCAGGATCGTGCCCCAGTCCATGCCGTCGATGCTCATCTCGTCAGCCTCGAGCTGCGCGATGGCATGAGGGGTCAGTTGACACTCGAAGACCCTGACCGCACCGCAATTACTGCATCGAGGCATCTTGGACGTGCTGCCACTGCTGCTGGCGATCTGCACCTTACTACCGCCCTGCTCTGGTGCAGAGTCTAGGAGCTTCCCTACTGCATCCTTCCTGGAGTAGAGCAAAGGCTGCCCGTCAAACTCGTACCGTAGTATTTGCTCGGGGTTTTGCGCGATTCGATCTGCAAACCGCTGGAAGGTGCGATCCATACTGCTCTCGAAGGCAGCTTTCTCCTCTGCAGCGCTGCTGCTCTCGCCATCGCCGCCGCGATCAAGACGCGCATTTGCGGGCACGATTTGCGATTCCGGTTCGAGATATTCTTTGTCGGCATCAACATAGTAAGCTGGATGAGGTTCAGGAAAGCTGCTCAGTTCCGGCCAGCTCTCTTCGGCGCTTGGAGCCTTGTCCGTTTGAGTTGAAGGTTGCGGCGATGAGATGCGGGCCTTCTGAGCGAATGTCTGTGCAAGCGAGTCGGTCACTGATCGCTCAGGCGAGTCCTGGGCAGACCTGCCGGCGAATGGGTTGCTTCCAGTATTGGCTCCAGATTTTAGTGAGGCGAACGGGTTGGCGGCGATGGTGCCAGGAGATTTGACACCGAATAAAGTACCCCCAAGATCAACTGCGGCCTTGGCAGGCTGGGGCTGGGCCTCTGCTGGCTCTTCTTTCGGTTCTGTCGGCACTGCAGCAGCTGTGGAGCGAATAGCTCTGAATGTGCGAATGCTGCCTTGCTTTCTCCTGCACGCTTTTCGTTTGCAAGCCCAAACGTACAGTCGTCGCTCGTGTGCAGGGAAGCGTTCGGGTAGATCGGCGTAAAGTTGGAGCAACAAGGTCAGCAGACCATTACAGACCTTGCATTTGGCGAGACTTCCATCAGGAGCTGTGACGCCATCCAGCCAGGTCTACCTCTATCTTAGTTCGTTGTTGGCATCGCGAGATTCGTGCAGCGTACCGGATGTCCGCCGAGCTGGCTGAAGTTGTCTACGGTTGGCTCTTTCGAAGCATAGCCCAAGAGCACATCTGTCGCGATGTCGCCCGCACCGGACGAGTCACTGTCGTAGTCTGCCATGTCAAGCGATTGTTTTGTTCGAATATTGTAGGCACTGCAGTTTTAGTTCGGTTTTCACGGTTCGGCCCGTGGTGGAGCCAGCCTACAAGGTAAGCACGCAAGCACGACGACGACAAGGACAACAGTGAACAAAAAAGGCCGTCTTACGACGACTACGACAACAGTGAATATAGATCAGGCGGCCACTCTGATCCTACAGAAGTATCATATCTCGGAAGACCTAGCACGGTGCACATCAAGACTTCCCTGCTTCGACAGCCTACATGATGGTCGACAACCCTCGGGATGGATCAAGCCCCCAAACCAAAGGACTCCTCGCCCTTCCCGCGGAACTGCGCGAACAGATCTACGAGCTCCTGGTCGTCAAGCCACGGAAATGTACGATCACTATGCTCTCAAACCACGACTGCTTCACATCAGAAGTAAGCGCCTCGCAACCCGCCATATCTTATGTTTGCCACCAATTGCGGCACGAAACACTTGCGACTTTCTACAGCAACAACATATTTCTAGCTGAAGTCTCCGACAGAACTGACCTGGAAACTGCTCTCCGTTGGCTAAGTGCGATTGGTGAGCTCAATGTCTCACGCCTCAGCCATCTCGCGCTCTGCGGATGGACGCGCGTTCCCTTCGGGCACATGATGGTACGGCGGTGGGTAAGGGTAGTGCTCGATCTCAAGGAGGGGATCATGGAGATGGAAGACAGTGAAACGTTGCCCGATCGTTCGCAGCTGATGGTAGCCATTCGGAATATGAAGGAGAGCTTTGGCGCTATGGTTGCATCAAGAGAGGGTCGCAGGTTTGACCTGGATAGTCTGACTGGGCTCATGAGCGGGTTTCACTCAATGTGTGAAGCATATAAAGCAGCTTGATAGGTGTTCTTGCGCGACACAACCATTTGCCTCTAATAGTGTCACGAGATTATTGTCAGAAAGCTTCGGAGCGCTCCATTTTGCCATGCTACCTCGTTTGCATGGCTATTGCGCCACTAACGCCTCGCTAAATCGCAGTGCAGAACCCATCGCTAAAGCGCATCTCGTCACGCTCAAGCCATGACAGCTATAAGGGCACAGCATCCTATCCCTCGATGAGCGGAGTCAGCACGCCCTGATCCGCTAGCGCACCAAGCCACGAGCGCACAAACGTGCCATAGTCGTGTCTACGATGCCGCGCCTTCTCCTCGTCGTCTCTGGTAGCCTGTAGCGAGTCTCGTACCGCTGCTCTCAAGCCAGCTTGTTGCATGACGGCCTCTCTCCGCTGATCAATGAGCTTCAGAAGGTCTCCACCCTCCTCTGCTTTAGTCTTTCCACCCGTCTCTTCGCTCGAACGCTCAAGGTCTTCAGCTGTAATGCCATACTCAAGCGACGAACCCAGAACAACATCCTTCTTGGTCTCCGCGATATCCATCGTCTGCCAATCCTCAGAGACCGCGTCCAGCTTCTGTCCGAAAGCCTGCAATGTCTTGACATTCTCCACCAGTGCCGCCTTCTCGCCGACTAGCGGATCATGAACGATAGCCATAAGATTGAACTGAATCTCCGATGCCGCATACTGCTCCATACGCCCAACCAGATGCGGTCGCGCTACCTGCATCCAGCCTCCGCTTTCCTCACTGAACGGGCCCACTACCTGCGGAAAGCGGTCCAGACCATCGAGTCTCCAGACATTACCGTTGATGGGCATATAAGCCACGAAGTGAAAGCCTTCTTCCTCATCGTCGTCTGCTGGCGCAGCGCTTACGAGATCTTGTTTCCGCGGCTTCGGCTCGCGTCCTGAGCGGCGCAAACCATTTGATGGCTCTTGCTCCTCTGACAAGGCTCTAGCTTTGGCCGTCCCATTCGCTTTGTACTCGTCATCCGGACGCTCGTCCGCCGCACTCTCCTTCGGCGACTTTCTTGACGTCGGTCTCTTGGCACGATCTGATGTTCGTGACTGCTGAACGATGTTTGATGATTTCTCCTGTAGCGGTGCTTTCGAGTTACTCGCCTTCTCGGCTTCAAGCTCGGACCTCTTCGCAGCTTTCGTCGCAGTGGCCTTGGCGATAGCTTGGCGTTTCCGAAACTTGGCTACCTTGCCTTTCATGTGCATGTCTGCTTGTAGCAAATCGTTGTCTCGCGCGAAGCTGTTGTGGATGCGTTTCACGAACTGGAAGTCATCGATGGCATCGCCTCTGCTGAGTGGATCCATGTCCTTGGTGAAGTCCCGGAACTTCTGTAGCTCTGCGCCGAGATGGAGCCCCGGGATGTTGTTGACAATGTTCAGAAGCGCAAAGGTAGCGCATGCGAAATCCGGCGTTTGGTTGGCGAACCATACCTCCTTCGGACAGCTCTCACTTTTCTCGCACTGGGTCTCTTTGTAACGAAACAGAAAGATTAGAGCATGGACCGGTTGTGGCAACGTTAGGAGAAACGTCTGATCCATGTCGTAGACCTCCTGTACTTTGACGCCCCGAACGCCCATCTCCGTGAGCATCACGTTGAAGAAGGCGGGCTCAGACTCCATCTCGACCCAGCCAGGCCATGTCGCGCGATCAGGAACAGTCAATTCGGTAGAGTTGGAAGTGTTGCCGTCTTTCGTTGCAGCTGCATTGACTACGGCGAGCTTTCGCTTGTTGTTCCGTTTGGGCGGCATGCCGGATATGTCGAGTGTGTATCGACAATGCGCTGTAGATCGTAGGTCGTTTAGTCGGTTGAAATGATCGTCGTTAGGCAATGCGAAGAAGATCAACGGAGCGTTGTAAAAGCGCCCAGGTATGTTTGCTTGGTTTGCTCGAATCCAGGGTGATTGTTGGAATCGAGGAGCGCCAATGAACGCATTTCCGAAGAGCAATGAACATCCACCGTCTCGATCTCAATGCGGTGATGTTCGAAGAAGCGTGCTCGAAGTCGCCCGAGCGTTTTAAGGTTCACAGGCATCCACCGAGCCGGTCCGTTCGCGCGGTAAGCGATCGCGTTGCTTGTCGCGTGCGATTCAAAGTTGCAAGACAGCAGTGAAACAACATCGCAATACACAACACTCGACGCTGGATGCTGAGGCGAAGGACTTGAGACTGGCAAACATATCTGGCTGAGACACGCATGAACATCGCTCAGCAACAGCGACACAAAAGCATGCAATCTTCCCAGCAATGATCACAAGAAAACAATAATATCGTCAACATGGACGGCGGCACACCGCGCTTGCGTAGCGCATTTCCAGCGACACCGCAGACCAATAGACAGAGTGGGAGACTGAGTGCATCTGGACGAGTACAGCGTGTCAGCGAGAGGCTTCCGGAAATACCAGTCCTGCAGGCGTCAACATACACATCTTCACCAGGCGAGCCATGGATACCGGAGCATGTTGTGGATGCGCCGACGCAGAGACTGATGGCAGTGGTTGTGTGGGTGGCGCTGTCATGCTGGAAGGCGTACGACTTCTCCACATTGCAGGACACAGAAGAGCATGGATTGTGGCTGTTCATGAAGTGGGTTGTGCTTGATGGGCTCTTTCTGTTTCTCCTGCCGACGTTGCAAATACCATGGCTGGAATGGACGCCGTTCACGACAGTCATGCTGTTCAGTGCGCATGCGATCACAGATGGCATGTTGATGTTTCGAATACCCATACCCATCGCCGCAGGCTTTGCAGCATTAGGTCGAAGTCTGTGGGGTGCCTATGAGATGGCGATCAATGAGCGAAACGTCAATCCACGAACTGTCACCTTCAACGAGTCCTTGATCCTCGGACGACAGATCATCCACATCTTGCCCGAAGGCTCTGCGATACTGAACCCGGAGCGACATTCTTTCTGTGTGGACGGCTCAAGGACTGAGATCAAACTTCCAATCACGATCAACGCCACCAACCCGATCAGCATGGACATCGTGCGCATGGATCTGGAGAGCAACACCAACGAAACGCTGCACATCAGTAAATCGCAGCTCAAAGCCATGCACAAGGAAGCTTCGCGATTAGTCTCGTACGGTCAGCATCTCCATGAGCCGAAGACATTGTACTACACAGTCAAGAAGTCTGGCTTGTATGCCCTGGCAAAGGTGGTGGACGAATCAAATCTTGAAGTCACGCGAAAGAAGATAGCTCACACAGTCGTGGTGCGCTGTCCAAAAGCGAACGTCCTCCCGACCACTTCTGACAGGTGTAAAGGAGAGATGTCAAACGTTGATTTGGAAGTGATTGGTACGCCGCCGATGCGTGTCAAGTACCGGAAGGTAGTCAATTTGCAACCCATGGAGGCAACGTTCGAGAGTATCCAGCCTGAGGACTTCACCTCGCCACTCGTTAACGCAGACAGGCAGCTTGCCTTGACCATACCGAACAAAGTCGACACCGCATGGGCAAGGTCACAGAAGGTTCGCGTACCACTGACCGAAGGTCTTGCTACCGCCGGCAAGTGGGTGTTCTCCGTGGTTGAGGTGGAGGATGGCTTCGGAAACAAGGTCACCTATTCTGACCGAGATCACGAGAATCAAGACAAACACTCGGCCAAGTCTGCACCTTTGCACCAGATCGTCACCGTGCACGAGCGGCCCACCATCAGCCTGCATGGCTGCACACCTCAGCAACCGCTCAAAGTTGCGAAGGGCAGCTCGACGCATCTGCCGGTACAACTCGGCTCCACCGGTCGAGGTGCTATCCCTGCTACATCCTACCACATCGACTACCTCTTCAGCCCAAGCGATGGTATATCTGCTACCGGCGAGCATAGTAGCAGCGCCCAGAGCAAGAGGGACACCATCAAGGAGTCTAGTGAGAAGCCTAGCATCAAGGATGCCGGCCTGTACACTATCACTGGGGTCTCTACTGACCACTGCCGAGGTGAGGTGCTGGAGCCAGCGTCATGTCTGCTGCAGAACCCGCAGGAGCCAGGGCTCAAGATCAGCCACGAAGAGATATTCGACAAGTGTGCCGGCAGTCCTATAGGCTTACGTGTGGACTTGGATCTGGTCGGCACGCCGCCTTTTGATGTCAAGTACCGTATGTACCGAAAGGGTGAAAGGACTCACACTGATGACTTCGAGAGAGTCAATGGACACCGCGGCCAGATCAGCTTTACCCCTAAAACTGCTGGAGACTACCAGTACGACTTCCTGGCGATCAGCGATGCAGTTTACAAGGATCGACCTATAAAGGACCTCAAGTTGACGCAGACCGTTAAGCCGGCGGCTTCTGCAGCGCTCATTGGGAAGAAGGATAAGAGAGTGTCTTGCATCGATGAGGCAGCGTCCTACGACGTCCTCTTGCAAGGCGATAGGCCGTTCACTGTAGAGTATGAGCTCGTGCATGGCAGCAAGCGCGCAAAGTATACGCTCAATGACCTGACCGAGGAACATCTGGTCATCAATACACCCCCACTTCGCGATGGTGGCGAGTACACGCTCGCTCTCGTTAGCATCACGGACAAGATGCAGTGCAAGGAGTTTCTACGGGACGAGGTCAAGATCTCGGTCCGGCATCAGAAACCCAGGGTGGCGTTCGGCCAACTCGAGGGCGATCGCAGGCTGAACACGCTCGAGGGCAAGAAAGTAGAGCTTCCACTTCGCCTGGCTGGAGAAGCACCGTGGACTGTGACGTATGTGCAGGAGGGCAAGCAGCCGCAGACGATAAGTGCGCAGCATCCGAACGACAAGATAGTGACTTCGGAGGCGGGCAGGTATAAGCTGCTTCATGTCAAGGACTCTCACTGCCCTGGTCAGGTCGACGAGACTGCGGACTGGTTTGAGGTGGACTGGATCCCCAGACCTGATCTGAGGATAGCGCCGAGCGAAGTTGCGGATCGGAAGGGCGATGTCCTGACCAAGGCCGATGTATGCGAGGGCGACGATGATGGAGTGGAGATCCTCTTCAAAGGCTCTCCACCATACACCATCCAGTATGTGGAGCACGTCAAGCCCGAACATGGCGCAGTGGCACCGAAGAACAGAGAGGTGCGGGCTGCCGTGAACTTTGTGAATGTGCGTATGGACACCATTCAGGCTGGCACCTACGAGTACAAGTTCAACAAGCTGGAGGATGCGAACTATCAGCACAGCCCGAAGCACTTCACGCCGCTTACACTTCAGCAGCGTGTGAACGCCCGTCCTTCAGTCGCCTTTGCCACACCGGGCAAGACATACAGCTACTGCTCTGTGGAGTCTGATGGCGAGGAAGTCATTCCTATTACCCTACACGGCGCACCGCCCTTCGATGTGGAATACGAGATCAAGCATCACGGCACTGGCAGACCCGAGACGCTCAGCCTCACAGGCATCGTGGGGAACACACACAACATTCGCATCCCACACAGCCGGGTGCATCTTGGAAAGTCCGCCGTTTCGCTGCGTAGAGTCAGTGACAGCCGTGGCTGCAGTCGGATCATCGACAGCACGACTCCTCGCGTCCAGATCGCGGTGTTTGATGCGCCTACCATCTCGCCCTTGCAAAGCGGCGAGGAAGTATGTGTGGGTGAGCACATTGAGTTCGCTCTCTCTGGCGTGGCTCCTTTCACTGTTTACTATGACTTTGCCGGCCAGCAGCGCAAAGCGCAAGCGACTGGCACAACGTTCCGGCGACTGGCGGAGAAGCCAGGGACCTTCACCATGTCGGGCGTTACAGACAGCGCTTCACAGTGCAAGGCCTCCACCAACATCGTTCGGCACATTCACGGCATGCCCTCCGTCCGTGTCTCTCACGGGCGCGAGAACTATGTTGACATTCATGAAGGTGGCGAAGCAGACATCCTGTTCGAGTTTGGAGGCGTACCGCCGTTTGAGTTCTCGTATACACGAAGCTCAAACACCGACAAGGGAGGGAAGAGAGGGACAGTTTTAGACATGAGGCATGAGGTGAGCGAGGGACACAGCCTGCGCATCAAGGCTACCGAGGAAGGAACGTACGAGGTTGTGTCGATCAGGGACCGTTATTGCGCGTACGCCAAGCCAGGAGTAAAGACCGATTGGAAGCAGGCGAAGAAGATGATAATGTAGGAGTATCTGACGATTGGTTGCTCGTGCATGCATAGCGTCGGTGTTATAGGCTTGCACCGCGATTCGAGCTTTAGCATATGTGTATCAAAATCTTCGACCTCCTCATCCTTTCCAAGAATTGCGGTGCGGAGATAAGGCGCGGTGGGCATCTTCAAATGCTTCGGTTGATATTGACTCTAGTGTACCATGCCCATGTCGGTATGCTTCTGTACTAATGCCCAGTACTTCAATCTGTATGCCTCTCTCAGCGACTTGCCCTTCCAGGTCATGATCAGAAAGACGGAGGAAGCTGCCAGGCCGATAAAGGCAGCACTGATGAAGCAATTCTGGTAGCCTAGGTTGGTCAACCATGGAGTAATGCCGTCTGCCAAGTCGTCAGTCTTCGCGATACTCAGTTGAAATACTAGCACTTGGTCTTACATCCAATAGCAAACGACATGGTATTACGGATTATTATGACAGTAGTCATCCCGTCGCCGCTGATGTCCCGATAAGTGTCGACCAAGTAGTTGACGCTCAGAGTGATACCAGCAGTGTTGCTGAAGGCAGTACCGCACATTGCCACGATCAGGCCAAACCAATGAACGTGGTTAGCAGCACCCACACCCCACAGCAAGAGGCTCGCCGGGAGCACGATGGTCGTCAAGGCAAATCCCCATAGCCTCTGCTCTGGTTCGAACACTCCTTTATTCCTCCTGGCAAGCTTCAAGGTCATCCAATCGGACAAGTAACCCGTGTACAAGGATGCTGCGATGACGCCAACCATCGCGGAAAGATAGCTTAGGCCTACCATGCTGGAAGAGAAATTGTAAGGTGCTCCGCCGAGGATGATAGACGCAGTGGCGTTCAGCACCTATGCGATATGTCAGCATAATCAGTCATATACGAATACCTTCGCGCTCACATTGAACCAGATCAAGTAGGAACCATATGAGAAGCCCGCATAAAAGATTACAGGCCACGTTACCAAGCGCAAAGAAAGCACCATCCGGTACGGCATACGCTGCTTTCTCGAGTGGTCAAACAGGGATAGTCGCTGCAGATAAGTCTTCTCCTTGTAAGTGGTTTTTCCAGCCTCGAGGGAGCCTGTGTCTGGGCTGTCCGTAGCATCGGGATGCTTTTCGGATAGTGCAATCCCGGCATTGGACGCGACGGTAGTTGCAGCTTTCTCTCCAACGACGCCCACAGTGGAGCGGTCGTAGTTTGTTTCCTCCATGAACTAAACATTGGAAGTAATATCAACAACACGTATCCAAGATTGATACTCGTCGGCCTACTTACGAAGAAGAGGAACAAGAAGGCCACGCCAAGAAGGATGGACGGGACGTAGAACACCCCTGGAGCTGTCAGCCGGAAATCGTTTATGTGCAAATGGCATCACATACAGCGATAGCCTGCGTACTCGTTGATGAATCCGCATATTACGGGCGCGAAGAAGTTGCTCCCAGCAAGTGCGAAAGCATACACGCCCATATAAGTGCCTCTCTCGTGCGCGAAAAAGATGTCGGCGACGGAGCTGTATCTCGTCAGCTGGAAAATAGTATAATGGACTGTGTTTAGTTGCTTACATCTCAGGCAAAGCCTAGCAAAGCGAGCTGTTAGCAAAAGCCGTAGCCGCGACAGAGACACGTAAGTGACTCTTCGCTTGTGTATGGCTTTATTTACCTCAATTGGACTTGCGAGGCTGTTTTTTTTTGTCAGAGTGGTGAGTCCCCTGAGGTGGTCGAAGTACCTTATTGTTTGCTTACAGTCCGCCAAGAATATTCTTGGCAATCCATTGCCCATTTCCTTTCGCGAATGGTCCCCACATAGTCAACGCGAGCGTGGCGGCGGTCGATATGAGGTAAGTAGGCCGTTTGCCATACTGCAGGGCAAAGGGTTGAAAGAACAATAAACCCCAGCCCGCCATTAAGAAGAGGTACCCCGTGCCAGCGTTGAGGTCGCCGACGGTGAGGTCCAGCGCTTCGGAAAGTGGAACGAGGACAGAGTAGACGACAGAGTTGGCAATGCCTGTGAACTACACATTGTCAGTATTATAGATCCTACGGCCTAACTCCATACAAGCTTACCCAGACATATACGCACATGCAAACTAGAGCCATGTTCTTGCGCCTCGGGCTCCAGTTCAACTGAAAGCATTGTGAGTCAGAGAAGTACATCCATCCTATCGTCTCATCACCTACTGGATCATTTGGATCGTCGGAAGGCGTCGGGACCAGCACAATATCTTGATGCGCTTTGGAGTGCTTCGCCCGCAGGTTGTGGTCAAGATCAACCATGTGGACCGTACCAGGCACGAGGGTCTCGTCAATAAGGCCATGTTGAATGTCCCGAGCTGCTTGGAGGTCTGTAGCCATAGTGAAGAGCCGTTGGGTAAGTAGAGGAGGATCAAGCGGACGGTAGTGCTGCCACGCTCCTTACAGTGTGCTTAAGACACACAGCTCGTGCGAGTCATTGCATTGCCGCAGCTTATCATGCCTATCCGCCGCTGCATGAGACAGAGATAGGCAAGAGCGAGGAAGATCTCATAGTGGCTCGAGCGGGGTCAAACTGACTTGAAAGTCTCGCCAGAGGTCACGCAACGAACGTGTCCTATCGTAACAATCAGTTGCAGCGATCCGTGCTTTCGATCTGATACTACGCCCTCGACGTGCTTTTGCCAAGAATAGCGACAGCGGCTTGGTATCAATATCAGAAGCTTGACCTTGATATGCATCGGCAATGGTTCGGGAATAAGGAAAATTTCCGCTAGCGAGCCATTCTGAAGTACCTGGTTAGCCGGCATGTTCCAAACTGTCGGACTGTACGCCATTCGACGCAGCCACTCATGTGCCATTTGGCCACACCGAGCCTGCAACGACTTCGCCATCCTGATATTCGGATCCAATGGTACAAAAACTGTGAAACAAAGTGGTATCATATCGCGTCAACAAACCCAACACATTCTAAAACTTCTCACCATGACCCATGTGCGACACGGCAAATTGGCCCTTCGCCATCTGACTTCGGTACTCCATGAGCTCCTCGGTATGCTCGTTCCATTGCTTATCAGCAACAGCCTTCTCTGCCCGTCCTCGCTTTCGCTGCACGATGCAGACAGCCGTGTAGACGATGATCAGCAGAGCGAAAGCACCGCCAATGCCACAGCCGATACCGATCTTGGCAGTGTCAGAGAGACCGTTCCACGATTCTTTGGCTGACTCGATCGTGGTCTTCTTACTGATGAGCTTGTAGGCCGCGGAGTCACCTGGGTTGGCTTTGATGCTTTGGTATGAACCCGTGGTATCACCATACGTATACGAGCTGGTGTTGGTTGAAGCGTCCGTGATCTTGATGCTCTGGACGGTCATCGTGAACGGGCTGTGATGAGTTAGTACATGCGACATTGATAAGTCACAAGCTGCCTACCCTTTGGACCAGTCGGTCAGACCACCAGCCCATTCGATTGTGCCATTTGGCTGCTTTGCATCACCGCCAGCCCAGATACCAAATTTGAGCATAGATGGTGTCTGAGGATACTGTCCAGGCTTGTCGTACGGTAGAGTCCGAGCAACTGCTCCGTCGATAATCCACTGGATCTCATCCTTACTCCAGACGAGTGTGTAATTATGCAGACCGTTCTGTGGGCCATCGCACTTGTGGTAGACCGCATTGTACTGCGATGTATTGCCCCAGCCGTACCAATTGCTCTCGACAAACGACGTATTGCCACCCATGATCTCGATGTCTATCTCGTCGAGATCGTCGCTGATCAAGTCGAATGTGCTTATAATGCCTTGGCCTGCCGCCGCTTGCATAATGACCTCGACCTGGCCATACATGATATAGAAAGTGCTCTCTGCAGTCACACTATCACCCGACTTCGCTATCATAAGTTCGGCGCCATTTTGGCCAAACGATATCGTCTCGGCATTGCCAGAAGTAACATTCCAGAAGTTGGGATTTAGCTCGGCAGTGGTGGAGGTGAATGTCTGATTGTAGATGCCCGAGCCTAGTGCTGGATCGTTTGGACAGCTCGCGTTGTGCAACGGATTGCACAGGGAGAAAGTCTGCGCTGCGGCGTAACCGGCGAACAGGGCAAACGATATGAGTCCGGCGCGAGACATGGCAGAGTGTTTCGGGTGTAAAGTACGCGATTCGAATTATATTGCGAGCAGGACCAGCCTGCTGTAAAAGAGTGTGTGGTGGTTTCCGACGGTAATGAGTGACAGTGGTGAGCAACGCGACAAGGACAAGGACAGGCACGACGAAGGTGGGATGAAGGACGAGCGCAGGGAGGGATGCTGCATCTAGGGGTCGCGTAAGAGCGCGTCCAAGCTTCATCGTAGCGCGCGGGAGGTTCGGGCCAGCATGCAGGTACAATTAGCCCCAGCGCTTCGACCTTGAGAAGTTGACACGACAGCAGGCTCTCGCATCTTCAGCCATCGAGCAGCGCGAAACACTGCTGATCGGCAGACAAAGTCTCGGTCACGCCTTCAAGGTCGTACAGAACGGCGCCTCTCTTGCCAATTGCCGCCTCACGATAAAGGGTGCAGTGTAGGGCAACGCGCAAGCTGACCGTTCGTAGTAGCAGACACTGTATGATCAACAATCAGCTACGCTTCCATCGTTCAGGACATCCGGATGGAGTACGATCGCAGTCACTGGCAAGCGGCTCAGTCTCGCGTTGTTAATTGTGTACAAAGCGACTGCGAGCAGTGCGGTGGCTTGAGCGGCCAAGTCAGGGTTGTTGACACTGCACCCAGCTATGCGTACAAGAGCCAGCAGCCTAGGTATCCCAGCCGGAGTATCGAGATTGTCTCTCCTGACCGATGTCATATCGCCACATTGCCAGATGAGCTGCTCCTCGAAATCTTGGCATATCTGGTGCCAACGGGTATGACATTTCACATCTACCGCAAAGCAAACTATGGACAGCCGGTAACCATCATCAATGGGTTCGGTGAGTCAAAAACTGCCCAATGGCCTCCAGCTCCATGGACCGATGCGCTCGCGTCTGTCTCCCGGCAATTTAGCAGTCTCTTCCTTGGTATGCTATACGGGCAGAACAGCTGGGTTGTCGAGTGCAGCGACGCAGACTCTTGTCCTGTCGTACTGGATTCTGATCTCAAACAACCATCTCCGCTCTCCTGGGGCCGCTTGCTGGGAAGGCGGTCCGACGATCGCTGGCCTTTCTGTGCCGTGTCAGCGAGATACGTAAAGGACTTGACGATAATTGTGAGACTGGCAGATCTGGACTCGCTGGATCCGTTCGCTCAGCATGTGGGTAGTGTCAAGCTGCAGCTAGAAAAAGTCGTCAGTGTCATCGGGCCGGACCTAAGGCGGCTGGACATCGACATTGAGTTGGTGTCTAAAACCAAATGCTGGCTTCCACAGTCGAAGCTTCGTTGTGTCAGGCGTGAGGACGGCACGCATGAGGTCCGGCTGCAGAGTAGTACCTCGACCGAGCAAGATTACGCCCAAGCTATGTCGCTCTGGAGAAGTCTGGATGGAATCCGAGGTGTCAAGGAAGTTCATCTGAGTGGCATGATCACTGAAGAGGCCGCCGAGATGGTCGGCAAGCGTCTCCAAAACCAACCAGATCTCGCTCCTGATGGCAACCAGGTATGGGAGGTCGAGAAGATTGTGCGCGAACGCGTACGTGCTGGTGTGAGAGAATATAGACTACGCTGGAAAGGTTTCGATCTCCACTCCGATACTTGGGAGACGGAAGACGCATTCGACGAGATGAGTACATTGATCATGGAGTGGGAGGAGTCGAGGTGGAAAGCCGGTTCGAGCTCAAAGAGGAAGAGGACGTCAGAGCGTCTTAGATCCAAGGCCGTTCGATATTCTTGATGGACTGCGCGATGCATTCTCCCGCAGACCAGCTTGCAGGCACGAGTCGGAGTGCTGACAACAGCGAGAGCATGGTCGCTAGACTTCCAGAAACGTTCGCATCGGGCTGTGATGCGCACGAGCCAGCGAGTTGTCCAAGCATACTCATCGACGTCTCTGAGTGCAGCATCGAATCTGATTACAGCATACAGCTTCTGGAAGCGACAGCTGAACAACCTCGCCGCCACGGATCCCATTGTCTAGACCTTGCGTGATCCGGAAATACGGGAGAGCTGATCAAGCTCGGCTGACATTCGCGAGTCCTCGGCGATGACGTTAACGCAGAGCGTTACATATATTGCACTCGTCGGACTAGACACCCACATCACAACTTTACGACAGTACCGCCTTGACCCTACATGCTCGCACCGTCCTCGATCTTCCGCCACAGTTTCGCAAAAGCAGCTCTGAAAGCAACAGCTCGAACACCTCTAATACAGCGCGCAAACATGACGACCACCGTCTTCAAGCACATCGACACCGCTTCCTACCAGGGCAAGCCATGGACCAAGGTCGATGGACCTGGCGGGTCGTTCAAGCTGCAGGATTATGATCGCAAGGTCTACAATATCCGAGGGCAAGAGAGTGAGTTCAACACGGACAACTCAGGCTTTGCCGTGTACAACGACCCTGCGAAAGAGAAGAGCTTCACGGACGACGCAGCGGTACGAGATGGATATTACGCCGAGGTCGAGAGCATGATTCGGAAGCGTCTGCAGGGTGTTAAGAAGGTTGTAATCTTTGACCACACCATCCGAAGGAGGACAAAGGATGCGCCACGCCAGCCTGTGCAGCAAGTCCATGTCGATCAGACACCAGGTGCAGCAGCTGTGCGAGTACGGCGGCATCTGCCGGAAGAGGAGGCCGAAGAGCTGCTGAAAGGCCGATATCAAATCATCAACGTTTGGCGGCCCATTGAGAACCCTGCATCCGACTTTCCACTTGCCGTCGTTGACTGGCGCTCGACATCACCCGAAGACTTTGTTCCTGTAGATCTGATGTATCCAAAGCGCTCGGACTCGGTACACGACGACGACGATCGAGGCAAGGAGCGCCTGCCAGACCCAGAGAGTTACAATTCCACCGAAGGCTATGAGCCGAGAGGTGAGACACTTGGCGTTGCGCCGAACGAGAAGCACAAGTTCTACTACATGAAGGACATGACGCCGGACGAGGTGACGCTGTTGAAGTGTTATGACAGCTATGGTGAAGGGCAACCAAACGGCGTGAACGGTTTAGCCGTACGCACACCACATACTGCGTTCATCGACCCGAACACACCAAAGGATGCTCCTGGACGTCAAAGTATTGAGGTGCGCTGCTTGATCTTCTACGAGTAGCTCGACGCAAATAGCGGTGAATCATACCACTTGCAGACTTCGCTCAGGCTTTTTTGATGTTCACCACCACACAAGCAGTGTAACAGTACCACCTAACATATTGTGTATTTACGTACTACTGGTCTGTCCTTTAATCTATCTCAGCTCACGACGATGTAGTCGGGCAGGAAAGCAGACTGTTGTTTGCATTTCGAGTGCTGTCGGGTTCTCGGAAGGGAGTATGCCGAAGGTGCTAACCGAGGGTATGGGCTCTACTCTAACCAATTCGTGGGGCATGACATAGCGCTGCTTTCAATGCAAGTCCCTGGAACCGAAACAGAAAAGGTGGAAGGAGGCTGCCGTGGTCAGAGCCTGGGACTGGACCCAAGTCGCGACTCGCTGGTATTTCGTTGAAGCAGGTCTTCCGCAAGGACACTTTTCAAGCACGATGCCAGAATCAGAGACCTACCGGCCAGCCTTCACCGATCCTCCTGGTACCAACCTTGCAGGTATTCCGATCAGCAACCTCAAGCTTCTGACTCCCTACCTTTCCTATGGTCTGCCATACGACGAAGCATGCGCTAAACACATCAAGGGAACGTACAAAGCGTCCCGTGTGTATATCGTCGCCTCCGGAACGCTTGCTTCAAAGACCGACAAGGTAGATAGGCTGGTTAAAGCCATTGGTAAAGATCTTGTTGTCGGCCTTCGCAAAGGTATAACGCCGCACACGCCATGGTCCGAGATCTTGCAGATAGCCGCGGAGTGCAGGCAAGCGGAAGCAGATTGCATTGTGACTCTTGGCGCAGGCAGCATCACTGATGGATGCAAGTTGGTCGTGCTGGTATGTGTAGCCCGATCGTACTTGTCCGACGTACCTGACTGAATTAGTGTCTTGCAAACGATATCCATGACCCAGAGCAGCTCGCACGGTATTCCGTAGAGAGTAAGAACGTGCCTGACCGTATTGTGGAGCCAACGGTGCCACTGATCACCATTCCAACGAGTCTGTCTGGTGGCGAGGTAGGCTCGGCCCTCCAAACATTCTCAAACACTCGCGTTAATGCTTTATAGTACTTCTCCCTCGCTGGCGGCACAGAGGACTCTACCCATCATAAGCACGGCTTTTTGCATAGCGGTATGGGCTCCAAGCTGATCATACTGGATCCGGATCTGTGTCGGACAACACCTGAATACCACTGGCTTAGCACAGGTGTTCGCAGCATAGATCATTGTGTAGAAGCGATGTGTTCTCTTAGTGGCACTCCGCAGTCGGACATCAATGCAGAGGACGGCCTTCGGCTGCTTGCGACTGGTCTCTTGAAGTGCAAAGCAGATCCTGATGATATTGTAGCCAGGCGGAAGTGTCAGCTCGCGGTCAGCCTTGGAATGGGTTGTATTCGGGCTGGTGTACCCATGGGAGGAAGCCATGTAAGTCACTGACGGGTGTTAGTCAAAACACCCTCCTCTATGGCGGATAGTTGATACGCTGCTACACTCAGCTCGCCGCTCTTGCTTATCGTGGCCTAGGACGGGTGTCCCGCGGGCTTCTTCAGATGTTTGTGACAGTCGCTAACTCATAGTGCTAGGCGGTCGGACATCAATTAGGTCCACTTGGAGTCCCTCACGGCGTCACATCTTGTATAATGTGCCCAGCGGTGATGAAGTACAATATCAAACATGGTACAGATCGACCGGACATTGCCAAGAGGCAGAAACGGGTGGTAGACATCTTGTGGTCAGAGACGAATGTCGCAGAGAGCCTTGAAGCTGCCAGCCTCTCGCGAGAAGGGGCAGATTTGGGCGACCTGCTTGATGCGATCATACGTGCGCTTGGTTTGCCCAGATCACTGAAGGAGCTCAAGATTTCTTCTGATGTGATTCCGGCGCTCTCGAAAAGAGCCTTGGACGACTTCTGGTCGCCTACGAACCCAGTACCACTCTTGAAGGTGGAGCAAGTTCAGGAGATTTTGGAGATGGTTGCGTAGGCATTGTGCCGATACACCACCACTGAATCACAGTAGAAGGGGTTGGTCGGCCCAACCTCTCCCAAGTGATATTTGTGCTCAATGACAGATCACAGGGCATGCCGGCTCTTAAATATAAGCTGCTAGCGAGATCATTCATCCGAAGCTTAATCGATCTGTGCAACAAGCAAGACCGGATGGAAGTTCAGACGGTCGTCTATCACTCTCATAGGCCTTAATTGGGTCGTAGTACTGACACATCTTTTCGAGGATGCATGTACACGGCTACGAAGGCAGGTAGACCATGTAGGTCGGAGAGTATAGAGCATGGCAATGGTGACCACTGTGAAGTGGCGACGATAGCAACAACTGCAGCAGAGTTCCCAGCCCAGGTCTTGCAATAGAGTTACGCTACTTGTAACCAAGAACGTTAGTGGCAAGGCTTGGCGAAACAACCGGCTAGAGCAACACGAAAAGGTCAGCACTTATAGACATAAGTATATATTCTCGGCTGCGCTGTACTCACGAGATATTACTATTCGTATAGTAGCTTATCCTCCAATTGCAACCACGAAGCGACCAACATGCACCCCCTATCAAGACGGCCGACACGGATCTCTCTTGAACAGTCGAAGCAAAGCAGAATTACAGTATACGGAGATCCCGACCAGCCAGCAGAACCACCAAAGCACGAGATTCCACCAGGAGTGCTACAACCACTAAGCAAGGCTACAGGATACAAACGCACCCGTGCGCAAGAACTATTGATGATAACGCACGAGCTTCGCATTGTACGGGATATGCTCAACAAGCTCTTGATGTTACGAGACCAGGCGGTGCAGCGGGCTCTAAACGAGGTAGAATTTCTGGTAGAACAGTCAGGGGAGGAGCAGCCTCCAGCATGGTCTGATATCAATGCCTTGCGTTACCGTATGGTCAAGGTGGAAGCGCGAGTCGGACGATTGGCGAGGAGCGGACGCTAGGGTGTGCAGTAGGTCGGGTACAGGGGTTGAGCTGGTTCCAGTCGCGCCTGTGCCTCTGTGGTGGCTTTCTATATGCATAATTATTGTACTGGCCCAAGTTAGTAGCTTGTACTTAAATTTGGGTATGGTACCAACTCTAAAGCACAATCATAAGCTTGATGTGAGGACATCTGAGGACATTATGGCGGGGCTCACTCAGGGAGACATATAATTAAACCAGCCCTTCACCTTTCACATAGCCTCATCCACACTACTTCTCATAAGTCTTCGCAATCGACGCAGCATCCTTTACCAACGACCAACCACTCCTATACCAAACCATCGAAACCTCGTTGCACTGTCGGACATTTTGCGGATCCGATAGAACAAGCAGACAACGCCGTGCCTAGGCACCTGGACAGCATGACTCTCCAATCTGTCGTCACGCGCGCTGCGCCCAACACCACAGCCTGCAGCTCCAAGTCTACGTCGGACCTGGAACGAGTTGCAAGCGAGATTTGCGCGGTCTTTACACGCTACCGCCAACGACTGATGAACGGTGACATTCTCATTGTCTTCCGAGACACCAAGACCGTGGACAATCTGATCCCAGACGTGAGAGCAACACTGCATTGTATTGAATCCGCCACGTCCCATCGCATCGATACCCAAATTCTCAACGACGACTTCCGAATTGTCTTCGGGATCGAAGTATCAATTGCAAGCGAGCTAAAAAGCATTGCCGCTTGGGTAGAGCTGGCGAACCTTCATGCAGAGTTGGAATTCGTTGCACCCGACGGTTCTGACACTCTAGACCTCAAGCGTCGCATCACGAGCTTCACGCATGATCTTGCGAGGGTGGCGCCCGGCGAGAGGCAGGCGGCGATCAGCGCAAAGTGTGTCCACATGGTAGTGCGATACAGACAATTGATGCACGAGGCACGGTGTCAGGTGGCCAAGTATGAGTACGGTGATTGCAAGTAGGCGTCTTGGCGGTCTGTGTCATTGATCACAAGTGGATCTTGCATAGTGCTTCGGGCTACAAGTGGGAGGGAGGTCAGACCTCGTTAGTAAAATTGGGCATATCTCGATATCGCGTCGTGGACAAGTAGCTTCATGATGTGACATCAACCAGTGACCATTCATCATCTGCCTCAACCAATACGCCATCGTCCTGCTCGGCCGTGCCAATGTTTGGTGCCGCCTCGTTGGCAGTCTTCTCCGCTCCATTCTCCTCGGAACCATCTGCTTCTTCCTCGTCTTCCTGCTCCTCCTCGTCTTGCTCGTCCTGCTGCTCCGCCTGACCCTTCAGCTGCCCACCCTTCCTCTTAGGAATAACCTTCATGAACGCATCCGCCCAGTCGCCGCTCTCCAACCACTTCATCATAATCTCATTTACATGATTCGTAGCCAAGACCTTCCGACTCGACATCTGCAAATACTCTCCAATGGGCAGCTTCGCGGTCCTTATACCCTTACTCGTAGCCCTCTTATAACAAATTCCTTTCTCGCGATTCTTGTCGACGAGTCCGCCAATGATGTACGTACTGTAAGGCTTCAGCTCTGTGAGTGTCTCACTGGCTTCCGAGGAGAGGTAGACAACTTCGCCTTCCTCTTTGAGGGCTTTCATCTTGTCGGCATCGTCGCTGGAGAGAGGCTTGAACGTTCCAGAGAGCTCGCCGGCGTTTGGGAGATCGCGCATCCATTTCCGTGCCTCCTCGGCGGCATCTACGAAGTCACAGTCCAGAAAACGCACGCCTTTCCATCCTTTGTGCTGAACGAGCACGGTATCGAACCGTTCCCTTAGCTTTCCACCAAATGAACAAACTGCCAAATGAGCACGATACGTACTATTCTTGTTGTCGGAATAGCATCGTGTGATCTGTGCGCCTAGCGATATCCTCTCGTTGTCTCGCATCAGGTCGTCGAAATCGCAATCAACCAATATCGTCACCGGAAGCTGCACAGGCTTTTGGTAGACTTGCTTCACGCGTGGTCTAGGAGCATCAAACGACATCTCATTACGTGCCGCTCGCTTTCGTTCACGCTTCTGGACAAGCTTCTCCTTACGAACCGCCTTCCGTTCGCCGCGCTTGGACTCCCATTCTTCTTTTTTTCGGAGCTTCTTGAGTTGGTTCTTGGACATCACTGGGCCATCGGTGACGACTTCGTCGGAGTTGGCCAATGGCGCGAAATCTCCTGGTGGCGGAAGCTCTTCCTCGTCATCTTCTGAAGGCTTACGCTCCTGTTTGATGACTGGTGGGTCACTCGATAGGTGAGCTTTCTTGACTACACCCTCTCCGACATGAGACGCCTTTTGTTCTTGTGGCACATTACTTTCGATGTTCGTTGCAGTGCTGTTCGTTACCGCGTTGGGCACTGTCTCACTGTCTCTTTCATGGGTTAATTTGCGCATCTTCGTCGGTCGTTCTTCTGATTCCATAATGGCTTGCGTGATGTGAACTGTTCATTGCAAAAAGCTCGAACAAATATTGCTCATATATGCATGACTCGGCTGCCAAGCCCCACCTCCGCTCCGCCATTGCCCTGCACCTCACCTCGTCCATGTCAACGAGCTACACCACTATCAACCTCACCATCCTCTTTCCAATACCGCCGTCATGCCTCAGGACATGCCGCCCTCGGGCGGCTACGACCCAGTCCAATATCGCCGCAACCTGCCCGTCCGCGGCTTCAGGCCAGCATATTACTTGGTCGCTGTTGGCGCGATCATGACCTACGGTTTTTGGAGACTTGGGCAGGGCATACGGGAGCAGAAGTAGGCGCCGACATAGCTCTAGACTCTAGAGATTGGCACACTGACCTGACGACAGCGAACTTGCACGGGAAAAGATGTGGTCGCGCATTCATCTCATTCCGCTTTTGCAGGCAGAAGAGGATCGCGACCTGGTACGGCGGACATTGGCTGGCAAGGCCATGGAGAAAGAGCTGTTGGGTGCTGAGACGAAGGTGTACAACAGTGACAGGTTCGTGGAGGATGTGAAGTACGAATGTGCAGCTACTGACTTGCGCCAGATTCGTGCGGCCAACATATGCAGTCACACCTGCGAATGTCACGAAATGAGAGCGAAGAACACAACAAAGACACCTCGAAGTGTCGTGTACATACGGCGGCGTTACGGCGCTCGGGACAATGGACAATGTGACTGTTTCAGCCTTTCGTCCGATGTCTTACCTCTGCTTGGTGTTATTCACCTGCTATTGTGCTTTGTTGGCTAATTTTGCGTGCTGACAGAGGCACATTGTCGCGCTGCTCGTCACGGAAAGTGCTGACTGCGTAGGAACACGGCGAGAGCTTCACCAAACAGTCTCCGCTATCAAAACTATCGATCAAGGCTGCTCTCTGCCTTTCTCCTTCTCATCCACAACATCATCTTCCAGATTGACAATATCCCTTGTTCTATCAGCACTTCATACGAAACGTACCTCACGCCAATCAGCTTTGCCAACCAACCACATTAAGCCCCGACTCCGTTTTCGATCGCCAACTGCGCAACATGACTCCATCTAATAACAAGCGTGCTCGCAGCTCCAGCACCGACAATAACGAAGACGACGGAAATCACGATACACGGCGGCGCAAGACCGGATCTTCTTCGTCAACACGTGCAGACCGCAAGGACGAGGAGACCACCAGTAACAAGAACACTTCAGCTACCGCATCAGAAGCTGAAGACGACTTCCACATCGACGACATCCACGAAATCATGGCGCGTGGCAATCCTGGCATCGAACCATTCCGTCATCATCCATGGGCTGTCATCAGGAGCTCCGGACGGACACGCAGAACGCGCTCATATGCTGTCTCCGCCATCAGGACAGGGTTGAGCATCGAAAGTACATTCGCTGTCGTTCCAATCAACAACAAGAGCACTCTGCCTGCCAGCGACTGGGATGCAAGCTGTACCTTCAACGCCATGCTTCTCGCATTGTCTCGTTTGTCCAGCTGGAAAGTCTTGTTGACGCGGAGGTGAATAGCCCAGGCAGTAGCTCAGCGGACTCATGACTTGAAGACTCCGTTGTTACCCTGCGACCTGTTCGTTGCGCTGCAGATTGGACAGGCCGAGGAATTCTAGAAGACAGCTGCCGCGAAGAAGGAGCAAGCACCCAATAATCGAGGCGAAGGAGCTACGAACGCTGAGAAGTGTACAGCTTCCAGCGCTGCAGAAGTTAAGACAAAGTCGAGCGTCAAGACTCAGACGGCCGGTGCGAATCAGACCGCGACTGCGAGCATCCCCACCAAGCCCATCGACGCCGACAAGAATCCAGCAAATGCAGACTTACCGGGTCAAGACGTTACTCCGTTTGCACCGAAGAAGGGCGGCAGCAAGACAAAGGATACTGACAACTCGACCACGGCCAAGGAGCCCACCACTCCAACCGACAGCACCGAAACGCCGATATCTATGGACAAGAAGCCCGCTACAAAGGTTAGTACAGGCGAGGAACCGACCACTCAACAAGCAGTCGCTCTTGGTGCCGGCACTACGGAGGAGGTCGAAGATGAGGACATTGAGACGATGAAGCTCAAGAAGAAGCTCGATGCTGCGAGAGCTTTCAAGAAGACCGCGGATTCCATGACAGTTGCCTCCGAGGCGGCACAGAAAATAGTGGAGGCCGAGCACAATCTCAAGCTCTACCTAAAGGAGAAGAAGGAGAAGAAGAAGCAGGAGAAGGACGAGGAAGTGAAAAAAATCAATAGAAGAACAAGGAGGAGCAGAAAGAAAAGGATGAGCAGCGCTATCCAGGGTTTGGTATCTTGGCCAGAGATTGGCTATCCCAAAAGCATGTTGAGATGGAAGAGATCTTCACATTATAACGATCGTAGGTGGTGGACAAATTATGAGGCACCTGCTCGTAGATTCATGACGTGGGCGGCATGGTAGCTCGAGATCTGTTGAATTACGGGAGGTTCACGGTCGAGAGCATTGGTGAGGACGGTTCTGTTGATTTGACATGAGGGACAGCTAGCTCACATCTTTTCTTCATCCTACCAAGAACATCCACAACACTTCGACAATACCACCACAACCCATCGACAACACTTCCACAACACACCATCGACACATACCAGATCAACATGTCTACCGAGGAGAAGAAGCTGACCGACCTCCGCTACTCGACCACGCGTCAGGAGAATGAGCTACAGAAAGTGCTCGACAACAACCATCTCAAGTTGCGAACGCTCGACAAGATTTCGCAGTGCAAAATTAAGGTATCCGAAGGCGTTCCGCAAGATGTCAAATGCCAGATGCAATTTGCTGATAACACGGAGACTCGACGTGTTATCGACCGACAATTCAGCCTCTACTTTCAAGCCAAGAAATGGCCCAGTGAGCGTCAGGCCGTCCTGATGGAAGATACCGCCTTCTGGGACACCACTCGGTGGAACGTCTACGAGCAGCACATGGACCGTTTCCTCGCGGGCAAAGACAGCGAGTTGCACGACGGGGCCCGGATGCGGAAGGCCGACGACGAGGAGTCGACCGGCAGTCGACTGAAGAAAGCTCGCAAGTTGGCCAATGTCCCGAACATATCTGATTTCTCGACGTCCGAGTTGTTGGAGGAACTCTTCGGCCGCCGTAAGACGTCGGAGTTCATCACTGCCGCCAGGGACAGCGCGGTTGAGAACCTTTTCGTTTGCCGTTTCGCTACGGTCAACGATGAGGAGTATGTTAGGCTGATGGCCGAGAAGGCGGACGGGATGCGAAGATCGACGAGGAGAGAGTAAAGGCGGAGAAGAAGATCAAGCAGTTGAACAAGCGTCGACCGCATAACGACCGACTCACGACAAGAACGTGTACGAGTAGTAGGCTAGTGAATTAATGGTGGATGGACAGCATAACGATCGACTCACGACAAATGTGTACGAGTAGCAGGTCAGTCAATTAGTGGCGGGTGGATGTGTATTTAATCAAAAGCAATGATCTTGCAAGTCCGCCTTGCTTCAATCTACAACCTTCAGCATCCGGTACGCATCATGGCTGATCGCCTTCTTCACCGTAGCGAGCGGGTCCTGCTTTGCCTTCACCTTCTTCACAACCACCTCATCACCGTCCTTGGCCTCCTCCTCGACCACCTCATCCTCTGGCTCGTCGAACTGCCCGTTGTCGAGGAACATCTTCAGCTGACCCTGGCTGTATCCCGACACCAGCGCCGTGCCCTCGTCAGCAGCTGTGACCGGCTTAGGTGCAACATCATCTCCACCGTGCATGCCCTCACCATACCCTGCCCGACCACCGGCCAAGTTCCAGAAGATGAGCTTGGGCATTTCATAGCCAGCATCCTTGAACTTCTTCTGGATGCGCTCGTAAGATGTGCTCCAGTCATTGGACCCATACCCTCCAGCCATGTTGAACTGCATGTCACTGAAGACGAACACCTGCTTGACCATATCCTCTTGCGTGAGCTTGTTCTCGATCGCCATGGGCAGGATCAAGCGCTCGAACACCGCCACAAAGTCCGTGCTGCCTCCCCACGGAGTGCTCTTGATTTGATTGACCTTCTCGACGAAGCTGTGCTTGTCTTCCAGTCCGCCAACGCGGACAACCATCGGGTGCTCGTGGAATGTGATGAGTGCGCCGCCGAAGGGAGGTTTCGTGATCTCAGCCAGGAGCAAAGAGAGTCCGATCGCGCTGTCC
Organism: Elasticomyces elasticus; assembly: GCA_035926095.1. NCBI lineage: Eukaryota > Fungi > Ascomycota > Dothideomycetes > Mycosphaerellales > Teratosphaeriaceae > Elasticomyces > Elasticomyces elasticus. Next base: position 68,495 of record JAVRQT010000014.1, read on the forward strand.
ATAGGACAGGTGCCGTCTGGAAACACGGGCCCCGACATTGATCCAGAGACATCGCACACCGCAATAGAAGACTCCAACGTTCCATTGTCCTTGATGCGCTGTACAAGCGTGTTCCACTGTCCATCAACCGTCTTGGCGGCTAGATCGAGAAGCTTCTTCTGCACGAGCGCGCTGGTGCCTTTTCCTGTAGCGGAGTTACCACGACCCGACACGGCAGCGACGAGCGTTGAAGGCAGTAACGTAGCGCCGGAGATCTTGGACTGACCGGATGCGACTTTGTCGATATACTGATCGAAACGCTCAAAGTCCTTCTCGGCAAACTTGGAGGTGTACTGCTTCATGGCCAGCGACGGAACCTTGTTGTAGCTGATCTCGTCGAACTTCTTGTTGGTGAGGCTACGCTCGACGATGTCCAAAGCCTTCCGAAGAGGAGAGAGAAGCTTGAGCTGATACGCATTGCGAGCATGCTTGAGGTAGAGTGTACGGTCGCCAGGATCAGCTTGAGGGCAGACACTGTCGAACGGGTACAGAAGCTCAGCGATGCTGCTGACGATGAAGGTGTGTTGGTCGTGCATGCCCTTGTGAGAAGGTGCCCACTTCGCGGCGAGTGTGATGCGCTTGATCTCTGCCTTGTTGTCCGACTGTAGGCGGGCATAATCAAGCTTAAGCTGGTCGGCGAAGAGGCGTGCGACAGTAAGATGCAACGCCTTGTAGAATGGGTCGTCTGCCAATTTCCTCACCGCCTTCTCGTGCTTGTCGGCCGTTCGCAGCTTCTTCCTACCCGCCGTCCAGTCCTTCTCGTACGCCTTGACAACCTTTGTCGTAGGTCTTGGGATGTTGAGCACGCTGCGAGGGTTCCCACCCGCCTTCAGCTCGTCATTGGCTGCGAGAGCAAGAATATTGAGCAGATCCTTCCAGTAGCCGTGAGCCACTCCAAAACGGACATCAAACTCTGACGGCTCGGCATCATCGTCTAGTCTCGGCCTCTTCGCCGGCGACGGACCGTCCGACTCATCAGGCTCGTCGACTATCTCGAAGTCACTGTCGGCATCCTTTGCTTCGATCAGCTCGGCATCGTTGTTCATGTCGTCTTTCTTCTCGTTGTCCCCCTTCTGCTGCTCCTTGGGCTTGGGAGTCTTCTTCGGAATGAGAGGTCGCACAAGCCATGGCAGATTGGTGAGCAGTGTCAACGGGTGCTTCTCTGCCAGCCACCCAACCGCCCTGTAAAACGTGATTCGATCCGACTTGCCAAGGTGGATGGAGCGAGCGTTCCAGATGATCTTGAGTGTGGCCTCCGAATCAGCGGTCCACGCCTTCTCGAGCACTTCGCTGAGGCGATCTCCAGAGATGACTGCCTCAAGCTCCTGGAACAAGTCGACAAGCGCTTCGCCTGATGTACGGTGGGCGACATCAAGATTCTCCGTCAGCATCTTGCCATCACGCTCGTCGAAGGTTGGAACAGTGCTCTTGTCTGCGAGCAGGCCGTCCATGAAACGAGAGTCGTGCTTGGGTGTGGGCGTTGCGGAGTCCTCGACGGTGGCGTCTGCCTGTTTTGTGTGGATGGGCAGCTCGATCTTGTCTTGTGTGCTCGTGGGGATTAGTGTAGCCTTGACGTATGCCTCAAACTCAGGCTTCGCCGTTTTGAGCTCAGGCATGTCTGGAAGATCGACAGGGAAGGTCGTGTTGAGCATGGTGTGCTCTGCCATCTTGACCTGCTCCGCCATGTTGTCGATGGGGATGGGCCAGATGAATGAAGAATTAAAGAAGGACCGCAAAGGCTGCGCGAGAAGCAAACAGACGAAGCTAAGAGGTGAAAGAAGTAGAGGACTGCTCTGTATTGGTTCTTGCTAATAAATGAGATGGGAAGGTGCAGCTGCCTGACTCACGCCTGCAGTCACAGAAGCTTGTTCTGCATATGGTCACCGAAGCGTAAAATATCCACTGCCAGTGGTCGAAAAGTACTCACCGGAGACTTGGTAGTCCCTCGTCAAACATCAGACGGGTGGTTGCCTATGTAGAAGTACAACCACCGCATCAGGGCGGCGGTAAGTAGCGGTGTAGGCCGCGGGTAAGCGCCATCGTGTACGTACCCGCATCGCGTTGTACTTAACGAAGGCACCGGTTAGGCACAAGGTGACAGATCGTGCGCGATGTCGATGTCGGTCGAATATTGATGGTGCAGGAGCAGAGGTCGAGAACGATAGGTTGCCTTAACCATTGATAGGTGGCGAAAAGACTTGGCGCTGCTGTCTTCGGTGCCGAGAACGACTTCACACGACCATCTTGCTTGCATGGTAGACCTCTAATGAACACTCTGCTGACTTGAACAGAACACTACAAATGTGACGGGGTGCGGTCTGGTGCGTCTAAACAAATCGGGAGGACTGAGATATGCCCGAGCAAGCTGTCAATCTACATGTAGTTCGCGTACTTGTCCCTGGACGAGCCAGTGATATGTTTGTCCACGCTTGCAGAGCATTGAAGCATTTCATGACCTTCAAGTCGTAACAAGGCTTGCGACTCGCCTACGGAAGGTTAATAATACTTGCTTCTGGTTGTATGATCTGGATATGCTCAAGAAGTTCAGCCTATTCCGAGATCGACCCCAATACGTGCGGGTTGCTGTGGTAAGGTCGTGGAAATAAGTAACTGCCAACTATGTATGAAAAGCCTATATTTCTGGTAATGAGGCTCGCAGGTTTGCGGGTTTAGTAAATGGCGCACTTGTCGATCCCATAAATGCTAGCCGTCTTCAGTATCGGTTTCGCGGCCGTAGCGGCCTTGAATCTTGAGCAGTCCTGAAGAAGCCAAAAGTCGACATTGACGTTGGGTTCCTCCTTCGACCCCAACGGCAAATGCGCGCAACCCAGACTCACATCACCGCACAGCAAAGCACATCCACTCCTGGCACGCTCCTGCTCGCTCCAAGTCCCAGCCTCCATCCATATCTCCTAACCTGACACACCCTCCGCCTCCTCATATCGTATTGCTCGTAGTCACACAACGGGCATTCGTCGGGTGGTGCCCAACGACCAGGAAACCGTGGAATTTCAGCAACACTTCGAGCGTGTTGTTTGCTGAAGTCGCGACAGGTGAGGAGGTTCATGCCGTCGCCGCAAGGACTCGTAAGCTCGATCCTAGTGGGCGATCAGAATGCCATCTACCAAGGTGATGGGAGCTCCATACCAGCAATGCCCGCAATCCTGCGACTTCCAAAAGGTGGTACGACACATCGTGCCGCGATTATCCTTCATTTGCTGTGTCGATGTCGTTGTTGGTGATTTGGAAAGCGCGAAGAACAGGTCACGCACCAACATCACACGCGTCCACCACGTGCTGGTTCTATTCACTCGGTCGGCGGAGTATGCGGCTTGTACTCCGGATCGTTCTCTGCCAGCTCACGCTCGCGAATGGCCTGCATGAGCTCGTACATCTGCGCGATTTGCTCGTCTGTCAATGAATTAGCCAAACGCACATCTCCTCGACATCTCTACAGTACCCACCACTCATCTTGTCCACCTTTGTTTTATCCATTTTCTCTCCCCGCCAGTCTTCACCCTCGACCATCTGGGCATATCGCTGCCATTCCGACAGAAAGCCTACGATGTGCACGGGGTTCTCGGTGCTCTTATGCGCACGGAACTCGGCCTTGACGTACTCGTCGCCCAGTAACCGCATCTGGGCATTGAGGTGCTTGCGGTGCGAGCGGAGGATTCGGCGGTAGAGTGGGATTGGAGGGAGGAGAGCGGGAGGTGGCATCTTGAGGCCGCTCTGGCCGATGGCGGAAGGGACTGCGCGGAGGAGGCGCGTGGCGTGCATGATGAGAATCTATACAGATTGTTGTTGTGAGAAGAGAGGACGAGCAGAGTCGAGGAGGTTCACGCTGGCTCGAGGCTGGACCTCGCTTTGAACAGACGTCATCGATTTGCCAAGCTCAGTTCGGTCGCGTCTTGACTCTCACCTCCTGATCAGCGACAGCACACACTCTTGACACTACGATTAAGATCGCAAATGCCTCAGATCTAGGCTCTAATGACTGAGTGTTCTGGAGTACAGTATAGCGCATGCCGAGTCGACACGAAGCGCTCTGCAACTTATCCTATCGAATGTGTAACCTCCATTAATTCACACTTTATATAGACGAGCATCCTACTCACGTCAATACAGCTGTACTGACACGGCCATCGTCTTGCCGTTCATGCTCCAGGAGTGATTGGACGCCACGGCTCACAAGCTGTCGACATCACCCGCCTGGAAACCCGTCGGCACACAATACGGGTCCGCGATTGGTCTCCTGCACTGTCCAGGCTCGTAGACAGTCACGAACGTACTGTCCTCCTTGAGCGGCAGCACCCCTGATCGGAGGAACTCTTTCGTGATTCGCGTCGAGGCTTGTGTCGGGTCTAAAGCAATATCAGTATTCCACATTGCACAGCTATTTTGCACATGCTGACTATTGAATGAGACATGATCCTCTCCATGGCGGACAACGAGCGCCGCGTAAGGTGTTTGGTGCTCCCACACGAACGTAGTCTTCTCAGTCGGTTGGCTGGACGAATCACACCATGTCAGCGTTGTGCTGCAATGTACATCTTAGATACTGACCTAATATCAAAGTCGGCAGTGACGAGCAGCATCGTAGAGTTCAGCTCCAGGGGATGATTTGGCGGGACCGCGTACGGCCAAACAGAGCCGATGAGCTGGATGCCGAGCCAAGATGATTGATCGATGTCGTAGCGGTCAACCTGACGATGTATGAGCGAAGCACAATACTGTCTAGACAAACGTTGACAACACGTACCTCCCGACCAGCCTTGGCAACCTTCTGGAAGCCCTTAAGAGTCTTGTCCACAATCGCTACAATATGAAGTTAGCATATGTTGTGCACGGCTCGCCTGAAGCGATAGTGTCTTACGGTAGTCGTTACAAAGAATGGGAAGACCCCAGACTTGGTCGATCGTCAAGGTCGAGCTCGTGAGGAATATCGAAGCGTCTCCTTGATGGGCTACAGCGAGGACTTCAAGCACATTTGGGAAATCTGGCTGTCCTTGGAGTAAACCCGATATCGTCGCCTGCAATACCCATTTGGGCACAAACGTGGTACAATTGGCTGTGTCGGATGTACCACATGCGGCCAAGGTATCATTTGCGGCTCGTGCGACGAGATCCTGGTATGCCTGGCAGGTCTGGTGAGCGCCGGAAGACTTGCGTGAAGCTCGAGCAGATGAGTACCTTTTGCACGCTGCCTCGTCCAGCATGGTGCCAATAGCACGTGGCGTTGTTCTGGCAGTAAGCGTCTGCACGATCGAGACCCCGGTTGACTGCAATAAGATCGTACTTCGCTTGGTCTGGCATGCTCTGGATATTAAATCAGCGATGCAAAAGCAGATAAACCTTCGTCGCGGCACTTGTTGTCCCGGCTATTACTGGGATTCGCGTAGACTGCACATTAGGTCAGGGAAACCAAGCGCCATACATACCATACCATGCGGGACGACTGCGTCAAGCACGAATTTATCCACACGAGATGGAAATGTTGCTGCATACTGCGCTGCTCGGAACGAGCCACTGTAACTCGTTAGCAGAGATTCCGCCCCCCTAACCGACCGAACCGATGTACGTAGAAGCACCCAGGAAGTTTATGCGCTTGTAGCCAAGAGCCCCACGGATGAGATCGTAATCTTGGACGACTTCTCTTGTTCCCACATGGTCCAAAATACCTGCAGGTGTGCTCATATTCAACCAGGATTGCCACATGGTCGATGCTGCTGAGAGGTATGCATCGAATGCGGATCGATCGCTTGGATCCGGACTGAGTCTTGGTCAGCCAGTGTATCAAACTAATAGATAAGGACTAAACAGACTAGTTTCCAAGCAAAGGGCCGACAATGTCGAGCGAGGCGTTCAACGGATTCGAACCCCAGGTACCCCGAATATCCATTACTATGAGCGAATTAGCAGTGTTCAACACAATGGATAAGAGCGACCGATCACCCATAATGTCATATTCCAGCAAGCCTCCAAAATTCGGCGTGAAGTCACTGTTCAGACCAAGAGCGACTTGCCACGCAACGGCAGCACCGGCGTCCGTACCCCCAGGACAACTGCGAGATGTCTGTTAGTTCCTTAGACGACCAGCTTCGACTGTGGCTAATATCAAAGCGACGCACTAGAACAGGACGCCCTTCGGTTTCTTCGGCCGAAACATGGCCAGGTTGATGGTGATGTTATTGTCAATGTCGATGGGTCGGTCATATCTCATCGGCACCAGCATCCGACCGCAGTGGAGCGTAGACGGCAACGCGGAGAGGTTGGCATCTGGCCATTGGCTTGACAAGACGGCGGGAACATTTTGCGAGCAGTCAACCCAGTCTATGTGCGGGATCGCTTTGTCCAGAGTTGCGGCAAGTGCGCCCGCGGTGAGAAATAACGCGGAAGCCGTGTACATACTGGGCGATCAGATAAATGATCTGGTGTATGGCCGAGAGAAATCAGCTGGACTGCATTATAAGAGGACAGCCCGGCGCAAGCATCGCCCGAACAAGCATCCCTTTGCAACGCCTAGGTGACTCGTGCAGATTGCTCCTCGACCATGCTATACTCGACCCTTTGCAATACTTGGTATGAAGCCATGATGTTTATGGCCGCTGATTGGCTGCTTCGGAACTTTGTATGAAGGATTCTGCTGATTAACCAGCCGGTCCAACGCATTGTCCCAATGATCAATCGCATATGCAATGAACCGGCAAGACGGCGACCTCATGTGGTGCTGCCGTACGGGGATTCATATATCAGTCAAAATGCTGAAAGTCCCTGTTTTCTGTGCGGTGCCATACAGATACGACCTGCGACACAACGTTCTTGTACTCACGACACCTGGGACATGGCCGAACAACCGCAATCTAAGGCTAGCAAAGGGCGGAAGAATAGTCGAACGGGTTGCGCAGTTTGCAGGTCCGTCTGAGTGGACGCATCGGAAGATCCAACGCTGATGTGATATGCAGGGTCAGACATATCAAATGCGGCGAAGAAAAGCCTTCCTGCCTTCGCTGCCAAGCTGCAAAGTGGGTATGCGAGTACTCAGAACCTGTGGCACCCGAGAGACGTTCTTCTCCTCCAATCGCCGCGGGACAGCCTTCGCTTGAGATCTATCAGCTCACCAATAAGGTCTCTGACAACATCGAGGAGCAGCGCAGCCACCATTACTTCCAGCTTTGCATGAGTCAGGACGTGTTCAATGGCAATCCCTCTGACACCTGGTACGATCTGGTGCTAAGGTCGGGCCAAACGGTACCTGCTGTGCGGCACGCGGTTTTCGCAATAGGATTTCTTTTACGAGCCAGCAGTAAAACTGTGATTGCGCAGTCCTCGAGTGGCGCTTCCGATGGTATTACCGAAGGTCTCGAGCGAGCTGCCTTGGTGCATTATACCCGGGCAATGGCGATGTTGACTGCCGAGCCAACCGGCAGTCAAGCATCCGAAACGGCCGCCCTGATCATCTGTCCACTGTTCATCTGGATTGAAATGCTCAACAAGAGACTTAGCGTTGCTCTGCATCATCTCAAAGGTGGCCTGGCCATTCTCGAATCACAACAACCCAAGCCTAACCGTGAGGTGGCATCGTGCCTGCGAGATCTGTATGCCCGCCTCCATGCACAAGCCAGGCTATATGGGAGCCCGGACTCAGACTTTAACGCGCCCGGAATCGACAGACGCAGCGGCGATCAGCTTGTAGCATCCCCTACAACGTCGTTTGCTACTGTTACAGCAGCTCGAGTTTGCCTTGACCGCATCTCAGAGGCATTGTACCTCGAGGTTCGCCGTTTCCATGTCTCATCTGGAACCAGCAAGATTGATCGTAGCGACGTCAGCAGTCCAGCCAAAGAAACTCGGTTGATCGTGGAAGGTCTGCAGACCAATCTTGAGGAGTGGGATTCTAGATTCGTCGCACTGACAGGCGGTGCTTCCGCACGGCGCGGACAGACCCTTGCAGAAGCCATGCTCAAGCTACATCGCCTCAATCTCGAGGTATTCATTGCTGGCGTCCTCAGTGACAACGAGATGATCTATGACATGTACGCTGCTACATTCGAATGTATGCTTTCGCTGGCCGACCAAATACTCGGGACCGGGCGAGACACTGGTCTCGCTATGCTGCCCCTGGATCCTGGGGTCATAGCACCACTGGCCGTTATAGCTCTCAAATGCCGAGATACGGTACTGCGCCGGAGGGCCATGTCTCTGCTGGCACTAGCGCCAGAGCAGGAGTGTATGTGGCGTCGGGACTCAGTGATAGCATTTGCGAATTGGAAGCTAAGTAAGGAAGAAGGACAGCAGTCCGAAAATGCTGTGCAGTTGGTCGGTAACCTTCGAGCCAAGCCCGCCCCAGTGTCGGAAGGAATGCGTACCCATAGTGAGAAAGGTTCAGTATGCATGGTCGGAGGCAGACCTGTGACAGTTGTCCGTTTCAAGGTTGGCGGAGGCGGATCGTTGGCGTTCAAATCGGAAATTAGGATGAATCTTCCTGTAGACATGGGTGACATACTATGATGCGGTGGGTCTGAGAAGGCCTGGACCTTGGTAGTGACGAATGGGCTATCCTCTCACGACGGTGGCTACATGCGCTCGCTGGTTCTGGTGATCTCCATTGTCCTGTAAATGCCGCCGGATGGCTGATGCAATCGCTCTTGACTTTCGCTTCGAGCAAGATCTAGCCCTTCCTCATCGCTGGTCTTCTCTCTCGTCATGCTTCCGCTCGTGATACGCACACCGTAAGGCTTGATCTTTTTCGTTGACGGGACCTGATCGGTGCCCACCGCATGTGGTGTCTGTGCAGGGTATTCGATGATCGTGGTATTCGGGTTCTTGGAGTAGTCCTGCAGATCGACTTCCTCCACCATCTCATTGAAGGCGCGCGGACTGTAGGGCTGCTTGCGTCCTCCAGATCCACCGGATCCACTCAGGGCTCCTGGGTACTGCACCGGTGTATGCGACGCCTTTCGGGAGCCATTCGATCGCCCAAACGCCGTTCGAGTTCCTTCGAGGAGTTGTGAAAAGAGTGGCTTGAGGCTTGGAAGGGATGCCGCCAATATACTGAACAGCGTCGAATACAAATGTCAGCAACTGTCTCAGACACACAAGAGGTAAGCTCATGAAAAACGTACCCGAGGCATAGTTCAACCATGTTCAAAACGTTAAAACTGTCGTGCCAAAAGCCGTCGGCATCTGCGAAGAACTTGACTTGTAGTGTAGCCTTCGCTATACCGGCTGCGCACGCCACAAAGCCCAAGCTGAGGATCACAGCCAACGTGATTTTGGTCCGAAGGTTGACCTGGAGCTTTACAATGATGGGGATTGGCAAGACGGCGAACAGAACATCCGTGCAAATGTTGACAATCGAGTTGAATAAGCCGATGAAGGAGTACGTATTCTTGGAGTAGCACCGCGTTGTTGGCTGGGCCGCAAGTATAGGCTTCCATGCTGCGTCGATAGGTGTGCATTGAAAGACGAGTGTGCCAATGCATGAAACTGCGAAGCATCCCAGGAAGGCTGCTAGGCATTAGCGGCGTACGGCATACCTCGAATGTACACTGACCTATAGAACCCCAAAGAAATATCCTCCAAGTCTTTTTAGGCGCAAGTCGCATCAAGAAGAATGCTACCGATATCTTGACGAGCACGACCGCGGGCACAATGCAGAGACCATGGACGAACTCCCATTTCATCTGGCGTCCCCACAGTACTCCCATTGGAACGCAGCGATTGTGACGTCCCACACCCCAGAAAGTCTCTCCTATAAAACAGACGAAGACAGCAACGCCCAGCAGTCCAGCGGCCAGCATAGTCCAGTCCTCAGCACCTACGAACTTTAGTATGCGAATGCGGACATAAAATCGAAGCGCAATAGCTAGCAGAGCTGCTCCCAAGAAAGCCCCAGTAATGCCCAGCACTTCTGCTGCGTTGCTAGCATTGCAATAATCACTGTCCTCGACTGGGACCCAACGTCGTTCCAGAACGGCTGACATGGTCGACTGTCCTTCTCCGCGCGGATGGTCGATATAGCTCCGAGCTGGGGTCAGATCCTTTTGTAACCTCGATCGTAAATGTACGCAACTCAGTGCGTGGTTGAGTTCACGCCGTCCGGTCGGATGCTGGCTATACTTTTCGTTATGAACTGTCCGGCATAGAATGGGCACCAAATGTCAAGTGTCGCGCGCAGGCCAAGAAGCACTGCAAAGCTTCAGCGGAGGATGAGCTAGTGAATATGTCTTCCGTGTGCCAGGAAGATGTATGGCGCGGCAGTGTAGCGACTGTGCCGCAGACTGTGCCTGCATGGCGATGAGGGGACGATGTCGTCGTATCGCGTGCTACTAGTCAGCGATCGGTATCTAAGACTCGGATGCTGCCACCCGGGTAATCCAGCTCGTGTAGATCTTGGTAAGTCCTGGTTTAGGCAGCAAGTCGGTTCGCCGCACTGGAAGAAAATATATGAGGTACACCCTCGTACCTCGCGTGCAGGTTTCAGCAGCAGCCGTGCCGTGCCTCTAGATGTTAGCCACCTACCTCCGTTGTTCCGCTCAAAGTAAGCAGAATCAGGCACCAGGGCAGCACTTTTCTCGCTCAGTTTGAGCGGAGAGACGGAGGTATCACCGGAGATACCGAAACACTGCACTCCTGACAACTCGCAGGAAGAGCCATGTGGAAGCCACGCACCAGGCCTGCTTCTCTGCAGTCTGGCCTCGTCACTCTCACACCACACTTCTTGCCAAATGCTTGAAATTCAATGAGCTTGGCACTCGCTACGAAGTACCTAGCATATAATTTGCACCTGGTAATTGATTCGTCCGAAGCGGAGTCGCGGAGCTTGTCGCAGCCTCGTAGGGGCATGCATACATACGCCACTTAACCTAGGCGATCCCGTCTCCCCCAACCGAGCTTCGTTCATCTGCTGGATCCAGGATTCTCTGCGGACCAGCTCGACGACCGTGAGAGAACAATGGATAAGCTATTGTAGCACTCGATCTTTGGCCGCGGACGAGATAAGTCGATGGTACGAGGAGATGCCCAGAGCTGGAGTCACTGAGGTCGGTGTAAGGACGAAACCTTCGAGGCCGGGACGGACCAGGGGACGGACGGGACATCTTCCGCAAATGCTATTCAACCGACCAGGGGTCTTGTCGCCAACATCTTCAAGATGCCGATGAAGCTGATGCCTCGTGTGTCCATGGTCCTAGCAGATCCCTGAGCTCAAGTCGTTGCCGACGAGACTGTCATTGCGATGCAATTGATCTGTACTTCGCAAGCTACGGCAATAACACGAAGCAACACCCAGGCTTCTTGGCATCGTGCACGGCTCGTCTCCACACCGTTCGAACCACGGGCGCATGGGTGTATGCGGAAGAATGCAACCAAGCTTCGACGTGCACATATTGGACCAACGCGGCAAGGGGTCCAGGAACGGCGCGATGTGCAAGCACCGCCGCGTGATAGCATGGCTAGGACTCTAGGTACATGACACTAATTGCACTGCATTGCACCCGTGGCGACCGGCCCTGATCGTGGATTATTGGAGGAAGCTCTCGTCCGCCGTATCTTCAACAGTCCTATCTCAGCTCCTCAACGGCGAAAATCAATAGTTTGCTCGCCTGTCACAGCAAGAGTATGGCCACCGCAAACGCTACATGTCAAGAACGTGGTCGTGCATCCTGACGGCCGTATAACCAATTTCCCACTCAACCACAGCACCGGCGCTGCTAGTCGTCGTCCCTTGAGTGATACGCGCACCTGCTCCATTTAGCTCGTACACAGGCTAAGTAGTTCAACTGCCGGCTTTGTGGTCAAGACATTATTGCAGCTTGCGGCACAGCAGCGCCATTCATAAGTGTCAACGCCGGGACGTTGTTAGATCCTCCGTCTCTCAGAGCCTCCCCTCCCTTTGTACCTCCGAGGCTGCAGATCGCGACATAAACTTCGGTGAGCGGCGTTGAAACCTGACTCCCCTTCGACGGGTGATCCTAATATATTTCATAGCAATGCGTTTCACCTTGGCATCCGCGCTCGCGAGCACGACACTCTTGTCATCGGCGGCGCAAGCATGGACGCCGGCCTCGACTGCTCTCTCGGACAAGCTGGAAGTGCAAGGACTCATCAACCTTGCGAAGTATGAGATCCAGCACAACCCGCCTCCCTCGTGCAACATCTCCTCTGGGTACATCCGCAAAGAGTGGTTTACCCTGAAGGACGCCGAGAAGACCGCATACATCAATGCCGTCCTTTGTATGCAAAAGTTGCCAGCGAAGTCTGGAAGCTTTGCGCCAGGTGCCAAGTCCAGGTTCGACGATTTCGTTGCGGTTCACATCAACCAGACTTTGTTCATCCACGCCACTGTCAGTTTAGACTCTACCGAATAGCCGTACATACGCTAACGTTCGCAGGCCAACTTCCTGACATGGCACCGCTACTTCACCTGGACTTGGGAACAGGCACTGCGCAATGAGTGTGGCTACACCGGCTACCAGCCATATGTCAACTGGGCGAAAATCTCGGCCGACCCTCTGGGCTCTCCGCTCTTCGACGGTTCTGCGACGTCGATCAGTAACAATGGTGGCAACCTTCCTAACAAGAACTCTTCGTACTTTCAGAGTATTGCAAACCCGCAGGTCGTCGTCCCGCCGGGCTCGGGTGGAAAGTGTGTCACTGCCGGTCCCTTCAAGAACATGAAGGTCAATTTGGGGCCGTTGACTCCCGCCTACAGCGTAAGTGAACTGACGGCTGTAAGCCTTGAATGTGCGAGACAAGTCCTGGCGGAATCCACAGTGAGGGTACCGCAATGGAAGGCCTGTCTCGCATTCAGGGTGTACTTCCTTGATGTCTTGACCAGTAGCTAACCTTTGCACCAATCACTTTCAGGACATCCCTGCCAACCCACAGCCCAATGGACTTGGCTACAATCCCCGGTGCCTGCGGAGAGACATTTCGAAGTATGTGGCGAACTTGGCTTTGAAGGATACCGATATTGCCAACCTGATCGTAAGTAGATCAATGATTGCCATTCATCAAACCGGCTGAATTTGCTGACCCTCTCTGTAGGTCAACCGGACGGACATCGCCTCTTTCCAAGATGACATGGAGGGACTGTTCAACTACAACATCTCGCTGCTCGGTGTCCACACTGCAGGTCATTACGTCGTTGGTGGAGACCCAGGAGGAGGTGTGTGCAGGCCGGTACACGCTTGATGAGGCTATGCTGACCTGAACTTCGCAGATTTCTTTGCCAGCCCTGGAGACCCATGGTATATCACCCACTCGATCGGCAGCTAACTCATGTGCTAACTTTATGTCTCACCAGGTTCTTCCTTCACCATGGTCAGATTGATCGCGTCTGGTGGATCTGGCAGAACCAAGATCTCAAGACCAGGCAAAATGCCATTGCCGGGACCATCACCATTCTTAATCAGCCTCCCAGCCGCAATGGCACCCTTCAGGACATCATCGACCTTGGCTTTCTTGCCCCTGATATCACAATTGGGGATGCAATGTCGACGCTGGATGGTCCATTCTGCTATATCTATGCATAGAGAGCGGTGGTCAAGACATGTTGGTGGATATACAGCACTCCGAGCTTGATGAAAAGGCGTCCCACACGTCGTCAAATAGACTGTGATAGAAGAAATCTCACGACATTTGTGTGAGAAGGCAGTTCACATACAGTGGATTGCACATTCATCTTTGCGTGACATTCATCTTTGCGTGACATTCATCTTTGCGTGACTTCCTCTTTGAGACTTCAGCCGCGTACGTCACGCTTCCGCACTTCACCTTGCCCCACGTCCCGTCAAACAGGTTTCACCTCCATCACAAGCAGTTGTGCATGTGATGACTTTCACGATGATCTCTCACGACACCATCGCGTACTTGCGATCGACGCAACAATGGCGGAAAAGAAGTCGGCCTTCGACACGCCGTGGTTCAACTCGCAGTCCAAGGAGTTCTTCAACACCCTGAACAAGCCAGAGAACTACAACATTGTCTTGACTTCCGATACGGAAGACTTCGACGAAGAGACGTCGCAGCAATGGCGCGACGAGGGTTTCCAGACTACGTATGTTCCGGCGCTCAATGGCGGCGACCAGTACATCAAAAGGGTGCATAATGCGGGTGACGGCTTCGGAGCCGCAGAGTACTATTGGTGCGCAGTTCTTGTCAGTAGTGGACACGGCGCGTGTTGACCGTGACAGTATTGTAGCCTATGGCGACGCAGCCAACTTGATTCTTCAAGCGCATATCAAGCCGAGCCATCCTAAGCTCGCCGGGATAGTGGCATACTATCCTTCTACAATTCCTAGTAGCAGGACGAAATACCCAGCTGGTGTGAAGGTGTTGGTACATCTAGCCGGCAAGGAAGTGGACATGATGCACCAGAAGGAGGCCTTGGGAATTCAGGGTAAGTTGGTGCCCGTGAAGAAGGACATAGAGCCGGGTCCAGGCTACGGCGAGTGCGTCCCGATGAACTATAGGACCTACACGTACGCTGGAGCCGAGCCTGGCTTTGCCGAGAGAGATCTCGAAGAGTTTGACGCCATAGCCGAGGACGTAGCCTTCACACGTAGTTTGGAGACTGTTCGGAGAGCATTGAGATGGGAGACAGAAGTTGAGCGGACACGAGACGCGATAGTAGACCAGACGGCCTCTGGTGATACAGAGAAAGCGATGACGTCCATCACGCCTTACGCTCATATTGTGTACGGCCCAACGTTGACAGGAGGGGTTGGCACAAAAGATTTGGAGAAATTCTACACATCCTTCTTCCAACCTCTACCGCCTACTTTTCGGTGTCGACTCTTGTCTCGCACGATTGGAACAGACGGCTCTCGCGTCGTGGATGAGATATACATCACATTTACGCACTCACAAGCACTACACTGGATCTTGCCTGGCATACCGGCGACCAACAAGAAAGTCGAGATTATAATGGTCAGTATCGTCAAATTTGTGGGTGGAAGACTCGAGAGTGAGCACGTATATTGGGATCAAGCATCGGTATTGGTGCAGGTAGGCTTGCTGTCTGCAGAGATGGTGCCGCAAAGCTTCAAGAAGAAGGGCGTGGAGGAGCTGCCAATTTGGGGCGTAGAGAGCGCTAGAGGTGTCAAGCGCGGTGGCGGCGAGAACATTAATGTGCTAATTGAGGAGTGGGAGGACTAGAAATATGTTGGATGCAGGGACTCTTGGGCTTAGCATGGTGTTGGCAGTGTGATTTCCTCATGTATCTGTACAAGTGTTGTTACATTCGTCGTGACATCGCCGTTGCGCTTGACGATCAGCCCCATGTCTATGGTCCAGTCTGCACCACAGGCTGCACCTAAATCTAGCCTCGAGACCTTGCTGGCGGTGAAGCAGCGCGCGCCGTTGCGACTTGCTGAACACAATGTCGTGGGCGGAGTGCGCACATGGCGATTCCGGAGCCTCAATGGGTTCTGACTCTTCAGACATGGTCAGGTCGATCCCATCGATTGGCAGTTGTGGCGATCATGGCGTACAGTCCACGTCGTATGCTTTGATGAGTGGAGGATCATTGGCATGACACCTCACCGTGATGGCTTGGTCCCAGCAGCACCAGAAATATCTATCGACGTCGCATTCTCAGCATTCAATTTCTTAATCGTCATGTCTCGCTGGTACTCCATCACTCTCCGCTTTTTGAAATAAGTCACCTGTAACACATCCTGTCAGTGCCGCTTCCGTGCAACGACTATCGCATCCGACCTACCCAACTCGAAGCACAAGTCTTCTCAAACTCAGCCAACTCCGGCGCGCAAAGCTTCTTCGCCTTCTCGTCCTCTTTTACACTGTCCACGATGCCATTCTTCTCCAAACACTGGAAGAATGAGTCCCGTCCGTCCCAGCAGCGTTGTCTACCTGTTCGATCGGGAGCGATGTATCCGCCGTCCTGCGAGGCTTCGGGTGCGGTGGGTGCAGCAGGTTTGGGAGTGGTCGTGCTGCCGGCGCCGAACCAGCTCATGCCGGTGATAGATGTGTGGATGATGTGGACGATTAGGCCAGCTATGGTGATCTGCTGGTTACAATGTGATCGAGGCGTTTGGATCAGTTAGTGTTAAGCATGCCCTCTCGGCCTTTTCTGGGCGAAGATGATGTCGAGAAGTCCCCCGGATCACGCGGCGACTCCCGCCGCCACCAGACCTCGAAGTTGTCCAAATACTTCCGCACGAAGACGTTCGGTTATAAATTGTTCCTGGGAAAGCAAGAGAAAGTGGCTCGCTGAGGCCTTTTAGACTGCTCGACCAGAGGACGATCGAGGACAAGATCGTCAACCCTTTTCTAAGCAGAAACGTGCCGCTGACAGGCTGCAAGCTCGGAAGGATGCTATCGAGGTAACGAAGCAAGGCTTACCGAAGGCCAGGCTGTTGTAGCAGATCCTGCTCGCAGGGTAGCCTTACAGGCTGTATAGAAATCCGAGAAAAAGAGGACTAGAGATAGCTGCATTTTAAAAGGCTCAATAATGCGAGATGTAGGTAGTGGCTAGCAGCACAAAGGCAGCGAGCTCGTCTCTGTAGTGCTTGGCCCATCGAGAGTACATCGGGTAGCCGAATAGCAGCGGGAGGGCTCGGCAACGAACGAAACGCACGCTTCGTCGTCGTCCACAAGGCCGTGTGGAACGCTTCTGCCAACCGGGTGTAGGCACGGGCCCCGGTATGTCAAGCTTCGGGTGAAAGGAGCTAGTGCGGCATGAGAGTGTCGTGATCGCTAGTACGGTGCGTGTTTCTGTCTCTCTCTCATCGACATGTTCGTCCGTATGTGATGCCACTGCTGTAGGTGTTGGCGTGGCCTCACGAAATGTGCTCAACTGGCAAACCTCGAGGCGGGCTAAGGAAGGCGGGGAGTCCCGCTCGCTCAGCTTCCAGTGGTTTTGCGCGAGGGCTCATGTGAGAGATGCAATCCAACCGCACCCGCACCTTATCAGCAAAGTTATCCGGTACGGCGGCCACGAGAGGTGAGTCTTACTGCCCTGACTTATTACTGCACTACCCGACCTCTACGCGTGTGACTTGCGCGCTCCCCAATCATCAGCTTGGGTCTTGGTTGGGCGGTCTCCCCACTGCATTGCTCAAGATTGACTGCGCGTCATGCGTCGGCGTGTCTTTGTTTACTGACCCTAGCAACCTCTGCTTCATGTTATGCGACTCATTCGACCAAAGGCGATGCTTTTGCTAACCGCCATGGCGACCTCAGTAGTAACAACCGCCGCCTCAGTCACATGCACGCGCGATGAACCAGACAGGCCAATGGCCGAACGGTCAGATCAACCCGGCCGCCATGTACTCGAACCAGTACGACCAGTTCTCCGCCGCCTCCCAGAACGCGACCCCTGCGCCGTCCTTCAACGGCTTCCAACCAACGTCAGTTATACCTACTAAGCGCAGCCACGACGACCAGCAGCACATGTCGCGCTCGCAGACACCCAGCTACAATCTGCCACAACAAAACGGGCAGCAGTTCGCCAATGGACCGTACCAGCACCTGCAGAATGCCAACAGCAATGCCACGCCGTCGCCCACACTCTCAAACCAGCCCTTCCGCCAACCACAGCCGCAGTCGCGCATGCAAAACGCATCTCCGAGCCCATTTCCACAGCAACAGCAGTCCAACTTCAATCAGGCCGCGTCTAGTATGGCACAACAGCCAGGACAAGCGGCAGCTATGGCGCAGCAGGGTCAGGCAGGGTTCAATGGGATGGGTGCGAGTAACATGTCTGGCATGCCCGGCCAAATGAACAGCGCCATGAACCAGGCCAATGTGCAGCGCATGTACCAAATGCGCCTGCAGCAACAACAGCAAGCCATGCGGTCGAATGGCATGATGCCGCCGCGGACGGCAGGAGGACAGCCAAATCAAATGAACGCTATGGCTGGCCAACAACCTGGCGGCGGTCAGTTGGCCAATGGAAACAATGCCAATGCGTTGGCCGTACAGGCACAGCAGAACCAACGGGCACAGTTTTTGAAGTCCATTGCACAGAATGCGCATGCCCAAGGAAGGCAACTTCAGCCAAATCCGATCATCGGCGGCCGACAAGTGGACCTTTTCATGCTCTGGCAGTTCATCGCCAAGGCCGGAGGCTCAGGTAGTATTGAGCGGAACGGACAGTGGCCAGCTGTGGCAAGCAAGTTCCATGTGAACATAGCCCAGTACCCAGCTGGTGCCGAAGAGCTCAAGCAGATATACATGCGCGACGTAGCCCAGTACGAGCGTGCCTTTTTCAACATGAGGGCCCAGCAAAAGCAAGAACAGGCTAGGATGCACGCCCATCAGATGGCGGGTTTGGGAGGACCAACTCCCGCTACGCCAAATCGAAGCATGCAACAGACTCCGCAACAGTTGCAGTATGCCCAGTTGCAGCAGGCTCAGCAGAGTCAACAAGCGCCACAGGCTACACCTGTACAAGCCCATGCCCAACTCCCGCAGAACGGCATGTCGACACCACAGCAAATGATGCATCACCGGCGAAACAGTAGTATTGTTAAGACCGAACGCATGACTCCTCAGCAGGCTGCGGCGTCTGTGACTGCTGCTTCGCCAGGGTCTGGACCTAAAGTACAGCGGTCACCATCCATCAAGCAGGAGTTGCCCAAGGCCGCGATGCGGAGTGAGGAGCCGCAAGACAGCAACTACGTGCCACACTATCATCCGATAGAGCATGACGGCGGGTATGATGTGCCGGCGCTACAGGATATAGGTAATATGTTGTCCCGAGCGATACCAAGCATGCCCATCGTTGACGAGATGGGTATCATCGACCTGCGAGCCATTACTCTCAGCTTGGCGTGTGGAATCCACTCCGAGGTCCGCTATGCGCTCGATGCTCTTGTCATAATTTCCAAGGACGAGCGGATACACTTCGAGCTGGAGAAGTGCGAGGATCTGATGGATGTGATAGTCGACTGCGCAGAAGAACAACTTGACCTACTCTCCGAGGCGGCGCCGGAAGTCTCTGACGCGCTCGACCTTCCGTCGTACGAGGATGTGATGCGTGGGTGTCGGATCGAGATGGAGGCCACTCAAGACGTGCCTGCATTTGGGACTCAAGCGTACGAGCTTGATCGTGCTGCTGACAAGCTAATCGCCATTACGACCATCATGCGCAACTTCTCGTTCTACGAGCACAATCATAACTTGCTTACCTCGGAGGGACTGGTGAAGTGGCTGAGCACGACGATTCGGTTCCTAGGCACGCGTAATTTACTGCTTCGGACACTGCACAACACGTTGGACTTCTACAAGGACATCGTCATCTTCTTGTCGAACATCACTCAGAGCCTGGAGCTACCTGGCAAAGACGATGCGTTGCACATCCTACACTTCTTGCTCGCTTTCGCGCCACAACCGGCGCCAAGCTACGACGGAAGCGGCAGCAGCTTGACGTTCACCAGCTTTTCGCCGACCGTGCATCGGTATCTCCCGCCTGCTGTGGACTGTTTGGCGAAGCTACTGGCCCGACAGGATCCTAACCGTATGCTGTACCGGCAAGTCTTCGGTGCCACAGCCACATCCCTCGCGGTCTCAGAGTCGCCTCTCGATCTGCTTACCAAAGCTTTCGCGCTCGCTATCTCCGTGTTGCCGGACCGGTCCAAGACGCCTTCCAGCAACAGCACGCAGATGCGGATTGTAGAGGCTCGCAAGTCATATCTATGTCAAGGCATGCTAGCGGCTGACATTCTCACCACGCTTGTCCCTGGCAACGACACGGCACTCGCTCGCGCGTGGATTGAGAGCGATGATGGCTGGGTCATTAGTCTTCTCACTCTCGCGAGCTTGCTTTCGGTCGACAGGTCGTCCGCTTCCATGGGCGCTAAGGGTCGCGAGATTGGTCAGGACACGGAAAGCTACCGCCTCATCACGCATCGTGCACTGGGCATGATGAAGCGGCTTGCGGAGAAAGCTGGCAGAGGCAGCATGAGTCGTGCCGTTCTCGCTCGGCCTACTGGCGCTGGAGACACGACCGCCACCACGAAGGACGAAGCAGAGGAGCAGGAGGCACGGAAATGGGAAGGCATACCGCAGGGTCATGCAGTGCTTGGCGCATTGTGCATGCCTGCTATTGACAAGACGGCGCTTGCTATGCTCTGCAGTCTGCATGAGATGGCGATGCAGAATTGATGGCCTTGTAATACGATTGATATCAGGCTACGATGGGTTGGAGAAGGCAGGAGCATGCAGATATTGTACATTGATGAATTGTGAACAACATAACTCCTCTTGCGTTGCATAACCTACAATTCGGCTCTGCAGACCACCGCTTTGCACAATGATGTTACACTATACGTACAGGGTATCTTAAAGCACCGTAGAACTATATTCACATCGTCAACCATTGCTCCGTGATGGCAACGGCCGCTTCGTCGTTGCCAGCCACGGCGAAAAGCTGCTGCAATGCATATGCCGCCTCTTTAGCGAAGTCCTCCACGTCGCCCTCGGTCGCTGACGTGACCTCAGCATGCACCTCTTCGCTCATGGCGAGAACCTTTTCGTATCTGGGTATGGCTAGATGCGTTAGGCCCAGCATATGCCACGTCTTTGCCATGTTGAACTCGGCTTCCTGCAGATGACCCACTTTTCCGGTCGCAGCGCGCATGTCGTAGTACCGCTGTAAGAAGCCAAGTCCTTGCTGTATCCCGTAGTGCCTGTTGTCTGTCTGCCGCTTCATAGCCTGGTGTATGTACGTTAGACCAATGCTGAGAATGATCGACCAATTGTCCGGCTCAACTGCCAGCGCTCGGAAGTAGTATGGAAGCGAAGCGGTGTAGTGGCTGCTGATAGCCATAGTGTTGCCGTAGGCGGTCAGCACACCTGCGTCTGGCAAGAGGTCTTCCTGTCCATACTTGTTAAACCGTGCTATAAGTGAGGGAGTCTGGACACCAAAGTCCGCACGACTTCGCAGTTCAGAAGGCATTACATTGTAGTCCATGAGCTTGACCGCTCGTGCCAGATAAGCCTTGGTCGGATGAGAGTAGAACTCGTTGTCGTTGCCGTAGCACATCCTGGTGGTAGCAGCCATGAGCTGGTAGGGAGCGCCGGCGCGAAGGTCGCTCTTCATTGCGTAGTCTCGTGACAGCTCCATTGCGTAAGTGCTGTCATTGAACATGATTGCGCAGCAGAGAGCCACGGCTGCGCCGGTATTCGAGTAGGCATCGTCGTAGTAGAAGATGTTGGCTTTTAGGAGCACCTCCCTGATCAAGTCGTAGCACTTGGCCTGGTCACCACGCTCAGCGTCAAGCAACACCAATGTAGCAATTATACGATGCCAATCGCCGAACCGAATGCCGTAGTAAGTTGTCGGCGTGTGCGAGGGCACTATAGGCGAGGCTCGAGTGACTGTGGAGTCTTCAGGATTGTGCTCAAGCCTGTTCATTAGATCGTGCGCTTCACCTTCTGCCTGGGCCACTCTGTCGTCCGTTGCCCCAGCACCAGGGTGATGCTTGCCGTAGCCCACGAAGTTCTTGTCTCTCCCGAAGAAAGCTCGCTCGCGTCGGAACTCGTTCATTGCGATAGTGACATCGTGTTCCCACTCCTTGATGGCTTCTGCATCCCCATCGCCTTCTACCACACGCCAGAGTCCTTGGATCTGGACGCAGAGGTCGGACATCTCGATTCCGCTCAGATCCTGTCCCTCAGTATAGCCAACGGCCGAAATTGCGCGGCTTGATTCTGTCGATGGAAGCGCTTTCGGCACAGCAGCAGTGGATCTCTGGGGAGTGCCGGACGGTTGGACGGCCGGCCGTATGGACAAGCCATGAGACTGTCCCGGTCTTGGCTGCAATGGCTTCTCCAACCGCTTTCGAGGAGGTCTGCGGCCTGCCGCCACTGGAGGTACCGGCAAGTTCGCCTGCTTCAAAGCATCTCGATGCCCCATCCCCACCACCTCTTTGAGAATGACCATTGCTTGCTCCTTGCAGCCCGTTCGGTCATATAGTCGGGCCAGCTTTACACGGCCTTGTATGTTGCGTGGCTCGTGACGGATGAGGGTTCGATAAGTGTCCTCGGCGTCGCCTTCGCGATGGAGACTTTCGTAGCAATCCGCGAAGGCCAGCCAGAAAGTCTCATCGAGGCCGATCATGACAGGCTCCAATACTCTGTAGAACTTGATCGCACCTTCATACTGACCAGTATAACGCAGACTGTCAGCGACATGCCGAAAAACATCCGAGTACTCCTCCGGGCCATCCTCGACGGCCAAGACGTGCTCAAGATGTCGCATGGCCTCGTCGTAATGCCTCATACCCATCTTGCTGCGAAAGATACCGAGCTTCACTCGGAGCTCGAGAGGCAGTCCATCGCCATACAGCTCCTTGTCGCGGCTGACTCTGCCCTGCTGGAACTCGCCAACCAATGCCCTGCGGTCATGCGTAACGTCAAACTCGCGATCATCGTCAGCGTACCGATCCCAGAACCTCTCTTCCTTCCGTCCGAGGATCCATCTTGCCAGGCGTTTTGTAACTTTTACTCCTTCCGCAGCATACCGAAGCTTTCCCAGCAGGTCGAGGTAAATGTTCACATGCGACCAGGCGCTCTCAACGTCCGATAAATTCCGTGACTCGCGACTCATGATCTCGAAAGCGGCCTCGTAGGCAATTTTTGCTCTCGAGATCTCAGACGGGTCTCTTGTGGCAGAACAGAGCTGCGCATAGAACTTGATGTTGTCGAAGTCCTTGGGTGTCAGTCGAGTCAAGCTCTTGCTGTACGCCCGCGCCTGGTTGTCGTCGCCCAGTTTGTACGATATGTCTCGGATGCCAATGCGCGCCAGAATGTTTGCCTCTCCTTCTTTCGAGTGATTGTAAGCTGAGCTGTAGCACCACATAGCTGTATTGGCTGCCGTTACCCAATTCGTGCCGTCATCGAGCTCAAGCGTCCGCTCTGCGGCTTGCAAGAACATGTCAGGACTCCGATCAAGTGCAGCTCCCGTAAGCAAAGCACTGATCGAGTCCTTTTCACGACCCATCTGTCTTAGAATCTCAGAAATGAGAGAATGTGCGATGCCGACTTCTGGATTAGCCTTCACTGCCTCTTGAGCTTTGCTCATTGCAAGCTCCAAATCGCCATCCATGAATGCTGACATAGCTTCAGTCTGATACGCCTTGAACTCCATGCCCGGATCGACTCTCCTCCGGGGACCCCTAACACCTCCACGACCTCTTCCGCTACCTCGTGGACGACCGCGTGGTCGATTCTCTGCTGCGCGGGCTTCCTTTCGTCGCAAAACTGGATCGTGAGCAGTGCCTTTCAGCGCCCAGCCTACACCACCTCGGCCTCGCCCGCGAACACGTCCAGCCGTAGCGCCTCCTCTCGGCCTGCCAGCTCTCCTCTGCACAGTCTGACCGTTCTCATCCACGTCGAGACCACTCAACCCAGCCTGTTGTGTCAAGAGGTTGACATCAGATGGTTCGAAGAAAGAAGTAGGCGTGGGTACGCTACGCGCACTCACACTTTTCTGCAGGCCCTGGAGCACCATATCCCGATTGCGTCGATCAGCAGAATCATCACGAAAGCCGAGATCGTTCCGAGAACTCCAATGCGCCTGAGCTGCCCTCTGAGCAGCAGCAGCTTGTTCCAGAGCCCTGGACAATGCTGACATGGGTTCATTGCTCGGAGGCGCGGCTGTTACGCTGCCATGGTTAGGGGGCGCAAAGGGAGACCCGCTGCCATTACGGTCCAGCTCCGGAGGCATGCCCGAGCACTCTCTCTCAAGGCGCAGCTTCGCCTCCGCATTGCTCATCGGCACATAGCTGACGGCATCATCCATCAGCATATCATTCCCATCACCCATCACATCGCCTCCATCCTCCATTTCGTCGTCCTCGTCATATCCATCTTCATACTCGAGTTCATCATCGTCATACGGTACTTCGTCTGGCTCCAGCGACGCATCATAATCAGTTAAAGTTCGTGCGCCGTCCAGCTGCAGCGGTCCCCACTCATCATCGTCAGGCACATCACCCGCAAGATCTCCATTAGCATAAGTTGGCGGCGGAGTAGCCCCAGGATCAAACGCGTGCGAATGCAAAGCCTGAGTCTGATCTTGCTCTAGATCATCACCAAATGCCGGTGCCGCGTTATCGTAAAGCGGAAGTTCGGGTTCGCCGTTGAGACCAAGATTCTGTGGGAAGGGATCTCGATCATATTCTTCCAAGGCCTCGAGAGTTTCCGAAAAGCCGTCGAGCGAGTCATTATCGTTGCCTTCGTCGTCCGAGTCTGCGCTCACGCTGTTCGTCCATCCATCGTGGCTGGGTGTGCCATTTGCCTCCGCCGAGGCCTCACCTTCGGCACGTTCATCCTCCAGTAAATCCATGGTTGAGCTGGTGTATCCGAGTGCATCTACTCATGAATGCGGTGGGCAATCAATTTAAGTTGTAGAGAAGAACATTCATTTATAACTGGAAGTGAGGTGGATCTTTTGTCGAGTCATGCGCGCTAGCAAAATTCTATTTCTACTTTGGGAATGACTGAGAATGCCAAGACAGTGTTGACGGCAGCGCTCCTTTCGACGTCTCCAAAAATGCAGAAGGCGGAACGGTAAGGACTCTGGATCATGGCCATACGCTTTGGTCAGATAGTGGGAGGCAGTGTAGTACAAATGTTGATCATCGCTGGTCGATACTTGGCTTTGTCTGTCTGGAACTATACATCGAAGTATCTGCTACCTCAAAAGATGATCGTAGTTGTACATCCACAATCAACCCATCACCACACCTCCATGATCTGCGCCATAACACCTACGCTAATAAGTAACATACACTCTCCATCAAATGCCATCCATAATACACCTTGCCGCATAAAGCAATGCCAGCCCACATCACCCATCCTACGCCTTCCCCTCAACCTCACAAACCACCCCCCAAACCATCGCCACGAGCTCATCAGCCACAGTCTCCTAATACTGCATCCCGCCCGCACTCCCATAATCCCCTTGCCCAGGATTATCATCCAAACTCCTATACGCACCTCTCCCTCCCCTCCCACCACCTCCACCACCACCTCTACCGCGCTCATTGCCCCTATTACCGCGGAAACCACGTCCTGAACCTGCTCCGCCTCTACCGCGCTCATTACCCCGATTGCCGCGGAAACCACCTCCGCCACCGCCGCCGTTAGCTTTATTACCAGCCCAACTACTACCCTGCGGATGAGCCTGCTGATGACTCCTCTGCTGCGCCTTAGGCCTGTTAGACCCAAGCGGCGGGAAATCCTCATCCCTCAACCTCTTCCGCCCTTCCGCCTGCTGCTGAGGCTGAACAGGCATTGCATCCTCAACCTCAATCCTCAACAACACCTTCTCGCCCACCACACTCTCGAACTCCAATTGATCCTGCGGCGCAACGTTAGTCCAATGATGGATCCGATTAACCTCGACAGGTTTGGCATCTTTGCGAGTAGCGAGCACGACACACGGAGTGCTGTTCTCTGTGTAGACTCGCTCTCTAGCGTCGCAGGGTTGGACGCGGGCAGCCCAGACTCGGTTTTGGTGGGCTCCAATCCCTGTAACGCGCCATCGGACTTTGTGGCCTACGCCGCCCACTTTGTCTAGTACAGATCGCGGAGCAGGGCGAGGCGTGATGAGGATGTTGTTGGCCAGAAACCGGACCTCGTGCTCGGGCACGACTGAGGGCAGTTTGACAAGAGATTTCAAGCGGTCTATATCGGTTGGTGCGAGCAAGTAGCCGGTGAAGAAGACATCGCGCTTGATAGCGTAGGGTTTTGTCCTCGGCGGTGCGGTGCCAGCGAGGATGGCGGCGTTGTTGGCATTGATCATTGATTGGATTTGGGCGATCTCTGTTACAGGGTCGAGGTAAAGGTCGGCTTCGGTTACTTGTATGACTTCTGCTGTTATTGGTCGACGGATAGCAGTGGATGTTAGACTGCGGTTCAAGTCGGCGAAGAAGTCGCGGAAGGACTTGGTGTGTTTGGGTCTGTCTTCGTACATGCGGAGTTCAGTCGCGGAGTGGTAGGTCATGACTATGTCCCGCAGCAAGGACTGTTTATAGCCGAGCGTACTTGCGAAGAGCTCGCCCGTAGGGCTTACAGCCGGTTTGAGGCAGACCATGTCAAAGTCCAGGCCTTTGGCGGCTGCCATGCGGTTGATCAGATCCGCGAACCCGGCTTCCGCACGACCGGTGAGTAATATGGTGAGAGCGTCTTCTTCAGACATTGACAAGCGGACCAAGTCCACAATCTTCTCGTTCCAGCAGCCTTCCCATGCTCGCGCCTCTTCCACTTCGAGTCCTTGGCCTGTTGAAGCTAGGATTTGCGGGTTGTGCCACCAGCCGCCGCCGTGCAGGAAGTCTTGGGCTTGCAGGTGGCCGCAGGTTTGGGTTGACCAGACTTGGCGGTTGGGCAGGGGCGAGGAGAAGAGGGTGTTGTCGAAGTCGTAGATGTGGATCGATTTGATGTGGTTGACGGGTGGAAGCTGCTTGTCGCCGCAGCTCCAGCGTCGGAGCGCGGTGATGGTGTGGACGGGCCCACTCATGTTGCGATTCGAGATACGATGTCAGCGAGTGTGGTGGGTGTACATTGAGCTGTGTCAGAGGAAAGAAAGAAAGAACAGTCGAGGTCGCGAATGCTGCGGGCTGTTAAGCTTTAATGCACTGTAGATCTCCCGCCGCGCCTCTAGCGTACCGAGATTGTGGGATCAACATGCGGTCATGGATTTGGCTTCGGCTTCGTCCCGTCTCGATGGAGCATTGCAGTTGCAGTTCTGCTCAGTTCTGTTATATGAGATGTCGACCAAAATGCTCGCGCGCACCATCCACCGTGCTCTCCCACGCTGTACCCGCTCAGCCTCCTCCCGCGCCGACTTCCTGGCCCACCGCTCAGCACCATCGCGAGTAGCATCTGCATCCTACCAAGCTCGTGCCCAGCGGAAACAGCAGCAGTTCCTACGCTCTTTGCTAGCCATCGCCATCGCCGGCGGCACCGCAACAGTTACACAATACTACATCACCCAAAGCAGCCATGCCGAAGCACCGCCCGACGATGAACAGCAGCTCGTATTCGAGCGAGCAAAGAAGAAGGCCGGTCTCAGTGTCGAAGAGAACAGAGACATGATCTCTTCACAGCACCATCAGGTTAAGCGGAGTTGGGAGAGTCCGGGCGTGTATGCTTGGGGTAGTAATACAGGTCGAGTGGTGGCGCCGGACAGTAAGGATAATTTGGTCAAGACGCCGCGACGGATCAAATTCTTTGATGGCATGCTACTACGGGATATCAAGCTTGATCGGGATTTCGGGGCTGCCATTGATGAGAAAGGCAATTTGTTACAGTGGGGAAATGGGTATGCGCCGGATGTCACAGCACCAGTAACGACGTTGAAGGGTAAGGATTTGGTTGGGTTGGCGACGAGTAGAGATCGGATACTAGCTTTGTCAAAGAGCGGCAAGGTGTTCAGTCTGCCTGTGTCCGCGGAAGACCAAGCATCCGGCACCAAACCATCAGAGGCCTCGTGGGTGCCGTTCTGGAGCACGACCAGCCCAGTCTCCTACCGTACACTCTCACCAAAAGACCTCCCATCTTCAGAAAAGATCTCCACCATCGCCGGCGGGCTGGACCACGCACTACTACTCACCTCCAAAGGCCGCCTCTTCTCTACGGCCTCCTCATCAGAATCCTTTCCATCACGAGGTCAATTAGGAGTTCCAGGCCTCACATTCGCCACCCGCCCAGAAGGACCTTACGATGCACCCCACGAAGTCACCACTCTCAAAGGCTTCGAATTGAGCAGAATAGCCTGCGGAGACTATCACTCCCTAGCCCTCGACACTTCCGGCCGAGTCTTCAGCTGGGGTGACAATTCTTGCGGCCAACTAGGCTTTGACTACAACGCCGAAACCAGCATCGTAGACGCTCCATCACTCATCCCGACTCAGAAACTCTACTCTGGCTCTTCACAGGTCCCCATCGTCACTCGAATAGCAGCCGGAGGCTACAACTCCTACATCACCGTCGACGCCAAACAAGTTGCAGTGCAAATGGGACGTCTCTCCCTGGCCGACCAAGCCAAAGCCAACGCCACCGTCGGCAAAATAACCTCAGACACCTACGCTTTCGGCTCCGGGATCTACGGCAACTTGGCGAACGGACGATGGACGCACGTCCAGTCCTCTCCCGTCAAAATCCCTTCACTAAGTGGAATATATGAGTACGACGAGAAAACCAACACTACAGTCCCTATCCGTCTCTCTCACTTATCGGTGGGCGCCACGCACGCCGCGGCCGTGATGGCGAATATCACCAACGTCTCTGCATCCTCTACTCCCACGTCTACGGACGACGACACGAATTGGGGCGCCGATATCGTGTTCTGGGGCGGGAACGAGCATTACCAACTTGGTACTGGACGGAGGAATAATTCGAGTACGCCTGTTTATCTTCAGCCGCTGGATCTAGAGGCGGAGGTTAAGAGGGCGAAGAAGTCCTCGGGCAAGGCTGCGGCGAGAGAGGAGCAGCATAGATTTCATATCACGCCGCGCGCGGAAGTGCGGTTGGGGGATGGACGGTGGAGGAGTGTGGAGCAGAGGGTTGAGTGTGGGAGGGGCGTTACTTGTGTGTACTCGGGGACGTGATGGGCTGTGTTGATATTGATGGATATTGATGTGATTGCGTTTTTAGCGACTTTGAGATGGTACAAACGCTCTTCACTTTCACTATTCAGACTTCAAGCTTCGCGATGGGACGTCTTTCGCGTGATCTCGGGAGGTGCTTATGGATGTTATTTCGCCCAAAATGACTGGACGCAGTCGGACTCGAACCGACATCACTCGTGGTAGCTCATCCTGGACATCCACAACTGGATGCACACGACCTACGAGGAGGTACGCCTCAGAAGATCACACCACAAGTATCTTACCATTGAGACCATACGCCCGATGTCTACCTCTGGTCCATCCTTGCTGCTTTCATGTACACTCCCATATCCGTGCCGCAGTCATGCCGATGCACAATGAGAAACTTACAAGATAGGTAGGTACGCTCGTTAAGCTTTCTACAAAGAGCAGTACAACAATCGTCTATCCTGATCAGGAACACAATCTTGTTATTGCTGAAGCCCTGGAAGAGATCTCTTAGACCTGCAAACTCTCGTGACCTGTAAGGTACCCAAGCCCATGGCTTATGAGAGAACATGGCTGATCACTCAGCTTGGAGAAATTCTGTTGACTTGCGGAGACCTGTAGCATGGTTGTGCTATCGTCAAGGAAGTGCTGCGGGAACTCAATTCAGCATTGTCGGTCTTCATAAGGTGTTCGAAGCTGAAGTAGCTCGTCGACTTGGCCCGAACGATGAGGTTTACAGCCTTTACCACAACGACAGCCATTGCTAGTATAAGTTAGGCCACCATAGCTGCTGCAACGTTATTAACGCCACGGAGAGGCCGAAAGTCCACATCGGCATCAATCCATTTCTTTGACCCTTGCAGCACAACTTTCAAGTGAACGCGATAGCACGCATGACCCTAGCTGTGTAGAGTTCTGAAATTTGCGAACTGCTGTAGAATGGTCGTTCTATCGGCAAAAAATGGCCTTGCCTGACCTCCAGGGCAACCTGCGAAGCGCTCAATATCTACACCATTCGCTCCAACCAACGCCCAGCGTCATGAAGGAGAAGACGCAACTTTTGCCAAGTCGGCCCGTCAACCCAAGACAAGAATGAACGTATCAAAATTCCTCCAGCGCCTTGCGATGTCAACAACAGAGTGGCCGTTTCGTCGTGGGAATGAAGTTCAGGGGTCTCCTCGCTTGTCCGCCCTACCGCAAGTCGAGTTGAAAAGGCTTGAAGCTGCTATCCATGCCATTGCACCGCGGGCACATGCTCATCCGTCCTCGGCTCTGGCCACTTATGATTGCTTCGACGCAGTTCCCGCAGAGTCCGCATATGCAGTTCGTGCACGCGTAGCTCTCCTTGAGTATGCAGAGCCGTCGGCAGCCGGCACAATATATTTGCACTGCTTGCTGCTGTGCAAACAAGGTGTTGTTGGGCGACGACGTCGAGTCCATGGATGCCGGGTGCATGATGTGGAACTGCGAGCCAGTCGAGTCGGCACTTGATTGGTGGTGGTGGTGCGATACGGATGACAGGGACGAGTCGACTGAGGCAAAGGGTTGAAGGTCAGCGAGACCCGGATCTGGTGCTGGTGGTGTGAGCGCGCGGTTGAGTGGTGATGCCTGGAAAGACTGGAATTGCGAACCCATTGCGAACGGCGGCATCGATGTCCTGGATGCGCCTTGTGGTGACTGGTAAGGTGAAGCCGGTATCTGTGATTTGTGTCAGCCTTGCCAGGTACATCCATACAACCTCCTACACACCGGCGTGAGGTCTCTTGATCCCTCTTCTTCGGTAGCGCTGGTAGCGGCGTCGATGAGATCCTCCCACCTCTTTCCATACAGCGCAGCAGCACTAGGCTCGGCAGAGAAAGCTTTTCTATCACCACTACTCCTCTTCGCCAGGTCTTTCGACTTGCGGCGCTCATGTTTGCCCAAGCGGGCTTGTTGGCCAAGTAAACTGCTCTTCCGAGGTCTACCACTAGTACCATACTGCCTCGACCCACTTCTCTGCAGAGGCGGCAACGTGGTGCGATCGGTGGGAGAATGTGCTAGACTACTCTGCAGCAAACCACTCTGATCATGACTGGACGACACGGGAAAGGAGTTATGGTCAGCCATTGTGACACCCGAGTCAGGCATGAACGATGCGTCCTCGAGTGCAGGATCGACGTGGAAGTGGTTCTTCATATCGTTGTTGTTCTGGTCGGCGTAGAAGTTCTGAAGAAAATCCGCTTCAGTGATTGTTGGTGAAATCTGCATGGAAGGGAACGTAATCACCTGGCCCATGTTGTGGTTATCGCCTCCCCAGTCCGCCGAGTCGGGTCTGTGGTAGTGCAGCTGCGCCAACGCCGCCGCCGCTGAGGCAGCCGGTATCAGCGAGCCTCGCCGGTACTCGTCCGAAGAGCGCTGCTGGGCTTGCATACTATTGTAGATAGCGGCCGCTTCGGCATCGCCGGCGGTATAATACCCGCCGTCGTGTGAGCCGAGGGCATGGTAGCCTTCGAAGGAGCTCAGCCCTATACCTGGGTCAAGGTTGAAGTTGGGTGACAGACCTGACGGATCAGACAGAGAGTGCTGGTGTTGGTGTTGCGGTTGCTGCGGCGGCAGCTGGACTGCATTGCCGTGTGTGTCTTGTGGTGGGCGCTCGTGCGGAGGAGATGTTATCATAAGCTCAAAGCTCTCTTTCGTCGCCGGCAGCTTGGGGATGTAGTACTCGGGGTGGGCGCGGCGGATGTGCTCTTGCATCGAGCGGAAGCGCTTCTCCCCAAGACATCTCTTTCGGCACGAGCTGTTCGGAGCGCATCGTGTCAGCGGCGTGTGTCGTGTGTATGGGTGGGTGGGAGTCAGCCTCACCTCTGATCAGCATTGCGCAACGGGCAGACCACTTCATTGTTTATGTCCGTGACCGAGAAGGAGTTGAGACCTGGAGCTCTATTACCAGGAGGCATGGCTGCAGCATAAGCAGAAAAGAGGTCCACCACCCCAGCAAACGAGCCAGCCGGTAACTGAGCTCCAGGCGGTGAATCTTGCGATGTGCGAGCTTGACAGCTTGCTGGGAGTATCGTCCAGGACCTCCAGTGAAGCAAGCACCCTGCGTCGGAAAGAGCTGATTTGGTGTGATGAGCGTGGGTCGTCGGAGGGCCACAGCAACCTTGGAAGCTGGAGCTGGAGCTGCTAGCTTTCCGGGACCTCAACTGGACGTGTTGATACGTCTATCTGGTAATATGGCGAAGCTGTCAGTGCACGATGCCGGGCGTCGCTGTCTCGTGGCACGCTGTGGGAGAGGATGATGAGGGAATGTCAGTAGTAGTGAGGCGGGGTCCGTGGGACAATTCCCTCCCCTCCATGATAAAGGCCCAAGCGAGGCAAGCGCGCCCCAGTCTTCTCCACGAATCACAGATCGATATGAGCCAAGGGCTATGTGGCTGGTCTGGAATCCACGGCAGACGGCAATGCGACCTGCGCTCGCTGTTTGTGGTGTGATATGAGTTGCAACGAATTCTGGTCAGTAGTGTTGCGGTCGATTTGTTTGCTGATCGTCGTTGCCGTTCGACCGGATCGAGGATCACCTCAGTCGTACCGCATAATTGCGTGAAATAATAGAGATGAGGCTCTGTAAAACTTAACACGCACCGGACGCCTCTCCATCTCTGGCTGACCTACGGAGTATGTCGCCGCCTCTCGTGGGAGCAAACATATGATAAGGGCTGCACATACCAGCTTGACAGAGTCGGAAGGATGTGAAGAGTCGACCTGTCGCAAAAGACTTCAGGCCGAACAACCTAGGGAGTCGTGCAACGTTTGAGTAAATGTAAGGTAAGAGATCCCTAGATCCCTGGTAGTTATTGTGCTGATTAGAGGGCGTAGCAGTCGGATTAGAGTTTCACGCTAGATGTACACGTGACCAGAAGCTAGACCCGATGGGGAAGAATCGCTGTCCTTGGCGATCCTTGGCGCCCAGAACTGACGCCTTAGGCTCTAGAAGAGATAGAGCATCTAGAGAGAAAAACACCACGTTTACGACAACTGCCTACACAAGCACGGCGTCCTTTTCGTCATCATGTAGTCGCACAACATCGAACAGTCCAACAACGGCTGCAGGTTCGCGGTTTTGTACTCTGTACCACAGCCGCCTGCACGCTATCAAAATGCTCTGTGGAAGTCCACCTCTCCTTCTTGTCCTTCCCTCTCTCCTGTTGCAACCACGATGTCGCTCACGGTAGAGAAGCTAAACGAAGACACGACGTTCCTGTTCGCGCTCGCGCCATCTTTCGCGCCCAAAAGCACGAAGCGCAAAGTCCCAGGCGCATTCACGATCCTGCTAGACCCATGGCTCGAAGGAGCCTCGTCGATACTGCATCCCATCTTCCAGCTCGCCAGCCATACGCATAAATCCGCGATCAAGTCTTTGGCCGACCTGAAAGAGCAGCCGGACTTAATCATCATCAGCCAGGACAAGCCAGACCACTGCCATCGCGAATCACTATGTTCGCTACCGAAGAGCACGAGAACGAGGATACTGGCTACACCTGCTGCGGCCAGAACGATTCGAAGCTGGAAGCACTTCCACCCGGACACTCTGCACGTCATGCCGCCGTACTATCCTGAGAGAGCTGGCGTGGTTACTCGCATTCGTCTGGAGCCGTACACGTCCAGCAGCTCAGCTGGCGAGATCACGATAGCTAACATAGTCACCAAGTACGATATCACGGGTTTGCATAACGCGATTGGCATCACGTACCGTCCGCCTGGCTCTCTTCTGAGCGCGGTCGGTGGTGAGACGATCAATCTGGCAGAGTTGAATCGACCAGCAACCTCACCCGGCGCACTACGCAAATCGCGTTCAGATGTCAGGCTTACGAGCACGAAGTCAAATCCGACGACCAGAGGACGCTCAGGCAGTGCGCCACGACCAAACTTCCTTGATCCACTTGGCCACTCGCAAAGCATGCCAGAAGAACCAGTTCTGGGCCCTCTCGAACTCCGCCGTGTGGACTCGAAAGCAGAAATCATTGCGCGCCGACATAAGGAAAAGCCTCTCAGCATTCTCTACACTCCTCACGGCCTCTCGCTCGCCGCTCTCGAGCCCTACCTCTCGCACCACCTTGAGCGCATTGGCGCTTTGCCGCTCACAGCGCTCTTCCACTGCATGAACAGCGAGCAAAATCCGCTATTCCTCGGCGGGCTGGTTGCAAGAGGCGCGCCAGGCGGTGTGGACATTGCAGCTGGTCTGGAGGCGCGATACTGGATCAGCGCGCACGATGAGGTGAAGGAGCTGCGTGGGGTGTCGACGATGTGGATTAAGAGTAAGCGCTACAGCAGAGAAGAGGTCATGGGGATGATGTGGGAGCGGGAGAGTCATAGGGACGTGAAGAGGAAAGAGCCGACGGAGGTGAAGATGCTGAGGATCGGAGAGAGGATGAGAATTGATGGGTGAAGATGTCATGTGTGCGCAGAGCATACATCAGGCGACATCTTTCCGAGACAGCATGATTAATGATCTTATGAGGCATGCGGTAAGCGACGATATGCATACTCGTCAGCGAACGGATTTCGGTCAGACCTGACCTCAGATGCACGGCCACGACATGGCCGATTGGTGTGCTTGCCTGCACGACCTAATAAGCATACATCACAACCGCCACTGCGTGATATTATACTCGAACATGATAATGTGGTTTGGGCGCTTCAATAGCCACCGCTCGACTCCGTCGAACTAAGGCCCACGCTCCCCTGGGGCGTAGGGCAGCCCTAGAAGAGGGAATTCACGCATGTGAGCGCCGGCTTTGATTTGATCAAGTCGAGCAGCAGGTTTTGGTAGCGCTCAGAAGGACCGTGGCCAACCAGAGATGTCAATGCTGTCGAACCTTTGAGCAGTATTCGATTGCAGAGATATTTCACGGAGGAAATCCTGATCTTACACGGTCTGAGAAGAGCTTCACGGGAATAAAGGAGGCTACGGCCTACGCGAGAAATCTTACTGAAGCCGTGGTCTCATTTATGCTCCTCTAGCTGCTGTAGCGTGGCTTGTAGACGTATTTGTATTGCGATACTATGTCAACCTAAGGATTAAGGTATTTACCTGGCCTTGGCGGACCTTTCCATCAATGTGCACTCCAGCTCGAACGTGATCATTCTCGTCCAGGTTGTTCTCCGCTACGCTTTGGTAATGAGAATCTCGTGTTGACTGCTGAGCAAAGATCTGATGCTCTTGATATTCATATATAAACGCGTCACTTGGACGCGTAGCGCATGCTCCACCTCAAGCGCACGCTTTCTGCTGAAGTCCATCACAACACATTAACATCAGCATGTCTCATCAGAATCCTATCACAACACCACAAGCGGGCTACCGCTCGGTAGCATATTTCGTGAATTGGTGAGATCACTTGACGCGGCTCCGGACGATCTACAGTATAGCTAATTCATGCGAAAGGGCGATCTATGGCCGCAATCATCAACCGCAAGACATCCCAGCGGAGAAGCTGACCCACATCCTTTATGCCTTCGCCAACGTACGGCCGGAGACAGGCGAAGTGTACCTCACGGACGGCTGGTCGGATACTGATAAGCACTGGCCAACGGACTCGTGGAACGACACTGGAACCAACTTGTATGGTTGCGCTAAGCAGCTGTACCTGCACAAGAAGAAGAACCGCAACTTAAAGGTGCTTCTCAGCATTGGTGGCTGGACCTATAGTGCAAACTTCGCCGTGCCTGCGTCCACTGATGCAGGACGAAGAACGTTCGCTCAGAGCTCGGTCAAGCTGCTTAAGGATCTAGGCTTCGATGGATTAGAGGCAAGTCTTAAGCTGACCTCTCATAGAAGGCACTCTGCTAACCCTCAAGCAGTAAGTACGGCTCCATGTGTACCCCAAGGCATGATGGCATTGTAGTGTCGTCCTAGTAGCTACAGGCTGTCGAGTTGTACTTACTTGCTGGGACGGGTTGATACCGCGGCCGCTCGTCTTGCCTTATGGCGATGTGGCCGAGTACCCCAAAAGAAACCCTGGGAGCCACATGCTAACCCTTCGAACCAAAGCGTCGACTGGGAGTATCCCTCAAACGAAGGCCAATCACAGGACTTCGTGAAGCTCCTACAGGCTGTACGAGAAGAACTTGAGCGATACTCTCACTCATTGCCGCCATGCCCACACTTCCTGCTCACCGTAGCCTCGCCAGCTGGCCCTTCGAATTGCCAATGGCTCAAGCTACGTGAGATGGATCGCTACCTGGACTTTTGGAACATGATGGCCTACGACTTTGTGAGTAAACCGATGAGTGTAACCCTTGGAGGCCTGCCATCTCGTCTATAAGCTGCGGCCTTGTGTCTT
Organism: Elasticomyces elasticus; assembly: GCA_035926095.1. Taxonomy (NCBI): domain Eukaryota; kingdom Fungi; phylum Ascomycota; class Dothideomycetes; order Mycosphaerellales; family Teratosphaeriaceae; genus Elasticomyces; species Elasticomyces elasticus. The sequence continues at coordinate 104,430 of JAVRQT010000014.1, forward strand.
AGCTTGTTGAGTCGGCGGACTTAGGATAGAGATGTCACGCAGCCAGGGTAAGCCTTTTCGGCTATTGGGACATCCGCTAACTGTGCCACCCTTCGCTTTTAGGCAGGCTCATGGGACCAGCATGCAGGTCATCAAGCAAACGTCTACCCTTCCAAGAGTCAACCCGGAGCTACACCCTTCAGCATCGACTTCGCCGTTAGGTATTACATCGAGCACGGTGTAGCCGCCAACAAGATCGTGCTCGGCATGCCGCTGTATGGCCGAGCCTTCCAGGCTACTGACGGGCCAGGTTGCACTTACAGCGGAGTTGGACAGGGTTCATGGGAGAACGGAGTCTGGGACTACAAGGTATGTTGGTCGTCCAGTGTGCCACCTTTTGCTATGATTACAACCATATCCGTGACAATCTGCTTCGCCGACTCTGAGCTCGAAACCCCTTGAGTGGTTCCGGTTCCGGTGGTCGATCTCAGTTTCCCAATGAGCGACAAATTACTTGATCTAATATGACTGCTATCCACCCTTCGAGCCATGATGCAAAGCTTTTCAGAGTACCGCTAACCATACATAAGGCACTCCCTACTCCAGGATCGCAGATCTGCCACGATGCTGAGAGCGTAGCAAGCTGGTGTCATGATCCAAGCACAAAAACTATGATCTCTTATGATTCACCACAGGTCGCAACCGAAAAGGTGAACTACATCAAGCACGTTGGACTGGGCGGTGCTATGTAAGTCAAATCGTTTCAAGAGCTGCCTAAAGAACTCGCTAACGCCTACACCTATTCTTGCCAGGTGGTGGGAAAGCAGTGGCGATCACCCGCTTGACCACGCAGAGAGTCTGATCCGAGTTACCGTTGAAGGACTCGGAGGCTTCAATGGGCGGCACATGGAGCATGTGGAGAACGTGCTGCAGTATCCTGAGAGCAAGTATGACAATCTGCGGAGTGGTATGCCTGGGGAGTAAAAGGATCACAGGCCAATCTGGTCTGACCCTGCCGACGTTATCCATAGTAATCATCGCTGCGTGATGTTCCATGAAACTGCTTGCAGGGCAATTGGTTGACATGGCTGGAGTGGATACAGCTTCGCACGAGGCCATGCCAAGGAGCACATCCCAGGCAGCCATCACTCTATTTCAACTCAAGGTCAGACGCACGGATGCTGGCTTCTGCCATTGTCGGCTTTGTAGCGGTCGGCTGGTACACACCTCGTGAGAGTCAAGTGTGTCAACGCAGGTAGCTATCGATGGTTCGTAATCATAGCGCTGTAGAGTGTTCGATAGGCATGGAGCGCACATCAAGGACACTGCTCGGCTGTTTCGATATACGACGATCGACTATGCAGTAGAGAGAGACTACACTTATCATACAGACGAGTCTCTGTGATAGTTCGCTCGAGGTATGAATGGCGTATGTACAATTTCGGCGTCAGGGTTTAGCCTAGCTATACTTAAGCATGTCTATCACGCCAATACGGATAACACGAGGGGAGATATGCTTATAACGATTGCTGACTCCGTGTAAGGTAATTGCCGGATGGGGCATGCACGCCCACACTCCGTCGCAAGGCTGCATGCCATTGGAAGCTTACCCGTTGTGGAATGATCGGCCGTCAAGGAATTGGAAACAGCTGCAAAACAATGTCCAGAGTACGGCGGCAACGCTCAATGGAGTCAATGGCTGCTCTGGGACCGCATGCGAGCTTGTCCAAATGTCTATGGACAACGCGATGGTAGCAAGTGCTTTCACACTGCACGGATCCCATCCTAAGCATTGTCAACTTGTCAACGATGACATACGGAGTTCAGCGACCACATTGATGAGTGTAGGCACATGTCTGCCTAATGCCCGCTACGTCCGTCTAACTGGTGCCTGCATTGTGCAACGTGGGGCCGAGGGTTGATGAGTACTAGGATGCGTCAGCAGTCCTACATACACGATTGCGGCAAGCCGATCGTGCTTATAATCTACTGCTCAGCAGTTTGTGCGGTCGGCTTGCAGTAGCATATCGAGGTTACTGTACGGTGAGAGAACCGTAGTGCAAACGAGGCCGTTCCCATTGCTGGTTCTACGTCGGTCCTGGTCGGTGATAGGATTACTGCACGCCGTTTACAGTCCGAGGCCGGGTCTACGAGAAGGTCACCAGACGATGGATTGTGATTCCGCGGTGCACTCGGACTCCGGGTTTCGGGTATTGCTCGTCCGTTGATTATACCTCGCGCAGTCGCTGTGTAGTCCTTCGTAGGGTCGCTGTTGCGAGCCGTAGCCCGCACTCGGAGCGAAGGAAGTTTCTGCAGGGACTACGGGAGGATCAGTATGCATCGAATGTACAGCATGTTGTAACTGGCCGTTGTGGGTTGTCGAATACGACGGCCGAACATGGCAGGTTCAACGCCCTTACTGATCACCTTCAAGATGCGCCTTGTGTCCGTAGTTGGCGAGCCGACAGATATGAGCACTCTGGCATAGCCGAGCTGCGTCGTCAGCGAGGTTCCGCCAAGGTTTCGTCCGTGGTATCAGGTGTGGTGCTCTCTGGCTTGGGATACTCGTGCGATTTTAGCGAATGCGAAGCGACTGGGCGCTCGTCTTCCTCGAAGATCCATACATCAAAAGCCCGTAAAACAGCCTTATCGGAGGAGTGACTTGGATCCTGCTGACTGTGCTTCTGTAATACATGACTTCGACGTTCTCGAGCGAGAAGGATGCCCTGGCTTTCGAAGGGCACCAGGCATGACTTGTCGTTCGTTGGGTGGATGGAAGGGTTCACAGCCATGTCGATTCGCTACGGCAGCGGTGAAGCTGGCATGGGAAGTGGAAGTGAGTGTGGCTGGACTTGACACGTGAGCGGACGCGGACTGAAATCGGCCTCGCGCTCGAAACACTCTATTCCGGAAGGCCCATAATTATTGGTGGTGCCATGCAAACCCTACCTCATGTGCCAGAAACTAAGGTTGCGGTGTTTGCACGCTTCTCAGCCTGCTTACTTTCGTCGGGTGCGGCAAGCGTAAGCCTGCCGAGGGATTGCATAGCTTCATAATGACAAAGAGGGTAGTTAATCATGCAAGTGCCTGCTCCATAAGGATTCAGATCGCCTCACTGCACTCTGTTCTTCCATTGCCACCCCATATATATGTTCGAAAGGTCACTTTTGGTCATCCTTTGTCGACACTGCTGACCTCACCTATATGTTTGATCAACCCTTTCAACTTTATACAGAACTCAGCCAGCAGCCGCCTAGTATGTCGCCAGCTCCGTTGTCACCACTGGTCAAGGTCGAACATCCAGTGCGAACCAACTCACAGGATTCTGCGGACGGCATACGGAAACGCGTTTGCAAAGCTTGCGATCGATGTCGTCTGAAGAAGAGTAAGTGCGATGGCACTTCACCGTGTAGTCGGTGTAGAGCCGACAACGCGATATGCGTGTTTGGGTACGTCTAGACGCTTTCCAACAAGCAGGTTTTACATACTAATTATGGCGTAGTGAACGAAAGAAAAGCCACGACAAGGTGTACCCAAAAGGCTACGTTGAGATGCTGGAGCAGCAGCAAGGACAGTTGGTCGCAGCCTTGCAGGAAACGTACCGACAACTGCATGCTGCGCATGCATGGCCTGGTCCAGCCCTATCCGAGGCCAGTGGTCATCCATTGACCCACGACATTCTCAGTGCTCTGGACTTGCTCGAGTCGCGGGCTGATGGCAGCGGGGAAGCAGACGAGTTCGAGGAGGATTGCCAGAAGCTGCAGTCGCGGTTGGTTGCTGATGGTGCAAGCTACGTTCATCGACGAGGCTCCTTCAGTTCGGAATCGGATCACAGCCAGCACAACCAAACCAGGAGTGCAACAACGAAACAATCGAGACCAACCTTCCGAGACAGCTTTCAATTTGATAGCGCGGCCTCTTCGCCAGCTCCGCAGAGCCCAGCCCCACGACAACAAAAAGCACACGCGGCGACGACTCAGCCATCGCCTCTCCAGAGATCGCCGCTTGCACACGGTCCTCGCTTCTACGAGGCGGACTGGTCAATGCCAGAGCAATCAGAGACGCTGATGCAAACGAAGTTCGCCATGCAAACTCCCAACGTCCAGCAGAGCCTTTCGCAGCTCGAGGACATGATGACGGATGGCCAATTCGACTCTTCGTTGACTGGCTATGATGCGAATTTCGGAGCACTGCCTCTGAGCTCGTATTCGCAACAATTTTCGAATCCTTACGTCGGGGCTATGCCAGACTTTAACGTGCTAGACCCAATGGAACTGGACTTCAACAGGTATCTCGTTGCGACATGAAATCTGGTTGCGCCGAGATGACTATACAACCACGAGGAAGATGCCTGAAAACATCTGTATCTTCACCGGCCAACGCTGCCCAAAGACGATCCGTCCTAATTTTAAGCCGACCACTCCAAACGAGTTTTGCCACCAGACCACCAATTTTCCATGATCTGGACAAAGAGGCTCCGTCGCCAGGTACGATATCCAGTTGATCCTGGTTTGTCTCACCTGACAATCGACGCGGATGGACTGATCGTGCGATGCCGCTCGGCGGAAGTCGTTCGGAGCCGAAGCCGAGTGGTGATTGATTAGGGCATGTCCGGGCGAGATGCATAGGATTTATGCATGCCGCATTCGCGCGTATCCATGCTGGGCGTCAGGGACGGCGGCTTGCTCGGCGTTCGAAGGAGAAAGGGAACTTCGTAGACGCGATGCGGCCGCGATGGTGTGACTTTACGGTCGAACCGCGGTGCAGGAGGTGGGTTAAGGACTCGGTAGCATAATCTCCACGACAGCCGTTCGTGGGCATCACGCACCATCTGTAGATGATAATCTTAATCTTCCAATCCTATCCAGCTTCACACCCCCTCGTAGAATGTTCGTTGCGTTCCTGGTCAGTTCATGTCGATGTCCAAGAGACGAGGTCCCGTGCTGAAGAAGACACGCCGTCGGTCGGCAAGCGCACGGATCATAGCCGAGGTGTTCAAAGGCAGACAACTTTTGTCGCCCATCACTCCATGTCTCTCCGCCGCGTTGTCGTCCGCATCTTGGTAGCTGGGGCGCCTTCTGATCGTTTGCTCAGGACACGGTATGCTATGCCTTCTCGCAACCTCACTACCATTGAGCATGTCCGATCTAGGCCATGCCGCAGACCTGTTGTGTAGGCTAAATGCCGAAGCTCCACAAGAAGATGATACCTACACCACTTCTTGCCCGCAAAGACAGGTTTGATGTTGTGCTCCCGATCTTTTCCAGCCCTTCGAACTGTCCGTCAAACCACTTTCACGCGCTACTACACAGCAACAGCCATAATGTCGGGCAGCAAGGCTTCCGATGCCTTCAAGTTTCTGCCTCAAGGTGGCATCATACAGGAGTTCAAGGTTGGCGGCAAGAACATCGTGCTTGGATTCCCATCAGCCGAGTCGTACAAGTCCAAGAGCAGTCCATTCTTCGGCGAGAACATTGGGCGACTTGCAAACCGCATCTCGGGCGCCAAGATCAACAGCCTTAATGGCAAGAGCTACGAGTTGACTGCAAACAACGGGCCGAACACCCTACACGGCGGTGTCAAAGGTTGGGGCAAGCAAGACTTTGATGGTCCGGAGTCAGTCGAACGCAACGGCAAAGAGGCCCAGCTGTTCAAGTACTTGAGCAAGGATGGCGACGAAGGCTTCCCTGGCACTGTTGAGCTGCGATTGTGGTACATCATGTCTGTTGAGAAGAATGAGGGCGTAGAGAAGACCAGCCTCGAGATTGAGTATGAGGTTGAGTTGGTGGGAGATGAGGTTGAGGAGACTGCTGTTGGCGTGACCAACCACAGGTATGACCAAGTCATCTGAGGATCTAACATGCAACTAATGTCCTTATCAGCTACTTTAACATTTCCGACGGACCAACATTGGAAGGTACCAAAGTCAATGTCGCGACGAACTTGCACCAGGTCACAGACGACAACGACATCCCAACTGGCGAGCTCAAGCCTTTCCCAGGTATTCCTGCAAATGAGGAGTTCACACTCGGACCTAAAGAGCCCAACCCAGACCACTGCTTCATCATGAACGACAACCCATCCTCAGTCAAGATCGACACACGCAAGGAGCCCATGGTGAAGATGATCACGCTATACCATCCCAACACAAAGATCCACTTCGAGACCCTCAGCACTGAACCAGCGTTCCAGTTCTACTGCGGCCGCTTCATTGACGTTCCAGAGATGGATGGCATGCCTGCGAGAGGGCCCCGCAGCGGCATGTGCATCGAGGCTAGCCGTTACGTGAATGCTATCAACGACGAGAAGCTGAGACATATGGTGGTTCTCAAGAAGGGCGAGAAGTTCGGTAGTCGCACGATCTACCGGGGTTGGCAAGATAAGTGAGGCGAACGGCCAGCGCGGATAAAGTAACTGTACAGCACGAACACTGCTCCTTGAGTAGTGCAATACGAAATGTGTCCGCCCTCTACTAACATAACATGTTCACGTGTATCGTAAAGCTCGTCTCGCTCACACTGACAGATTTCTCGCTGAGGGCTGGATTGGGGCTGTGATGGCTGCGGTCAGACAGCCACGTATCAACTACCCCAAACTCCCTGCTCCTTCAGATGCTGTCGTCTCCCACGATCGCACGTGCGTTCCAGCCTCGCTGTCGCGTGGAAGCTCTTGATGATATCTGACATAGTCCGAATATCGAGGGATTGAGGGCACAAGACACGTAGGAATGAAGTTGAGGCAGACGAGCAGGCTGACGAGATCACGTCATCCTTCGAATGAGGGCGCATATCTCCTCTGACCCCGTCGAGACCGCTGTACGAGCTGGAATTAAAGAATCGCAGTCTGACTTCAATGGGAAGTGTGACAACCACTGCCGCAAGCGGTACAGAATGGTAGCAGAATGTTCCGTGCGTAAGCGTCGTGCGGGAGATGCGCGGACCACAACGGCACGCAGATCGTCAGACCACCAATCCAAGACTTCTGTCGGTACTTTTCATCGAGATTGCATAATAATCAGAGTCACACCCGATGCCGAGAGACCTGGCCTTCGATATTCCTCGTGCGGTTCTATTTTGCTTCGTGACCTGATCAAGAAAACGAGCTTCGGACGAAAGTGTTGCGGTGTTGCCGTGACGTCAAGAGCCATGTCTGCGAGTCGGACTGCATACGATCGTGGACTTTCACTCCGCGGCAGTCCAGTCGCTTGTATCATCGCGCGTCTGATCGTGACACCAGCGTGCAGATGACTGAGTACAGCGCATGCTTCTCTGCGCAAATGTCTCCTACAGGGATGATACCAGCGTCGGCTAAGCAACGTCGTAGACGACACTGCTGCCCAGATCAAGCGTTCGTACTCGACAAGGTCTTGTTATCGCCGCTTGTTCGTACACTCCGGAGCCATCGCCGGGGCGAACCTTTAGTAATCGTCGGTGGCGCATTCAAGCTCATCGGCACCACACTCAAGCCTTTTCGGTCAATGCCTGCCATATGGTTAAGCGACATTTTGCGTCCGGTATTGACCGGACCTGTGAAATGCCGCGGCTGCGCTCTTCAGCATAATATCAGCGGTATACACCGGTAAGAGATGTAGTTCCGGTGAATCATGTCAAGGGGTGGGCATTGCAGTATGCGATAACCTGCACCGCCACATGCCGCATGTCTCGACAGACGATCCCGTTCGGTGCCAATATGGACTGGTCAGCGTGGCCTAAGTCACCACCGTGCTCAAATCCATGAGGTCTCTCAGTAGATCCCGACGGCTGTGATCGAGGACTGGTGGCTCCATGCTGTACGTATCCTCGTATGCGTTGATACTGAGTTGCGTCAGGAATGGCCGCAATACAACTCTGACGAAGTCTTCACGATCCATGGCTTTCAGGTCGTCAGTCTCCATAGACCCGTGACCAAATACGAGGTGTCGCCGTTCGTTGGTGTCATGACTAGCAGATATTTCAAGGGCTGGTTGATTTTCCAGATTGCTCGATCCCAGCACTTCCGCAACCTGATCAGCCAGTGCAGTTGCAGTGTATTCCGAAGGCCGGTAGACAGCATCCACAGTATCTGCGATGTACAGCCACTCGTGCAGCTGGAACTCATCGGGTGAGAGTAGCACCAGCTGGTCAAGTAGCTTGCAGGCTTGTAGGAGGCCGAGGTTGGTCAAACCAGCGTGGTTCTGTCTGTCCTTCAACATACTCGTGAGAGCAGCCTGCAAGTTGCCATTTATAGTGGGCCAAAGAGGCGACAAGTGCGTGGCGCCAAGAGACAGCGTCAATGCTCGGCACAGCATACACAAATCTGCCTTGATTACAGACGATGGCGACGAAGAGGCCGTCGCGCCGAACAGCTCTATCAGTTTCTCGTCGTAATCGCGGAGGTAAGTAATCCAGGTGTCGATCGGTGAGGCCAGCAGCAACAGGCAGACTCGCCGCAGGTTGAGCTGCGTTCTACGATCCGCTTCCAATCTCGCAGCGTTTGCGCCAACTCCGAACATGATTCCAGCTGTGGTAGGTGACGTCAAACGTGCCAGCAACTCTGGCATCCTGTCCTTATCTCTTGCGGCCCATTGATGTATGATAGGAAGCCAATGTGTTTGCATTAGATCGTGCGAGGACGTGAACAGCCTCGGATCGTTCAGAGCATCGGACACGTCCTTTTTCCACGTCTTGGACATTGGGGCTTTCCTCGTGATGGCGAGTTGCAGATCCAGGTGCTCAGGCGACATTCCACGTGGAAAGGTCTTACCGTGTATCATAGGCGAGAGCACGCTATTCTGTATGTTGGTGATGACGGCGGTGACACGATCAGGCGAATCCAGTATGGTATCAAGGTCTTCCACGGCGCGGTGAAGCACAGACAGAGCACCCATAGAGGCCATCGCAACGGCCGGGTTTGCGTGAGCATGTCTTGGCGACTCTTGCGTTTCCGCGAAGACGCCTGACGACATGGTCGTGAACAATGCGGCAAGTAGCTTCTGGTACGTCTCTGCTAATTCTCTCCTCATTCGTCTCTGCTCGCCGTAATTCGTGTTGACGAGCTTTTGTGATAACAGATGCACCAAAGCGAGCAATACAGGCATGATGTGTCGGTACGGTAACGGGTTCGTAAGCACGTCTTTGAGGAAGGTGATGGTTTCTGCCCAGACCTCATCCAATGCATCGTCATCCGTGATCTGGATATAGCCTAGGAGGAACAACGCGACTTCGGTCGCTGTCAACTCAGTTGTCTGACTAGACTGTCGTGTCGAGGGCAGGGCGGCAGGAGTTATCCGACCGCACAGCACGTCGAGGATTACTGGTAAAATATCCTTGGGCCGTTGCATAGTTTGGACGAGATTGAGCACTGATGCCGCCGGCTCCAACTGCTGTTCAGACTGCCAATAACCAATCAGAATCTCGAGGCTCTCAAGTGTTTCGACAGCAAACATCTGCTCGAGCAAGGCACGGGTTTTGTTACGCAGACGTTGCGCATTGTGTGCCGTGGTCGCCGAGCTGCTTCTGTCATACTGACTGCCAGTGGAGAAACTATTGGTCCATGCCCAAATATCGAGGCAGGCACGGATAGTGTCTTGGAACGCCAGGACCACAGTGAGTCGGCTGTTCGCGTGCGCAGTCTTACTTGGAGGACCTTGTGCCTTGAAGACACCGGAGGCGACACTGCTCAGGAAACCATTTGCCTGCGCTTGTGGTCTTGTTGGTTCGTCGGACATGCCTTCCACAAGCAGGCATTCGTGAGCTCGTGCCAGCGTCACCTCAAGAGCATCGAGAAGGTGGAGGATAGCAGTGTCTGGCGCAAAGACTAAACTTGATCCATGTGTGCCAGTCATGGTTACAAGCTCAGCGAACAACACCTTTGTCTGAGTGCAGAGCGTTTCCACTAGCGGTAGCAAGCTTGTGAATATCGCACTCGCAAATGTCGGTAGTATGGTCGAGAGAAAGGAGACCCATTGATCCAGGTATAAGCGTGCTGCTTGTGATGCGAATGCCATCCGAAGAATCTGCATCAGCTGCGGTGGTGGGCCCATCATGCCAAGCGCAGAACTGTTCACTCCTTCTCTAGGAATTATAGTAGCCTGCTGTCGCGTTGTCAACGAGGATCTTCTGCGTAATTCGCCCAGCGGTGCTTGATCTTCGTCTCGCACACGCAGTCTGATGGCGGCAGTGATGAGACGCAACAGAGAACTCTGCAGTGCAGCATCTTCTTCACGCAAGCAGGTCGCCATACGTATCAGTACAGCTTCGTCTATGCGTAAATGCTTCAACTCAATCGCTGCAGGTCCGTCGATCAGAATTTGCAACAGAGATATCACTGTCCTGTGCAGTTGCTTGGTGGATGTCTGCTGATCGTTGAGTAGTTGAATACAATGTATGCCGAGTGCGGTGATGCCTTTGTGACTGTCGTCTTGGTCATTGTCGACGTCCACAGCCGCGATACATGTCCATACCCAGGTACTTCCATTGCTCAAGAGGCCGTCGAAGTGTGACAGAACATACTCTATGTCACGGACAGTCTCTCGCTCATCTCTCTTCGATGCTTCGGTATCCTGACGTTGGTCGTGGTATGTGTCTCGCAGAGCCTGTAGCCGTGCCAACAGCAAGCCTACAACGCTATCAAGGCTTGGAAGACTGCTTAGCCACGTTTTGGTGACCTCCGAAGCGAGACTCGATGGCTCCCGCATGAGGTCGATAACGCGGAACAGCGAATCCGACATCACCTCGATCCTATGCGCAACACGAGCTGGATCATCGCCACCCGCTAGGCTGCTGCCTCTTCTACTTTGACCATGACCAGCGAGTGGGGCTTGTAATGGCACGGAGTGATTCCACAGCACCTCAAAGCGTCTCACTGTCTCTTCACGTGTCAGCGGCAGGTCTGCGGCCGCATGTGTTGCGTCGTTCACGGGTCGCATCAAGTCCAGCAGAGCGACTTCGAATGCGTCTTCAGCACTGGTAGATACCTCGAGCTGCCACAGCAATCTCGTGGCCTCTACATGATATTTTGGCGAGCTCGGGGAGAGATGCGTCCACAAACACGCCGCGATGCTGGGCACCCACGGCGTTGCAGTTGCATGAGTGGTGTCGACTCTGGATGTACCAGCGGTAAGATAAGCGGTGAATGAGTTTAGCATTGGTAACGCCAGCTTCTCCCGTGCTGCTTGCGCACGCTCAAGGTATTGTACGATGGCACATTCTACCCTGCTGTTTTGTGACGCGCTCGACTCTGGCCACCTAGCCCGTATCTCAAACAAGAGGTCGATCATGCCTTGGATGTTCCAGGAGCCGATGTGCAACGCTTCTACGGTCAGGTCGGTTGCAAGTCCTACAATGATCGCCCTGACTGTGGCACCATCTGATGGAAGAGGGGCATTTGCATCGCCTTGCCTGACGTGGTCGTAGAAGTCTGCGATGGCATGTAATAGCGGTTCCCGTCCATCACTCGTGCATGAGTCACTCTGAGCTGGGGTGTTCATCTTGTCAGAAGCACGTTGGGGAACGAGACCAACAAGCGCGCTGGCGAGCTCAAGTATGCGCGTTTCATCGGCGTCGCCAGCGAAACTTTGAAGCCTGTTCAGTACGTCCAGCGTACTCAATGGTATGTGTACCGTGACCATCTCCTCGTCTTGCGTGTTGAAGGTCTCGAAGACCCAGATCAACATAGCCAGGCCGTCAATCTCTACGTGATGAGGCACTATTGAAGCCTGCAGTTCTTCATTGATCACTGCCCATATCACCCTCGATTCCATTCCGTCGAAGAAAGCACTCGCGCTGCGCTGTACTTCAATTACTGTCGCTGGCAGCCCCGTCTTGCTGAAAGCATACATGCTTTGCATTGCAGGCAGGAACACGTCCGAGGCCATCGCACCGCCGATCTCCCAACGGTCCAGAAGTGACAAACATATGCGGTAGGGTCGTGATCGACTCGCAGCAGTATCATCGCTTGAAGAGAACATTGTGAGCACAGACCGTAGCAGAGAGACCTTGGCATATTCGTTGAAATATTGTCGCTGCGACGCCGAGCTTGAGGTGCCCAGTGAGTGGCGCTCTTCGCTTGGTGAGGACGCCGGACTTGGTGAAATCGCGGCTTTCGTCTCAGGACCTAACAGCCATGACCATAGTCTGCGATTCAACCCCATGTCCCTTCGGAGCAGGATGCTGGTGGCGGCAGACATCAGCAGGTCTAGATCTCTTGCCTCCACACCACCCATAAGCACGGGCGAGTTCAATGGTAAATTTGTCACCAGCAACTCTAGAAACCCTCGTTGCACTAGAGCATTCGAGTCTCGTAATCCGGCCGCAAAACAACGTACCAAAAGCCCAGGTTCGGGCGTTACCACATCTCTTACACCATCAGATAACGTATCGAGACCTATTCCGGAGTCTTCTGCACCTGTTGACTGTTTACGTCCACTCGAGACAAACTTTGGAAGTTTCCGAGTCAGGAAGTTTAGCGCTCCTTGTCTTCTGGAAGGACTAGTAACAACACAAAGGAAAAGGGTCTGCCAGAAGAAGCCGGTGTGTGCCTCGCTTGCGTTCTCGCTAGCGTAATTGTCGTGGAGGCTATCCAGGATGGCGAATGCTCTGCCAAAATCTTCACCAGTTTCTTCCTCCAAAGCGGGAAGCAGACTGAGTATCAGTGCTTTGGTCGCAGATCGCAGGTCGCTCAAGGGAATTTTGATGATGTAGTGCTCGAAAAGCAGGTACAGCGCAGGGCGAACAGAAAGCGACGCAAACGTAAGAACTGGTGCCAATCCTGGTAGATAATCGTGGAGATGGCCTGCAAGGTGATCAAGCTACTTGGAATCAGTGAACAACGAAGTATCTAGGTATTGGGAGGTCTGTACACCGAACGTATGAAAGATGTATGTGTACACTTCCAATGCCTTTTGGTGAACGCCAGAAGGCAGAGCCGGGTTCAGGCATTGTGCGAGCTTGTAAGCCACAGCATCCGTATGCGGTAGAACTGGCGCGTCCTTGGGATGGCTTTGTAACGCCTGATAATGTTAGCTCTAGAGCGAACATGTTGAATAGAGCACAGCACACCTTCAAGAGACGAGCCAGAAAGGCGATGTAGTCAGCCCATTCTTGCGGTGCTGTCTCCCAGGTGTTTATTGCTCTCTTAATGAGTGCCCCATAACGTCGGAGGCCTTTGTCAGCTCGATATAGATCTACACCTGATCAGCACGCTCTCCGTGGCATTCTCGCAGAGCAACGTACGTACCGTCCTCGACGGCTCGGCGCTCAGCGCGCGGTACTGGCGAGGCACGTCCCGAGGATGCTGGTGATATGGAGCGGCGACCGCTTGGTGGATCCAAGTTCATGATGGGGACATCTCAATTCGCAATTGTTAAGCACAACATGCTGTGTTTTGAATTGTTAATGAACACTTGTGCTTGCGTGCCCTTGCCTTAGGAAGTCGCGATTGGGCTTAGCGTGAAAGCCAAATCGCCTTGGCAATGGCTTTCTTCCGACCTCTCGACTGTCTCCAAAAACGGGACGCGGGCTACCGAGTTTTTGCGGGGAGCAACACCTCTTATCTTTAACATTAGATACTATACTTAGTACTACAGGCTGGTAGATATAGTCTATACAAAATCTATAGAATAGATGTCTGCGAATTTTATAAGCCTAGTTTCGTGTCTCTACGATGCTGTGTTGTTAAGTTGTAACGATATAAAGCGGGTGCCATTTTGCGCGGGGGATCCGAGCGTCCCGTTTTTGGAGACAGTCGCTTGTCCGACGACATCGACGTTGACATGGGATCACCTCACTTCTTCATACTTCGTCAGTGCGAGCGATAGCAACCGACTATGCATGGGTGTCGGCATGTCGGAGATGTCAGATCAGGGGGCGAAGGCCTCGCATGTTGTCTCGCCACCGGAACTTGAGCAGGACCACGAAGACTTAGAGTCAAGTCGCTCGCGAGATCCGCTCGAGATCTCACAAGAGCTACCTCCGCCTCCATTGCCTCCCCGGCCGAGGGTGGAAGGCCCCGCTGGTTCACTACGTCTATCAAAGCGCATGTCCAGACCTCAACTACTTTCTAAACCGACGACAGCATTATCTTTGGCAGACGTTCATACTCAAAGTCGTGCCGATGCAGGCAGTCAGCAGACCTCTCCGACTAGCCGTACAGTGTCGCGGAAGCAGAGCTTTACCCACTTCGGGCGCTTCCTCGGGACTAGCGAGAGCGGCGGCGATGACTCTGCAAGCCTGAAGAGCTACGCGCCTACTTTGGATGCTCGCCTCGACGGCGAGAGCATGCTTGGCGATGTGGCCGAAGGAGATGCTACGCCCGCTTGGCGAGCCTTGAGCGCTCAAGTTGAGCGCGATGATCCATTCGAGGGAGCACCCTTCGAAGATGACTTCATTAGCTCGCATTTACAGCACGAGTTCGACGATCTCGGGTCTGTGCAGCGAGATGGGTCGAATGAGGAGGAGCCGTTAGACGTGTGGAAGGCGAAGCTCAAGCACTTTTTCATTTTGTCGGCGTCCGGGAAGCCGATTTACAGCAGGCACGGTGACGATCAACTCATCAGTCACTACATAGGCGTAGCGCAGACCGTCATATCCTTCTATCAAGGAGCAAAGGATCCTCTCAAAGGCTTCACGGCGGGAGATGTTCGGTTCGTCATGCTGTCAAAGGGCCCGCTGAACCTGGTGGCAATCAGCCGCCTGGGCGAGAGTGAGTCACAGCTGCGAACACAGCTGGAATCGCTGTACATGCAAATCCTCTCGACCTTGACATTACCGAGCATGGAGAAGATGTTTGCAAATCGACCCTCGACGGACTTGCGAAGACCCTTGCAGGGCACTGAGCAGCTGCTCGATGGACTAGCCGACGGCTTTACCCGTGGCTCGCCATCGACGTTGCTGTCAGCACTGGAATGCCTGCGGCTTCGCAAGACACACCGAACGGCCATCAACGATACACTGCTGAAAGTCCGCTCGCCCAACCTCTTGTACGGTCTCATCGTTGCGGCAGGTCGCCTGGTCAGTGTAGTACGGCCTAAGAAGCACTCACTGCACCCTGGCGACCTCCACCTCATATTCAACATGCTGTTCGAGGCTGGAAGCGTCAAAGCTGGAGGCGGCGAGAACTGGATTCCGCTATGTTTGCCAGGCTTCAACAACAGCGGATATCTGTACATGTATGTCAGCTTCTTCTCGACCAATACCAATAACACTGGCGATGGTACCGAGCGACCACCTTCGTCCGGCAAAGACGACGAGCTGGCTATTGTGTTGATCAGCGCGAACAAGGAGGGCTTCTTCGAGCTCCGCAAGATGCGTAATGACCTTGTTACACAGCTCGAGAAGAACGGCAGTATGAGTGTCATCAAGACGGCCATCCGGAAGGGTCACGCTACATGCACCGATATCGTGCCAGGCACGGTACTGCGGCACTTTCTCTACAAATCTCGCGGCAATGTCCAATTCACCATGCCCTCGTTCGAACCGCATTTCCAAGGCATGGTCGCACGGCGAAGACTAATGTCGCTGTACGCTAGTTTGCACGAGAGCATGCACGCTCGGACCGCGCATCTAAAAGTGCAGCATTGTGTTGCCAAGGATGCGACGGCTTTGGCGTGGGAGACGCCGCTTTTCGAGCTCTACTGCGTTGCTGGTCCGCAGGTGACAAGGACAGCACTTGCGCAAGGTGCCAACAAGATCGTGCAATGGATACGAAGGGAGGAAGAAAGAGTGTTCATCATTGGTGGAGCCGTCTTCTAGGAGCCTGCTTGCATACAGTATCCTGTTCATTGTTGTACATCAAAGCACTGTTCATCCTACCAGCCAAGCGAGCGTTCATGATATCCCATTTCCGCCCGCAAGGGACTCCTGGCAAGCCGCCGCGCACGCCAACCTCTTGCGACCACCTGAAATGCCAACACGTCCGCGTTCAACCTCGATGACCTGACACTCAGAACATTTCGCCAAGCTCGCTGCATGACAGTTGCCGCTGTCGCCTCTCTCTGCTGCAACTGGGTCACGTTCGCGCACTCTTCTGCCAACCGCGCTGATGCGACCCTTCGAGCAAGAATTTGTCGCGCTAGCGTGCGCCGGAACGCACGTTGGACAGTAACCGCTGCATTATGCCGTCGCGCCAAAGGTAGCAGACGCGAAGCCAGGAAGGCGAGGTTCGAGATCGTGGTTGTGCGGGATGGTATGGTATCACGAGAAGAAGTGAGCTGTTTAATGAAAGCCGTGCTGCAGCCGAGAGAGCGTAGTCGGGCTTCGACAGAAGCACCTGTAGTAGAAGACCGCTTCGTGCTAGCGGAGGGAAGCAAGTCGGCGAAAGCTTGGAGTATGGCATCGTAAGCTTTGCCATCTGCGAATGAAGTCGTCAGGTTCGAGATGTGGAGACCGTTGCATGCGCCGTAGACTGTAGCCCAGGCTTGCAAGAGGTATTCTTGCTGCTCTTGCAGATCGGTGGTGTTGCCGGAGACTCGTCGAACATCTTTAGCAAGCTCCGTCCAGTCCACGAGCTGCGCAAGACCGTGCGCGCTGACCAGCGACCACAAAAGACTCAGCGTCTTCTCCCGATGCCCGTTCACGATGTCCTCCGCGGTAATCTCGTTCGCAATGTCTTGCTCGTGTTCATACAATGCGCTCAGAGTAACCTGTACATTGTACATCTTCTGCGCGCGAGCCAGAGTAGGCATCTTGAGATGCTGCGACAGTATCCGAGGACAAGGCGTACCGTCGTCGGTGTATCTCGCGCTTTCAATCATAGTCAGATCCGGTAGTTGCAGAGTCATGGTAGCGTCACCGTCGTCCTCCATCTCTTGCGTCCGCTTTGCCGAGAACAGCAGAACCTCAACCAATCGTGTCAAGAAGATCCCATCCCGGAAATCCGTCGCGATGTTCTGAATGCAATAGTCCACCTCGTCTAACGGATCCTGCACGCACTCAACCACATACTCCATATGTCTCAGCGGCCTGTCACCAACAGAAGGCATGAGCAACCCCGATAACGCACGAAGCACGCTAGCCGAAGACTTATGCTGCGATGTTCGCTTAAACAGACATCCAGAGACCACACCAGTCACCTTCGCCTGATCGAGCAACCAGATAAGCATAAGACTGCGAAGGACCATCTTGCGCCAGCGTCGTTCCGCCGGACTCCCTCCTTCCTCTTGGCCAGTCTCGCAATCCTCAACGGTGACCAGAAATGTTTCCAGAAAGCCGATGAGCGCACGTTTGGTCGTCGCGGGATCCATCACGCTAGACATCACCTCGCCATCGAGACTCCCGTGCTGAGACGCAGGGACCTGTCTTCCTACCACGACCTCAGCAGCTGCCCGCAAAGCGTCCTCGTCGTAGCTATGCAGCCACAAGTTCAGAAAGCGTTTCCGAAGTCCTAGGTCATGTGTGGGATCCGGAGGCGAAGGCATATCTTTTGGTCTACTCAGAGCACCGTAGAGGAGTGAAGCCTTCAGTCGTGAATGCAATGTGGTCACGGTAGGCTGGTGGTAGATGGTAAGCATCTGCTCCCGCAAGGAAGAATCAGGCATCCGCCATGCTGAGCAAGGCGATGCTTTGTTGAAAATCTCGTTGATGAGTTCGGTGAGCGCGATCTCCTGATGACTGAGCCAGCTCTCTTCGTAGAGTTGTGGTTGAGCGATGTCTTCGGAAAGTAGAGGGTACTGGAGGAGTTTCGGAGTGGTCTTGGGCGGTGTAGGCCGCTTGAATGTGGATTGAGGAGGATTGTAAGTTGACAGTGCTGCGTGCTTGTGCCATGGGCGTGGTTGCTCAGGCGAACGACGGGTGGTAGGTTGCGACTGCGGCGCTGTCCTCTTCTGCGTCGGCTGCACGACCATTTCTCGCCCGCGAACCAGTGGTACAGCTTTCCTCGGCACGACCGCTTGTCTAGCCTGTGACGCAGCAGTTGGCTCGAAGAGCTTCGTGCGCGCCACAGGTGAGCTCTTCACTTGCGCAACTGGTGGGCTTCTCGTTTTCAGCATCATAGGTGAGCTCTTCAAAATCTCCTTCCGCTTCAACATAGCCTTCATTGGCTTCTCTCCGCCAGCCTCTCCCGGCGGAACATTCTCCTTCCCACCGTTTTGGCCTGCGACGTCTACAGTTGGCGAGTTGTGCTCTTTGACAGCAAGATGCTGTAATGGCAAGCGCTTGGGTGCAAGGGACATACGAGGCTTTTTGGCAGACCTAGGCGCTTCCCTTGGTGAGTGTACGTTTGCAGCAGCTGGAGAAGGCTTGAGATCAAAGTCCATGTGGCGCGATGCAAAGTCCTTAGGATGAAATGTATCGTCCAAACGGTGGGTGTTATTGGCACCAGGGTGGATAGTAAGCATGGTCGTGTCGTCTGAAGGCACGAAGATGGTTCTTCTGCGATCGTCTCGCTTTGAAGGCATGTTTGCTGCTGCAATCCGGTCCTTTGGCGATGCTTCCACTTGCTGGACGGACGGACGAGCAGAAGGCCTGGTTCTGGCTTGCCGCATCTCTCCCAGTGGCTGTGGGCTAGCTGGCTTGACCTCTGGTTTGCTCGCGACCTTGCCTGGCAACTTGCGCGCAGGCTTGCTCAACAACGTCTTCCCGGGCACCCTCTTCACCTCGCCCGACACCGCTTCCTCCGGTACATCCTCCAAGATCGCAACACCAGCAACCTTCGCTCCTCTCCTCTGTGGTCTCTTGGGTCCTGCATGACCGAACAAACGATCTGCGGCGCGTGTGTAGTCTATGTCCAGGGTGCACGTATCGTCCTGCGGGAAGTCGGCCAATCGTCTGGAGTCTGCTGGCCTGGCTGGTCGCGGACACGGCGTTTCGAGAGAAGACATCGGGTGCTGGTTCTCGCGCGAATCCTTGCAGAGGAACGAATCGACTGAGGTCAATGTTTAGGTACGGACGGCTGTCCCGGTCGCCTCGGCAACGGCGAACAAGCTTCTCGGCAATCGTTCTGCCGCGATCTCCCCGCCAGCCCGCATATTCCACAACCACGATACTTGCGCATGCTGCTCGAAGAGAACATCCATATCTCATCTGTCTTCTGCACGACGAAGACGATGTGCCGTCGCATCTCACGACCCGGCCATGCTCAGCAAGAAGCCTAGCCTCCTCATCAGCGCCTACGGCAACTTACACTCCTTCAACAGCGCTTCGAAATCAACGACGTCATCGCATCGCGAAGGCACACGAGCACGCCAATATGCCACCATAACCGGCGACGGCCACGATGAGGCTCCAGCTCAGCCCAGGAGAGAGTCTGCAAAACCTCATCATTGGCCTGTCGCTGCAAAAGGCCAACAACATCCAACACCATATCAAATCTTGGCAACCAAGAGCAATGCGGCATACACGAAACACCAATTTTACGCCCTCGTCAAGCTCTACCACCCTGACTTGACTTCGACCTCACCACTGGCCCACCAGCAGAAACTAGAACGCTATCGTCTTATCGTAGCCGCACATACCATCCTCTCCGACCCAGTGAAACGAAGTGCCTACGACCGCTTCGGGGCAGGTTGGAACGGCAAAGCGGAAGCCGGAGCACCGCAATCTAGTAGCAGCGGTCACCCAGGGCCAGGTCCTTTCAGCCAAAGCTGGCAGTCCGGAAGCCAGAGCAACGCAGACCCAATCTGGAACAACGCCACCTGGGAGGACTGGGAGAAATTCTACGCCTGGCGCGCCCGCAAGAATGGCGAAAACACCAGTCCGGACCCGCAGTCTCCGTTATATATGCGTAATTCCCGGTTCATCTTGCTTATCTCACTCTTAGCTTTTGCGGGTGGATCAGCGAATTACAACCGCGCACAGGATGCTGGAGCTTATTATATTGAGCAGAGGGATCTAGTGCATGATCGGGCTGCTAAGGATTTGAGGAGGGTGAGGCAAGAGGTTGGAGGGTTGACTGGGAAGGAGGAGAGGGTGCAGTGGTTTTTGAGGCAGAGGGAGGCTACGATGGGTGGTATGAGTGGTGATGATGTCGAGGCGATGAGGGCCGAGAAGGCTAGTAGGGTGTTGGCGGCGCCCGAGGTGTGTAGGAGCGAGGCGGTCAGTGGGAAGGGTCCTTGATGGATCGTGAGGTGGACTATTGACGTTTTGCGAAGGACGTGAGGCCAGAGGAGCCGAGACGTCATTAAGATCAAAATGCAAAAAAGATTGGATGGAGATGGCGGGAATCGAACTCGCATCACCACTAGTTGCCAGAAGGGCGCTTTTTGCCCCTCCAAAGTGGGACACTCTAGGGTATCATACCATTGTGACCACATCCCCGGAACATACCAAACGGCATGGTTGGTGGGTACTTAAGTCCTACGCAAGGTGCAGCCGTGGTTCTACCGACGACGTCCGCCTGCAATCCGCCTGCTGTCTGCGCCGGGGTTTGCAAGCACTTGTACTCGGGCATGATTGCATACGACGTAAGATGAAAAGCAATCGGCGCGATGTGTAGGAGTGAGGAGGTGAGCAGATGAGCAGGATATGACCTCGACTGGAAACTCGATGCTGCTACTGTGACTGCGTTGTTACGGCCCAGATCTTGCTGAGGTCAAGGAGAATCCAGACATGACCTGGATCAAAATGGCAAAAAGGTTGTTGGAGACGGCGCGAATCGAACCCGCATCACCACTACCTCAGACCCAAGACGGCGCTTTTTGACCTCCCAAACATCGGGCGCTCGATAGGGTATCATACCATTGTGACCACATCCCCTGTGGTGTATGGAACTTACTTTGGTCTGTGGGTGCTAAAGTACTATGCACAACGCAACCGTGGTTCTACCGAGGCCACAGGTCCTTCAAATCCGGATCTGAAGACACTGGAACAGGATCGTGGACTGGAAGCAAGTTAGTAGGAGTGAGGTGTTGAGGCGGAGAGCATCTTGGTCGGGAACTCCAGCGGATAAGATATCGCCGATGGTCAATGCATACAGACAGGGAAGTGGCAAAATGGTGTCCGGTCAAAAGAGTAAAGCTGGAAATGACCGGATTCGAACCAGTATCACTACACAAACGTGTGTTTCAACGCCCAAGAAGGATAGACCCCGTGAAGTATCTTAACCATTGAGACCACATCCCCAACTGTTGAAGTCACTCATGGTGATAAGAGGCTTAAGAGGCGTAGGAAGGAGGGCCGATGATGTTCCGTGACTGTTATTGAACCTGTACGCAACGGCCAACTCGCGGGAGGCAAGCGGGATGGGAGAGTGGTCGTAAGGTAGGAGAGGCGGTGGCTGTTCACGAATTGGGGCTCGCGGAGACAAGAGAGTTTGATGAGAGGAGCAGAGTGAGATTGTGGGTGTGCTCAGGTGCCATAGAAGCCAACATGAAAGATTTACATTTCTCTATATGTTCCACAAGTGCCGTCCGACCGCATGGGTAATGAAGAATTTGACATGATACGTGAAGCAAAGACCCAATCGTTTTGCTCGTTAGCCGTACAATTACCCAGTCTTGCTGTGACACGCTGGTCAAGACCCTACGTCTTTCTGTTCATCATATGGCGTCTGGTGAGAGACTGTTTCACAACAGACAGGACGGTCGACAGCTGTGCACTGGCATTCGAAACGTACTTATTAGAGGAATAGTTGTTATATCTTATTAGTTGTAGAAAAAAGCTCTGCTACTAGAGCTTCCCAGGTCGAATTAGCAAGACGGTAAACCCACCTTCAGCCTCACAAACATGTAAACATTGTCAGTGTGCATTACAGTCTACCACGGAACGATGTTTGGTTCGAGCGAAGCAATTTGGTTAAACTTGGCATCACTCAATTGATGTAATGTAAAGCTACAATATATGCCTCTTCGTCGTTTCCCCATCTATCATCTATTGCATGTACTTCTCCCATCTATCGTCTATCGCAACCGCCTAGTCTCACATATCCCATACTATACACGATCTAGCACAGCGTCTGCACCGTCTCCCCAGCCTTGGGAACGATACCCTCGCTAGCCAACTTCTGCCAGCTCCAGTAGAATGTCTGATCAGTACCATCAGTGCCCACAATCTCCGTACCATTGTGCTTGCCGTTCCAGAAGGCACCGCCGTTCAAAAACGTGCTGTAAGCGGAGAACTGGCTGTCGAAGAAGATCTTGCGAGTATCATCACCAGCGTGATTGAAGTTGCTGGCCTGAATAGACCACTCGCCGATGAACACCGGGTTCGTCGCGACCTGGTACGACTTTGCGAGGTAGCAGGCACCGTACGGCGCATCGTAGGAGTAGGATCCGCCGGTGAAGAAGTAGATGTGTGTGTCGAAGACGATGTTCTGCGTGCTGTTGGCCCACCATTGATCCCACGTTTGTGGGCCGGAGAAGCCGTCGCTGAACATAACCGGCATAGTTTTGGTGGTCTTGCGGATCTGCGCCAAGGCGTCGGTGTAGTACTTGTTCAGGTAGTCGAACGACCAGTCCACTTGACCGAACTGGTAGAGATAGGGAAGAGGCTCGTTGATCAAGCCGAGCGTGAATTGATCCTTGTGAGGCTGCTTCGTAATCCATTTGGTAGCCAAGTCGACTAGCTTGAGCGTCTGCGTGTAGTGTGTCGTGCTGTTCCACCATTCGAGCTGACCTAATAAGCTTGTCATTAGCAGGTGATCAGGTCAAAGCCTTGGGCATGTTCTGTACCAGTCTTCCCCTGATTGTCCAATCCATTCTGGCCACCAGGAAGACCGTGCAGATCCACGATAATGTGCATTCCCTTGTTGACGGCATATTTAGCGAGGGCAGAGAACGCGGACAGTTGACCTGCACTTGATTAGTCTCGATTATCTCTGGTAGACGATAATGAACGCACCGCCAGTGTAGTAGTTATCGCCAGCGATCGCGGGCATGAACGCCCAGTAGCCGACGGGCACGCGAAGTGTGTTCACTCCATAGGATGCGAAGATATCAATGTCCTTCTCGGTGAAGTAGCTGGCGTACCGCTGCTCCAGAAGACGTCCACACTCCTTCTTCCCAAGCACCGCGCAGAAGCTGTCTTCATCGATCGCTGCCGAAGCGCCGTTGTCGTTGAAGAACGCCGGATCAATGCCCTTCTCTAGTGACAGCCAGCCGCCGAGATTGACGCCATTGGCCTGTAAGGTCGTCAGTTGCTGCCACACGTATAGTAACTATCAAGACGCACCTTGAAGTCCTTCCAGCCTGCAAATTTGGCATGCTTGGGGACAACCTTTGTGCTGATCTTCTTGACCGCAGCCTCGGCGGCATCTTCGACGAGGTCGAGGAGGGCAACGAAGGCACCCGTGACAGCGGTCGCATTGAACAGGGTCCGCTTCTCGATGGTCGAAGCTGCAGGGACTGGGACGCCTGGGAATGCGGCCGCCAGCGGCAAGCCGCACATAAGAGTGGAAATCCTCATGTTTAGAGAAGTGGGATGAGATTGTGAAGGTGTAGGTAGGTAATGAACTGTAATGACAAGAGAGGAATACCTGGGCTTGATATATGTGCCACGCTACACCTGTAAGGCCGGTGGTGTGAAGGCGAGGCAACATTAGCGTTAATAGATCTGTGAAAACCTTCATGTTCGTCCAAGGTGCAGCGGAGCATCATGCTCGACCTGGACCGTTTCAGCCACGGCAGAGGCCTGAGCTGGTCGCTGAATCCGCTTGTGCCTGTCATGGTCAACGTCTAGGTTCTCTGTGCACGAGCATTGCCACCCTGCGGATTCGAGCCGGCGTGTCACCGAGTCCTGTCGACAGTGGTGCGAGAGCAGAAACAGTTTTACGTCCGCCGGAGCGGATTGTCATACGCCAAGACACACCCTCGTGGCTCTCGACCACACGTCTTCCGTGGCGTCCCGTCACTCATGTTGACAAACCCTCCACCTCCACCCGCGATTCCGGGAAGGTTTGTGGTGCCCAGAGCGCTTTCGACGTTGACAAAACGGCGGCTGTACCTCGCATGCAAACGGCCGGCCCAAGCCGTCGAAGGAAGGACATGCAGGTACGTCCCAGCGCTCCGGTAAGACAGCACGAGCCGTCGAGCAAAAATGCAACATCCACCACGGCTGCATCCGAGCACAAACTAGACAAGCATGGCTGAAGAGGTTATATCGACGTTCGGAAAGGTGGACGACTCGCTACCTCCTACACCGAGACTTCGAGCGAGTGTTGTCCTTGAAGAAGTCCACGGTTTCGAAGGCGATGTGTTCGATGACGAGGGCAGATTCCATCCACGAGCTGCCGGCGAAGATGCGGACGCTCCGCCATCGTATGAATTTCTCTACGCCATCGCACAGGAGGTCCACGATAAGCGCACTGAGTTCCTAGTATACGCATCCGGTGAGACTGAAGCCGATGAGCTCCTTGGGTGCACTTTCCGGCCATCGTACGTATGGACAGCACAACATGTTATACACGACGCCGATACATCTCAAGGGCACGACTTTAGCTTCGAGGGTACGTTGGGGGTGGGACGGCAAGAGAGTAGGAAAAGCGAGCACGGTAGGAATTGCGAAAGTCTTGTCCTCCGACGACAGCAATACCCTCGACGTGAAAATCGCGCCCTGGGGTCGCAAGGGTGCGACTGTAGGTCCAGGGGTGCACTTGAAGTGCTGGTCGACGAAAAGTTCATGTGGTGACCAACCCGTGCTGCAAGCACTGCCCTTATTGCGATCTAACATTACCACTACACTCAGCATATAAGTCGTGCCCAAACGACATGAGGGTGCGAATACAGCTTCGGGGGTATGGATATGTGAAGCTCATGATACAAAGAATTTTACCTTCGTTTCAAAAGTCAACCGTATCCAGCGTTACGAGCACAAGCGGAAGATCCATCGTCCAATTAAATGTGCGAGTGTTAACACAAAAATGACGTTGCTTCCTACTGTGGGTGACAACGATAAGTCTCGTGCTATGCCGGCAGCAGTGTCGATCACATGTCCACCCTCCTGCCACGGCGGCACGCTCAATAGATCGCTGGATTCTCTTCAATACCCACGATCCTCTTTTTCGTCTTCTTCGACTTTTTTGTGCTCGCAGCCAAAGAGCCCCAACTATCGTTGACGACATCCACCGCAGCTTCGGGGAGGTGATCTGGCATCGGGCTACCTCGATAGGTAGCTGCAGTGGAGTCGTCCTGGGAATCGTTCTCGAGTCCTTCATGATGGTTGCGGAACTGGTCATCTGGTTGCAATCAATCCACCATGTCGACCCACTAGCATCAATAAGCAACGGGAGACTTACCTGCGACTAACACGGGACTATGCTTGTCACGAACCGCAGTGGAATCGTCCCTTGGACCGCTCTGGAGTCCTTCATTATGGTTGCGAAATTGGTCATCTGGTTGCGATTAGTCTACCTTGTCGAACACGATAGCATCGTGAAAGCGCCCGGAGACTTACCTGCGATTAAGATTGGACGATGCTTGTCAAGGATCTTGAGATCTCGCAGTCCGGCCTCTAGTGCAGCTATTCTTTCGGCACACTGTTGCCGTTCAACGTCAGTGCCATGACTCTCAGCAGCGACACGAGCTATCTCCTCTGCCGTCAAACTCTGAACGACTTCTGGACTGAATAGTAACGGCATCTTTTGTGTCAAACATTGCTCGATGCCCAGCACGCTGAAGTCGTCAATGAATCTCTTCAGTGCCACCTTCGAGCAAGGTCAGCCACGATGTAGCCTAGTGTTAGTGATGCATACCTTGTAGTAAGCCTCCATATAATCGACAGCAAGATCGCTCCCATATCTCTCCATGTCAGCTTCAACATCATTGTCGAGCAACTTAAGCAGTTCTGATGGCTGAATGTACGTCTCTGGCGCGTTGAGATCACCGAAGGCTTTTGTCAGGACGTGCTCAATTCTGCGCCTGCGTCGAGCCGACTGAGCTTTCTGTACGTTGTCGGTCAAGTAATGATTGTACGTTACGGGGTGCATTTCGAGATGAGGCTGGAGTATTTCATCGAGTTTTCGCTCAACTTCCTGCTTTAGTAAATCCATACCTTGGCCAATTAATCGGATAAGTCCATCGGCTGTCTCCTCAGCGGCGATATAGTCAACAATGGCAATCATTGTGCTCCGTGCAGCGTCGAAGATGCGGTCCTTGGTCTGCTTGACATGATCTTTCCAGGGTTGGCACTGCTCGGTAAAGAGTTCACCAACAATAAGCGGATTGAACGTGCCCGGTAACTCGCATCCTCTACTCTTCCGCATGAGCTGTTTGACCTCAAGGATGTAGTCTGACCGAGCGACTTTGTTCAATCCGAGATCATAATGGTGACCTGCACTGTCGATGATCTTACGGGCCTCGCCCTCGAGCAACATAGTTTCCGCAAAATCGGTCAACTGATTCTGTACCACAGCTCGCAAACGCTTCATGTATCCCTTACCTGTCTTGGCACTTCCGAAGAAGGGGTGGTTGTACATGCCGTCCAGTGCGGATTTCATCAGACCGGAGAAGTCGTGACTGAATCGTAGCAGATAGCGATATTGATCTTCGGGTGTCGCACGGGGGCTACCAAGTTCGCGCAGTCGCGTCTGACATGCTGTTATGTTTGTCTCAACATCGTGGCGTAGACTCGGCAACTGGCCAAGTATCTGCTCCTTCAAAACACCGCTGAGGCGATGTTTGAGCGCCCCGATTCCAAGACATGTCGGACTAAGCGATGTCCAAACTCCCTGAGCGAAGAAAACTGCCTCTTGCTCATCTCGCTCCCTTGAGGAAATGTTTCTTGTCTCGAAACTTCGATTCATTACAACATGCCATCCCAGACTCAGTACAACGTCTTTGTTTTTTGCCAAACTCAAGTATGTGGTCTCGCTTTCAGACCCAGCATATAAAGTATCTGGCTTGGTGATCAGGCCTAGAGTCCTCAGCCCTTTCGGATCTAGTCTGCGTGCAAGTTCGGTCACTTCTTGCAGTGCGAAATCGCTTTTTGCGGAAACAACGGCTAGAATAATGCTTCTGGGTCTTCTCATGTAATCTTCAACTAGGCGTCTCACTGTCACAGCGTCGGCCACTGACTGGTCCTTATTTCCCGCTCGAAAGAGACCAGGGAGGTCGACCATGGTGAGATGAGGTTGATCAGGACCGCAAATCTCGATCCTGAGAGTATCGGTACTAAATACCTTATCCTCTGCCAATCCCATGGCTTCTTTTGCCGTCTCAACGACAGCCCCGAGGTTGGGATCAGCGTGGTCAAACTCGAATTTGACATTCGCAAGGCGTTTTTGTTCAGAATCAGACCTGTCCGCTCCAGCATTGATGGAGATGTCCACTGTAGTGGAAACATGCCGCCGAAGTATTAGTTCGATTGCGAAGCGCGTGCAGAGGTTATCTTTGGTAGGAAACGACATCCCTGAGATGGCCTCAAGCACAGAACTTTTGCCGGCAGACTGGTCACCGCAAACAGCTATCTCGGGTAAATCGACGTATCTGCTCAATCCTCTCGATCGAAGGCTGTCGATGATGTCGAGGAGTTGCCGATGTTCTTCGGACTGAAGCGTGACCGACCCCATCGTGATTGTTATGCCTCGTTAAGCGTCCTAGGAGTATCACCTGTGCTTTCAGTCTCATAAAGAGGGATACGTAGAGTCAGCAGAGTTTTGCCAGGTGCAGCCATGAACGTATTTTCTGCTCTGCAGTCCATGACGCTAAGAACGCATGCGGTACGTGCAGCAGATGCCCTCGAGCGCTTGACAACGCACAGTGCATCTGCTATCATGCATCAACGGGAAGTTGCCACGATGGTGGGACTGCCACTCTTGATTGATTGCTATGCGGCCATGCATATTCAAGTCGAAACACCGACTGGTACGACATGATAAAGATATTTGAGGGTTCTGGATGTGAGGGAAGTCAGCGAAGAACGATGATAGGGATTTACTGATGGCTCAAGTGTAGGGCCAGAAGCTGAGACCTGTTCCCAATGGAAAACTGCGCCTCCACGGTACCGACCGGTGAAGAACCTGACCAATGGGCGCATTGCAAGAATAAGTACATGTACCTCGTGCATCTGCGTCGTTCAATACATAATGCGTGCGTGGCTTGTTGACGAGCGAGAACGTAAGCCAGCGGCCATGCCGTTGGGCCACTAATTGTGCACTTGCAGCATGCATAAGATGTAGCAACTCCTCAGCAGTGTCTTCCCGACTAGACAGCTGGCTCGTTTTAGGCGTACGATGCGAGTAACCAAAGGCTACGGCGCGCACGAAACATGTCAGTAAGCGGAGGTGACAATTGACCTATGAGACCAGAAAGGTGGAAAGTCTCTGTCGTTGTGTTGGCGACGTGAGTGGCGGCAGTCACAGCGATGGTGCATGTACTTGCAAAGACCGCAATCGAGCTAATGCACATCAGCAGCAGACGGCCCACGACAGCCAGGCACAGTACACCTTTTGCAGACTCGTTCGGCTCCAGTACGACGGTAAGTGCGTCTCCGATCACGAGGGTCGTCCATTGTAATCCGCTCTGCCCAAGTTCCGCAGTTCGTTCACTTTACCGTAGTACTGCCACTTACTACCTTTCCCTCGACATGGCAGCCCAAGACTTGATGACGATCAGCGCAAGGCTACAAGCCCTCGACCTTGACGGCGATGTCCGAGCGTACTGAGGGGACGGTGCGCCCGCAGCTGGTAGACACGCTCGAGGCTGTAAAGACTCTTGTAGATACTCTGGTCTCTCTCAAAGCAGCTTCTGCCCCTTTGTACGTCGACCTAGAAGGGGTCAACCTGTCTCGCCATGGGTCGATCTCCATCATGCAAATATGGCTCCCGTTGCTGCAGCAGGCCTTCCTTGTCGACATCCATGTGCTAGGCACGATAGCTTTCGACACAATGAACTCCGGAGGAAAGACTCTGAGGACCATTCTCGGGTCAGAGAGGATCAAGAAGTACTTTTCTGACGTCCGGAATGACGCGGATGCACTGTACGCTCTCTGTGATGTACGACTGGTTGGGGTCGTGGACGTACAGCTTCTAGAACTAGCGTCGAGACGAGGACCGAAGCACGTGGTATGCGGCCTTGCCGTATGCCTTGAGCATGAACACGCTTTGCCGTCGTCAGGCCTCCATGATTGGCAAACCACAAAAACGGAAGTTTTCAAGATTTTCGACCCCAAGCTTGGCGGCTCGTATGAAGTCTTCAACATTCGACCGCTCCCGCAGATCCTGATCGATTACTGTGCTGGGGATATAGAAGTTTTGCCGACGCTTTCAGCCATCTATGAGGGACGACTCAACTACCACTGGTCGGAAAAGGCACGCATTGAAACGGAGAGAAGATTAGAAGAGTCGAGGGGACCAGCCTATAAGCACCTAGGCAAGCACAAGATATTCGGCCCCAAGGATTGGAGGTTTCCATCGAAGAGCAAACCGAGCCCAACTGTAAGCGGCGTGGCCTCGGCCACATATAGTCCAAGTGCTTTATCAAGCGTGCATGATCCGGCTCGGACTGAGGTATAACAATTGTAGATACGGATCGTCCATCGCTAACAGGAGATAGGTCCGAAGTGAGAAGTCGTGGCAGACGCTTATCGCTTTCGTGCCGGAAGCCAGCACAACTAGGCACAAGAGTAGAGCGAAGCGTCCTTCGAGATCCCAGCAAGCACTAGTTCAACTTGGCAGGGACGGCTCAAGTGCCGAAAACTGGGCTCCTTGCAACAAGGACTGGGCTCTTTGCGACAAAGACTGGGCTCTTTGCGACAAAGACTGGGCTCTTTGCGACAAAGACTGGGCTCTTTGCGACAAAGATTGTGGGTGGTGTGGAGACTGTGCCCTGTAAGATGATGCCAGTGAATCACACCGGTCTATCAGTGTCCTACGCCGTTCAGCCCGTAGACAAAAGCAACCGTGGCTACGTAAGAAATCACTGCGGCAATGCAGGTCGAAAGTACAGGTAGGCTCAGGCGGTGGTAATGGAGCCCGTTATGAAGAATGGGTCTTACTCAAAATGCCTTGAACTCCCGAATGCTCCGTCTTTCTAATTTTGTGTTTTCCATGCTCATGCTGCGGTCGACTGATGCGCCCATTGAGACTGCAGATATCGTACTTGAAGCTCCACCATACTTCTTCCAAGCACGGGCATCTGCTTGTAGGCAGGCAGAAGATCACCAAGCTTCTCCGTTTGGTAAACCTTCGATCGCGAAAGAGGCGCATGGCCATACTTTGCTGCGAAGAACCCCATAAGCCTGTACGGCGGATTCTGTACCGGGTCTGGGTATGAATCAACGCTTTCCAGCCACTGCTTTGGCTCGACGATCTCGAAGCGTAAGCCAGCATCACGGAGCATAGGCAAAAGATCCGTCGTCCAATGGAACGTACGCGGATTGACGATGTGAATGA
The DNA here is from genome assembly GCA_035926095.1 of Elasticomyces elasticus. Lineage (NCBI taxonomy): Eukaryota > Fungi > Ascomycota > Dothideomycetes > Mycosphaerellales > Teratosphaeriaceae > Elasticomyces > Elasticomyces elasticus. The sequence goes on from JAVRQT010000014.1 coordinate 134,643, forward strand.
CCTCGCTTCCAATGCTTGGTGACAGCGATATATCTCGTACGAGACCGGCCACAGTGTCCACAGGCAGCCAGCTGCATTGCTCGTTCAATGATGGCAGTGCGCCCACAGTGCTTGCGGACTGCAAGATCATCGGTATAGCCTCTCGGGCGTTCCATATGCCGTGCTGCGTGTCTCCGATAATCTGTCCAACGCGTAGGACGTGTACTGTCAGACCTGTGGATCTTGCTGCGTTCATACAGATGTGCTCCGCGACGAGCTTACTCCGCGCATAACCCGTCGTCTGAGCATAGCCAAGGGACTCAGGCAGCTCCTCGGAGATATCTAGACCCGGAGAGTTACCTACAGCGCTGATGGAAGAGCAGAAGTTGAAGCTCACGGGCATCGCCAGTGGGCTCTCAGCCATTCCATCTGAAGGCGTCACCGTGCTAGCCAGCTGTGATCGATGGGCTGTGAGGCAAAGATCTAGCAAATGCTTGGTCCCACGCACGCAATGCTGAAGACTCCCAAGACTGACGTTGAAATTGACGGACCAGGCGCAGTGAATAACACTCGTTACCTCATTGGAAATGCGATCGTATACCGGTCGAGAGAGGCCTAGTGTTGGCCCTGTGAGGTCGCTCGCGAGTGCTTCGATCTTTGACCAGTCGACTATTATCTTCCGTTCTCGCAACGAGGCTTTAATTCGCTCTGCTGCTTCGCCAGCCGATATTGCACGAACCAAGCATACTATCTTGGTCACTCGCTCGAGACCAACGAGCTGCGCGACGATGTGTGCGCCAAGCGATCCGGTGGCTCCTGTCACGACTATGCAGTCCATGCCACTGCTTTTGCTCGCCTGGCTACCAACTCGCACATGAGTTCCGGGGCCACCTCTTGCATCTTCTAGACCCTGCGACTCGAAATGACTGTACTTGTCAATCATCCTTTGCATCTGGACCTCGATCGTAGATCTCTCAGCTGCCGAACCACCTACACGCATCAGATGCAACTCGCAGGCCATAGCGGCAACAGAAGGGTGGTCGAAGACGAAGTTTTGGCTGAAAGGATTGGGACCAAAATCGATGTGGCGTACGACCGATGATCGGATACGAGAGGCCTGCAGCGAGTCCATCCCGAATGCAAACACGTCTGTGTCCTCCTTCAGTAGCTCTAGTCTAGCGTGCTTGCCTGGTAGGTGGTGCAAGATTGCCACAAATTCCTTCAGAAGCCAAGCTCGCAGATCAGCCAGGTCGAGGACCATAAGATCGGTTAATGCCACATCGTCGTACATGGCATCAATGGCCTCCGCAAAATCCTTGTAGAAAGCCATGCGTATCAGACTGCCTTTGTCGGTTGTGCGTACCTTGCCTGCGAACTCAGGCGGAAGCACACTGATCATCTCTTTCGAAAGTCTTGCGTGAGTTGGCATCCTGACATTGGCTGCTTCCACCAATGACCACACTGTATCAATGACGTCTGCGTCACTTACAGCACTGTTCGAGCGAACAATGAACATCCCTAGATGCGGTTTCTGTGCCCCGAATACTACCGCTTCGGCCACCAGCGCATCCTCCCTTGCTACACCCTCTAGCACAAGAGGATTGACTTTCTCGCCATTCGATAGCACGATTGTGTCATCTTTCCGGGCGTAGTATCTCCAAGCGTTCTTGTGCGGCCAGTCGGGGTGTCGTGCATATAGGTCTTTCGTCGCGTAGCTGCCATCAGGTCTGTTGCTCACAACTTTGCTTGGCCAGCCATGCAACACCACGAGTTCGTATAAACCTACCTGGTCCGCCTGGACCTCCATTCGCAGATATGGTAACAACGCGCTTGAAGGCCGCAGCCAATCCCACTCCAATATGTCCTTGTGAGGGCGAGCCGAAGACATTAGTTGCCCGGTCTCCGTGCTGCCAAGGTGGGTGACTAGCATCACGCCTGCATGCGCCAGCTTATCGCCAATGGGCTTGGGACATGCGGAGCCGCTCATGACGACGTTGTTTAGTCCAGCAAGCAGCTCGGTCCCCTGTGTTGACTCTGCCATGAGCTTCACGACGTAAGGTACTGTATACAGCACTTGTATTTCCCGGTGTTCTGACAATGTGTTGATGAGGTGCCGGTTGCTGAGTGGTAAGTGAGCGTTGTACATATACACGTGCTTTTTGTTCATGATGCTGCGGAAGAGACATCCCAGGCCAAACATGTGGTAGATGGGTAGAGTGACGAAGCCTACGAGTATGATGGGCGATGCAGAGTTGCCCAAAGCTGCCAGGTGGGTCACGTAGTTGGGTCTTGGCAAAGAGGTTGAGCCTGACGAGTGGATGATGTATGCGATATGGCCGCTTTCGCGTGCAGGATCGAGCTGAGACTCACTGCCTGCAGTTTCGTTCTCCACACGATTGAAGTCTTTCAGCGTCCCTAGTACACCTAATATCAGGTTGGGTATCTGCCTTTGCGCGTCCTCGCTGGTTTCCGCGTACGCTTCATCGACCAGCAGAACAGTCGACCTCGTGGTTTGCAGTAGAGATACGTGCGCTTCGAGCGGCAGTCTGATAGAGAGCAAGAGAACCGAATGGCCCAGTCTGCTCAGCGCGAGCAAAGTGATGAAATAAGCAAAGGTGGAAGGGCCTAGCAGTGCCACGACTTGGACGGGCTCGTCAGAGGACATCCGCCTGTGGATGAATGCCTCATAGTAGGAGGCAGCTTTGTCCGCCAACCGATCGATCTGCGCCGGAGTGAAGTCCACGTAGGAGGTGCCGGAGGAAGGGTAAGATATGATGGGTTCATCTTTGGTCGCCGGTTCAGAAGCGCGGGTTCGCACAAGCTCGGTAAGTGTTGAGAATGAGTCAAGTCTTCTTGTAGAGGTAACGGTATCTGAAGTGCTTCGACGTGTTTCGGATTTGGCCATTTTGACTCAATCATTCCGTATCCGTTGGCTGTCTGAGTGCCTGTGGAACGCAAAAGTTGTCTAACATGAGCGCAGACGTACATCCTTGGTCTATCATCAGTCAAGCCGGGGCATCCGAACTTCCGACTCCGATCACATCATTATCAGCCGCAGGCAGGAAGGATGATTGTTGTCGTACGATCAACTCCTATCATCTTCTCCAGCCTCACTCGACCTTGCCGCGTGCTGAGGAGTGTAAGCGGATTCATGGTAATATCTAGTCGTACAGTCCGAACGCTTCATATGCAGTAGAAATCAACATAGTACAGGGTATGATCGCTTGAACGCCGTGAAACGTATGCAGTGTGCCAGAGCAACGGCGAGGCTTACACTCCTTGCCGTTCAAGCTCTCGGCGGTCGTTGACGTTGCCAGCCATTCTCTTGCCAATCTCGTAGCTCGAGATCATGATCGCGCAAGCGGGTGCCACTTTCAGACACCTTGCTGCCCAGCCCTTGAACAGCCCGTTCATGCCTTCGTTGCAGTAGATGTGCCACAGAAAGCGCGGCATACTCCGCGTCTCAGGCAAGTCCTTGACCTTGGCCTGAGCATCGTGCATTACGGTCTGCTGTCGTGTCTTTCCAACATCGAAAGGTGTTGTGAAGAAAGCAGCAACAGCTCCAGAAGACGCGCCAGCGATAAAGGAATCCGTCAGGAGCGCAGTATGTGACAGCTCGGCATCGCGTCGTTGACCAAGCATGGCGGCAGATCGCGAACGTGACTCGTCCAGTCTCTTGCGGCCGTACTCGTAGCCCCACCAGTAGAAGGCCGAGAAAGGTACGTCTCGCCAGAAAGTTAACGTAAGACCTCGCCAAAGTGAGCGTACGCCCTCATTGCCGACCATCTCCTTCATTGCAGCGGCGGTTGACCTCATTACGCCCTTGTTGCCATTCTGCGAAGCCTGCATCCGCGTCCGCAGCATCTCAATAGGTGATACCACAATGGCAGCACCTACCCGCGCTATGCTTCCTCCCAAAAGCGGTTGATACTGCTCGCTCACTCGTCCTACCAAAGGACTGTACTGGCTCGTTCGCAACCAGTCGTAGCCTGCAAAGTAGATGACGTTCCCAGGCACTGCCATCATAAGTGTCGGACTCAGTCCTCGCCATAATGTCAGGACACCTTCATTCCGGGCGATCTTTCGTAGTCCATCGAGTGTGGTGTTGAAGGACCGCCGTTGAGTTTCTTCTGCCGCGCAGTCAGAGATGATACGTTCATCAATGATGGCAGCAGGTGAAGGTGCATTTGCAACGCAGAATTGAGATTGATTCTGCACCCAAAAGACCTCGCGACAGCAAGAAGTGGAGCCCAGGCTAGGAGGCAGATGCAGAAAGGAGGGTAAGCGAGCAGAGGGAGACGGACCCGACTGGGCTTGTAATCGTACGCGGACTACATCAAGCGGTGTGACTGTAGCATGTCAGTACTGTGCTCATAGTGTGGATGTTGGTCCACGTACCAAGTAGAGAGGTGAGGACACTCCCGCTCACCGCGGAGAGCATCTTCTGTGGTAGGGAGACATTCGGCTCCACGGCTTGCGGTGTCCTTCTGGGTGTATCAAGCTCGCCATTCCCGGACGACATTGCTATTCTATCGTGCGGCTGCCCTTGTGTGTGTGCTGCCGCCATCTCGTCTGATCTTCCTGTCCTTCTCCCTTGCTCGATCGCGCCAGATGCGCCTGAAAACCTGTCGTTGTCGCCACCCGTCCAGGTGATACAGGGATATTTCTGCGAAATGCCTGCAACGTCGTTCAATGTTCGTGTTACTCGAAGATGGCAACAAAAGTGATGGCGTTTCTATGACGAGAAGCCGCCAGATGAAGCTTTTCGGCTATACACGTGCCGATCGCCGAGATAGCACTAGCGTGAGATGACGTGAATGTTTCCGAGTCACAGACCCTCACTTTCACCCTTCATCACCACACCTACCTCCGAACATACGAAGATGAGCAATACTGCCCCCGAAACAGAGGCCGAGCTCGAGGCCTTCAGACAGCAATGGCGAGACGAGGTATCGGCCAGGAATAAGAAGCCTGAGACGACCGCGCCTCGGATACCGCCAGTCGCATCCTCAGAGCAGCGAGTAAGACATGCGCCTCCGCCAACGACCACAGATGTACCCACAGCAAGGCGGAAAGACGCTGTCGAGTTTTCAGAAGAGATTGAGCCAAAGGCCTACCATGACTTGCCGGATAGAGAAGAGCAACTCCGGCTTGGCGTAGCAGGTCAATCGCATGACCGAAACAGAAGCAGCGAGCCCAGCTCTGCACTCGAGCACTATGAGCACGCTGTAGAGAAAGAGAGTACAGGCCAACTAGGCGATAGCGTCACGCACTATCGGAAAGCGTTCAAAGTGTGTTTTACCTTGCCATCTCATATGTGTAAGTTTATGCTGAGGTAGGTCGCAGCTCGATTCGGGTGTGCAAGAAGCGTACAAGCGCAAGCACTTCCCTCCTTCGTCATTCGTGAAGTCTACAGCGACAAACGTTAATCCTTCCGGAGCGGCTGTAACCGTGCCTGGTACTGCCCACCACTCCCTGCATGGCAGTGCCGCCGCTTCTGGTTTGGCTCCCACGTTGAGGCAATTGGTCGATCAGTTTGCCAGTCTGAAGATTGACCCACCGCCTCCCGCGACAGAAGCGTCGCCTGCTGAGCGATCCTTGCTTGGCGAGTTGCCGGAAGAGATACTGACCCAAATACTTCGCAATGTTGCGATCAGAGATGTGGCCTCGTTCGGTCGGATTGCACAAGTATGCAAACGCCTAGCCTTCCTGGTCATGACCGAGGAAGCCATCTGGAAGCGCATCGCGGTAGGCAAAGAGGTCGGCTTCGCCGCCATGCATTACGATTATGTATGCGACGTGGAAGGCTTCCCACTGGAGGCCAACGACGAGATCGCTCGCTACCTTGGCGCACACGATGAAGTTCCAGACGACCTGTCCATTGTCATACCTACGCCCGACGAGCGTGCCATGGCGTATTCATCCATTACCGAACAACTGCTACATGTAACCTACTCCTCCTCATGGCGCCAATTATTCCGCTCGAGACCGCGGATACGATTCAACGGTTGCTACATCAGTACCGTCAACTACACCCGTCCAGGTGCCTCAAGCACCAACACATTAACCTGGGGCGCTCCTGTCCATGTTGTGACGTACTTTCGCTACCTTCGATTCTTCCGCGACGGTACAGCGATCAGCCTGCTCACAACTTCTGAGCCTGCGGATGTCGTACATCACCTCTCGAAAGACAACATGCATGCTCATCATCGCCAAGACAGCCTGTTGCCATCGGCTGTGATGAAGGATGCTTTGCGCGGACGATGGCGGCTCAGTGGGCCCACTTCTAGTGTTGTTGATACCATCACTGGTGAACCAGAAGCGGAAGGCGAGCTGCACATTGAGACCGAGGGCGTTGTGCCAAAGTATACGTATCGGATGCATTTTGCTATGTCCCAGGCAGGCAAGGGTGCCAGGAACAACAAGCTCGCCTGGAAGGGGTTCTGGAGCCACAATAGGCTGACAGACGACTGTGCGGCGTTCACTTTGAAGAATGATAGAGCGTTCTATTGGAGTAGAGTTAAGAGCTATGGGATGGGTTATTGAAAGGGATTCGAGTTAGACCTACTGTAGCATAGATCGAATCAGCGGTGGTAGATACTAAACACAACGAGGTCTAATCTATATTGTTCCGTTTGTGTTTAATCAATGTTCTCTGTGCCGCCACATGCCGAGGAGCTGGTTGGAGCTTCACTGATCACCTCGAGACATCAATCCCGTTGCTGACTGACGCACTTTGTGAACAAGCGTCAACAACGCGGCCGTGAATCAGAAGTTCAGAGCAGTTTCGCGTTCACAGCTGCAAGCGAAAGACACAATGGCCGCCCGACTCCCAACCACGATTCGTACCATGGCAGCCGCAAGGCCCACCGCATCCCTCCTCACATCACGACAACCTCTCCGATCCTTCCAGACAAGCAGACCGCGACTGGCGGATGTCGTGGTCACACCGCCAGCGAGAAAACCAGTGGGCGCATTCAGGGGAACGTGAGTTCACCTTGGAGCTGGAAAGTAGGCGCATACATGAGCTGATCCGGACGTACCTTAGTCTCTTCGGCTTCCTCCTGGGCTCCGTATTGGCAGGCGGAGGACTCTACTACTACGTTATCGACGAGTACAAGGTCTCGAACGAGCTGCTCACGGAGGATATCTACGTATGCGCTTAAGCTGACTAGTCCCCGAAGCTATTGCTAACAGCCAGTAGTCCCTCCAAGCAGCTGTGCAACGGCTGGAGACCTACGTCAAGAGCATCGAAGAGGAGGTCAAGACAAGCAAGAAGTGAAGCAGATACCAGAACATCAGCAGTTCCGCGATCAGAGGCAGGTGAAATTTGGAGCGACATGCGCGATTCCTCTCCTGTACACGTATATACCCACAACGCGATTCAGATCTTCCAAGCTCATGCATAGATCGTCCATAACGCCCGCTAATGCAGCAAAGTTACCAACTGGATCCAGTCCAACATCTCCTAGATCTTCTCGGTGACCGCAACCTTGGCCTCATCGATTTTCTTCGCCGCCATCGCAGCAAGCTGGTCGAGCTTCTCTTTTCGCATCTTCCGGACGTATCTGAAGAGTAAAACGAAGGAAAGCTCAACCCTCTCCTTCGTCATCATCAAGATACCCTGCACAAGCAAGCCTTTGAGCAACTGAGGTGCCACGCCCTTGTACAGGCCCAACGGGCCCTCCTTCTCGACGATGAATCGCATGACTTCGAGGAAAGACTTGAAGGGCTTGCCTTTCCTTGCTGGTGGTGGTCGTGATTGCAGTCCAACCTTTGCGACAATGAGTGGCTGTGTAGCAAGGGTGGCAAGCGACTTGGAGAGCGCGCCGAGGACTGTAGATAAGCTTATTAGCAAACAATTATGTCTGGTGGCATGTTCACAACTCACGGAATGCCTCATGCGCCCTCAATGGCTTGTCGCCCGGAAATATCACTTCTCTCAATCTCTGGTACGCTCCGTATGTGATGGCTGGGTTCACAACCAAGACCAGACTAGCCTTGAGGCCGCTCCACAGACCTGCGACACCGTGTTCGCCATCAATGACCTCCTTTGCCGTGGCAAGCATTCCCTTCTTGTCGCCCTTCGGCTGCGTCTGCTGTCGAGTCGTGACGACAGATATCGGTATCGTGAACAACTGTGCCAACGCGCCAGCGACAGCGCCCAAAGACAGCTCCATTGCTGTGCTCGGCTTTACACCCATGCTTACTCTGTTCAAATACAGTGTCCGTACGGTGCTATACCAGTAGAAGTAGGCAAAGTTTGTGCTGGCGACGCCGAGCAGGCCGCCCACCATACCGCTGTACAGGCCTTGTATACCTTCATCGTCGACGATCGACGTGATCGCATGCAACGTGCCATTGTAATGCCGATGGTTCACGCTCTCGGCCTCCCACGTCGGGTCAGAAGCATGCTGCTTGATCTGTACCTGCAGGCGAGTCTTGACGATGTCGAGCGGATATACCAGGGCATTGGCGAGGACAGCACCGGTGCTGCCAGCGATTGCGAGACCCCAGGGTGGAACCTCTGCCTTGGTGTGGGCTGCCATTGCTAGGGTGTCCTGTCAAGGTGGCGTGTTGACAGAGTAGGTGTGTTGGATCAGAGTAGTTCGTCGGCGCGTGGTCCAAGACTGAGCAATCTTTCCACGGCAGCACAACCAGCTCGTGGTGAGGCTCGTCATGCTTGCCGTTGCCAGCCATGGGCCGAGGTTACGTTCAAGCCGCATCGGCACCGTCGAGCCGAAGTGGATATGCATAGCGGGAGTGGCCGTTCGTGACTTCCTCGTTGGATCCTCACACAAGTCCATCATCTCAAACAACAAAGTATTGGTGAACAAAAGAAGGACTGCTTGATCGTGAGGACGCAACTGGACCAGTACAGACAACATGTCGAGCGATCTTCACAGCAGGGCTGAAGCCTCGTCACGGAACGAGGCTCTTCAGATAACGATCGATGCCGCAGAGGCTGCCATGCGGGCGATGAAGCTCACTAAGGATCCGAACGAGAAGGTAAAGCATTCTACGCTCTTCAAGCAATTACTACAGGAAGCCGAAGAGATCAAGTTCAGCAAGGATTGGCGAGCCACGTCGGTCAATGCCGTAACAACCAACCCACAGAATAGAGCAATCGCCGTCAGCGAGCTCAAGGAACCACAGTCGACCAGGGTACTACCAAGCTCGGAAAAGATCTTATTGCTGAAAGCGAGCTATCTTAACAACGTCAAATTTCCTCCGTGGACAACACCGCCCGCGCCCCATGAATTCCAGCTCGCGGGTGGCGGTGATCTATTCACGTAGGTCGTTACTTTTCCCTATCCTTTCGTTACAGGCTACTGACGCTCTCTCCAACAGAGACGCGCAAGAGCTCTTTCTGTCTGATTTTCAAGAAGATGTGTTGGATGATTGGAAGCGCCCCAGCGAGGCACTGCCGCCACCGTCATGGTTTCCTGGCGATCGTACGAATTTAGGACCTAGTATGTCCTTTGCTCGCAAGATTGATCTGGTACAAGATGCTGCCACCGACTGCTCCGTCGTCGCGTCGCTCTGCGCCGGAGTGGCAAGAGCAGAACGCGGCCATAGCAAGATCTTAAGGACGGTGCTTTACCCCTACGACAACGAGAATAATCGCCCACTCATGTCGAATAACGGCAAGTACGTGGTCCGGCTCAACTTCAATGGCTGCTATCGCAGAATCTTGATCGACGATCGACTGCCCGTCAGTAATACTGGCCGGGTCATTCACGTCGTTGATCGACACAACCCAGGCTTGTTGTGGCCAGCTCTGATCGAGAAGGCCTATCTGAAGGTTCAAGGCGGGTACGACTTTCCGGGTAGCAATTCTGCGACTGACCTGTGGATACTGACGGGTTGGATCCCTGAGCAAGTCTTCCTGCAATCCGACGACCTCGATCCTGATCACTTCTGGAAGCGCATATTGAACGCGTTCAGCATCGGTGACGTGCTCATCACTATGGGAACCGGCAAGATGACAGCAAAGACTGAACGAGAACTTGGCCTGGCCGGTGAGCATGATTACGCGGTGCTAGATCTCCGGGAGGTTGACGGACAGCGCCTGCTCTTGATCAAGAACCCGTGGTGCGAGGGCACGAGCTGGCGTGGGAAGACGAAGCAGAAGTCGCACGTCAATGCCCAGCCGAATGCGGATCTGGCCGAGTTATCCCTCATCGACTTTGGTGAAAACGCGACGCCCTTGGAGTCATCACGCGACTTGCTCAACGCCGACGACCAGCTATCGCCTGGCACGTTCTGGATGGATCTTGACAATGTGATCCAATACTTCGAGTCCATCTACCTCAATTGGAATCCGGGTCTGTTCACGTATCGGCAAGACCTCCACTTCTCTTGGGACTTAAGCAAGGCGAATAATGAGCTCATATCATCTCGAGGGTCTTCTGCCAGTTTAGTCCGACACCCGCAGTTTGCGGTCACAGCAGGTGGAGGAGGCAATGTTTGGGTACTGCTGTGGCGCCACTTCAGAAACTGCCTACCTTCTGGGGCTACCGATCAGGACATTGCTGAAGGTCGTTACACGATCGACTTGCAAGGCCACATCGCACTCGCCGCGTTCACATCACGGGGACGCAGGCTCTTACTGCCGGAGAAACAGGTCGAGCAGGGCTGGTTCGTGGACAGTCCACAGACGCTACTGAAGCTTAGCGACTGCAAGCCTGGCGTCGTCCACACCATTGTGCCACTCGAGCAAGACCTGGCCGATGCAGAGCATACTTTCACCTTGTCAATATTCAGTGACATACCTGTCACGCTTACCGAAGCCGGTCCGCGGTCTCGGTACAGCAGTACGCTGTCCGCAGCTTGGACCAAAGATACAGCCGGTGGTAATGCGCACAGCCCGACATATCCATGCAATCCACAGTTCGTCATCGTGGTACCACGAAGAATGAGCCTCTGCCTCTTGCTTGAAACCAGGGACGAGGATTTGAATGTTCACGTCAAGCTGGTTCATAGCAAAGGTCAACGAGTGCAGGCGGTACGGAACAGGGATATCGTCTTCGACAGCAGAGAGTACCGTAAAGCATGTTGCATTGCAGAGTCCCCAGAGGTGGAGCCTGGACGATACACTGTCATATGCAGCACTTTCGAGGCGAACCAGCTAGGTGACTTCAGTCTCACCGTCGAGTCAAGTCAGCCAATTCAGGTTGTTCAACTGCCGAAAGAAGGTGCTGGACGACTGAAGATGGAATTGAGCGTTGCGACTTTCGCTGGAGACTGCAGCAAGATCGCAGCGCCACTCGTGCCTAAAAGGCTTGTGAACCTCTACGCCATTGCTCGCCAACTCGACGTTGCCTCAAGACGCGGTGCATCTGCAGGCTCTTTGCTTCGCATGAGCATCGAAAGCGGCAGAGGACCAATGCGACGAATCCACTTCGCTTCAAACGAAGGAGAGTATGCTGATTGCATTGGTGGTGTACGCACTGACGACATCGACCTCAGCCCGGAGATGCTGCGGCGCGGAGAGAGCCTGTGGATAGTTCTGGACAGGATGTACACTAGCACGGACGCGAGGGAGGAGAGGTTTGCTGTCGAGTTGTTCCTTGACCAGCCAGACGCCTTGGCATGCGGTGTGTGGAGGACGTGGGACGACTGAAAGACTTGTCAAAGGAACCGCGATGCAACTCTTGGTGGTATCAGTATCCCATTGCAGGTATCAAACAACGTCGCCGCTTCTTCCACTTAGCAGCATACATTAACGCAGAACGGCTACAGTATCTGATTACATGACTGAACATTCGCTGTCTTTGCTTTGTGCGGGCACACCCATCTCATCAAACGTCTTTGGCCCTTTTCCTGGCGGTGTTGGTTTGGATTGTGCTGGAGTTGGCTTCGGTGGCGTGTTCGCTACCGACAGAGGTGCTGGAGTGACATCCTTCGCTGGTAGTCTGGGTAACGCAGCGCTCGGTGGCGGCATCGTAGGCACCCTATCATTCTGCGGTCGCGAACCTGGCCTTGACGACGATCGTCCACCACCCGGTGTTGGTGGAAGCGAGTGCTCGAAGTTCGGCATACTGCCCGACCTACCTGCCGTCATAGGTGATGAAGGTTGTGCGCTACCAGGCTGCGTGCCATAGCGATACCCGCGTGCTTCCGCAGGCGCACTGAATCCGATGTCTATCTTCTGCAAAGGCTGCTGGGGTGCGGTGGGTGCATGTGGCAGCAATCCAGGCTGGGCGGTAGGTGGACCAGAATTGAGTCCAGGACGAGGTCCGGCAGGTCCACCGCTGTAGCCTTGCATGCCCGCAGGTCCACTCGCTATGCGTTGTCCTGCAGGAGGTCGCATAGCCCGCCAAGGGCCATATGAACCCTGCTGTGCTGTCATCGGCCTGCTGTTTGGCGCAAGACCTTGTTGTGAAGGTGGGTACGGCGATTGTCTTCCCATCTGACTCGGTAGTTGCGGGACTGTCGACGATGAACTCGAGCGCATATTGGGGTCTTGAGGTGAAGGTGGGTATGGCGACTGTCTCCCCATCTGGCTGGGAAGCTGCGGAACGGTGGATGATGAGCTTGAGCGAAGATCTGGACTAATTTGGAAAGCCGAAGAAGGCCTTGTGTCTGAACCGACGGTCGTCGCTGGTCGCAAAGGTGGGTTGGTGTTGAAGAAGCCGCCTGCTGGGCCCAAGCGGGTGGGCTTGAGCTGAGGTGGGCCTGGTGGCCCGTCTTCCATTGGATATGGTGCCACAGAGCCTGGGCGATTCTCAGGTGGAGGGACGGTTGGCGGCCGGTTATCGATCGGGTAGGGTGTGGTGGTCGACTCGCGAGATGGTGGTTGCGCATATGAGTTGTAAGATCCACTCGTCCCTGGGCCGTTTGTTGGCGGCTGCGACACTTCCGTCCCAGCATACCCATACCCTCCAACCTGATCCGCGGTCATGCTCTGGCCGAGTCGACTCGGTGCCTGCTGTCTCTGCTCAAATCGTTCTGGTCGACCACCACGCATAGATCCGTACTGACTCTTGATTCGCGTTATTGCCACACTCTCGTGGTCGCGCTTCGACAACACCTGCTTTCTTGCCAGCCCGTCGATGCGACCTTGCGCATCGCCATTGCCATGCTTCGAAGCCTTTCCGTACCACTCCAGAGCTCGGTCAAGATCGACGGGTACGTGCATACCGATCTCGTTGAAGTAGCCCATAGCGAACTCTGCGGTTGCCAGACCACTCTGCGCAGCCCGCTCAGCGTGGGTAAAAGCCAGATCCTCGTTCTTCGGAAACAATCCTTCTGAGCCGACAAGAAACCACTTGCTCAAACCCATATCTGCCTCAGCTTCTCCCTGCTTCGAGGCGAGAGCATAATAGTGCATGGACAATGCCGGGCTGAACTCGCATCCTAGCGAACCCAGCTCGTAGCACGAACCCATCTTGAGCTGCGCCTTGGCAAACTTCAGATACGCGGCTTTCTCAATGTTGATCCGCGCACCTCTCTCATCGTACGCAAGACTGCTTTCCGGCACTTCGACTTGAGGTAGCTGTCTCGCAAGCAGCATCCCGTACACATACGCACCTTGCGCCGCATTTTCATCAGCCGCTTGCGCGCTTCGCCTGATCAAATCCACGCCCTTCACAAAGTCTTGCGGCTGTCCGTGCTGTCCGCGCAGCGTCATCATGCCGAGTCGATAGCAAGACGCTGCATCACCAGCATCTACACCACGGTGATAGTGTCGCAATGCTTTGATCGGATCGTTGTATGATTCGTAAAGCATGCCAATGCGATATTCTGCTCTTGCGTACCCTCGATCGGCAGCTCTTGAGTAGCATCTGAACGCCTCCTTCTTGTCCTCGCGCTGTCCAAATCGACCCCATTCCAGCCACATACCGCGCAAGAACTCCGCCTTCGGATGGTGCTGGTCTGCAAGAAACGTAACGACGTTCATCGCATCAGCTTTGAGCTGGTGCTCTAGTCGCGGTGTCGTTGACCGTGCAGAGTGTGGCCGTGCCGCCGCAACGCGCTCCTCGTTGTCCATACATACTCCCACGTACACCAACGCATCTGCGGCCCAAGCTAGCTGCATTTCCGGGTCGTTCGAGTTCAGCACCAGCGTCCGCGCATTCTCCAGAGTCGCTTCCAGGTCCTCATCTGACGGCGGAACATTTGGTGGAGGATTTACGAGCTTGGGAAATGGTGATAAGTGCGGCGTGTCGTGTGAGATAGGCAGGTCGGAGTAGTTGTGCGATTGCGCAGCCTGCCCATCGAGATTCATGTGATGTATCCCTTCCTGTATCTGGTTCGACATCTCCGGGTTGAACCTGGCTAGCCATCAGTCTTGCGCCATGCGATCAGCTTGTTGGTCTCGTACCTCTGCGGCTCAGGTGCTTGTAGCACTGGCGGAGTTGGCTGAACATAGTAGTCGTCGAAGCCGCCTGGCACATACGTCGCGCTGAGGCCTCGCGAGTGGCTCATCGTGTAGGATGTCCTTTTGGGATGTCTGCGCAACTGAAGTGGTGATGTTTGTTATCGTGAGCTGTCCGACTTCATCAATCAGCCATTGTCTAGCAGCGCAACACTCGCCGAGCCAGCGACATCCCGCTGGCGCATGAGAAGCATGAGCAATATCAGGAAAGCGGTTATATGGGATGTTTGTATAGTGGATCAGCTCATCGCCCTCCTACGTACCCAAGCTTGGCGACAGGGATGTCTTTCCTTTGCTCTGACTTCACGTCTTCTTGATGACTTCGACTTTGGCGTTCATTCCGGCGGCAGACATGGGCATTTTATGCAGCGACAGCAAGGCTCGTGAAGCGTACAAGACAGTGGTGTCAGGCGCAGTGAGAATGTCTGAGAACAGGTCAAGATGTTCCGCTGCGACACAGCCTCAAGGTGTTACCGGCTCATTCCTACAGCTTGCAGGCCCCAGGGCTCGTATAACATATGCGAAAAGTTGATCGCTTACCAAGTACTGAAGGCTGCTACTTCTACTGCTACATGCTCTCCTGGCCCTGGTGCGCCATGGTTGTGCCACAGCCCTTCGCCAAAGCATCAATACTGATCACTCGGCCTGAGAACGCTCAATCACCAACTGTCCTTGCTCTCTCACATCTCCATCTCCGCCTCAGTGAATGGACGGCTCAACTCGTCGTCGGCATGGAACCTTACAGGCAGGCATCCGCCAACATGCCAGCTCCCCATATGCTTCCCCATGATCAAGTCCCAGCTAACGTCCTCTTCGATACTCACCGCTGATTCCCTCATGTCATGCCATTTGTGCGCATCGCGACAGATGCCGTGCCAGCAGATGAGTCTCCGATACTTGTAACCTGCGGCTTCAACACGGGCAGGCAACGTGTCGACCGGATTGCGTGCGATCGTTGGGTAGTCAGGCTTATCCGCAAATACGTTCGAAATCTTCGATCTCGGCGGAAAGATGTTCGAGCATACAAACGGGAGTGCTAGGTCCAGGTGCTGGATCCTCTTGCCGAGCTCTCGCACGATGTTGCACGGGTGCTCTTCCGGATGCTCATCAAGTTTGTGCGTGTACTGATGACTCAGCACTTCCGAGTCGCTGCTACGGGATACAAGCCTGCAGAGATGCAACTTCAGGTGCTTCACCAACTGCAGAGCGCGATGCAGCAGTATGGCGATGGCTGTCAGGTGGCCCAAGGCGTGCAGGCTGGGACAGTCCACGATCTCGAGCTTTGTCAGGCACTGAGGAATGATGTCGGAGCCGAAGAGAGATCCCATGACGTTGGGAGTCAGATGCTGGGAATGAGCGATTACAACCTCTTCCATCCTGCGGAGGCCGTAAAAGGGTACTGCGGGCTTTGAGGTTGCCTTCTCTACCGGACTATCATGGTGGGATTGCGCCCGTCCAACAGAGTCCTGTAGTGAGGCCTGTTGGTGGCCCTTTCTGGTATTGACATACACCTTCTTGAGATCTGCAAAGCTGGAGCCGCAGAACAGCAGATCCCACAGCGGCGATGTCGCGGTCCACCTCCAGGAACCATCCAACTCCAGCTCTGCTTCGTCCAGGATTAAAGTGAGCTCCGTGACGTTGGAAAGACCGAACTTCTCAAGCTGGCTCATCCATCGTGGCCACCCACCATTCAGCGTAAGGTGGATCTTGACATTGTCGCATTTCCTCGCTACCGCGCCAATGCAGTTCGAAAGCGCGGCTCCAGTGATGCGTTGGCCGTCTACGCTACCGTCCAAGACGAGGCTGAGGTGCTTGATATCTCGTTCGCGCAATTGTGCATCGCTGAGCTTGAACCATCGAAGGCGTTGTTGTGGACTGATGGTTGACACGACTGGCACTTTTCGTAATGTATCGACGAGCTTGACGAAGCGACTGTAGGCTGTGATCTTGACGTCCGTGTAGAGTGGTTCTTGCGCGGCCAGGTAGTGATCTCGTGTGACGCCTGCGAGATGCGTGAGGTCTGTTGGTTGAAGATGTGAGGTGATTATCAAATATAGCTCGCGTGGGAGATCCAGTAGGGAGAGCATCATTATGTTCTCCTTTTCTGTAATCAAGATGATAGTCAAGCGGGAACCAGTAGCCGCTTGTTGCGAATCCTGAACCACGAGACGATCACCACGAAGTCGTCGCTTCGAGCTTCTGAGGTGTCACTCCCAGCAACGCCGAATTAGCTACGAGCCGGTATAGTCGGTTCCGTAGAAGCTTGGTGACAAGGTTGGTCGTTGGGAGGCTGGATATTCGAGTGCGTTGCCAGTCGAGAGATAGTCTCAAGACAAACTCTCAATGTTGGTGTGATGAAGGATGTAGGTTACAAGGCTGAATGCGAACCAGCTAAGGCAGTCACAAGATTTGGCGCTAGTGACGCACGGACCTGCAGGCGAAGAGCTATAGCTACCTACGCTCTCAACGTACAGTCGAAACACACTCCACATCAGAACTTCTCGAAGTGTCATTACCATTACTAAGCCTATATATACATCCAGTGCGTTTGCCTCTCCAATACCGACCCCTCAACGCCAAACAGCTATCAATCAATAACTTCACGCAGCCGCCGCAACAGGCGCCGTAGCAACCACCGGGCCCGTACCCTTCTGCCACTTCCTTCCCTTCATGACACTAGTAATCGCATGCCTAACCGTCTTGCCCGCAGCCTCCGTCTCCTTTCTCGAAAGTCCCGTAGTCACACAAACCTTGATACCCGGTCGTGGTCTCCACTCCCTCTCAGCATCTCTCGCGCTAGTACCGATCGCCATCGGTGGACTCCTGAGTCGTGTAACAAGCACACCATTTGCGAGCGCTTCGTCGACGGCGTCTTGGAGTAGAGCTTCTTGATCCGCGATACTGAGGTTGCGGTCTGAGATGTGCTTGTCCATGAGCACAAGGATGAGGACTGGGTTCTCGGGCGCGGATGTGCAGCGTACCCATTCGCTGCGGGGATCGAGTTGGGCGCGCAGGGCTTTGGTGTTTTCGCGGAGGGTTTGAATTAGTTGAGGTTGTTCCTGCAGTAATGCCACGGTCTCGCTGGCTGTGGTAGCTAGCAGAGCCGGAAGAGCAGCAGAGTATGTGTAAGCTGCTGCCGAAAGACGCTGGTGCTCGACAACCTCGTTGGTGCTGGCGCAGAACCCACCTCCTGAAGCCAAAGCACCTGCCAAGCCACCAACAATCATGTCGACTTGTGTAGGATCGACATTCTGATGTTCTGTCACGCCACGACCTGCACGACCAAGGACACCATACGACCAAGTCTCGTCCAGTATAAGCCGGAACTTGTACTTCAACTTCAGCTCCACCACTTTCGGCAAATCGACCATATCACCCACACACTCAAACAGTCCCTCCGTCACAATAAACCGCCTCGTCAACGGCTTGCCCTGTCCCTCCTTCACCACCCTCTGCAAAACCCGCTCCAAATCCGCCATATCATTATGCTCGTACCACCTCACCGAACTCCTCGAAATCTGCAACCCCTTCCTGATCGGAAAGTTGCACGCCTTGTCCGCCACAATCACATCGCCTCTCTTGCTGAATGCAGGCAACATACTCGAGATAGTACTGAAGCTCTGCGCATAAATAATACAAGCTGGCAGCCCAACATGCGCCGCAATATCCGCTTCACTCTTCATATGCACATCCTGCGTCCCATAGAACCCAGGCGGACTACACGGTCCAACACCATACGTCCTGACCGTGCTTATACCCTTGTCAATCAACTCCGGCTTCGCAGCAAAGTTGAAATGATTATAACTCCCCAAATTCGTCACCATCCTGCCACTCCCAGCCAACTTCGCCTTCGGACCCGCCGGTCCAGTGATGACAGGCCGTTTCTCATTCTCGGTACGCTCAAAGGTCGTCTCCTCGCTCGTCAATGCCTCAGGAGTCCAGTCATCTACCAGCTCGTCGATCTCATCCTCGGTCAATGGCACATTCTTGCGCTTGGAAGTGCTATAAGCGGGAGCCAGGAGATAGCGCACGGCGAAGATGAAGAGGAAGAGCTCGACGAGCGAGCGCACGGGGTCGTCCTGGTAGGAGGAGCGGATGTAGCGGAGAGCGATAGCTGAGCCGGGCAGGCGGTGGAAGGAGGCGATGGCCGTGTCGATCAGATGCAGCGCCGTGGGCGGAAGGTCTGCGAAGGTCGAGTTCATGGTGGCGGATGGTCAACTTTACATGGTATGGAAGTGTTTTGTTCTGTTCAATGTTTGACTCTCGCCATCGCGAAACGCTTACTCATCGTCATCTCGGCAGTCGCAAACATCCCTGCCAGACTAACGAAACTAGCGGCAGTTACGTGGCACTATCGCGTACTTTCCATCGCGTCAACCGGCGCGTGCTTGAGAACAATATGAAATAACATCCGTCCATTATGCCACCTATCTACTGCAATTACCACATACTGCTCGCATGATCACTCATATGCTATTCAACACATCCCATCCCGTCTTTTCCATCCATCTCGCGCAAAAAAGCTGACTGCCGCGAGGCAGGAGAAGTGAATCTCACGCTGTACCATATGCTGGTTCTCAAGCAAAGTTAACCCTTCCGTGTACTGCAGTCTTTGGTGAAGAGACAGTGGGTATCCATATCCGCATCCGCATCCGCATATCCTTCCTCCCAGACAAATCCAATAAAACGCACGCTCTCAGTCGCCATGCAGTGCGAAGCAAGCGAAAAGCGACGCGGCCTCATAGCCCTGCTCGTCTTGCGCGAGAGCTTCCTCGAACGTATCGTATCATCAATCATAACGCCATTACCCATGCAGTGCCTGCCTGTCTTGGCGGCGCGAAATGTGGCTCTTTCATCTCACATTAAATCACCTCCCAGTTGCATGCCCAACCCGTCACCACCCTCGCTCTTCCGCGTACTCCTTGTCATCACCGGACTGCTAGTAGGAGGCAGCATTGTGTCGAAATTGAGCTTTCTTCTCGCCTCTCTCGCAGCTGCTGGTGTTCTGCCGGCATTTGGCGTTCGTGCCCAAGCACCTTGCGCCGGGCTCGGTGTAACATTCACGAAATCCGCAAAGTTGAAGTTGTTAGTACCTGGTGTATGCGGTCCGAAACCCATGTAGCCTCCACTGGCGCTCGGCGTCATGTGCGAGCTTGGTAGCGGTGTTGGTTTGCATGGTGGTGTAGTCGGCGGCTGCATGAGCGTATCATGACGGCTTTCCTCTTTGATCGTCGGTTGCGAAGATGGCGAGCCGGCGAGGAACATAAGCAGATCCGCGCCACCATCTCCATGCTTCGGTGTCCGTGACCATGATACGTTATGTGCCTTCCGCATCCGTCTGTCCTGCGGCGGAGTATGAGGTGGTGACGTGGTGATCGAGGTGATACGGGCCGAGGTGTTGAGGCTGAAAGATGTGACAGGGATATCTGCGTCATCGTCTTCGCTGTGTGCTGGTGAAGGAGGGCTGTCCGGGACTGTGGAGCCTTCGGAGATGAAGGAGAGATGCGAGACGTTGTGCGACGGATAGCGGGCATGCTTGGCGTGGTCGATAGGCGAGGATTCTGCAAGACTGTGCTGCGTTTTCCAGCTCGCAGATCTTGTAGTCATGCGTGGACGGCGTGCACTCCTCATCGCACCCGAAGATGCTCCTCGCTGTGTTTGTATCTGTGGCTGCGCTTCACTTGGTCGCTGTCTCTTGTATGCACCTCCCGAGCGGGGGTGGTCGTCCGAAAACATTGGTGCCGTGAGTGGAGAGGAAGCCAGGCTGGAGTGCACTCTGCTGCTGGAGGTTGTGGAGGCTGTATCGGAGACTGTATCGTTGCTGGAAGCTGGGCGCTTGCTCATGCGGCGCTGTTCGAGTTGCGGTTCGATGGCATCCAGACTCATGTTCTCCCAGCCGTTTTGGATCTTGACGCTGGCGAGGGCGAGGCGGTCTTGGAGGGCTCGTGTCATCTAGACATATCAGTCTTGCATTTCCAGCGGGCTACATTGCCTGCTAACCTTCGACACTTGCGCTCTCCGCATGACCTTTTCGGCCACTGCGTCTGGCTCCCTGAGCTCAAACGCCATTGTGATTAGAGAAGGAGGAGGATTGTGTGAGGACGTCACAACGTTGGCGATGCGACCAGCAATGTCAAGGCAAACGAATGGAGCCTTGACGAAGCCGATAGCATGTGGTTGCTCTGCACAATGGGGCAGAGAAAGTACAAAGGTGGGAGACGAGAGGAGGTTGTCAGGCATGAAGTTGAGCGGGAGATCGGCCTATTGGCGCCGAGGCCCTTAAATGAAGCACGTTATCAAAACCGGTAACCAGGTTCTGTGAATTGGCCAATGTGATGTGTTCCAAAGCGAGAGAGGCACAGTTGTGTATTTGCTATGTACGCTGCACTTCACGCTTGCTGCCGTTGAATAACAACGCTGTGCCATCGAGGTCCCAAACTGCACCATGCAAATGTAGGCAGAGTCTCAGCCAGCCACCAAGCACCACAGCACCAGGGTAGCTTGAAGCAGCAAACAAAGCTCCCGATCTCTCTCTACTCGTGCCCATACCCAGACCTCGCTCTCACAGTGCATGGCTGAGCGCTCAAGAACGTATTGTAAGCTGGAATGCGGCAAGACAGCAGCCCGAGGCCGCTCCGCCGTGCTGCTTCCGTCTATACTGCATACTGAGGTCAGCCAAAGCAAGAGCACACTGTTCCCAGTCGTCAGAATCATCCTAGGCTCGTGCCGCGCTGGAAAGCCTGCGAAGGCCAACACACCAGCAGCACGGCAGCGACCTCTCCACTACCACCGCCCAGATTCAAGCAGATCCGGTTGCGCATACGCAGTATCTCAGCCATCGTCACATCTGCATGAAAGCCGCCACGAAAGCTGAGTTTACGGGACTGTCCATGCATGGCAGTTCTGTGATCATGGAAAGCATCTTCTCTTGCCATATTCACACGCGAAGACATTGACAATAGCTTTGGGTGGCGAGATTCGTGCCAAGCCTTGCATAGATCCTAGAGCCGTGCGCGAGGTTCCCAGACTTCCGCAAAGCGATTTGAGCGCCATGGCTGCTTCCAGTGGCTTGAGAAGGGCCAGCAAATCCAGAGAGGTTACCTTGGATCGTTGTGCCAGCTGTCATGTTTCTTACCTTCCTTTTTCCACGGTATTGCTGGCTATAGATTTGCGTACTATGAGTAGCAAAAAAAGTCGAGTATTCTGGCATCCAGGGACAGCTGTATAGGCATCGCCGACGTCTGTCGACTCTGCGGTGCCTGCAGATTGCCCTTCTTAAGAACCATTCCTTCTACTCACACTCCGGCTTTGATGCACTGGTGTCAAGGCCAACTATGGCACTGCTAAGAGTTCCAGGTATCGCCCAAGGCCTTCCCAGCACTTGCAACATGATATGAGCATTGTCAGCGCCAGCTAGCCCGACTTGTCGACGTCTCCTCGCTGCTTACGCTCTTGTAGCATCACGCAGCCGACACGGGTGCCAGAAAGAAATGGCGATACGGAAATGGCCAGAGTCTCGAACGATTCTCAGAGTACGAATTGAGATTTGGACAAAATATAGCAGCGTCTTCAAAGCACCAGATCGTGCTCGTGCTGGTACACTGACTTTCGACAGGATCTCTCGCTGCTCTGTCGTGGACGTATGGTACATCCAGTATTTCAGGTGTATTATTTCTTCTTATCTCTTTCTCTGGTTGTCCAATTGCGCATTGTGAATACCAAGACAAGCCGGATGTACTGTACTGGCACTGGTGGTTAGTCTGCACACAGAACGACCTGCTCGTGGTTTTGTCATTGATCAGACACGCCTCAAAGTCTTATGAAAATGCAAGAGGAAGTCCGGTGATCTCCCTACAGCCACAAGGCCGAAGACCACCATGGTCAGCCAAAGGGACATCTTGTGCTGATCGCGGGTGGAGATCTGTCGTCGCAACAGTCGTGGAGGCCGTGGGCTTCGCAGCACCGTCCAGACGGATTTGTATCCCGACGCGTCCTTCGTGCCCACACATAACCCTGTTCCTCTGTTCTCTGTTCTCTTGCGAAGGGCACTCTATTTTGATTCCACGTGCATGTCGTTGCCGCCTCTTGCCGCCCGGACCTGCACGAGACAAGGCTGGAGCGACACCCCGGGCCTCGTCATGCCAATACCGTCATCGTGGCTTCTCCCACCGTCCTGCCAACAAAGAGAGGGATGCGGATCTTGGTTGCCCAAGCTGTTGTAGCACCCTGCAATGCAGCCGTCCGATGGATACGAGCATACGCAGTTTGATGCACTCCGCGCAACGTTGTAGTGACATCTGAAGATCGCCCGCGGAGAACGTACAACAAGGTTTACAGCGTCGGCGAGGTTGAGCTGTTGAGTCGGAAAAGACATCGAGAACTTCGTTGCTGGCAGGATTGTCCTTGATCTTGCAACAGGTCTGTATCCGCCTCCAATCGCTCTTGCACAAGAAACAAACAGGAAACAGCATCCCATGACGGCAGCTTATCGGTGTTGATCTATCCACCCACTCAACGGCAGCACGTGGGATTCCACCATTGCGATTGCTGCGTAGGACAACTTCCCAATCTTCCCATTTACACGAAACGCCTACCAACTACCCTACCACCACCCAAAACGATGCCTTCGTTCCTGAAGGATCTCAGCCTGCGACGACGATCCAAGCATTCGATCAAGACCGCAGAAACATCGAGCGGTAACACATCAGGCACCGACAACACCAACGACGAACCGCCTAGCAAATCCACCTCCACGGTCAACTCCTTCTTCGACCGCCGGCAGTCTCCTCCCACCGACCTCTCCTCGCAAAAGTCACGCTCGAGCACCCACCTACCCAACGGTAACGACTACAAGACACCACCACCAATACCCATTGGCAGCAGACAGAGAGTGCCAAGTTCGCAGAGCACGCGATACAGCTTAGTTGGTATGCCGTCGAGCACGGACAGCGTGCCTAGACAGCCGCCTGCTACGTCTCCACTCTCACCAAGAATCACGAGCATATCGGAGAGCTCGTGGGTGCACCAGAAGGTCTTGCTCATATATGGCGAATGCGCGGATTTGCAACGACCCATCGACGGCAACGTAGCGATCAGTCACCATCAAGACAACTTCCCAACCACGCAATGGCCAGTCTGCGACAGTCACTTCAAGGCGCTCGTGTACTTGCAACCAGGACCGAACAAGCTGCGTCTCGACTTCACATCGCCCAAGCTTTCGTCGCCAAACGGTCAGATGCAGGTTCACTCGTCTTGGTTCAACATCAACTTCCTACCACTCATCTCCTCTCCGCCGCTCCAGCTCTGCATCTTGATTGCCAAGGATTCGCCAGAAACGTTCGACGCGGTGCCTGAGCGCATCAAAAAGGAGGGCAACGGGTTGGACACTGCGATACGGAAGTTCAGGATGGCAGCATACCTCTGGCAGGCATTTACGGCAGAGCAGATGTTTCGAAACGGATTCGGAAGGCGGTGCTATCGGTATGAAGAAGAGTGGCAGCCAGGCAGTCTGAGTTGGCAGGATGTTCAGACGGGACAGATGAGAAACGAGGCAAAGATTCATGTCATACGGCTTAAGCAGACGTTGGCTGAGGTCCGAGACTTGGATATCGCACAGCAGTACGGTCCTGCGAAGAGGAAGGGCGAGCTTTTCAGCATCGCGTCGGATGCGGTGCGTGGGTACTTCGGGCCTCGTCCGGGACAGCGGCAGTACGTGTCTTGCATGTTTCTGGACACGACGTGGGATAAGAAATTCGGTACGATTCGCGCGCATGCTGCGCTTGGCGGAGGCGACGATACGATCAAGTTGGCTATTTGCGGTTCGCAGGCATTACAATCATATCCGGCGCACATCGAAGAGGTCGTTACAGCGTTCACAGACTGCACGCGTACCGATACGGAATACGTTGCGAACGATTGCAATGAGAGTGGAAGCAACTGGGAGGCGGCGAACGTCGGTATCGGTGCCCACATGCACGAGACAGGCCATTTGCTTGGTTGTCCCCATCAGGAATCGGGGGTCATGCTGAGAGACTATGTTCGACTAAACCGGACTTTCGTTTGCAGGGAGTCATACTCCACACGGACGAAGGAGCCTGGTCTGCGGTTATGCGAGCAAAAGGACGAGTGCAACTGGCATCGATTGGACACCCTCCGGTTCCGCTTCCATCCGTGTTTCAACCTTCCTAGCGATGGGACCAATAGTTCGGATTCAAGCGTTCAGGTCTGGACCGTCGACAACGGAACTGTCTTGGTTACAGCCGCCACTGGCATTGCCTGGATCGAGCTCTTTCCGGAAGGCGACAGCGAGTGCCATCATTGGATCGAATACATCGAGCAAAGTCCCGCAACGCCGCGACAGATCATGTTGACCGAGCAGAGTATACGCGAAGTGTTACCCGACGGCAAGCGCAAGAGGAAGCTGAAGATAAAGATCTTCTCGTGTGGCGGCGGCGAGCACGAGGTCGAGGACTTCTCCAAGCTGGCGAGTAAGGAGGGTAAAGTTAAGTTGCCTGATGGTCGTGCGGGCTTCCGGAGTTCCAAGCTCGGGTTCTCGCAGATGAATGGTTCGCAGCCGACGGAG
The DNA here is from genome assembly GCA_035926095.1 of Elasticomyces elasticus. Lineage (NCBI taxonomy): Eukaryota > Fungi > Ascomycota > Dothideomycetes > Mycosphaerellales > Teratosphaeriaceae > Elasticomyces > Elasticomyces elasticus. The sequence goes on from JAVRQT010000014.1 coordinate 159,587, forward strand.
ATTGTTCTTGGGTCGTGTCACAAGCCTGGCAGGCTGTTGCTCAAGATACGGGTGTTTTCTGGACAGAGCCTTGATGGGATGGAGTTCTTTTATGAGGATGGCGGGAGTGATCTGTTTGGGAAGAGGGGTGGTTCGCCTGGCGGGAATGACTTCGTCTTGGATACGAGGAGGGGGGAGATGCTATTGGGCTTCTACTTGCGGGCAGGCGCTTGGATTGATGGCGTGCAAATTCTTACTAGTATAGGGCGGAGGAGTGCAGTTTTTGGGAATGCGACGGGGGGGTCTGGGTGAGTCCGCACGCGTCGAGTCCGACGAGCAAAAGTTTGCTGACATTCGTCCTTTACAGACATACATTAATTCCGCCGCGAGGCTACACCATTGCAGGCGTTTACGGCAGTGCCGGACCTTGGATCGACGGATTCGGCTTGATTATAACACGATGAAGAGCGTTGAAGACTAGGTCCTCCCAGACGTTCTGGGTGATGAAATGGAAGCTGGATATTCTGAAGGCTCCTGGCGATCAGGAACACACGAGAAAAAGGCTATGGCTTGTCGCATGTGCTGCGACGATTCTCTGGCGCAAAGCAACGAATACTATACCTAATTGCACATTAAGCAGCACGAACTGTACACGAGACGCATGAGACGGCGTTCAGGAAGGTCACTTTATCAAGCGAGCAACTTGTGCCGCATTTGGGAACGAGACGAGATGGATAGATGTAGATCAGAGGGACCTGGGAGGTTGCCGGGACACTTCAGCAGTGCTGATGTTACTATGGCAAGCAGTTTTGTAGCAAGAAGCACCCTTGCCCATGCAAGTTTACGATCCATTTCATCGCCCGCTAAACATGAAACAGGGCAAGTCCTATCGAAACCGACACAAGGCAGCCGACGCGGAATTTCAGCCTCTCCGTAGGGTCGAGAACAGTGCAGCAGCTACGATAGCCGAAGTTGTGTGACCGACAGCCTTTGATCTTGGGATCATCAAACGCACCATGCAGCTAACTGACCGAATCGAGAGCCTGCAGACTAGCGACAGATCTCCCTCAATAACAACCGGCAACGAATCGTTTCTTTGTCACTTGCTGATTTACCTCTGAAGGATTGCCGTGTATCTAGGTCACGGTGCGGCTGGAACGCCCTGGAAGGTATGCCAGCCCCAAATGGACCAACAAGCTTCACAGATCCTCTACCCCGATCAAGTAGCACGACGTCCTCGTTATCGCTTATACACACCACAAGATGTTCCACACATCGGGCTGACCCAACGGGATCCGGCGCCGAGTGTCATGCTTACAGTATATGTTTGGGATGCAAGTACGCAATGCTCAGACCAACTTTGCATGCACTTCACGGGACTCAAGTTCAGTCGAACATCCTCAACATGGAAGATCTAGTGGTTATTGGGTGTGGCTTCGCTGGTAAGCAAAACGATGGGGTTAACCCTAGGAGGCGTGCCGTCTCGAAATTGCCGAGTGTCTACGAGCTGCGGCCTTGTGTCTTAGCTTGTTGTCTGGCCGACCTGGACAGAGATGTCTCGTAGACAGTTCAGTTTTGTTCATCTTTGGACACATCCGCTAACCCTGCCACCCATGGCTTCTAGGCTTATCTGCTGCCAAAGGGTACCTACAATGCGCACCAGAAACCAAGCTGGTCCTCCTTGACCAGAACAAGACTATCGGTGGGGTATGGGCGAAGCAGCGTCTTTCTCCAGGCCTTCGAACAAACAACCTAAAGGGGATGCTGGAGTTGCCTGACTGTGAGTAAGCCCACGAAAATATATCTAGGCGTCGTCGAACAAGTGCGTTGACTCATTGACCTTAGATCCGTTACACGACGGATTTGGAGTAAAGGAGGGCGAGTATCTCCCTGGGACCGTAGTGCACGACTATCTCGCCGAGTATGCAAAGCACTGGAACATCTACGACCGCATCCGCTTCGAGTCGAAGGCGCTACAAGCAGAACAACTTCCAGACGGCGAGGGCTGGCATCTGTCGGTCAGCGGTCCTGGTGGCCCGTACATGCTCACGACGAAGAAGCTCATTGTGGCAACCGGTCTCACCTCACAACCTCGGGCCCTGCATGTTAAGGGTCAGGAATCTTACGAAGCTCCGATAGTGAACACAGCTAGCCTGGCACAGCATGGCCCGGAGCTTCTCAAAGACCCGACCGTCACACGAGTGACAGTCATTGGAACGGGGAAGAGCGCCTACGATGCCATCTACAACTTCGCGAGCGCTGGTAAGCAGGTCGACTGGATTGTCCGGAAGAACGGCCATGGGCCTACTTGGATGAGCAAAAGCCATATCATCCTCGGGCCTCTGGGTAAATTCTGGGTCGAACACCTCGTCACTCGACGTTTCTTCGCCTGGATGAGTCCATGTCTTTGGGGCGACATAGACGGTAGTGGGAGCTGGCGACACTTCTTGCACAGGACCTGGTTCGGCAGAAAGGTGTCAGACTTTTTCTGGTGGAAGATGGGCGCCGACATTCTTGAGCAGAGCGGGTACAACAACGATCCGAAGCTGAAGGTCTTGCACCCAGATCGCGACATCTTCTTGACCGCCACCACCTTTGCTATACTAAATTACCCGACGGACGTATTACAATACGTCAGGGACGGCCAGGTGAAAGTGTATCGAGAGAACATCTCTCGGCTATCTGACCATGCTGTACATCTCCAGGACGGTACAGTGCTTGCTTCTGATGCCTTCATCGCGAGTACTGGCTGGCTCTTCGGTCCGGCGGTCGACTTCACTGACAAGTCAACGCATGCTGAACTCGGTATCCCCAGCCTGGACTATACAGAAGATGACAAACTGTTCTGGGCAAAGCTTGATGCCAAAGCTGATGCTGAGATCTTTCGAATGTTCCCCAAGCTCGCGACATTGCCGTACCCGCCCGATGAAGACGATGCGAGCGTTGTGCGCAATGAGTATCAGCCGTGGCGCTTATATCGCTCTCTCATTTCTCCGGGTCTGGCCACGAAAGGCGACAGGAGTCTCGCATTCGCTGGGTTCAGTGCCAACATCACTGGTCACATTCGCAATGAAATTTCCGGATTGTGGATCTATGCATACATGAACGACCGACTCACCATAGACCCTTGCCGCGATATCGATGATGTCTACTGGGATGTAGCTATGCTGCAACGATTCTGTTTGAGGAGGTACCCATACGGCTTTGGGAAAAGGTTTCAGGATTTCTTCTTCGATGCCGTTCCTTGGAATGATGTGCTTTTGAAAGACCTGGGGCTGAGTGGGAAGCGTAAGGACGGAAGCTGGTACAGAGAGTGCTTCGAACCGTATAAGATGGACGATTACCGGGGTATCACGGCAGAATGGCTTGCGAAGCAAAAGAGCATGGCAGGATAGCAGAGTTAACGTATAGAGTTGCAACAATCAACGGTCTGTCTAAAGTAGCACTCTCCGATGTACAGCGCGATGATAATGCTGCAAAACCCAGTGCAAGAGCTCATGTCTATATGGCATTGACGGGACGGAGACTAGTAGGCATGAAAGTCTAGCGAGACCAGGAAATCGAGAAGGAGGCAATCCCTACATCTCCATTGCAAAGCACTGTGATATGGCTACCTAGCTGAGTGCATGGCCTCGTGACTGCTGCAGCATCGTGGAGAGCATGAATTCTGGCCTGGAAAGTTCCAAAACTGTCCAAAACCAGAAATGGGTATTGCTTGCATCTCCGTAGCAAAGTGATTCAATGTTGCTACGAAGCCGAGTGCAGGAGCTCATGTCATCTATGGCATCAGGGAGATGTGAGCGGTATGGTCAGTTTCCGGGTCGAAAATCAGCAATATCACGAAAATTAAAACACGCATCTCCGCGACACCACAGCATGACATCGCCACCAGACCGAGTGCGAGAGCTCATGTCCGCTGTGGAACCATGGAGATGTGCGTTACTAGGTTCGATTCCAGCCTGAATTTCAGCAACATCACGAAACTTAGAATGGGTCAATACAGGCATCCCAGTAGCGATAGCAGTGTTGTAACATCACAAAGGTGACTGCAGGAGCTCTGGTCCGATTTGGCGCTATGGAGATGTAAGTTGTCGGGGTCAGTACAAAATGGAAGATCAGCAAAATGAAAATGGTCGATGTGTGCATCTCCATGGCAATAGCAGTGTCATACCACTATATAGCCGATTGCGGCAGCTTGTGCCTGCTGCTGTGTCGCCGGGATGTCCTCTCCATCTTCTGCTCACTTCACCCTGTAGAACACCATCTGTGCCAGCTTCGACCGCTCAAAGACGTCGATTCCTCCGATTCCGTTGACGGAGAACAGCGCCCTCAACGGTCCCTCGTAGCCGCATCTGATGTCCGTGAAGATCCTGGCCCTGTGATTGTAACAGTACTTGTTGCTGTCGGATTTGATGGTGCCTGCGTAGTTGTCTGGCATTTTGACCACCTCATTGAACTCAACGCGGTAGTAGCCCAGCTCGAGGTGGACGTGTCTGCTGGCTTCGTTCCACGGAATGGTGTCCGTCGCCTCCCACTTGTGCCCCTTCCCCTCCCTCTCGTACTTGACGATCTCGCGGATGGTGAGGTCGACGTGGCGGGCGTGGATCTGAGGGTCGTCGGGGCGAAACGGCATCAGACTGCCCCTGTAGTTCAGCGCGATGATGCCTTGCGTGGCGAAAATTGCTCCGTTGACGATCATGGTGTTGCTGTTATGGTTTGGTGTTGATGTTCCGTCGGTAGAGTGTATTGTTGTCAAGTCTGCAAGAGTTGCATGCGCGTGTTTGCTGCGTGGCGGAGCGGAGACGCTAACAGCGACGGCATCACATCACTTGCAGTTTGCAGTCAACGTAGCAACTCCCCGCCGCCGCCGCAATTGTATGATGGCAACGCACTCTTCTCGGGCGGTTCATCGCAATGCTTGGAGCAAGGAGATCGATCGAAGCGCTATCCGTTCGACGGCGGCATTGATTTGACGACCATTCACAAGCACTGGCCACTGCTGACGAGGGTAGTCGATTACGTGGTCAAGGCAGCACTGTCGACATCTTCGCTGCGCCGTACCACACGATGCCGCCGTACTCCCGTCGAAATGCCCCTCGCAGACCCGTGGTAGTGAGATCGAGGCAAGTCTGACAGCCTCTCAGCAGCGACGTCAAGACCGACGCCTGCAACACCTTCCACTTCGCAGTCAAGAGCCCTCTCTTCCGCCACGCCGCGCTTGTGTGGTGGCAGCGCACTCTTGTTAGGAATTACATTACAATGCTCGTGGCACTGAAATCGATTCAAGGGCTGTCCTTTCGACAGCGGCGTCAACGAGGCCAATCAACTACATTAGTTGAGGTAGCATAGTCGACCTCTCCACGATACCACTATGGTGCGACGCTACTTGCACTCTGTAGGAGTCGCACAGACGCACTCCTTCTGTTCTTGGGACGGCAAGCATACCTTCTTGTGGCGACAATATGTAAATGATCTTATAAGACTCACAGTCCATAGCCAAGCCAGTAGTATCGACCAGCCTCTCCACCTGCCGCAATTATGCAGTACCGCAGTACCCTCTCGAAGACCATATTTACGATACTCATGACAAGGAGATGGATCAAAGCGGCGGCACCAAACCGACGCCATTACACCACTCGACATCGGCAGTGAGTGTGGCTCCTCAGCATCATCTCTGTGCAGTGAAGTCATGAAGCCGATGTGCTGTTACCGCCGTGGTGATCGCGTGCCCATCACAAGCAGAGAAACCTCGGACCACCACACAACCGCAGCAGCAAGGCCGAGAGTCGAGATTCGACGCAGCACTGTCGAACCGCCCAGCATGCCGCAGTTGTGTGGTACTAGCGCACTCGTGCCGCTACGGCAAAACCAGTCCACGGTGTCAGGAAGAGCAGGATACGGATCTAGCAGCAGCGTTAAGTCGACGACTGCAGAATTCGTAGGCAACGCGGCATAGTCGAGATATCCACCATGCTGCGTGTTTATTGACCCGGTGCACTCTTATCGCTAGGGCGATCGCGGTGATTAGAAAAAGGAGCAGCATCGAAGGACCATACGGCGGTGGACGCTGTACAGATAGTTGAGACTTCTAGTCGTCGCACTATCGTCGGCCTCTTCACCCTACTACTATGGTATGGTGCTGGCCCAGTCCTCGTCGTCACAAAGAGCAGCATTATCGTTCTAGCGTTTGCGACTCTTCGAATGACTCCACGGTCGACCCAGCATAGTCGGGTCAATCGGGCATATCTCAAATGTCAATCTCCGTACAAACCTGCTGAATCGCACCGACGCAGCTCTCCTGTCCCGGAACCACGAGCGACCGAAGCCATCTCGAATATACTCCGTGGTCGTTGCAGCGTGGTCGAGCCATCGACTACACTTCGACCCCGTTGTGCCACTGTAGCCTCGTAGACGCATCTCCACGCAACCTTCGAAGTCAAGGAGCGTACCATGTTCTTTTGGCAGCACCGCAAACACTGAGTCACTCAAACATAATGAAGGTAGCATGCACCTGCTGCTGCTGCTGCATTCTTGTTGAATCGTACCAATACACTCCTGCCTGAACACGGCAAGAAGCACTACATCCTCCAAAGGCAGCGGTATTAGAAGGACCGCCTCCCGATGGTAGTATCATGGTCCGGGCAGCACTGTCGATCTCTCTTCCATGATGTGACTGTCCAATGCTGCTACACTGTCGACAGTGCACCCATCGCGTTACTCGACGGGAAAGAAGAGCCATCGGACACCATCATGAACAAGTCAACACTCTTGATCTATCCTCGAAAGGGTAATTACGCAATGCCGCCATACACGCTTCGAGTCGTCAATCGCAGTCCTAGTGCCTAGGAGAGCACCAGATCCTCCCAGGGGTACCGATACCATTATAGCACTTGCTCCTTCCATGTTGCCGCAAAGGCGCAAGGTCGCTACACTCTTCTGGAGCTTGCGACGGAGTCATGGCATGCTCGGAGCTGGTGTTGGTTTGTCGCCCTCGTGGCCAGTCAGGTTCCATAGCCAACGCACCATTATCGGTATGCCATCACCTGCAAAGCACACGCCGATGCTGGCTCAAAAGTCCCGTAGGTCTGAGAGCACGCCAAGCAAATTCCAACACACGCTTTGGGACTGCAGTATTTGTTGGCCACGCTATACCTTCTAGCAATGCCCCTTACAGGTCTCTCCCGAGTGGGCTCATGAGACATGATATGTACTGACCTGTAAATGGCACCAGTGGGCAACTCAGCCGGAGAAGGCCCCGTTCACTTTTGTCATCCTCGGAAGCTTTCCTGGTTGGCTGAAGCATTTCCACGAGTCTCACAGTTGGCACCCTGCTCGATAAAATCCCATAGATCTGAGCGCCTGCCAAGCTCTGTCCATCGAAGTACTCGCTAATCGCTGCAACACACTTCTAGCGGTGCATGTCATTGGACTTTGCTGAGCGAACCTGCGGAATATGTTGCTGTCGAGCCAGTGAATTGCATGCCGGGATAACGCAGTCAAGCGAGAGTTCCAGACACGCACATGACCCATGTAGGCCATCCTAGGTGGCGGAGCAGTAATTTCGCAGTTTTGCAAACGAATGGCAGCTCAGTCTCAAGCGGTCTCTACTCTCAAGCATGTTACCTCAGCGATAGCGCGCGGAAGTGGCAGACCGGACGAATGACAGGGTCGAACGTTCTCAACTCTCGAACACGGTTTCGCCTGCCCAGAGCCTCGACCGTGTGCAAACTCGGCCAAAGTGGTTCGAAGAACCCGCCAGGCCATACTCTATGCACGTTCTAGCGTCCGATGCCTTCTCGTTGCCGCCATGGTGTCAGGCGCCCTCTCAATAACGTCGAGCAGCCTCGTATCTCGATCCCCTGTGGCTTGAGCGAAAGCAGGACTAAAAGCTGCGAGAGCTTCGGAACTCTGGAATGGGCCAAGTGCGAGCCTTGTTAGTAGTTCCGCTGCACCGCAGCAGCCGATGGGAGACATTTGAAATGGGTGTCAAGTGCTGGGTTAGCAGTGCTGCAGCCGGTTGAGTGGAGAAGAGTATAGCTGTATTTTAGATCCCCAATTTATGTAGTCAATCAAGCGTACCTGATAGCTCGCCGTGGTGTCCACTGTGCGTACTCGCTGCTCCTCGCCCGTCTATCCATTACGAGAGTGCCATTGTCATTGCCTGTCTCTCGTATAGCCCTCGCCTCCTCGCTCTGGAGACAGTATGCTATCCGCGCGCACGCCGTTGCGGCGCGTCCTGCCATGAGAGTAAGAGCGAAAGCCTATTATCACCATCGTAACAGTAATCATGCAGCCAGGCAGAGTTCGAGCACGGGAGTCTGGCCATGCTCATAATTCATTCTCTCGCGCTGGATAGAGCTCACCATCTCCAGGCGGGCCGCGGCGGGCGTGCTAGCATGAGAGCGAGAGCGGAAGCCTTGTCGTCGTCCTCATCGTAACCGTGATCAGGTACTGGGTACCCAGATCCGGCGGAGTACATCCAGCCATGCTCCTATGGCGTCCTCTCGCTTTCGTGACAGACTGCTGACCTCGCGGAGACTGCTGCGACGGTGCTGACGCTGTGGAGAGGGAGAGGGTGGTGGTGATCAAGGCGGAGGGTCTTGCGGGCGCTTCCAACATGACCAGCCTTGGCTTTCTCGAACATCACACCTTCCCACAAACCACCACCAACCGTATTCGACGTCGTTGATGGGAGGTGCTCGTGCTCATTGTGATATACGCCATAGTCGCAATACGATGGTGTCCTCGACGCCCGAGGGTGTCACCGTCAATACGCCTTTCACGACTGCCTCATTTCCGCCAAGCTCCACCACCCACCCACCGCGCACCATCACGGCCTGACAGGCACGAGAACATGCGATAGCTGATGAGGCCACTACGCGTCGTCGCCGCCGTCGTGATCGAGCCTCTTCGACGCACAAGGTCCACGATAAATGCCATACCGCGACTCTCTCCAAGCCGATGAGCTCCATCGCGTGCACGACGTACACTATCACCATCTGGCGAGCAGGAGAGCGAGCAGGAACTGCTACTACGAAAGGCATATACAGAAGAGAGTAGGTAGGAAATGGCAGAAATAGCATTGGGACGGGAGTAGAGCATATGCAGCATACCGGCGCGCATCGCACCTGCGGACGCGCCAGTATCGGCAGCATGCATACTATGATAAGCTCGGTAGTCTGAGCCGCCCTGCGGTGAGCTATAGCCCGCAGGAGCCACACAGTTTGTGGACGGTAAAAGGCTCAAGCCTTGAATGGCTTCCGGCACTGGCAGCACACACCATGAGCTTCCCAGCTTGGCATGATACTACACTGGCTCAAAGACTTGCCCTCAGCATCCGCAGAGGTGTGTTGTGTCATGATGGACACGCTTACGAAAAGAAAGAAATAGCATCGAGGTCAGGGTAAAAAAAGAAAGCGAGAACTATGGACTTTGGCCGCACACTCTATGCTGAGCTGCAGACGAGGTCTTGGACCTTGCCTGAGCCACTCCAAGCTGAATGAAATGTACGACGGACGTGCGAATGCTGTCATCCCGGAAGTATTCTTGTTGTGCTTGCAGCCGTGAGCCACTGGCCGGCTTTGCAATTCCAGAGGAGTGATACCCAAGCATAAGGATGCTGTAGTACGCTGGAGAAAGGTCTGAGCCATCGGTCTGGTTCGTACAGTGTCAAATCCCGGTCAAGTTCCTGCTGTGAGCCACAGGCCAGCCGATGGTAGACCCTTGACAGAAAGTATGGTGGCGTGGCGAACAGTGCGAGAAGATTCTTGACTGGGCCTCAACGCCTGATCAAGCTCTTTCCCAGCAAGATCAGGAAGACCATGGCCGTGGCCTCATCGCTGTAAGCTTTGCTGGCGTCCAGTGTACTTGGGCACCAGACCAGGAAGCCGGAAAAGATAGCTATGCCAGGCCGGTAGGTATGGATCTGTTATATCTTGTTCTGTATAATCTGTTATCTGGATCTCCACGTGTGACATTGTTTTGCTGATAGCACGAAAGGTAGTACAGCGGCATGAAAGAGACAAGGCGGCTCCGGGGTGCGAACTTCGCCATGGCTGTCGTTACGCTCATGGCGGCGCAGCTCATGTCAGCACACTACCATGCTCATGGCACCGGCATGGGACAGATATGGCGTTCTGGTGAACATGACTTCCTGCCATGGCTGTAGCCACCCTCTCCGCCGTGAGCTACACGCCGGCGTCATATTACACCCATGGCACCGGCCTGAGCGGACTGCGGCACATGGGAGATGCTCACCTACCTGGACCCGACTATAGTTCAGGGTCGATCAATAACGGCCTGGAAAGTGGACATATATGCGATCTGGGCACGGTTTGCTACCAATTGTCAAAATGCGGCTTGCTGCCTTCTCCGGCGTGCTGCATGGTGCTATTCTGCTGAGGCCGACGGCGTTAGCTTGTGGCTGATATGGCGTTGTTGGGATGCCATCGAAACCATATCACCTACCGGTCTCCCGCCATCGCCAAACGCGCTCTCCAGCTATCCTGCGCTCATGGCGCGAGCTCACCGCCTATATGGCATTGCGGAGATGCTGCTTCACGGCCAGAAACGAAACGGGAACTCAGCCCAACGGCCCCAAGACGCCGCGCTGCCACCCAGGTCCATCTGCTCAATCTGTGGAGCATTGCTCCCCTCTCCGCTCCCCACCCCAACCCCGTTGCTCACGCCGCTCGTTGTAGTGGCCTTGGGCCCATTTGGCTTCGCTGGGATACATGGCATACAGCTCAAAACTTTGGCCAGGAAAGCAGGCATTTCGGCGGTGGTGGTGGTGGTATGGTGGTGTTTTTGTTCTGTGCGGCAGCTTGGGGCGCGTCCGGCGGTAGTGAGATGCTTGTAGACGGTGCTATCGTTGCTGGTCTGGTGTTGTGTGCGATGGTGCTGCGACGAAAATTGTTCGTGGTGCGACGGAGCTTTAGGAGAGCTGGAAATTCTAGGCTTACAGGACGGGACTACTGCTACGGACGATACTACGGGCAAACGACGTGACGTGAACGGCGAGTATACAGTTGGGAAAACTCTGTAGATTCCCATGTAGTCGTCTCGTTCTCCGTGATACTGTACCGTCGAGCCTGGCGTCGGGACATTGCTCCCTCCATTTTCGCTGAAAGTCCGCTGATGATTCCGAAAGCTGGTGGCCGTTTCCCAGCCCAACACAAATACCTCCACCTCGATCACATCACGGCACGACAACAACCATCGACATTGCGGTCACAGCACAGGTAAGCCTTCTCCCAGCCATTGGCACGCCCAGCACCATCAGTGCACTCGTGTCAACGCGCTTTTGCGTCGTTTACGGTCACGCATACCTTCCCCCAAACCGCGCACGCACAAGCCAAACCATCACTGACACGCTCTCCCTCACAGCACAATCAGCAAAGGTACGTTCAGTCGCTCACTGCGCAAACGGGCACATGCTCGCACATGCACATCCTCCCATCACTTCAGCACCTCCTCACTGCCCTTGCCAAGCTCACTCAGCTCACTGCGCACCTTTGGCAGCCACGTGCCTGCCGCTCTTTCCCTCCGCAGCACCCCCGAGCTACTACTTATACTTCCGCTCTCTGCCACATCAACCTCTTCTCTTCATCAACCTCCACCACCAACATCTTCCAACAACAACTCCAACACACTCTGACATTGATCCAAAGCTTACTCCATCACACAACACAAGGCAGCGGTCACCGACTGTACGTTTCTGACTGTTTGCGAACTTGCACCTCATCCCCTTCGTCCTTCAGCACTTCCACCTTGATACTTCTCCACAACAACACCTTACTGACATCTCTCACAGCAGCTACCACCTCACAAATCTCAACTCCACAACTCCCGGAACCTCAGTGAGTCTCGTCACAACATCCCACCAAACAACGCAAACACTGACTCACTCACAGCAACATCCAACATAATGGCCGGTCCACCTCGCCCGGTCGCCTCCACCAAGCAGGTTGTGGCCAACAGCCAGAACAGCAGCAGCAAGAGCACCCGGTCTTCTGCGTCCTCTTCCGGTGGCCGTTCCGATGCTCCCGGTTCTCGTGCGGCTTCCAATGCTGGCTCCATTGCCCGCAGCTCACGCAGCGTCGGCGGCTTCGACGGCAACAAGGATCCAGAGGCGTCTTCTTCTGGTACCCGCAACCCTGCCACCTCTCGCGTCCTCGTCGATCCCAAGAATTTTGACCTCGGCGTTGCTGGCTGGTCGACTGTTCGCGGCACCAGCGCTCCCGGCGTCATGCCCGCTCGTCCTGCTCCATCATCTCTCGGCCAGCCCGTCAAGATTGGCCTCAACACCTTCCGCTTGAAGAAGATGCCCACCAGTCCCATCAACCAGTTCGACATCATCATTGGCGACGGCGCCGAGAAGCGCGGTCTGATGACTCGGGTTTGGGCGTCCAAGGCTGTGCAGAAGGAGATCGGCAAGGGCTTCATTTACGACGGTAACAAGCTGGCCTGGTCTATGAACTCTCTCAATCGCGAGGTGCGTCTTCTTGTCGATCTCGACTCCGCTGAGGAGGGCGGCAAGCCGAAGAAGTCCGGCAAGGAGAATAAGCACCGCATCGTCATTAAGCAAACCAACACGGTCGGCATTCAGGTCCTTACTTCTTACCTCGCCGGTCAGTGCAGTTTCGACAATACCGTGCTGGAGAGCATCAACTTCTTCGACCATCTCCTGCGTGAGCACCCTCGCACTCGGTACACCTCCATCAAGCGCAACTTCTTTGCGAAGGGCGAGACTCGCTTTGACCTCGGCAGTGCTGTGGAGGCGTTCAAGGGCGTCTATCAATCTCTTCGTATTGGTCACGCTGGCGTGAAGCAGGCTTGTCTTACCATCAACGTCGACGTCGCCAACGGCACTTTCTGGAAGGAGTTGCCGGTGCACATGGCTGCTGTACAGCTCACTGGCCGTCGTGATATCAACGATCTTATCCAGGCCTGCAAGCAGGGCGGCGAGCAGAGCCGTGCTGGCCAGGATCTCAAGAAGATGCGTAAGCTCCATGTTGTTGCGAAGCACCGTGGCAAGGACACCGTCGACGACTATGTCATTGAGCGCTTCATCTACGGCAAGAGTGCGCGTGATCACAAGTTCGAGAACGAGGAGGGCAAGATGATCTCCGTCTACGACCTCTTTGCGCAGAAATACAATGTTCGCCTGCAGTTCCCGGACCTTCCTCTCGCGAAGATGACGAAGGGCAAGAACACAGTTCTGCCGCTCGAGGTTCTTACCATCAAGCCGAATGAGCGGTACGCTTTCAAGATGGACGAGCGCCAGACTTCGAACATGATCAAGTTCGCCGTTGAGCCTCCGCCGCAGCGCTGGAAGGCTGTTGAGCACGGTTTGAACATGCTGGACTGGAACAAGGACCCGGTTCTTAAGCACTTCGGCGTCGAGGTCAGCAAGTCGAAGACCATGGTTGACGGCCGCTTGATCACTGCTCCGAAGGTGGCTTTCGGCACTGGCGATGCGAAGCCCGGCACTTCTGGTCGTTGGGACTTGAAGGGCAAGAAGTTTCTCACTCCTAACACCGCTCCTCTCAAGAGCTGGGGTGTTTGTGTTGTGCCTGGCCGTCGTGGTGGCAAGCCGGACAAGTCCATCGTTCAGAACTTCATCACCGAATTCTGCAAGATCTACGCCGGCCATGGTGGCAGGGTTGAGAGCAAGCAGCCCGAATTCTCTCTCGCCACTGGTGACGATGTTGGTCAATGGGTCACAATGCTGTGGAACCAGACCGGCAACAAGTTCAATGCTCGTCCTCAGCTGCTGGTCTTCATCCTTCCCGACAAGGATTCCATCACCTACGGCCGCATCAAGCGCTCTGCTGAGTGCCGCTACGGCGTCGTTACTCAATGCATGCAGTACGCTCATGTGCAGAAGTGCCAGGGTCAATACATCAGCAACGTGTGCATGAAGGTCAATGCGAAGCTGGGCGGTTCGACTGCTCGCGCTATTGGTGCGAAGTCCGGCGGTGCTACCGGCCTCTTCACCGTTCCCACCATGATCTTGGGTGCCGACGTCTCGCACGCTGCTCCTGGATCTCAGGCTTCTTCGATGGCGGCTCTCACTTGCTCGATGGATCGTCTCGCCATCCGCTACGCGGCTGCGTGCCAGACCAACGGCTACCGTGTCGAGATGATGACCACCGAGAATATCAACGAGATGTTGAAGCCGATGATGCAGTCTTGGGTGGCTGGTCCTGGCGGTGGCAAGTTCCCGAGCCGCATCATCTACTTCCGTGATGGTGTCTCCGAGGGTCAGTACGCGCATGTGCTGCAGCAGGAGGTGCAGGACATGAAGGCTCTTCTCAAGACCGCTGATCCTAACCTCAACATCCCGTTCATTGTTGTCGTCGGCTCCAAGCGCCATCACGTTCGCTTCTTCCCCGAGAAGGGCGATCGCAACGGTAACCCGCTGCCTGGTACTCTCGTCGAGACCGGCGTCACTCACCCATACGAGAATGACTTCTACCTTTGCGGCCACGCTGCAATCAAGGGTACGGCTCGCCCGATGCACTACCACGTTCTCCTCAACGAGGTCAACATGTCCAACGAGGAGCTGCAGACGATGATCTACGAGCACAGCTACCAGTACATTCGCGCTACCACCCCGGTCTCCCAGCATCCGGCGATCTACTACGCTCACATTGCCTCCAACCGCGCTGTTCCGCACGATCCCAGCTGGTCCGGCAGCAGTGACGGCGCTCCCTCCGTGGCGAGTCGTCCTCGGTCAGGCTCGCAATCCGGCTCGCAAGGCAATTCTCGCGGCAGCTCCAGCGGTGCTCCTACGGACATCCAGAAGTTGCTGCCCATGCCCAACCAGGGCAACATCATGACCAGCATGTGGTACATCTAGATGCCAGATCTGGACTTCAACTGAGGACGAGCAGCTCGTGTTCTGCAGAAGGATGTGACTGGGCGAATTCAGGGTGGAGAGTGATGAGCTTGGAGAGATGGGAACGGTGATCAACGAGATGAGTTGAGCAAAGTGCTCGCCTTTACGGTACTCACTCGGTTGAATAGTACTTGTTTTGTGATGCGTTGGTCCAACAATGGGGCCTGATTTTAGTTCTGTAGCGATGACATGGAATGGCGTTTGCCACCAACAAAGTTCTAATCGCGCCGTGATGACCACAGTCTGCTCCGTGACATGAGCTGATCGCAATAGTATGGGATGTCGTTTGCTGACACGACCATATGTTGCCACCTCACGAACACCACTTCAGCAGATTAGGCGAGACAGCATCTTGAACTTTGATGGACGAGTCATGATGCGATGCAGAATGTTATTACAGACCGCCAGCGGGCAGCCATTGAGTTCCAACAAGTCTATATACAAAGTCCTGGTCATGCATCCACATCCCTCATCATCCGTAGACGACGTCGGCTTTCTGCCATACCCAATACGCCGTATGTGCAAAAGAGCACCAAGTACGCCGCCCAGATGCCGCTCAAAAGAGGGTATGCAACGCTCGAATCAAAGTCATCATCAACATCCATCTTCCCGCAGCGCACGGCAGCAAATCCCTGCCAAGCCCAGCCACTGACTTCTTTTAGCTGTCGGCATTGGTTGGAGGCGATTTGCGCAGCTTCCCCTGCTTTCTATCCAATCTTTGTTCTTCAAAGCTGTCCCTCATCAATCATCCGTCAACTTATCAAGCAAATGTATGCTCAATATCATGACCAGTAAACCAATCGTCACCACAATCAGCAACGCGAAACCGAACCAACCCAGCACCATTGCACTGGTTCCCACGCCACTCCGCACACTCCCATTCCCGAAATCCTGCGCTATTTGCGCTGCAGCAACCGAAGCTGTGTGCTGCCATAATACGCTGACGAGTACGAAGATGGAGGCGATGAAGATGAGTGCCAGCGCGACCTGCGAGACCGGTCGAGACGGGAAAGGTTTGATATCGATGTCGGAGCCGGTTCGGGCGTCGTGTTCTTCGTGCCAGCCTGGGAAGGTGGCGAGGAGGAGGAAGGTGATGAAGGCGAGGACTATCGCGACGATTCTGGAGATGAGTTAGCTCTAGATCGCAAGGGTGGCGTGGATGAGCAGCCTTACATCAAATATGGGAAAACAACGGAGTTTTTGAACGTCTCGGCCACCCAGATGAGATTCAAAGGGTCCTGGTCCACCGACACTTGCTGTGCGAGCAGGGTTGCATTGTTGCTGCAGAGGAAGCCGCCGCCATCCGGATTCATACAGATGCCGAAGTACCTACGAAGCGACGGGTAGTTCAGTCAGCCCATGTCTCGCATATCAGAATCAACGCTGTGAGTCACGAACCCGACTCTCACTTCAAGCTGTGCCTAGAAAAAACGTTAGAGAAGAGAAGAAAGCAATGGTTATACTCATGGGAGACATACCTGTCCGACAATGTTGGCGATTGCGGCTGTGACACCGGGGTCAACCTGAGTAGTGTCGTACCTATAAATGGTGGGTGTAAGGGTTAGCTCTTTGTTTGATCCAGTGGCTGCTGAGAGACAGCTCTGGCTTTGCGACTGATTGCAGCCATTGGTGTGTGCTCACGTAGGTGTATAGCTTTGGTAGTAGAAACTGATCAGGAAGATGCCTGCAAAGCGATGGGGTGGGCCGTCAGCAAATGTCTCAGACCCATAGTGGTTATACTCATGAGTGACCAACCTGGGATCAAAGGAGACGATGAGGAGCAGCCCGCGAGCAGCAATGAAAGAAGGATGATCCTTGGGCGATTTTAGCTGCAGTCTCGGCGGACAAAGGCTTCTGCCACTCACGCAATAGCAATCTGTAGGGGAATTAGCGCAGTCTCCTTGTAATGCCTTATTCAATTGCTTACCAGTATCATCAATACATGATGATAGCCCAGAAAAGGCACAAGCCTCTGTATGCCCACGGCGAATCGCACATTCGGCATGTCGGCGAAGGTCTACCCAGTGCTCTGGTTCTCGCGTGGCTCTGGTATGTGACCCGACTGCTGGGGAAGAATGTCTCCCGAGCCCCAGACGGGCGGGGTGGTGTAAGAGCTGCACTCCGCAGTCCAAGGTATGCTGTCTGGTCTTTTTCAATGGGTGTGGTTCTGGGTTCTGGATCGAAGGACGAGCTCCGGCGACTCAAGAGCGTGGTATATTGATCGGTCGAGCTTTTAGTGGGAGAGCGAGGTGGTAGGAGGCTTTCGTTGTAAGACAGTGTGCGTGCTGTAGAGGAATGTCGAATGCGACTTCAAGATAGCTCGTATGCGCAAGCGAAAGTCGAGAAGAGAGAGAGAGCCAAGGTGGCTTGGGTGGAGGCTGGGGTTCGTGTTGATCATAGCAACGCGGTTGCAACATGACGTCGGCTTTCGGATGTCAGCCCTAACGCTAGAAGTTGATATAAGCTTTCTGTTTGAACCTTGCCCCGCCACCTCTTCTACGTGATGCGATGCTTGCGAAGTATACAAGCAGACGGGCACGTCGACCACAGCTCGCCGTAGAAGCCAACACTTGTATTCTACCCTGGAGTCTCTGTTGATGCATGCTAGGAGCATATCGAGGGTGCCGCCCAACCACCTGCTAGCGCACTGCATCGCACACCGATTGCACCCACCGCGCGTACATGAACATGCAGCGAGAGATACTCCTTCTGTACTTCTCGTCACTTAATCCATGTGGCAAATGCCACCTGGTCTGCTCGGTGACAAGCATACCGTATATGACCCAACGAAGACAGGCCAGCAACTCGAGAAGCTCTCCGTAGCCATCCTGGACGTCCTCAACACTCGCAACTTCTCTGACCCGGTCCTCGCCCACCTCTCGCCGCTATACCAGTCAAGCTTTGGCACCAAGATCATCTCGAACGATCTCGCAAGCTTTATGCGAAACATAGACACAGTCCTTGCGCACAACCCGGATTACCATCACCTGATACTGAACACGAGCTCGGAGGTCGATGAAGAGAAGGGCAGAGCAAGCGTATGGGTGTCGCATAAAGGGACAGGCTTTCCGCCCGACGAGTTCGAGAGGGAGAGCGTGAAGGTGATGAAGTGGGAGAGGTGCAGCGGGAGGTGGATGTGCATGGGCCACTCTGGGCTGGTGGGTAATGCTATGCTGCCGTGAACATGGTTCCATGCGCTCAGGAATACAATGCTGCAGCTGGGCAATTCCAGTTCATGATGAGGTGTCCATGGTATGCGCAATCCTGGAGATCGGAGCGAGCTTTTGCAGTTCTAAAACCGCATTCGGTACATAAGCCATGGTCTCCGGCCGGCTCACGCGCTGCGACTGCAGAGTCCGGAAGTCCACCGCCTCTGAAGCCAGGCCGTGCTTGTTGAAAACCAGCAACTCACCATCAAGACTTCGTGGACTGATTGTGCCGAAGAAGATGGTTCACAGATTAGTTGACGGCAGGCGCGCGCTATTCACAACGGAGTAAATCGCCCTCCCTGGAGTCGGACAGGACCTTGGGGAACCCGGGCGTGCTGTCCAGTCTTTTCGCGTACCGGATTCTGCGAGATAGCTTGAAATCCGTCTTCTGCATCTGTGCATAGCAGCTTTCAGACAGTACCGCAGAGACGGATTAGAATGCCCGTTGCAGGAGCTTCTAGTGTCCATTGGTTGGCATACCCAACCCGGTGAGCGTAGATAGCGCCACAGAGCCTGTAATAATGTATCAGAATCGTACGCTCCCAGCTGATCTGCCACACAATGCATGTGTTACGTGAAGTGTGATTTTAGATTTCGAGGTTTGACACGGTCTATCTGCCTTAGGCATCGAAAGCTTGGCAAACTCCAACGTCACCTCGTACTCAAGCATCAGCTATTTCAGCACGAATCCATGTACTGTGTCTTGTCTCGAGGCTCTTGCACTGCACTGAACTCTCAATCGAGTCACTGGCTTAACACCCATCGGCCCTCGTTTACCTTTGCAGCAACAACCTGGGTCGTATCTCGTCCTTGCTTTCCCAGTACGACACCAACCACGGTACATTTCACCACCGGACCTTGAACATCGCCGTCTTGGCTCGGTCTTCTGCGACGCACTTGCCGAAGCGTAGACTACACTTCCACCGGCTTTGATGGAACTTCGGGAACACCTGCAACGCCACAATGTCGAGTCATCCTTCTCAATCGCGGGAGAACGACCCTTCGGCGCAACCTCGACCGCCATTCCAGCCGCCGTCAAGCCGCGCATCTTTCGTCAACACTTTCAACTACTTTACAGAGCCTCTAACCTATAGCCTTACCAGCATCGCTCGCCGCCTCTCCGAAGACGAGGCCCCTACTCCCCTCGCCAAAGCTTTGTCTGCGCAATACAATGGATCCCTAATGGACGTCAATAACGGTGTCTATCACCCACCTCAGCCAACAATACGAAGACCTTCTCCCTTCCAGCCACCGCCATTGACACCACTATCTCTTCGAGGATATCGAGATACCACGGGACGGAAAGCCAGACTACTGTCACGTGCCGTTGCTGAAGAAATTCGGCTTCTCATCCCACCTCGACTGCAGTTACAGGACCACTGGACGCTTGTGTACTCAATGGAACAGAACGGCAGCTCTCTGAGCACGCTCTACAAGCTCGCGGACGTTCATCGCGGCAAGCGAGCTGGATTTGTGCTCGTAGTCCGCGACGCAGGAGGCGGCACCTTTGGTGCGTACCTTACCGATACGCCGAATGTCCAACCGCATTACTATGGTTCTGGCGAATGCTTCCTGTGGCGAGCGTTTCGATTGCCGGCTTTACCGGATCTGTCAAGTTTGCCACCGCCACCAAGTGCAGACACAACGCATTCACAGCGCATGACCACTCTTGCCGTGTCCCGGCAGAACAGCAGCGCGAGTCTGGCATCGTTGAGTGCATCTGATGGTTTGAAGAAGGCTACAAATGGCAAGAATGGTCATCTCCTCGGAGGCTCTATGCCGGAAAGGATAAGATTCAAAGCATTCCCGTACACTGGCGAAAACGATTTCACGATATTCTGCCAACACGAGTATCTCAGCGTGGGTGGCGGTGACGGCCACTACGGCTTATGGCTGGATGACAACTTGAGCAAAGGAGTTTCATCTACCTGCCTAACCTTCGGTAACGAGCCATTGAGCGATGAGGGCACGAAATTCGACGTACTGGGCGTTGAATTGTGGTATGTTGGCGCATGAGCGGTGACGGAAATGAAACATGGGATCGCGAGTGATGCTGCTGAGTATGCATGATAGATGGGGTTATGGTCGGAGTTCAGAGATACCCGGTCTGCTCGTCAACGATTTGTTGATTTGTAGAAGTACACTAGATAGCGTTAAATCTTGCAGTGCGCTCGCATAGCATGCAGCAGATGTCGTGCCAGTACTCTGCGACAAACTCATGACCTTCTCGATGTGAAGTGCTAGGAGTGGACTATGGTCCATTCTTCCGTTAAGCTGGTTCGTGAGTCTAATAGATGCCGAAGCACACTCACCGCCATACAGCGGCCTTACAGAGCAAATGCAACGGCAGATGGTCCATACAGGCAATCCTCGTTCAATATCTAGTCAAGGTAGGGAAGAGCTGCTAAGTCACGCAGGTAGCTGGTCACATCAGACCTCCGCGTCACCAGGACCGCTCATCTCATCTCGCGTACTTCTCCTACGGAAACCATTCATCCGCCTGCCCGGATCGCGGCTCATGGTCCTACCCCAAACGCCGCTCGCTACACTCGTGGCTCTGCTGTCTCTGCGAGCTCTTAGCGCGTTGACATATCCATTGTCCCAATCATCACCGCCAAGCACGTCGTCGACATCGTCCATCTCATCGATGACACTCTGCGGCGGGTCCGTCTCGAAGACAGCCTGCAGATCTCCATGCGCGCCAAAACGCTCCCACATCGTAAGCCAGGTGTGCTTGCGAGGCGGCGAGAGCATCTTTGAGCGCTTCCAGAGGTATCGCCGCTCATAGAGGGACACAACCAGAAGTATCGGTGCGTTGAGAACGCGGACTGCGGTGATATTGACCTTGTGGAACCAGCGGTCGCTCAAGACCCACTTGAGTGGAAGTAGGATGAGGAGCGCCAAAACGTTGAAAGGTGGTCGGTAGGCAAACAAAGCGTCTGACTTCACGCCTTCGAAGGTTAGAACCGCCCGCCGAAACTGGATCTCAGCCGTGGCATTCTGCGCCAGGTTGGTGTAAGTATTACTCAGCATGGCAACCAGAATCGTCAAGAACAGTGTGTTGCCCAAGAACGCAAACGTGATCATCAGCGTTGGGCCGAGAAACCAGTGCATCTCCTCCGAGCGCTGTATCCCGGTTCCGTCTAGACCAAACCAGATCCAGAGCATCCACTTCGCGATTGTCATAAAACCGTGAGGCGAGTACCCATCCTGCGTCTCGCTCAGCCAGCGCATGGCGATCAGGAAGCCGCCAAAACACCAGACAGCCAGCACTGTGAGGAATGTGAAGTCGGCCATCATGGCTCGCAGCGATATGAACAGCATATTCTCCGACATTAGGCAGAACGCCAGTCTTGGTAACAGCACAGGAGCGGCCATCGAAAGGATGTCGAGTGCCAGTTTGCTCGTACTGCCGTCATCGGTCGTCAGACCGTGGAGCCGAATAATAAAGTAGGTCCAGAAGATGACCACGAAAGTGATGTCGAGGAAAGACCACAAATTCTCCGTATGCACTGTCCAGCCATGTTCGCACACGGATGCGATCTCGTCCAACACCCACCCCATGGCGTAGATGGTGAACACGAGCTCGTATATGGTGAACTTGAGGTGAGTCGGTCCAATGGTGCGGGCTTTGTAGACCATGACGAGGACGTAAAGAACTAGTAACACCACGAATTGGACCACTTCGATGACATTGCGTGTTCGTGGAACGATGAGACGGTACTGATTAAGATACGGCGCTTTTCGTGGGTCGTAAAGTGATATGCCGCGGTTCTTGTAGTGGTCTGGTAAGAAGTCCATGAAGCTGGTTGGCGTGTAGATGATCCGGCCTCGATACACGTTCTCCACAATCTTCTGGCAAGCGGAGGAGCTCAGAAAGTTCTTGGACTCTGAGACAATCGCCACTTCGAGAGCAGTAAGCATGCGCTGATACTCGGGTCGTGTCAGGCCCCATCGTATCGTCCAATGCAGATCAGTCCGGTTGTGGTGGATGACCTCTGCAGGCGCATTCTGGAAAGGCTCGAAACCAGCTACGAGCACGTTGGCCAACATGAGCAGTCCTTCTCGACCCTGATGATCTTCATCATAGCGGCGCAGTACACGGCTGGCGATAAGCTCGCATACGTTGGCTCGAGTGATGTTTACTGTTTGGTGGTGGGCCTGATATGATTGCTCGCGCAGGAATTGGACTCTGTTCACCAGCAGGCAGTAGACCATCGAGACATCGTCCGGATCGTAGAGATGTTCTACGAGTGGCCGTATGACAGCCACGTTCATGCGCGGACTCTTGAGCTGATCAAGGGAGTATGGATCGTCTACACCATGTCAGCCATATAGTATTAATTTCGTGCATATCATCTCACCAATACTGGCGATTATCAAACGCCGGATTTTGTGGATCGTCGTGTAGACAGGTAGGGACCGATGTGGATTAGGCGCCCTGGGCTCGTCCGATGATCGCGGTGGATAACAGCCATCATCGTCCTGCGCAGACCATGAGCACTAGTCTGCGGTCTGCGAACGAAAGTATCCTACCGCTTGCTCATGTTCTCCCAGCAACGTCTCCTGCTCTTCCCGCGATTGAGCAAGCCTTAGCGCCTCGCTGATGCTCTTCGCGCTCTCAGCTCTCAAGGTACCGCGCTTTGGCAGTGTCGGTCGCTGGGGCGCTTGAAACTCTAGGTGGGCACCGGGGCTGGCTCCTGTGCCGTCGAAGTCCGTGAACGAGACGGGATCAGAGTGCATGCGACCCTCCTCAAGGAACGTCGGCCGCGCCGCCGGGGAGCCATTGGCTCCGTTCATTCAAGCGACTGGCCGTGTGATCATACTGCCACGATGATGAGTAGGGGTAAGAGTTCAGAGGAGGTAGATGCTTGCTTTTGATGAAGCATTGATGGCTTGTCGCGTCACGATTGGATGGCTTGTCGCGTCACGATTGGAAGCCTTGGCGGGGACGCCCTATCGATAAGCAGGTGCGGCAATTATGGTGCTGCAAATCTACGTGCCGACGACAACGTAACTTGTCACGACGATGCAGAGAGATGATAGGGAGTGTCAGTCGACAGTTGTATGCTATAGATTTTGCCTCATCTGCTTAACGATGGCACAAAATAAAAGAAACTCTCATTGTTGAGATATTCGTCGCCCTTCGCAATATTAGCTATGGCACATCATGGCACTGGCAGGATGGTACGAACAAGGACAGGATTCGAACCTGCGCGCCCTAAGGCACCAGATAGCATGATGGTCTTGCGACCGAGTTCAAGTCTGACTGCGAGAGTTGTTAGACCATGGGTTCGACGCAACAAGGTCTCAAAGTACGAACCTCGTTAACCACTCCGACACCTTGGCCTGCGTATATCTCATCATGGTTGGTGTTGAGAGACTATGATGGAGAGCTGTTGCAGGCCGAAGCAAGCCCGACCCCATAATTGGACGTTTCTGCCCGTAACTGTGTGCTTTGGCCGTTGGAGCGTACTCTTTGACGTACTTATTGACGTTCAGGAAGGCTCTTTTGGTCCACTGAGAGATGTTGTGGTGTTGCACAACATATATCTCATCAACGATATGATCTGTTGCTGAGCGTTGGCATTGCCAGCATGATAAAGCGGTATCCAAGACTTTGTACTGGTTGGTATCGTGATTCCGTTCACCATAGGTTGCACAGATAGAACATATCACTCTATCTTTGCTTGCAAGACAAACCGCTCCCAACCAGCATGATGGTCGGACGGATGGTCCGGTACTTCAAGGATCCAGATTCCACATATATATCCTTTCCTAGGGACATTATTCTTTCCTAGGGAGTCTCAGATCAGATGAGAGAACTTCGGCCTGTGGAGAGCTCCCCAGAAAAGTTTCCAGCTCCAGTGGCGAACCGTCCAGGGCCGAACATGTTGGAGGCCGTCTTCCGATCTTCAATAGATTGACAGCACAAAGTGTGCCCGCTGCATAGATGATGTCTCCGATACGCCGTATGTCGCCGAGTTGTTGCGTTCGATGTAGTGTGGTCGGCGTCCGAAGGATGAAATCGGAAACACGGCAACTCCCGTCAGGAATAAATCGCTCGAAGTCGAGCTTTCCAGCCTGCACACGCTCAAACATCTTGCTTCCTCCATACCAGTATTCTGTTCAAGAACACCACGCGCGCATCGCCCACCAGACTCGGTCGTCCAACCTGCCCGAGTCTTTGCGTTGCCTGCGACCTACAGAAGTCTGAGAACTGACCAGCCATCAACATGTCACCCGAAGGAGTCAAGCTGGAGGAATCCCTACTCGACGCATCGGCAGTAGAGTACGTCGGCAGGAGGCCTTCATCGAGTGGTAGAGACACGAAGAGAAGTAGTACGTCGTCAAACATCTGCGGCCTCCCGTTGTCGCACCTCCGCCAGCCTCCTTTTGGTCAGCAGGCCTGAACTTCTGATTTCCTCCGCTGCACAACCAGCACACTTTCATCAAAATCCATCATCGAAGCAACACCTTTCAACAAGGTCTGCCATGGCTGACCAAACTACCGCCGCCTCTGCAGGAACCCAAACGCAGTCACTCCCACCACCGGCGCTCCCGCAGCTCGTCGCAGAGCAAGCACACCCACTGTCGTCAAGCGACAAAGACACCAAGAGACTGATCGTAGTCCTCTCAAATGCCAGCCTGGAGACGTACAAGGCGTCGCAGGCCGGCCCACAGCGCGGCGGCAAGCAGCAGGATAATGCAAAGTACGCGCTCCTCAACAGCGACGAGCACATCGGCGTCATGCGCAAGATGAACCGCGACATCAGCGATGCGCGCCCGGACATCACGCACCAGTGCCTTCTCACTCTCCTCGACTCGCCCGTCAACAAGGCCGGCAAGCTGCAGATCTACATCCACACCGCCAAAGGCGTCCTCATCGAGGTCAGCCCGACCGTGCGCATTCCGCGTACTTTCAAGCGCTTCGCCGGGTTGATGGTGCAGCTTCTACACAACCTGTCCATCCGCTCCACCACCTCGCCAGAGAAGTTGTTGAAGGTCATTCGCAACCCCATTACGGACCACCTGCCGCCTAACTGCCGCAAGGTCACGCTCTCATTCGATGCTCCGGTCGTGCGCGTGCGCGACTACATCCAGGATCTGGGACCAAAGGAGAGCGTGTGCGTGTTTGTGGGTGCTATGGCGAAGGGCGCCGACACATTTGCCGACCAGTTCAAGGACGACTCGATCAGTATCAGCAACTACAGCTTGAGTGCTAGCGTGGCGTGCAGCAAGTTCTGCCACGCTGCTGAGGAGATCTGGGACATCATCTGAGTAGCGGTCATTAGTGTACGAGTGTGTGGCAATCATGGCTAGGCAAGTATAATCAGCATCTTGGCTGTGATTACAACATCAAGCTGGTGCATGATGCTGCTTCACAACGAGCGGCAAGGATCGTGGGGTGGAGAATTTGAGCGTTCTCGACGACCATGCGGACATCACAGGTACGTTGACTTGCTATTGCAGTGCTTCAGAATGCTGGAAGAGTGCAGGAATGCTTGGTTGTCTGCTCGATACTTACTGCTAGGTATGAACCAAAAACAAGCTTGAATCAGACCCTACCGCTCACACCTACTCCGCTTCCGACTGCACGTGCGTGACGTGTCGCTCTTTGCTGTCGACGCCCTTGATCTTATCCATGAACCTAGGACGATCGATGCACCACTGTTCTTTCGTCTACGTGTATGAGCAGCGTTAGATCGATACTACCCTAGATGCCACTACACTCACGGGCTGCCAACTAACGAAGTCATCAAGAGTCCCAGCTGCAACACTAACGATGTCCTCGCGTAGTGGTGTCCACGCGAATAGCTTGCTTCCGCAAATGTTACACCAAGAACTGACGCGGTTAGCGGATACTCAGAAGCCAAACAGGCTCACCGTGGCTGCGAGGCATCTCTGTCCTAATACACCGAAATAACAAGCTAGGACCAATGATTGCAGCTCATAGCCACTCGGCGGTCTCGAGATGGCGCGCAGTCAAGGGATCCCATGCTTACCGAGTCAAAGGTTTGCCAGACTGGGTCGTCTCGTCCAACCACAGTTGTAAAGAGTCTTCACCTTGCGTGATCGAGAAGCCCTGGACGTCAAAGTCAGCCACTCTGTCTTCGCCATATCCTGTGCACGGACCTCCTTGGGCAATATTGAAGCCGCCAGAAAGGCGGAGCCTGTTACCCTCTGGCAATTCCGGCACCAGCAGACGGTGTTATATAGCGGCGTGGCTGCTTTGCCTGCCAGACCGTTGAGTGAGCTTGTGAGCTTGTCGGTATCGCAGATGCTGCCTTTTTTATGAGTTCGGAAGGGGATCATATACTACTGTCCGTCAGCAGAATGCAAGATGCCGCCCACCGATTCGACTCACCCTTCCATCTTATACTTGATCTTGCCGCATTGGCAGGCTCCAGTCTTGACACTCATCCTTGCAAGACTTCACACACAGTACTCACCTGAGATCGTGAAGTACCACCATCATGTTCTCCACTGCCTTCCCCGCCCGTCTTCGGCCCTCGCACGAATGTCAGAACAGCAAAGGGTTTGGCATGCTTCCAAGTGTCTGCTCGGCCCGAGACTCTCTCAACGACAATACCAACAACCGAGGGTGCCGCATCCTCAAGTGATTGCCTTTCGCCATATCTCGATCCTGAGACTTGGCACTTCTGCTTGCTTTTGGACTAGCGTTTGGACGTCACTTCCTGACAACTTTGCTGCCATTTTCCTTCCATTTACCCTACATGTTTCTCTTAATCTCGTACGCTCTGATCTTCGGAGGCAGCGACTGTATGCTCCGTTCAAATGACAAGACCACTGACCCTCCACGCTCCGCCTTACTCCAAGCCGCCGCCTCACTCGTGCCGCTCCGCCCACTCACGCAGCTTTACCGCCTTAGCTGCAGATCGGAGACGTGGCACCTCATGTATGACTGCCTAACGACTACGCTGTGTGGACCATCACTTTACAGGCTGCGAGCTATATCACGCTCGGTCGCCACGGAAGTCTTCCTACTCGCCTTCAATATTTGGCTGCAAGCTGCCTGGCCGCCGCGCTATCAGTGGAACCACGCATGGCTGGCCTGCCTCATCCAGATCCATCGATGTCCACAGTTCACAAGGAGTCGTTGGGGGCGAGGCGCTCCCACGCGGCGAGCGTATCTCTCACCCGCCAATGGCCTATACACTGACGTGTAGGAATGCCCATGACTGGATCCACAGGCTCTTTGCTCGTATCAGCTGCCTGCGGCCTACTCACCTCTTTTATATCTCATACAGGCATCTTCCTGATGTCTCTGACGTCCCTTGTGCGACACTCATACTGCAACAACTTTGCAGTGTTACCTCCTAGACTTTCCTTTCTTCAGTTCCGCATCATTTACTTCTCCACGATCGCTTTAAGCTTCTTGGCCTGCACAGATTGTGCCACGGCAGCATGCCCGTCTCGCATCTTGGTCTGACTGTCTCACGCCTCCCAGCAGCAACCTCGTTCTATCTAGCAACACTTGCACCTTTGGGATATCATTTCATCGGTCAAGACGGCTCTTCAATTGGCCTTGGTGTCGACCATGCAGACTTCTTTGTGACACAATCACAAAATGGGTAGGGTCATTATTTCGAGGCCGCGAACTCCGCTGACGTCCATCGCAGCCAGACAGTTTCACCCACACATGTTGCTTTCGCAGCAGACAGTCGTCTTACAGTGCGCAATTGCTACGCGGCTGCCTTGAGCTCCGGAGCACATCCCAGCGGCGCATCGAGCTATCGTGATCGAGACTGTACAGTATTCAACGCAGCTGTTGAGGACCTGGACGGCAACGTCATCGAGTTTGTGTATCGACAGGAAGTAGAGCCAGAACTCGAGGAACATCAGTCGGTCGAGGCTCCTCAGGATAGTCGCGTTTTGAGTTGGCAACAGAGCGTCGCCAATAGTGGACTTCACGACGATCAAAAGTCACTCGATTCACGTGCCTCAAGAGCCCGATCACGAGCAGACACTGTCAGAGACTTGGTATCGTCTGCTTCCCGCTCCGTCAGAAGTCAGTCGGAAGCACCCACGCCGGGGTTGACAAGAGCTCGCACATTGCCGGCGGCAGAGTTTCCATCGAAAGCCATGCTGGGAACGATGCTTGGTGCTACTGCTGGTGCAGCCCTCGCCTGGGCGATGATGCAGTCGGAAGGCAAGAGCGCACGCGACGAGGCTGCCTTTGCCACATCGACACGATCTCAATCCTCAACACGTCAGTCCTCACATGACATCAATACTCACCGGAACTACAGCACCACTGAGTCGCATGCACCCAAAACCCACCGAAGCCAAAGCGTCACAGAATCTGCTCGCAGTCGCAATTACCCACCTCGCAGTCTCGCACGCGCCATGGGCTCTTCCAGGCGTGCTATCGAGCAAGGACCAAGCAATTACGACGGCGAGGTCGACGAGGTCATCAGTCGCTATACAACGTCGCGTCGTCCCACCCCTCTGCAGAGAAGCAAAACTATCGATGCGATCGACTATGCGCCCATGTCACGTTCCGGTCGAGAAAGTCGATATACTGCTAAGCGGTCCACCACTTTACCTTATGCAGAGCCTGTCGTGTACGCCGAAGTTGCCGAGTCCACACGCAGCACGGCTCGATACACTGCAGCATCCCATCGTGGCACAAGAGAGCCTGCCTTTGACGAGAGGGACGAGGCGGCAGAAACCGCAGCAAACGAGCACACCAGTCGCCACACCTCAGGGTCACGGCGTAGTCCTAGGAATCTGGTGCAAGATGAGGATCTCGATCTCAAGCGCCGTGACAGCGGCATCAGCATGGGGTCACATCGTTCGCATCGGTCTCGTCATAGTACGACGGACGACGATCGACGCTCCTCTGCAAGTACCCTGAAAGCTGCCCGTCGCGGCTCATCACACCACGAGCCGGCACCTGGGCCTCCGGTATCTTCGAAGCTTCCTTCTCATGTGTCAAGTGCCCGTGCACAGTCCTATGTCACGGCTGCCCAGGTCCCAATTCCCAGATCCCAGCAGGGCGTTGGCTATGCAGAAGACTCTGCGGATGAGTCTGATGGCCTCGGTGACGCGAAGACGGTCGTACCAGACGACTCGATAAGCTGCGTAGACTTCAGCAAACCGCGATCCACCACCCGGAGTAGTCACACGAGGTCCAAGCACGCAAGTAAAGCGTCCGAGGCAGGCAGTGATCGTACAGTCCGGCAAGCTAAAGGGAGCAGTAGTAGGCACAGCGCTGCTACCTTACCTGCGAGAGGCGCAGAGCACCATTACAGTAGTAATGGGCGGAAGAGAAGTACCGTGAGCTATGCGTGAGTGTGCAATAACGACAGTTGGGTGGCATACAGTACAGTATATGATTTGGTGCACCATCATGCCTTTCGGATGTAATTACGTCGGCACCGCAATACCTCAAACAAACGCTCGAAATATCGCTGCCTCAACTTACGATTGTGGTGGTGATTGTTCCGAGAACACGGCAATCGTTAATGTCCACTGTCTCTTGCTCGCAACGCTCTAACGTGTGTACTTTGCTCGTCGTAGTGCCTTTTGACGGTCCGACGGCCTAGAGATCTTTACAGGTCGGTGCTCGAGGAGGTGGAACTGGGTTGGGAAAGTCGACTTACGGTAAGTTTGTATTCGAGTCTAAGAAACAGGAAAGCCAGTTGATAGTAACGAAGCAGAGTGCACAAGGCCTATTCGGATGCCAACTTCATCTCTTCCATGGACAAGGCCGACGATTGACGGCTAAAAGGCCTGCACGTGATTTTCGAAACGCTGCGCCACCACCATACAAATGTCCCGTCATCTTGCTGTCGATGGCTATGATACGGCTACTCTAGCGCGAGGCTTCTCCAGTAACCCTGGGGCCAGATAATGCGGAGTGCAGTTCTCCATGGCTGTGTATGCTGCGGACCGGACACAAATGTCAAGCTAAACCATTATCAGTGAGTGGTCCGTCGAGCTCTAGATCATGCAGCAGTACTGCAATGATGAGCCGCGAGGATATATAGGCGCGGTGCCCCTGATGCACAAGAGGTCCAAGAAGCTTCTTTTTATCATCAATATTACTACGACGCCATGCCTTTCTCCAGCATCCTTGGGCAATCTCGTAAAGCCGACACAAAAGCGATCCCCCGCAAACCCTCCTACGCTTCATCAACCAAGTCAAGTGCCTCGAAAGCCTCAAAGTGGTCCGATACATCCACTCTAGCACCCACCAATGACATCCCAATCGCGCCAGCACCACGCCATCCCAGTCTGCCTTGGGAGTCCTACGAGGCGCTTCCAGCGACACACCCAGTATTCAAGTACCCAGCAGAATATCGTGACAAGCTATACGCCAAGGGTGTTGGTGAGTTTGACCAGGACACATGGTTGAGTGTGAGCGCATAGCTGACTGATGCAGATCCGGTGCTCAAAGCCGAGTTCGACCTGTCCACTCGTGGTAAGACCTATGGCGAGCCAAGGGATCTTAAGAAAGCGCTCACGGGGCCATTGAATCTCTACATGCGACAGAGGTGGGCTTTGGTTGATCCGTCAGGGTCTTCCGCTTGACAAGATCAGCGTTTCTGGGTTGGAGCGCAGCGGATCTAGCAGCGAGGGTCGAAGAACTCATTCGTCGCCGACGAGGATTTTCGGCTTCTCCCAGGGTTCTCAAGGGTCTAAGCAGCGAGGGCGGCTAAAATGATACTGAAGGTGGCTGGCACCTACAAGACCGTCAAAAGCGCCATTACGAGGTCTACTAGCCTGCGAGCCTTTATCATCATCAGAACAGAATTTCCCAGCTCTGCCTCAGAGTCGGCAACGACTCAATTTCTCGACCCTTGCAGTAGTATGATGTGATGAGCGCACATCCAAGACATAACCAATGTCCCGAGTAGATTCTCACCAATCGGCCATCTCAGCCTGTTGCGCCTTTCAACCCTTCAGTCTCATCGTAAAAGCGTGCGACACTGAATCCGCAACTCCGGACGAACTCCTGTGTTTCCTGTCGAGTCATGTCGGTTAGCTGGCCGTTCTCCAGCTGTACAAGCACTGGCACGGGTATGCTCTTCGACAATGCATCAAGAAATCCGAGGACATTGGCTTCAAACTTGTCAAGCGGGTGACGAGCAGCGGCCATCTCAAGCCGAGAGACAACGTCGATCGCAGAGGGTGTCCTGCCCGATGCGTCATTCGAAGAAGGAATAGAACAAGTATCTTTCGACGACTTTGCTTGCTCTTCGTCGACCGATGGTAAGAGTTCCGCCATGTATGAGCGTTTGATGTCGGCCCAACCTTCGACTTCGGTTTCGTAGACGGCATCAGTGAACATGAAGTCCACCTCATCCTTCTCCTTCTCGTCCTGGGCCTCGCCATCCACTTCCATCCTTTCGGCTTGCACTTTGAGACCCCAGGCAAAGGCCTGATTCACCGCAAGCCCATCCTTCGCACCACAGACAAGGTACTGCTCTAGTACAGCCTGCAGCATGAGCTCGGCCGCCATGTGCATCCACTGCTCGGTCAGTCCGCTTTCTTCGATCATGGCACTTCTGGCAGCGGAGACCTGCACGACCAATGGCAACAGGTTGAGTAGCGACACACTGCTTGGCGTGCCATAGTGAGCGTCCTCATATGCCTCGTCCTCGGCCGGAATTTTGAGTCGGTGTAGCACTTCTGCTCTGTTTCGCTCCAGGTCTTCAGTGGTGGGCACAGCATCTCTGGGTATGTCAAACATGAGATTAGGACTGGCCGTAGCATCCACCCACTCCTCTGCACGAGCTCGATTGGCATCTCGAAGCTGCTTTAGTGCCTCGGGAAGAAGCCTACTGGTGTTTCGAGTCAATCGCTGTGTGTATAGCGATACGAGCTTGAGCAGCAGGACACGAAAGCGTAGCTCAGGGTCGAAAGCGTATCCCGGATGCTTGTGCTTGAACAGAGGAAGGAATGTTTCCAGTATAGTGAGGTTGTGTGGGACAGATATGGCGGTGCTCTCTTCCAGTCCCCGGCTGGCAAAGCAAGCACATATCGTCTGATAGGCGAGGTAGTCGAGGATCATGACGTCCACTTCCAGTGAAGTGCTCTCGTCTGCGCATGGGTTTTCGATCGCAACGTGCATGCCATCGTCCAGTCGAGCTCGCTTCTTGGGAGGCTCACTGGTTCTCGTGCCTGCTTTCTTCGGCTTGCCATTGGTGGCTGGTGGGAGCATTGTGCTCATGTTGTTGTGGCCGTGAAAGTTCTTCTGAGAACGATATATAACTGCCAGTGTGAGGTTCTCCTCAAGGCGGTATGAGAGGTTTCAGAAGTGGTTTCGTCTGGCGCAGCACCTGTGACAGTCTCATCGTGCTCGCGAGCAGTTCACTGTGACTTCCGTTTCCAGGACGACCAGAAGGTCTGTCATGTAGGCAGCAGAGCGAAGATGTGAGTGAACAGAAGAGAAGGTGTAACTAGAGTGTATGCATCCCTGATCGCGTCCAGTTGCTTGGCGCGTCTGACTTTCGGGAAGCTGCTGTGCGTAAAGCTCTACACTACAACAATGGCGGCACAATCCTATATCGACCTGCCCGCTCTCACCTCCGACACCTTCTCGCCCACGGCCTACGCCAACACTCTCGTCCTCCGCACGAACAACCCGACTGATGCTCCACCGCTCGACCTCAGCACACCACTCTCACGCGTGCTGTTCGACGTGCAAGAAGTCGACACTCACATTGACACCTTGACCACTCAGAATGCACTTCCCATCGTCACGCACACAGCCAATCGCGCAGATGCCAGCCAAAGAGTGCTGGAGGAAGTCGAGAGCCAAGTCCAGGCCCTGACGGAGAGCTACAAGCGGTTGGAGAAGGAAGTGAGCGAGCGCTGTGAGGCTGCAGAGGAAGTCCGGAAGGCGGCAGAGCGGATGGTGAGGACGTTAAGGCTGGGACGAGGTGTGCAGCGAGCTGTGCAGATGGGACGGCAAGTAGAAGCACAGATGGATGCAGTGGTGCAGCGCGGTGAGCATCGGGGTATGGTGCCTGCAGCTCATACTTTGCTTGGGCTACGGCAGCTGTTTGGTACAACAGGTAAGGGACAGGAGGGAGAGGGGCTAGGCAGAGTGAATGTGGTGACGACGCTGCGAAACGAGATCGTAGCACCGGCCGAGCGATCATTATTGGCGAAAGCACAGCAAGTGGTGAGGGAGTTTAGCATGTCGTCCTTGCTCGCCTCGTCATCTGGAAGTGCTGTTGGCCAGCAGACGTACGCGCAGACTGAAGACATGAAAAGTCGTGCGACCAGCAGTTTCCACGCACTTTATTTGCTCTCGCCCACCAAGGCAGGAACGACACTGGCGACCTTCACACCAACGCTGCTTCTACAAGCGTTGCAGAGCTACCTCTCGACGGCACTTACTTCGTCTTTGGCATCCTTAGCTCGTGCGCTTGCTACGTTGCCGCAGCTCGAACGGACACTTCTTGAGATCTCAGCACGTTGTCAGAACATCGTGGCGCTAGAGACCCTTCTCGCATCTCTGAAGCCTCCAGAGCATCCACTTCTCTCACCTAGCACCAAGCAAGACGATCAGATAACCAATCTCTTGCAACCTCTGCTCCACCACCTCGACACGTCTTCGCTGCCCTCCTACTTCTGGCGCTCCATGGCTGGCCAATTGACCGGCCGTGTCAACGACATCCTGGCTCGTGGCGGGGTGAGTGCACGCACATTGCGTACTAACAAGGACAGAGTGCGAGATATGATCAGAGACTGCGTTGACCGCGGGACTCGCCTACCTGGATCGACCGAGAACGGTGGTAAAGTCGGCAACTGGGAGCGGGAGGCGGCCGTCATGGTTGGCAGTGTTGTTGGGCCTCTAGGTCGGTGATTGAGGTATGGCTAAGCATGATTGTCAATTATTGGAAGGGCAACGGTGCAACTTTGAATTGGCGAGGGCAATTTGCTGATCTCTGGAGAGATTAAACTGCGGGACCAGCACACGCTTCCGTCATCCAGCATGGCATGCGCCGTATTGCGCATGTCCACGACCACCTATGCTCAGGTAGTAATGGGTTCTATGAAGAGGGCATAGCTGCTTTTACTTGTCCTTGGGAAAGACATTTTGACGTGTTGAGAAAGACCACTACATTCTGCACTGCAAAAACGGTCGTGGTCGCCGCATACGCCAGTCCAGCATTGGGTCATTGTCAAGCTGCTAAATCAGAAACTTTCCGATCTGACGTGAGCGGAGACAACAGACCGCGCTCGCGTATCTGCCTTAAAAGCTTAGAATCTGACTTGTGCATGGAACACCAACACCTGGTGCACGTGCTCTACACAATGGTCCCAAGGCAGTGTTCGATTGATGAGGATATACCGAAGAGACTGACCTGCCTACCTTAGTAATCCGCTGAACTCATCAGTCTATGGCCGACCGAGCTCGTGAGCTTCAGCCTCTTGACGAACAGCGGACCAACTCGATGAGGATAGCACTCTTGTGTGGCATATCGGTGAAGTATGCCGCCGCTCCTACTAGACTCAGCGGAACAACCGCTACACTTGCCTAGCATCTCTCGATATAGCGAGCCCAGGCAGCTCCCCGCTCTCATGGTGATGATCGTAAGGGCCTGATATGAGGCCTAGTAGACTCGCCCACACCAAGCCAGACTATGTACGAAAAACACGGTAGGGCGCAGTATTTGCACGCGAGTGCTAGCTGACTGCCGGAGTGCTAGCTATCTGCCGTCGCTGCAAAGCGATCTTAGACTGTAAGAACAAACTCGGCGTGTGCTCATGACTGCCGATGCTCACCAACGCCGATCCAAGCTTGCGCAGTCTAAGACAGGTTGCTGGTCGTCAGCTTGCACAGCACTAACTGGCCATTGTAAACGACCACTGTGGACGGTACTTAAGGTTGTCGGCGCATCCTTTGACAGAATAGTACATGAGCATTCAGCCACTGCAACATCCCTAGTACGGCCACAGCAGCTTCAATCATACCTTGCCGATTACTCGGAACAGCTTTCGTGCGCCTTGCAGACGCAAACATGCTCTGCTTTGAACTATCTATCGCCCTATTCGCGCTCGCCTTGCACACCTCAGCTATCCCACTTGTCGCCAACAGGGATGTAGTCCAGGACCTCATCATCCGCGACGACTCAAGCTCTTGCATGAGCAACAACAATGCCCTTCAGATCGGTGGCCTATGGGTCGAGCTCATTGGCAACTACACCCAGGATCTGGCCGACGCAGTCCTGCTGCCAGGCTTCACAGACTACTCGGATTCGGCATTGTCACTCAACTCGGCCTGTCCGCAGACAACTGGTCCTACCCCAGCACTCATGAGCGCTGTGTTTGAGAACCGCACGCAGTTCGAAGCAGGCCAGGGTCCTCAGCCATCAATACAGTCGACCATCAGTCAGGTGTGGAATGGTTGCACTTCAGTCACGATGCGGTATCAGATGACGAACCTCGGAACAAGACCTGTCGTTGGTCTGATCGTCATGGACGTTGTGGAAGCGCCAGCGGGCTCCTCGTACCCATATCAGCTCGCTGGGATGTTTTCGGAGTTTGATGTGGGATCGTGGATATCCAATCTCAAGGATGCGGGCGAGTGTTGATTGTCGGAGCAGTCCTTGGCCGACTGCAGGGTCGCTACCTTGCTATGCTCGAAGATATTCTTTGTGAGCTGAGAACGACATAATACCAATGAGAATATGAACAGGACAACGCGCAGATTTCGGAAGTCAGACGACCCGACGGGTGTATCTTGTATCTGAGTCGTAAAGGCTGATGGTGGCTAGATTCAAGCTTCATGGTGGTGAGATGTCTCTTCGTGGCGAACGCATGGTACTGAAGCATCCCGAAGCTGCGCGACCCAGTCCATCGAATCTCTGATAAATATCGATGTATCGAAGACTGCCTACATTTTCATGCAATCCAGCATCACGTCGCTTGTTCTCGCTTGGCTCATGGCTTCTGATATGCATGTCAGACGGGAGGCTGCAGGGCTGTGTCTTGCAATGGCTGAGCTTCGGTAGCTCTTGCTTCCGGCGAGTGCGCCTTGACCGCTCATGAGATGCAGCAGCGTCGTCTTGGAAGACCCCGATGTTGATGTTGTGTGCATTGCAGTGGATTGCATGCAGTCAAGTCAGGCGACCAATGTAGCTTAGCGTCTCGGCGCTTCGGTAGCTCCGACCTCTAGCGATCTCTCTTCGAAAACGTCCTCAGCGGTTACACACATCGACCATTGGCAGAACCTCGTGGATGATGCAGTGCACTATATTCCTAGAGATTACTGTTTCGAAACGACCTGGGGTCGTATCTGTCCCACTCGACAAGCGCTCGCCGGAATGGAGACCGTGCCAGCCGCGAGCTGCTGGGAGTACTTGCGCTGGGAGACGCCTGACCATCTCAGCCGCTGGCTCGGCGACGAGGTGGACAGCGTGTAGCTAAGATGAAAGGTGCATCCCTGGTATCATGGCCTTGGCTATCCGGCTTCCCGGCGCCTAGATGGCTATGTCAATCATGTAGGGAGCCAGCTGCACTACCGGCGCAGATCTTACATCTTGGAAACGCATACCTTTACTGTCTAATGTCGTTTGTCTTTTCTAACCTTGCAGTGTCGTCGAACTATCAGTGTTGACAAAGAATGCATTTCCGCGATGTCGTCTAGATTCTTCACATGGCCGCGTAACTCACACCGACAGGGGGGGATCGTCCCAATACCGGTCGAATGCATCTCAATCAAGGGAATGGACGAAGCGGATTATACTCGCGGCGCAAAGGCACGATCGATCAATCAAACCCGATAGCAAACCAGATTCTAACATACGCCCAGAGTCCGAAAGCGAGCCGCAACAGGCCACAACCTCTGTCGTTCGAACATTCCAAAAGCTATGATGTGGACCACAAGCATCGCAGAAGCGAATCTGTTGCCCTGCACGATGCTACTGTCCGGTCTGCGACGAATCTCATGGCCGTCGTCAACGACATGCTCCAATCGCCACAGGTTGCTGCACATCTCTCTGCGCAGCAGGAGAGAAACCTGACGCCAATGTACGGCCGACCACGATCACACACTGCTCCATGCACACCACTTGTCGAGGCTCCTTGCGCGGAGCCAGCAGAGCTCCCAGGATCGCTCGTTGCCGGACAGAAGTCGATGGCTTCGCTGCGCCAAGTAGCCGATGGTAAATACGAGTATCCATCGGGACAGGCATCTAGCAATTTGTACTTGGGAGCTGGAATCTCGAGACCGCGTAGCAGCCCTCAACAGCCAACGTATAGTGCGTCAGCTATGCCGAGACAGTCCAGCGACAGCTTTTGGTCCTCAACAGGTCTATACGCTCCTGTGCAACCGTCACCTCGATCTAAGAGCAGTGGGCCACATTGTCTCTCACAGACGGAACACGACGACATGCCTGCCTTTGCGATCCGAGCCGACGAGAGAGTCAACAATGCCGTGTTAGAGAGTGCGAGGAAGTCTGTAGAGCGACCGTCCTTGAATATGTTGCAGAGTTGGCCTTACAAGACGTCTTGTGCTGGCAGCACAGCACCGAACTCACGAGCAGGCAGCTTGATCGCTTACCCAACAGCAGACACCGGCTTAACACAACAAGTGACACAAGAAGCTGGCGCTGAGCACGACCTGCTCGAGCAAATTGTACACATGCGTACGTCGCATGAGTCTCACCTCGCCAGC
The DNA here is from genome assembly GCA_035926095.1 of Elasticomyces elasticus. Classification (NCBI taxonomy): domain Eukaryota; kingdom Fungi; phylum Ascomycota; class Dothideomycetes; order Mycosphaerellales; family Teratosphaeriaceae; genus Elasticomyces; species Elasticomyces elasticus. Next base: position 197,340 of record JAVRQT010000014.1, read on the forward strand.
CTGCGCGAAGCACACGAAAGAGAGCTCGACTCGCATCGGTCCTATACAGCGTTTCTGGAACAGCGACGTGGTTTGATACAAGCAACACATGAGCCAGTACGACGGCGCTTGACGCTAGACACTGCTCATGCAGCCCCAAGAGGCGGCGAGCAACGCAGTGCAGACGCATCGGCTACCACACATCAAAGCTTCGACTCCTTGGAAAGCCAGAAACGTGTATCACAGGAGGCTTCTGCGGAAGCGGAAGCCTTGAAAAGGAAGCTGAGCCTTGCCAAGAAGGCTCAAACTGAGTTCGGAGATGTGAGACGTGAGCGCGATCGACTCCGCCAGGAGGCCGATAGTAGCAGCAGGAGAATCACGCAACTCAAGGAGATAGTCCGGAAGTCGAAAGACCAGGAGAAGATTCACAGAAACACAATTTCCGACCTCGAAGCTCGCTTGCTGGCTGCCAACAACGAGCGCACTGATGTGCTTGAAGGGTTGCTCGAAGCTTCAGCAGAGATACAGAAGCTCAAAGCTGAAGAGAGCACGACCGGGCGGGCTATGGAAGAGCTTCGCAATCGCCTGTTCTTCGTAGAGGGAAGGCATGCGACGATGCGCATGCCGGATGCTGCGCTTGCTCAGGGGACGAACCACGCTCAGCAACTGAAGCATACCCGAACAAAGTCGGAATATGCAAGCGCTGTTCCTAATTCAAGCGCCCAACACATTAATGAACTCATGTGTATCCTTGCCGCTCGAGAAGCTAGGATACAGCAGCTTGAGCAAGATATCGGAGACGCTGCAATCCAAGACCGCATGAGCGAATTGGAAGCCTCGCTATACGATCACAAGAGAATGCTGCAGGCAGCACGTGAAGATCGCGAACGCTATAACAGCCTGCTACATCACGAGCTGCGCCGCCAAAGCCGCGTTGCTGCGCAGGCACCCACCCCAGGCCTTCACGCGGTAGTTCAGTCAATGACAGATAACGATACGAGCACCGAGAGACAAAATTTAGAGCGAGAGCTGCAGCATTGTCTCGAAGAGATAGTCCTTTACAAGCTCGACATTCGTGGCTACAAGAAAGACCTCAAAAGAGCAGAAGCCGAATTGGCGGAGAGGAGATACACCAACGCTGAAAGGCCACCCACACCGCACAGCGAGAGCTCAGCGAGCATCCGTAGCGATGCCAGTAACATACAAAACCATTCCGGCCTTGGCATTTTACTTCCGCAGACACCGACTCGTACGCTAGCATCAGCAACATCTGCAGCCTTATTACTTACAGCGACGCCGGTCATGCCCTCGAGTCCTCCACCGCCGAGACCAAATACGCCTATGAGCACCCATAAAAAGCTGCCGAAGCCACCAGCCTCAAGGACTCCGAGTCCGCTGCCATACGCAAGATTACAACGAGATGGCACGCCGCGCTCGTTGTCGGACTCGATCATATCGTCTTACGGACAACGAAACACATGAGACACATTTCGTGTGCGATCGCTTACAGAGATAATCGCGGAACTTCTCGGCATTCATAATTCGTAATACCTGCGCTCGTCATTCCATCATTAGACCCATGATCTCAGTCGTCGTCTTGGAAATCAAAGAAGCAAAGGACGCCACCGTCCGACCCTACCTTACTTCTGAACATCCTCATCTTTCCTCAGCTCATCAATGCTCTCCGCCACCTCACCCGGCTCAGTGAATACATGCCACAAACTCCTGTCCAGCTTCTCAAATGCCTTCTCGAATCTCGAATCCGCATTCTTGGTTTTCTCATCCATCAACGCAATACCCTCGACCTTCCTTATAAAGATAGCTTTGATCCATCCTGGAAAGCGCCTCGCACATTCTCCATAAGCCTCTGGATCACTCTGCGTCGAGTCGCCTATAGCGATGAACTTGCGGTGCGGGAACCAGGAGTGGATCTTGACGATTCGATCGACTTTGTACTCCTTGGTGTTCTTCTGCAGTGAAGCGATGAGTCCGCCCAGATTCTGCCAGGAAGCATCTCGGAGGATAGTAGTTCCTTGCGGATAGTGGGCGTTGAGGAAGTGGCGAAGGAACGGATATAGGTTGTAAGGAGATGCCGAGAGGTAGAAGAAGGGCGGTGCGTTTTGGCCACCGCTGCCAGTGTTGGTGGTAAGAGTGGGCAGGATATGGGCGTAGAGCTCTGGCATGCCGGCTATGGGATCCGGGGTTTCGACGGTAAACGTATTTTTCAGGATGCCAATCGGGTCAGACGACTGCGTGACCTTGATAGTATCATCGATATCGCTAATGACACCCCATCCCTCCTCCTCAGCAAAGACCGTCGTACTGCCCAGTCCAAACGGTGGCGGTAGCGTCAAAGCATTCGACTGCGCCTGCGGTCCCGACGGATCGAAGTGAAGCGGTATCAAGTCTGAACTGATTCCGGAGTAAGACGATGGGCCCAGCGTCTGCTCTTCTTTATCGTCAATCGTGATCCGTAGAGTCCTCTTCGGCAAAACGTGATCTACAAACGGCTGCAAACGAGCTGTGATGCGTTTCTTAGTCGCTTCATCGCTGTCGTCGACGTTGAGTTGTTTCACCAGTGCCGCAGTGGTGCTAGCGATTTCTTTGCCAGAATTCTTGATGAAGTAGGCTACTACGAATTCCACTTCCCATTTGCCGGTACCTTGCTGTACACTTTGGGTTGTCTGGCCGGGCTCACTAACTAGTCTAGGTTTGGTGGCGTTGTGGTCACGTAGTTTGGCTAGGTCTCGGCGGTGGTCACCTGGAGCTGGGGTGCGGAAGGCGGTATTGTCGAGAATCCAGACGTTGTGTATCGCTGGGTCGACTGGTTTTGCTTGCTCCCACGGCCAGACGATTGGAAAGCGGTCGAAGAGATCGGGCAGCCACTCACGCAGGTCTTCGGGCACTTCGGGAGACCAGGGCGAGGAGTTATCGATCTCGTGGCTGTGGAGGAGGTCGACGGCGAGACGGCGGGGTTGTTCGAGGGCGGACCAGAGGTAGTCCATGTTGCAGCAGAGTGCCTCGTCTTGTATGTGGCTGGGTTGTGTTTGTTCTTGGACAGCTTGCTCGTTGGGCGGGAGATTCTACTTCCCGTCCATGATGCTGTGCCGATGTGACTAGAGATACAGGCAGAAAGCTGTTGGCTTTACTGCTGCCTGTTGAAGTTCTTATGACTTGTTGCACGTGTGGTGTGGACTCATGCCCGTCGATGTTGAAGACAAAGCGACAGCTGCACAGCTGCTGCACAAGCGCGTCATGTTGGCTGGGCGAAGTGGCAGCAGCCTTTCGGGAGTCTTGCAGTAGTCCCAACTACCGTGGCAGTACAAAGAGTACTGGTTCCTGTTGCACGCAACTGGAAGCTGAAGCATTTGGAGGTTGACATGAAAGCCAGGAGATGGAAAGTGGTTCAGACGAGCAAGAGCAGTGCCGAGGTAGCGCCGAATAGCGTATATAAATAAAATTGAAAAATCGTGGTTTCTACCCACGCATGATAGCGACGTTGGGATTTCGTTCCTTCAAGCTCCTCTAGCTCAGTGGTAGAGCGTGGGATTGCAGTGCGTGCAATCTATCCTAAGGTCGTAAGTACAATCGTACATCAATATGCCATTGGAATAGGCGTTAACAGCATTCGTAGACTCGTTCGAACCGGGTGGGGAGCTTTCTCTTTTCGCGTTTTGGCGTAGCACCTTTACCTTACATGTACATTACATTTTATCTCGTTGCCAAAGGCTCGTGAAAAGCTCAGTTGTAGCCTCGTATTCGACCCTTTTTGCTGACTGTCCTCATCAACCGCCCCCCACCTTGGCCCAGGGTCCAGCTGCTGCCCCATTGTCTAGCCTTGCCTTGCCTCACTTATCGCACTTCCACATACAACACCACCTACTTACCACAGCATCGCTACACAGCACTCATTACCCACCCACCCAGCATGGCCATCCCCTCCGCCCAAGTCCAGCCGTGTCGCTACAAAACCGGCAAGACGCTCGGCGCGGGCAGCTACAGCGTCGTCAAAGAATGCGTGCACATCGACACCGGGCGCTACTACGCTGCCAAAGTGATCAACAAGCGCCTCATGGCTGGCCGCGAGCATATGGTGCGCAACGAGATCGCCGTCCTGAAGCGCGTCAGCATGGGCCACCAGAACATCCTGACGCTGGTCGACTACTTCGAGACGATGAACAATCTGTACCTGGTCACCGATCTTGCGCTGGGTGGAGAGCTGTTCGATCGGATATGCAGGAAGGGCAGCTACTACGAGAGCGATGCCGCGGAATTGATACGGGCTACTCTTAGTGCGGTGGCTTATTTACATGACCATGGCATTGTGCATCGCGATTTGAAGCCCGAGAACTTGCTGTTCCGGACGCCTGAAGATAATGCAGATTTGCTCATAGCAGATTTTGGACTGAGTAGGATAATGGACGAGGAGCAGTTTCACGTCCTGACCACTACCTGTGGAACACCAGGCTACATGGCGCCCGAGATCTTCAAGAAGAGTGGACACGGCAAGCCTGTTGACCTGTGGGCTATAGGCGTGATAACGTACTTCCTACTCTGCGGCTACACGCCTTTCGACCGGGATAGCAACTTGGAGGAGATGCAGGCTATTCTCGCAGCAGACTACAGCTTCACTCCTCTGGAGTACTGGCGGAACGTATCGCTGACAGCTCGGACATTCATAAAACGATGCTTGACCATCGACCCAACACAGCGCATCACAGCCCACGAAGCTCTATCACACAACTGGATCGCCGGTCCTGAAAGCGGGAGAGGAGAAGAGGACTTGCTGCCGACAGTGAAGAAGAACTTCAACGCGCGCAGAACACTACACAAAGCCATCGATACCGTGCGAGCGATCAATCAACTCCGGGCTGGTGGAATGGGAATGATGGATGGTGTGCTGTCGTCTCAACCGCAACGAGGTGCGCAGCCGTCTCAGCGACAACAGGCGCCGGCTGAGCAGCAACCGCACGAAGAAGGCAATGTGTCAGGGGAGGGACAGATGCCGCAGGGTGATACTGAGATGCCTGACGCAGATGGCGGTGCGAGTAAGATTGACAGTCTGGATCCGAGAGGACATGGGAGAGGACAGACGGAGTCGCAGATCCAGGAGCAGAAGCGCAGGATAGAAGAGGCGCAACGTGGGTTGTGGGGTGGCGGCAATGCTCAAGCGGCGTAGGAGAAGCTTGGAGTGAAGTCTGTGGATGGGCGAGGAGATACTTGGTTATGGGGTTCTCCTGCTCCTTGAGATGGGCTCGTTGGGTAGTGAGAAAGGTAGAGGGTGGCCTATGCCAGGCCTGCTTCCAGGGTGGTGTGGCAGCATGTGCATTCATCGTTAATGATGATTCTTTGATGGGCGTTTGAGCGCTTGATTATGCTTACGATTGAAAAGACAATCTTCCTCGAGTGCCTCGAACGGCGCGTATACACTTCTTCATAGGTCTCGAAAGCTCTCGTAACCTTCTGCACGATCCCGCGAGAGCCAGAGCGTTCCAAAGCCCACACGCAGTGCTCCTGCCTCTTCTGGCATTGACCACGAATGAGAGTTCTTAGTGTCCCTGGCTAACAGACCCGAACAGCATTCCAATCGGCCCGTCTATTCGGTCTTCCAGCGGTTCTCCACGAACTCCACCTCTTCCACGCATTGGTGCGGGGGAAACTGACCTCATTGCACCTCGATGCTCACAAAAGGTTCACGCGTGGACGCCATCTACGGACACAGTCCCGCAGAACGAACAGACGACCGCATTGTGGCCGATGCTGACCGCTGGCTAGATCGGATCGCCTTTGCTACAAAGACCTTCTCGGGTCCAGGTTTGTGAGCTCACTTCTCTTTCGCGTAGAGCTCTCTTGTGTTTGTTTACTCTCATCGCACCAGCAACATGAAGACCTCCCTTACCTCTGCTGCTCTGCTAGCAGCCTTGCCTCTAGGTCTAGCACAGCACCACTACGGTCCTCCTGACCCTGGACCACACTCTGGCGGTCCTTGGGATGGCTCATGGCCGGCTGGACCTCATCCTACATCTTGGGAAGGTCACAGCAGGCCTGGTGCCTCCTCGACTGCGACTGCGACGAGTGCCGCACCGTCTGCATCTGCTTCGGGCGGCAGTGGAAGCAGTCCTCAGTCATGCACTCCTCTTACCACCGACGACATTGAGGCTATGGGTAACAATACGCTGTTCACCCGGTGGAGGCCTCAGAGTCACTTCATCGCTCCGGCAGGCTGGATGAACGATCCGGTAAATTTTAAGGAAAACTTGTCCGAATCAAAAAGTTTGTACTGACTGCGCGACAGTACGTTACCAACTAGATCCCGCACCACCCGCACCACCCCGCAAGGCCTATAGCCACTCTGCTGGCAATAGGCATCTTGTAGATGGGGAGAAACGGCCATGCCCGCAACGTCTTGTATTTCCGTCTTAGTACGAGCTCTCCCTAACGTTCTCGCAGTTGTGGGCCTATGTATGATCCGACGAGGGATGTGTATCATCTGTTCTATCAATGGCACCCGCAGCACATAAATTGGGGCAACATATCATGGGGATACGCGACGTCCAAAGATAATATGGTTACTTGGGAGGATCATGTAAGTCCGCTTCTGGCACAGGGTGTTGTACGTAGCTGACGTTGCATGATAGAACGGCTGGCAAGACTCCGAAGCGCTCGCCATGGGCCCGAGCGGCGATGGCAGAACCTCACCGACAGACCCATTGACCTCGTCCAACTACAATGGTCTCGGCATCTTCTCCGGCACAGCCCAGCCAGTCAATATGCAGGGAGAGCAAGATGGCACCCTCCTCCTCTTCTATACGTCGGTATCGTACCTTCCCACGTCCTGGGCTGCCTTTTACGCGCCGTACACGGAGACTCAGAGTCTAGCCACGAGCGTCGATGGCGGAAAGACGTTTCGGCAGTACGAAGGCAATCCAATCATCAACGCCACGACCAATACTGCGCCCATGGACTGGAATGTGACGGGCTTCCGTGATCCCTTCTTTGAGCCGTGGCCTGCACTCGACGCTTTGCTAGATGTCGACGAGCCGCACTACTACGCTGTCTTCGGGTCTGGCATCAAGGGTGTCGGACCACGTATGCCGCTCTGGACTGCTCCGGCTAGCGATCTGACATCCTGGTCATTCTTGGGTGCGCTGTGGGAACCTGCAGACAACACGACCTTAGGGCCGATCTTGTCGACAGGAACTTATGGTTTCAACTTTGAGGTTTCTGGTTTCTTCTCGCTACCTGACAGTAATGGAGATTTGCATTACTTCGTCAATATGGGCACGGAAGGTACGTCGCCTCTGCAAAACCCCTTGTACGTCTGAGACATCTGCTGACGGGTTATGCTCACCGTCATTCAGGTGGCAATGTATCGTTCCATGAGAGTGCGCATTGGGCGTTGTGGAATGAGGGCAACGTGTAAGTGGTCAAATTAAGAAGTTCGGCACTATGCTAACGTGCTGCCAGAACTCGCCGCGACAACGGCAGCGTTGCCTTCGAGCCGATCGCCGGTGGTGCAGGTGATTGGGGCCTATCGTACGCTCTCACCAGCTTCAACGACACGAAGAACAACCGCCGTGTGCAATGGGCGTGGGCTCCGGAAGATCTACTTGGTAATGGCGGGCTCTTCAGTGCTTCTCAGCAGGGCTTCCAGGGCAGTCTAACTTTGCCACGAGAGCTCTTCGTTCATGAAGTGGATGGCGTGCTGAATGCAAACAGCGCCGTGTCAGACGCCAAGGAGGCCGTCTTGACGCCAGATGCGAATGGTGCCTTCACTGCTCGCACGCTCGGTGTCCGCCCTCTGCCGGATGTGGTCGCGGGCATCACCAAAGATTCCACACACCAGTCGTACAACAAAGGCGAGTACACTACGTCTGTCATCCTGCAAGAGCAAGGGTCAGCACATATGGAGCTGAAGACGACCATCAACTCCACCATCGGCGCCGCAGGTGTCATCGTCGCTGCATCGCCAGACATGACGGAGTACACAACGATCATGTACGAGCCTTTAAACAGCACCATCTTGGTGGAGCGTCTGCACAGCTCGACGATCATCGGCTTCGCGAACGTCACGGTGACAGGCTACTTCAGCCCTTACACCATCCAGACTAGCTCGGGCACGCAGTTGGAAACCATCACTATGGATGTCTTCGTCGATGGCTCGATTGTTGAAATATATGTCAACGAGCGGTTCGCACTGACTACGAGGATCTACCCATCGATGGAGTGCAGCACCGGATTCGGTGTATATGTGGCGGACGGAGGAAGTGCGTCGTTCGAGACAATTGAGGCATGGACTAACACAGCGAACGTCTGGCCTCAGCGCCCTGCTAATAGTAGCTCACCGCTACTGTGGGACACTGCGGCAGAGACCAACAACTACACCTGGTTAGTGAGCTTGCCATATGATCCTGATATATGCTAACATGATGTAGGTGGTCTGGAAACTGATCGAGGTTGTGATCTGCTCATGGGTATAATAGATATTCCGCATGAAACATCATTGACATCATTCATCGTCGGCCAGGTGAAGACACGGTCGATAGATCATCCTCATACGTGAAAACATCGCCATGAAATATAGTATGTGCAGCATTACGACGTTGTATCTCCCCGAAAGAAACGCAGACGCAGAAAACCAAATCGCCTCTTCTTCCCATCAACATGGCCCGGCCGACGATCAGGATAGCCATCAAGCTCGGCTTGCTTGTTCGTTATGCTCATCTCATCGAAATCGAAGGGTACCGGCCATTTGTGCAGGGGTATCTCGCCGAGCTTCGTGCCGTCAGATGCAATAGAGTAGTACGTTGGCGTGGCCTTTCGCCGCCTGTGGTCGCTTGTCTCGAGCGGTGGCTTGATCCGATATGCCACTGGAGGCGTGCATCCATCTGGAGAACTGCTGTGCAGCTGCACTTTCGATGCCTTAGCCACGTCCGCCGATCTTGTGATCTCTTGTGGACTTGCTTTGAGAACATGATGCGGCTGCTGGTATGGGTTCGTCATGACCAACGAATTGTCGCAACACCGTTCTGTGAGTCTCCCTACCGATGCAGTCGTCTGTTCTGCGCTCGGAGCCTTTGAGTTGTTTCGCGACGCTTCCGAAGAAACAGGCTTTCTTTTGCGCTCTCCAGGCTTCACCATGGCAATCTGCGAAGGCTTGGATGAGTCCGCGATTACCACCCTAGCGAGCACGGGTCCTTGGATTCTACGGTGCTTCCGCCGCCGCTTGGGCTCATCGTTGGCGTCAGACAGCTCCCTCAGCTGCAAAGCCAAGCTGGATTTTGCCACTGGTGCTGTCCGCAGTTGTGTCATCCGAAGGAAGAGCTGACGCAAAGCACAACAGGTGTCCAAGCGAGACGAGTCCGAGAGATCAGTCAACGACTCGTAGTTTAGCTTTACACCGCCCTTCTCGCGACCCAGGAAGGTGGAGATGATGTTCACAAGGCCGGTGTTGAGTTTGAGTAATACCTCTGCCAGAGATGTTTGAGCAATTACTATACTCCTGGTCAGCAATAAATACGGCTGCGAGCTGAAAAAACAAGCGTACTGTCGCCGACGGCGAACTGATCGCCTGCGATTTGAACATTCTGCAAATATTCTCGGCCAATATCTTCTTGTCCTTGCCGAAGGCTTCTCGCCAAACGAAGCTCTCCAGCATTGAGACTGTCGTTCGATTTAGACCGCTGTTTCCGTTTGCGTTTCTCTCGGAACTGCTTGAATACATCTAGACCGCTTGAGAAGGATGCGACTATTGAGAGCACGCAGCTAGACACGTTGGTTTGTGCCATGTCGTGGTACTTTTGACAGAAGATCAGGACCGATCTGGATCATATCCTCAGGAACGTGTCCAGCAGAACCCCACCTGGCTACCGATGCGCTGGCCTTGTGTGACTCTTCATGGTCGAGGGTATGCACACCCTGGCTCGATTTCGCTGTGGGAACTACAAGAAGGCAGCAGGTGAGGCTGCCGAAGCGCCTTTATGCTGGTCAATATTGATAAGTATGCACCTCTGTCGAATGACAAGCCTGTTACTGCAGGTCGGCAAAGCTATAGTGCAGCAATTGGTCGTGAGGTGCAGCTCATTGTGACTGTTCCTGTACGGCCCGTTGTCCAGATCTCTACCGAGGTGGCGCTAAGATGCACTGCCGTCCGTGCGTCGCGAGGAAGGACATGGACGACTATTTCACGTGATAAGGACGAGTTATGGTCGAAGTTCCTCATCGTTTTGCTCAGTCCCACGAAGCAGTTTTGCACCAAATTCGTAGAACGATCGACCTTGAGACAGTAAGTCCCCTGGCGACGACTCTTCAAGATCCCGCATGCTTGGCGATCTGTTGTCAAAACTGTCCAACACCTAGGAAAAGATAAAGACTGCCGTATCGATATGAGAGTATATGGCAGCTAAAGTGACAAGTATGCATGCACTCTGTAATCAGCTATGTACAGACCCCAATGTAGCTGGCATTTTCTGTACGCTGCCGCTGTCACTAAAGCGAAGGATGTCGTCGAGCACTGAACCAAACGCATGCGATGCTGAAAGGGGTATAGAAGGATCCGCCAGGCCAAGAGATGGGCCAGTACGTCGTCAAAGTGTGTCGTAAGATCGTGTGTAAATGGTTGCGGCTTTGATTGGTACTCTCGAGTGCGCAAACGATGGTTGCCGTATCAAGCCAGCGGGCGGCTCTTCTGTCTTCGGTGGAACAAGTTCCGAATACTGAGCGTTCGACTGCTCTTCGAAGGCTGACTCGATGCAGGAGATGCTGCATCACTAGCTGCGACGCTGGACTTGGCGGGCGTGGCACCATTTGTCACTCGAGTATCGTGACTGCGCATGCTGGCAGCGCTGGGTGTCAGCGGCTCGTCCGCGCGCGGGAAGAGGCCTAGTCGTGAGGGTGGTCGAGGCGACTCCACGGCTGACGGCGCTGTGGGTATTGCTGTTGTTCCTGTCGGCGCAAAGGCTGGTTTGGCAAGGGTGGTTCTTGGAGATGCGTTTTGGTTGGAACCTTTACGGTCTGTGCCGGATGAATACGCGGAGTCCGTTGGTGGGACTGGGAAAGTCATGGCGTCGGTAGACCCGCGGTCTGCATGGATCGTGGTCGGGTTCATGCGATTAAAAGCTTGTGTATCCACGGGTGTCGGAATATGCTTGAGGCGGTGGGAGATGCGGCGAGCAAAACCGGTACTATGTCCATGTTAGTCTATACTCGTCGAATCGGGGTAGATAAATGTCGGACTGACCTAGCGACCGAGTCTTTCCTCGAACTTGGTGGGCCATCACTGGTGATCGCCTTGTCCAGTCCACGACTACTAGGCCGGCTCTTCGCATCTCTAGTGTTCGTGGGACCAGTGAGGATGACAGCGGCGCCATGGCTCTTCGACCTGGCAGGCTGCTCACTCGGCACAGTACTTCTCATCAACTCATCCGCACCTTGACTTCGCGCGCGAGCCGCCCTGCCATGAAACAGCCAACTTTCGCTGCTGCCATTTGCCACCACGGGTTTCTTGAGCTCAGGCGGATTACTACGTAATGGTCCAGAGTGCTTCAAGAACTCCGCCAGCTCGGTAGTGTTCGTGTCTCTCGACATGCGTGCATCTCTCGGTGCGCCAGCCGTCCGAGGTCGCGGCGGAGTTTCGGTGGGTAGAGTGGACGCTCGTCTTGTACCCGGAGCCGGCGATTGCGGTGACTGGCGAGGCGACTCGTAGCGCTGTGCGAATGGGACAGGATGCATCTTCGGTGATGCCAGCCGCGATGCGCCGGCGGCAGTATCAGGCTCTCTAGGCAGCGGCTTGTTCAGCGCAAGTGCGATACTGGGCATGGGGTCCGCACTGTCGCGTGCGAACTTTGACCGCAGTGCCGGCGACGCTGGCATTGACTTGGTAGACCTTGAAGAAGACTTCGGTCTATTATCCGGCGCATTGCGTCTGCTTGCGGCAGCGGCCAGCTTCGACATCTCGCCAATCACCGTTCCAAGCTGGACCAGATTCTCGCCTAAATTGCTGCCCTTTGCTTGCAGGTCTTTGAGATACTTCGCCCAGCCTTGCTCGTTTCCGCGCATGGCGCCGAAGACCTCTGCTATCCCGCTGTTCTCGCGTGGCCACTGTTCTTTGATGGCGTTCAGATACTTGCCTAGCTCGTGTGTGGCCTGTATGCCTTTCCGTACATCCATCAATGCTGCGTTCATAGCCTTGGCTGTGCGATCGATGATTTTCTCGATCTTGTCGTTGCCGTCCAATAGCTGCGTACGGAACTTTTTGTCGTCGAGCATGGTGTTGAAGACGTCTATATGCTCCATTGGCAACTTCAAATGTCGTATTCGCTCCTCGATGTCGGTAATCGCAAACCGAAAGTCTTCCGACGTGCGCTCCAGGAAAGTGTCGACCTCGTTGACATGCGTCTGCAATATCTTGACGACCTCCTCGTTGGACTTGGCCTGTCCCTGTTGCAACAAGTGCATGCCGAACACAATCTGCGCCATGAGTTTGAGCAAAGGGTGGTGCCGTGCGCTTGGCTTCTGCTTCCAGCGGGTCGTCCAGGAATCGTCATACTGGTGCGCCTCGAGCAGCTTGTGCCGTCGTGCCTCTGCGTCGAAGCTGGCAGCCTCAGAGCTGTCGTCTCCTTCCGTAGACTCGAGTATGGACTCCTCGAAAGCGCCCTGCAATGATGGCACAGGGTGCACCGGAGGCTCCATGACAGACTCGACATCGTCGTCGTCCTCGCCTGTGTCTGGCTCATGCCCGGACAAGGAGTGGTACTCCTCCTCATCGCTCTCGCTAACCTGCGCCAATGCCATATCTGCTCCTATCCTACACTCAGCGCAACTCCTCCGCCACCACCGCCGTCGTGATGCTCAGTGCCGGCAGCAGTTTGACAGGAGCCGAGTTTCAGGGTGAACCTGCAAGAAGACTTGCCCTGCAGACCGGCGGAGGAGCTCAGCTCAGCTAAATCTGGGATAAGGGCATTACGGCTGTTATATGCTGTTTCTGCCCATGATTGCGGATGAAGGGATGCGGGAACGTAGTCACAGAGTAGATATGTACAAGAAACAACTACGAAACAAGAGAGTAAGATGTTGTTATACAGCTCGATGTTACAGACGGTGGGACAGCAGAAAGTCGCTGGAGGATGTGCTTCAGGGTTTAGAAGCCGCACAGCTCGTCGAGATGTCAAAGCGCGGGCTTGTGCCCCCGAAGGCTCCGCGACGGCCGCGACGGAGACGAGACGTGCTAACTGTATGAGGCCTTAGCGGTACTACTCTAATGTCGAGCGCATTTCCTTTTTGTTCCCTCTTCGCTGCGCTTTCCATCACAACGCGTGCAGAATGATCATTGCCAACGCGCGCAGCAACAGAGAATATTCACGACTCCGTGCGACTGATGGCCAGAGGTTAGCATCACGACGATCACGACGCGCATTGGGACGGCGCGCATTATCAAGGGGTGGTGAAACGGCCAGCCTCAGGGAGAAGCTCCATCGGCCACGGCCTCCGCATTGCGATCGACATATATCACGGGACCACAAATCAGAACCTCCACTTGTCTGTCGAGATGGAAGGCACGACGGCCATGTCAGTTGCCTCACCGGCACAACGACAGACACCTGGTGGCGGCTCATCTTCAGAACCAAAAATCCAACATAGCTTCGACGGCGACGTTAAGGTACTAAACAGTACTTTCGATTGCCGTATGGAAATCCGAAAGACCTTGGGCAACCTTCAACAATTGCTGCAGCGATTGGAAGGTCGAAATGTTCAGGTTGCAGCAGAGATCAAGCTCCGCATCGCTGGCCCGGATCCTAAGGAACACGTATATAGTGTAACCATTCATGACCCAACACTGGATGTTTCGACATTCGAGAAACAATTCCCTTCTGCGTCGAAGAAGGATGCTCCTGCTCACACCAATGGCTCATCCGGGAAACGCAAGTCACGCGACGGTGGCGACGACGACGACGATGATGTGATCGAGGTTCAACCTTTTAAACGCGCGCGCACCACGGCTGAAGATGGTACGATCTTCACTTCATCCAATCGGGACACGGACGGCCTTCTGAAAGACATCTTGTCGATCCTCAAACAGCGCAGCTCGTCGGATCCGTTGGACTTCATGAAGAAGTGGCATGGCGAGTGGGTCAAGCAAGGCGGCTGGCTGTTTGACACTGTAAACAAAGCCGAGAAGCTTGCCAATGACAATCATGCCAGCGTTTACACGCGAATGGGTAACGTACAAGATGTACTTGGGCAAAGCATGAATGCTGCCTCTGCATCAACGATGGCAGAGCTGAACAATATCTCCAAACTCATCCCATGGCTTGAAGCTTGTCGGAAAAGTGCAGCTGACAAGGCGCAAGCAAGGGAGGAGAAATGGCGGACGAGTTCTGCGACGTTTCATGATCAGTCGAGAAGGGAGAGGGAGACTGCTGAGGAGCGGATGGAAGCTGAGTTGGCTAAGCAGAGGGTTCTGCTTGAGAAAATCGCTAGGGCGAGTGGGGTAGAGATGAAGGAGGAACCGGAGGAGACGCCTGGTAGAGACCAAGAGGAGAGGCAAATGAGTCTCGGAGCGCAGTTGCGAGATGAATTGGCAGAGTATGGTAGTCGGGTTGCGGGCGAGCGGAATGCTGTGGCGGTGGTAGGAGAGGTGGAAGGAGGTCCGGCAACAGGAGCAGGGCATGAGAAGCGGAAAGAAACTATTAGCATCGACGATGACGATTGAACGTTGACGGAAAGCCATGTTCGCAAGCCAGAAGAAGTTCAGTCGGCAGATGATATCAGTCCCTACCATCCTCGCCACCGCACCCAGACGTCCACAATCTTCTCCGGGTTCGCTGTATCCGAGTCGACGACCAGGTACCACCCCATGTTGACCCCGGCAATGCAAGCGTGGTTAGGCCATACCAGTAACTTCTCGCCAATTTCGAGGTGGCGAATGTGCTCCATGGAGCCTTCCCAGCTCAAGATCCCGTGCTCCTGGCTGATGCGGCCAACGATCCACCCGGTCTTTGAGCCTTCCGGATCGTAGTGTGCGCCGGAAGCTTGTGGCCACGGGGAGACTACACCCCAGCCTTCGTAGCTATTCGCCCATGTATCAGTTGCACGGGTCTCCGAGGCCTCCGAGACAGATGATGCTTGAACTTACCTCTTGCAAGGGTCCCGCCCAAGCACAATGGAACCCGCGGCGCTGTGCAGTGGTCAGCTATCTGTATGAGGGAGCAGTGATGATGAGGGAGGTATTTGATCGCCACCTTAGAAGTGAGCTGAACCTTGAGGGGATCGTTCCACTCACATTAGCGCTTCTGGCTTCTCAGTCCGATCTGGGTAGAGGCTAGCAACTTCAACGAGCATCCTCAGACCCAGATCGGAAAAGGACAGAAGACTCTTTGTAGGATCATTAGGCGATTGTTTTGGTCGGGCACGAGTGGCGAGCTGCTGCATGTCCATGACTGGGTAAACTCCAGCATGCAATTCGACAGCGAACGATCGATTGATTTTGTCAATTATAGCACGATATTCTTCCGCGCCTTCTGTGTCTTCGAGAAGGTTTTGCACGGAGGTAGCAGTAGGCGTGGCGCCTAGAGACAACACCACCTTCTGTGCGTTGGGATTGCTGGTCTCGTGCGCCCCAGCAACCTTGAGAAACTCGATGGCTCCTTCTTCTAAACCTTGAAGCTCATGTGCCATGTGCTTCAACGCTTCGCCTGGAGAGCTGACCGCATATGAGTGGCCCATATGCGTATAAACGCCTGCCAACCGAACGTGTTCCGACGCCTTCACGGCATACGCTACGTCGGCGAGCTGGGCGGAATGAGCAGCAACGCCCTCTCGGTGGTAGCCAACGTCGATGTTCATCCACACGGGTATCTGGCCTGGCCAATCCGTGGCACTGCTATCGAGAAACTTGATGTGGGCTGGATGATCTACAAACAATCCAATGGTGCCTTCGCCAAGCATACGCGCTACGACGGCCAGCCTAGGCAAAGCGGATGGCGAAACAGGGAGCCCGTAGACGATGTTGACGTCTTTTCCTTGGGCTATGCATTCGAGCAGCCATGGCAGAAGATTTTCAATCTACTCCCAGCCAATCAGCCATTCTCGACAGTTTAAAGGGCATTGTCAACAGATATCGCCATTCGTACCTCTGCGACAGTCGAAGCGACCAATTTGATAGACTGCGTCTCAGACCCTACTTGTAGCTTCGTGAGCTGCGTAGTCTGTCGGCAGGTCAGTGGCGCACTCCATGACTAGAGGCGTATATGTCAAGACGTACCTTGTGCGTCTTTACATGCGCTCGAAAACCGACACCGAGTTTGCTTGTCGTCTCAAGCATGAGTCTGCAATTACGCTTGACGACCGCAAGGTCAATGAAGGCCGCAGGCGCTTGCACATCTGCGATCTCCTTGCCGAGGAACTGCAGTTTGAGGGCTGCTTCGGATGTACTGGGATACAGTAGGGGTGCAGGCAATGCCATTGCGTTGGTTGCGGTGTTGTGCTCTTGAGACCGCTTGCTCGAGGCTAATAATGCTTTATTAATTCTCCCGCGGACGATCGAATATCTGAGATCAACTGCGCTCTTCTCACTGCAATTCTCGTGGGTTCTACGAAAGGATGAACTGCACAATTCCTTCACTTCAACACTCTCAGCGATAACGGCTGCTGACTCATATCGTCCTTGCGGGCCGCACCGTATACTTCCGTCGAGGTTCAGCAACTTGAATTCACTTGAAGACACCTCGAAGTCGTCGGATAGGTACTCCAGCAGTTACAGAAGCAAAACTCTTTCGATATGGACAGCAACAAACGAAAGGCAGAACACAGCGATGGCCGTGACGATAAGCGTCAGAAGGTTCGCCACCCCCAGTCATCGAGCCAAGCAATAGCAATTCATTAACAGCAGTTGCAGGCTGGGAAGGCCAACACGCGCGGCGGCAAGAAGCAATGGCAAGTACCACGCAACAACCACGGAGCGGTACAGGCAAAGGCCATACAGCCAGGTGACAGTGGTATTTGGGCAACTTGCGCCAAAGGAAGGGAGGTCAAGTGTGTTGGCGAGCTGCGCGACCTCTTCTCTGACTACGCCGATTTACTTTACGGCTCAGCGCTCGACGTTGGCGACGATGCTGGCGAGGACTCGAAAGATGTCGACATCGAAAGCGAGATCAAAGCCGAGGTGGAAGGCATTCAGAAACCGTCCGCGGTGCAGCTCTTCACTTCTGTCCGCCTGAACATGCAATGTGGTATGCTACTGCCTCGTTACCATACTACAAGCTTCTAGCTAACGCAATGGCAGTTGTGTTCTTCAAGACTGTCAGCCCCATCGAGCCAGTCTCGTTTGTGAAGAAGATGTGCGAGGATGCTGCAAACAACTCGGCGCTGAAGCACACGAAGACTGTCAAACGTCTGTGCCCGATGACATTGATGGGACAGGCTACAGAAGAGGGTCTGACCAAGACCGCGGCACAAGTACTTGCGCCGCACTTCCATCAGCAGCCTGTCAGCAGCAAAAAGGTAAACCAGCCGATCTTCGAGATGCATCTTTAGCACTGCGGCACAGCGATGCTGACCCTTGCATAGTATGCGATCCGGCCAAATCTCCGAAATCACACCACCCTCAAGCGTGATGCTGTAATCAAGCAGATTGCGGCGATGGTCGGTCCAGGTCACGTCGTGGACCTCAAGAATTACGAGCTGCTGATCATCGTGGAGATCTACCAGGTATGATCGAACAAGTACAACTACTGTTGATGTCCTGCTGACGCTCGCCAGAACATTTGCGGTATCAGTGTGGTCGACGACAGCTTCGAGAGACTGAAGCGGTTCAACTTGGCCGAGATCTTCGACCCTACGCCTAAGGAAAGCCCACAAGAATCTCACACCACCCCGGACACTCAATCCGAGGCCGCCACTGACGAGAATCTCGCTATCGTGGAGCCAGACGCGCGTAAAGCACTCGCTTGATGCGGGATTCACACGACACGCCAACGCCCTCGAGTGCTCGGTATGCACAACGAAAATGCTCTTGCTGGGCCGTGTGGCAGCAATACCTCAAGCTGGAAATACGCCCGACAGCGTTTGTCCAGTCGCCGTCAGAAGCCGCCACCATACCACGCCAAGCCGATGCGGTGGCATCGCAAAGCGCTAACTCAATCTCGTCCGACAGTAGCGCAAGATCTGCCCCCGTCCCGAACCCAGAATCTCGGGATCCTGAAGACGCCTTCTAGAAGACGTGGATCCCGTCAAACCAGTTCCCCGGGCCAGATCTTGTAACCTTCAAGATGTGTTGGGATTGTGCAACATGAGCCTTCAATACACGCGATTCGCCATGTCAGCCCGGAGTTCTGCCTCTTGCGACGCAAAAATGAGCAGGAATCCCACCACTACTGCGGCGAAGGAGGCATGATTTAGTGCATTCCCTCTTTCCCTCAAAAAGTGCCTCGGTCTCCACAATATGTGGAAAATGCCGCATCCACACCTCGCGCATGAAGCGATGAAACAGCTTATACGCGAAGCGCTAACCAAGATAACACAACGCACGTCTCTTACAAGGATGCGTCAATCTATGCAGCCGCTCGAGTTGTGCGCGGAAGCCGCGTGACGAAGCGTGGTCGCCAGGATGATAGGCTGCAAGCCATAACTTAGCAAGTTAGCGGTCTGGGAGCTGCGGCCGGAGCTGCAGTTTAGCGAAGACCTAACCGAGACGAGACTTTCTTCGCTTCCACTGGAGTCTCATGTTCCGGACGTTCTTCCAAATGACGAAAAAGCGCAACGGCAGTCGAGATTTGAGATTACCCGCCTCACCAACGCCATGGCTCCAAGTCATGCAGGCATAGATGGTTCATCGTACTCTCCTACGCCGCTGACACGCACACCGACATGCCAGCGAGAGGGATCCATGACGAGACGAGGTGGCGCCCGTGTATGAGGCAGACTCGCCAATTCATAGGTCTAGCAGCCCGCCCTTCAAGCACATCTACTTACCGGCCTTCTTCGGACATATGAATTGGAAAGCCACATCATGCAGAGAGTCGCGTCCTTGAGCAGCCGCTGTTGATGACTATGGAGGACGCAGTTTCCCATTCTAGAACGCCGGACTTGACGAGCATACATATATCGCTGTTGATCGACTCGTGCCTCATCATATCTGACGCAGTCGACCATCATGCCTAGCAATCCACCACGTTCGCCTGAGCCATCTGCGTTGCAAAGGGCAGCGGCCAACGCTTTGCAGTCCAGGTCCGTTAAAGTTGAAAGACTGGATGGCTATCTATTCCGGACATATCGTTTGACTACGGGAAAGGGCTTCTTCTACATCCTCCGGTGTCGACCATCTCACAGTGTCAGATTACTGCGACACGAAGAAGACCGCCTGGAAACGGAGGCTAGTGCACTCCAACTGCTCAATACACGGATAGAGGGATTCAGTGCCCGGCTCATCGAGTATCACTCTACGACCATACCTATAGGGAGCAGGTACCTTATCAGCGGGCCCTTCGGAGGCGCCGTACTCGCGGATGTCGAGTCGTCGCTATCTCGCCAGGCCTTTGCCAACACTGATCGAAGTCTCGGGCAGTATGTGCGCGGCGTCTCAGCTGTGACGGGCACCACATTTGGACCTATTCGACAAGCTCCTGGTATTGGGTCCCAGTCGTGGGCAAGGGTGTTTGCCAGCATGCTCGAAAGCATCATGCGGGACGGCGAAGATGCTTTACTCAATCTGCCCTACGATAGCATGAGAGACATGGTACGAAGACATCGAATCTCGTTGGACCAGATTACACAGCCCAGGCTCGTGCTACTGGAGCTTTCTGCGGATGAGAACGTTGTGGTGGACGTGAAGAACAACCGTGTCACTGGTCTTCTCGACTACTCGACCGCATTATGGGGCGATCCATACTTGTCGGATTGCTGGTACAAACCCACTGCCAGTTTTGCTGAGGGCTTCGGCAAGTTGCCAAATGGCGATGCAGATGAGCGAATACGACAGTATCTGTACGTTACAACTCGACACCGTTCCAGTCCAAGACTCTTACTAACAGTGTATCTCAGATACGTCCTCTACCACTCGCTGTTAGCAGTGGTGAGACACAGCTACCGACCATCAGAAGACAGCGATGATCTCGACGCACGAAGAGATCTCACGACTGCGATCCGACAGCTGACAGCCCTCGTCCGATGATGAGCGACTCATGTGGCTTGAGTCTCCACCTGCAAGCCCAGCGCCACCGGAACCAAAGCTGTGGGGCTGCATGGCACTCACGCGTTCCACGGCATGCATGCGAGCGGCCGGCGATGATGCATGCTGACCGGAATAAACCTCCTGCTTACACAAGAAGCGAGTCTGCATGCTCGTCCGCCGTATTATCGAGAGCATACGCTCGGCCTCCGTCATCAGTGGACGCCTTAAGAAACTCGAAGTGAGCGGCAGTTCCAGTGCCAATTCGGCTTTGCGATTGCCGGGATTTTGCGAAGAATTAGCATTGTAACAAAGCCTATTATGCAACAGCTAGCATTAATATAGCATGGCGTCTCCATCGGATAATCGAACGCTCCAGACCCCGCTACACATACTGCTACTCCGATACATACCTTCCATCGCCGTACAAAGGACGTGCCTGTGAGTGCCGGACGAGGCCTTGTGCACATGCTGGACTGTTGGGGATCAGTCTCGGTGAAGAAGGTCGGCAGGCGGTGGTCACTTTCACCATGTAGATGGAGATGAGAGCAACGGTTGGGTCGCGAGCCAGGCAGCTTTCTGTCGTGTGCCCAAGTTCTTGTGCAGACTCGGAGTACCACCGAGGCAGCGGAATAGCCAAGACCAGGAGTCGACCGACCATGTGAATCGCTTAGCCATAGCGAAAGTAGGATCAATCTCTCTTACACTTGCTGTAAGTACAGGAGCTCGGCATGAGACCAATGAGCTGGCAGGTACGACGTTATGTGTGACTGGCCACATCTCGGTCGTATCCCATGCAAGCAGAGTAATCGTGGCATGCTTTGCATGATCTCCTGGAGGCAACCCAAACCAGAAGGCAACCCAAACCAGAAGGAACGCGAAGTGAAAGCTTGGCGCGACCGACATCAAAGTTGTTGGTGTCTTGGACCTCACAGTGTGGTCACTATCATATAGGACCATGCCTTTCGTAGCAAGTGGTACGGAGTACCTCTTCTCTAATGCTGTCCATAAGTTCAGCGAAGAGCACACTACAACTACCTTCGAACAAAGATCGTGTCCAACATCAGCGAAATGTGTCCATTATTAGGTATCCTAAGATTCACTAGACATGATCAGTGAACGCAAGTGGCGATGTGCACATGCAATTAGGTCGTCGTTGGTGGCGTGTGAAAGCACTTTCTTTGTTTGCAGTTGAGTTGATGCCACCTTTGCTTGCGCTGGACCCTTTTTCTGGACCCTCCATTAACAAGCACTCTTCTTGAGCTTCTCGAGTCCTTAATATCACAACCATCACACCTTCTCCAACCACGATCATACACAGAACAGTATGAGATACAACACACTGGGCCTTGCTGGCCTCGCCGCGCTGGCTGCGGCAAGCGACGTCCACGACCTCACCAACGAGTCCTTCGAACCCTTCGTCAACGATCATGGTCTCGTGCTTGCAGAATGTACGTATGAACATTTGCTATACCCTCTCAATCACTGCGTGGGACTCGATGGCAACGGACGGGCGTGGAGGCTGGGTGTGGGCACAGATGGCGACAACGAAGGAGAAATAATTCTAGCAAGGCACAACAATGCTATGTGGTGGATTGCAGAGGCTGGGACAGAGATATGGTAAGAGTATGCTGACAGCGTCGTCCTAGTCTTTGCACCATGGTGTGGCCATTGCAAGGCTCTCGCGCCCGAATATGAGGAAGCCGCCACCGAGCTCAAGGCCAAGGACATTGCCCTGGCCAAGATCGATTGTACAGCTGAGCAAGAGCTCTGCCAGTCCTTTGGCGTTGAGGGATACCCAACTCTGAAGGTCTTCCGTGGTCCAGAGAACATCCAACCCTACTCCGGCCCACGAAAGGCACAAGCTATTGTCTCCTATATGACCAAGCAATCCCTCCCATCGGTATCTCTCCTACAGAGCTCGGACGCGCTTGAGGAGTTCAAGACGGCGGACAAGGTTGTGCTGGTAGGCTACTTCAGCAAAGACGACAAGACGAGCAACGCCACATTCGAGGAGCTCGCAGATGAGCTTCGGGACAGCTTCTTGTTCGGTGCGACAGATGATGCGGCGTTGGCGAAGGCCGAGGGTGTGACCCAGCCGGCTGTTGTGCTGTACAAGACGTTTGACGAGGGCAAGAACACGTTCGAGGAGGGCTTCACCAAGGACAAGCTGGCCGAGTTCGCCAAGACCGCGTCGACACCACTTATTGGTGAGGTCGGACCGGAGACATACGCTGGCTACATGGCTGTGAGTATTACGGCGATTGAGTAGAAGTGCACTGCTGACACGATCCAGGCCGGTATCCCGCTCGCATACATCTTCGCCGAGACCCAAGAAGAGCGCGACTCGCTCGCCAAGACCCTCAGGCCCGTTGCTGAGAAGGTGAAGGGCAAGCTCAACTTCGCCACCATCGACGCCAAGGCGTTCGGTCAACACGCTGGCAACTTGAACCTCGAGGTCGGCACATGGCCTGCGTTCGCCATCCAGGACACGCAGAAGAACCAGAAGTTCCCGTTCACCAGCCAAGGCTCAGCATCTGACCTCACCGAGAAGAAGATTGGCAAGTTCGTCGATGACTTCGTCTCCGGCGCCGTTGAGCCGAGCGTCAAGAGTGAGCCCATCCCAGAGAAGCAGGAGGGTCCGGTTACCGTCGTGGTCGCGAAGAACTACCAGGATGTTGTCATCGACAACGACAAGGATGTGCTCCTCGAGTTCTACGCGCCGTGGTGCGGACACTGCAAAGCATTGGCACCCAAGTACGACGAGCTGGCAGGCATGTTCAAGTCGCACAGCGACAAGGTGACCATCGCCAAGGTCGATGCTACCCTCAACGACGTTCCCGACGAGATCCAGGGGTTCCCAACCATCAAGCTCTTCAAGGCCGGCTCCAAGGACGCACCAGTTGACTACTCTGGCTCGCGCACCGTTGAAGACCTGGCAGCTTTCATCCGCGATAACGGCAGCTTCAAGATCGATGTCACTGGTGCCTCGACTGAGAGCGCCGAGGGTGTTGAGACTGATCACATGCCCAAACAAGCCCCGGCTGCCACTGAGAAGGCTTCGTCAGTCGCTTCCGATGCGTCGTCAGGCGCGGCTGGTGCTGTCAAGTCCAAGATCTCCGAGGCCGCGCAGGTGGTCAAGGGTGCGATGCTTGAGGACGAGGATGTCGAGGATCACGACGAGTTGTAGGGAGCTCGGGAGTTCTTTTTACCTCAGTTATGGCTCCTCCATGATTTCATGTGACGAGGTGGTATGATTAGACGGCATACTTAGCAGGTATGGAGTTAAATGGCGTTCGGTCTGCTTCCAAGCTCATTATGCACCAACATGGGGCTAATGTTACTTCTTGTTGCACTGTGATATAGTGTGGTTCGCCTACAAATTCGATAAGGTAGTGCTGTGCCGAAATTCTTTGACTGTGAGTCGGCACTGATAAAGATTACTGCTGACTTCGCCTCACCGCACATCAGCAGCCAAAGGTGGATGGCGTAGCCTCCAGACTGCACCCTCGATACCGACAGCCTCTGCTACGCTGACCCAAGGTCTATCAATCTTCAAGCTGTTCTCGGGTTCATCGCCGCCAGAGTACACATCCTCAAGATACGCCCACTCTGGCGCATCGAAGCTTCCTCTCACGATGGCGATGGGCTGATCCGTCAGCGCCGCCATCTGGCTTTCGGAGAGCGGTGTTACGAGCTGTAAAGTCTTGCTCTGCGAACCAATTGCACGCACAAGTGCAACCCCAACGCACTCGCTGTATCGCGGGTCTAGTGGAACGCTCGCCCCAGTGCCTGATGTAGGCATGCATGGTAGCCCATCCTGTGTGTGCTCAATAAGATCAAATAAATTTTTGCCGTATGCAGATGCAGAACTCCGTGTATAGCGTGCTACGCCGTACGCTCCATCTTGCTGTCTTGCGTCCACTCGTACGAGCGCTACTATCGAGCCATCGAGCACTTCAGAGAGGAAGTCGGGATGTGGATTAGTTCCGTACGATACCACTGCCTCAATACCTGCTTGTGGCCCGTCGTAAGCTACATGCCATGGTCGCCAACCAGCCATGGCATTGCCCGTCCATCGTGACACCTGATCTGCTTTCTTAGGCCGATGATGAAAATAGGCCATGGTTTGCATTGCCCTTGACTCAGCGGGCGTTCGAGACGTTGGCCTTACAGGCTGGCGACTCAAGTCGTGAAAGGTAGCATCAGAGCAAGAGACATGCAGCGCTTCGGTCACAGCCGGGTCGAGCGGATGGAGGATCACAATCTGAGTGACGCCGAGTGTTTGTGCCAAGTCCTGTAACACACTGGCACCGAGACCGCTGACCCACCCGCATGAGTTGACGACCAAGGGTAGGCGCCGATCAGCGTGCTGGACCAGATCTTGCGCGCAAGCCATGTAGTGCGCAGGATCGTCTTTGAAGCTCGTCGCGGCAATGGCGTGAGACCGCAGTAGCTTGTATTGTGACGACCGGGCTGAAGCTGGATGTGTAAAAGGAGGCCCAAAAACGGGTGCTGTGACTTCTACAAGTGATAGAAGGCCTGGTGGTCCGAACTCTGGTTGGCCTGGGTCGAGGTCGAGGTACAGTACTCTCCGTAACGAAGGCTTGCTCGTGAGAGTGTTGCACAGTATGCGGTTGAAGGTGGACTTGCCGGACGACTTACCGCCTATCGTCATAAACCGATTGAGACGGGCAGTGGACTCAGCATCTGTAGACAATCTTGATAATACGGCATCCGCGGCTTTGTCGATCTCAAGCGGCGTCACAGAGCGTTGCAGATCGTCGCTAGAGATGTTCTGCAGAGGCTGAAACGTGCGGTTGATGTCTTCTCTCGTCCAAATGTTACGAAAGAGTGGCGAGAGCCTGTCGAGGGTCCGGATGGTCGACTTGACATGGTGTAACTGTATTATTGTACGATTCCTCCGTCCCGTGATGACAGGTAGCGCTTGGGTGCTTGGTGCATACACTCGTTGGGCACCCATGTTTGGATGCATGACCGCGCCGTATACAGTGGCAACGCCTTCGAGTACTCGCAGATCATACTCTCCGACGCAGCACAAAGTCTCATCATTGCGTAAGGTGACAGTCAGACTGCCTGTCGTCTCGTCGGTCACGATAGCTCTCGCGAGTTGGCAAGTCGATAGTGCGAAATCTGAATTGGTGGCCAACCGAGGCGGCGGTGCTGTGACAATTTCGACATCCTCGGATTCGATCTCTGAGATCATGTCGTCGTGGTGTCCATCATACGGGACCTGAGCGAGAACCGTTGCGGCCGGTACTTGTACAGGCGTCTTCGGTGATAAAAGGACGTTCTTCGGTTGTTTCGCTAAACGAGCAGCTGCAAAGGCACTCAATTTGCCTATGTCTCGTCAGTATTCTGGTCTCCCATTTGACGATACAACTATTACCGTTGGGCTGACCGAACGCTTCTCGTGCCTTCCTTTTCGAAGCCATGATCAAAGTACAATGTGTTCAGCACCGCAGCCTACAAATTTTGACAGCAGGCTAGCTTGGATCCAGACCCTACATCAACGCTTACGAACTGCTTGGAGGTTGCAGGGAGTGCGATATTGAAGCAAGTTCGAGATTGCCTCTTTTAGAAGCTGAAGGTAAATTTCCTACACCGCCCACTTTTCTGCCGACTTCGACCTCAAGCGAGCAATGTTCGTTCAACCTTTAGTCAGAAACAATCATACAACTTCACAACCCGTAAAGCCCGTTCCGGCAACTGAGTCGCATGGCTAAAGCGGCTGGGAAGCCCGCGCCGCAGAAGAGAAGCAAATCGCCGTCTGCCAAAGCGAAGGAAGCACTCCCGAAAGCTCAATATAAAAGCAACGAGATTGTTGTCGACTCGGACTCGGACGAGGTGCCTGCAACGAGCAAGAGTGGGAAGAAGGAAACGAGCAAGCCTGCGCCAGCCGTAAAGCCGAAGGCTGAGGCAAATGTGAAAGTTGAGAAAAGTGTTACACCAGTTGCAATTAAGAAGGAGAGCTCGAGTTCAGAGTCGGACAGCAGTGATGAAGAGAGCTCAAGCGAGAACGAACTGCCAGCACTTGGGAAGAAAGTCGTGGCAGGTACGCCGGCAAACGGAGGTGTGCCGAAGGTCAATGGCGTGAAGAGAACAGCGTCGGAAGCAAGCTCGTCGAGCGAAGAGTCCGAGGGCGATAGCGAGGAGGAGAAGAAGGTTGTAGGGCCGGCAGCGAAGCGATCGAAGACGGAAGTAGGCACCACGAAACCGAAGGCCTCAGTTTCAAAAACCCATGTATCTGGAACCGAAGAGAACGCGTCTGGCCCATTGCCCGCGCAGCCTTACAACCCACCATCCGGCTACGTGCCCTTGGATCTCTCTGGCGTCACCTTCTCGAAAGCCTTTCTGTCTTCGTCACTGCAAGGCAAGCAGGTCTGGCACATCACAGCACCATCAGACGTATCGCTCGCCTCAATCAGTGAAGTGGCCCTCGACGCGATTGCTTCTGGTAAACCAGTGCTCAACCATAAAGGTACCGACTACATACTGAGCGAAGCGGACAAGACCAACACCAGCACGGTCGCGTTCGCACCCAGCAAAGACAGCTTCGCTCCACTCGAAAAACCAGTAAATTTGACGCTGCAATTGCAGCAGCACGTCACGCTCCCGAGTCTCAGCCACAGACAAGCAAGTCAACTCACGGGCTCGAATGCTGCCGCCAGCGTCGCGCAAGCCTCTGTCACTTCAGTCCGGCCGCAACCGAAAGGTCTGCGCATGCGATATAGGCCGCCTGGATATGGGACTGGTGACCCTGGTACTCTTGGGTCTGATTCGGAGACCGCTGAGGCTGAAGAGACTTCGAGATCGTTCCAATTCCCACGCGCACTCGGTGGTTCATCAGAGCTGCACGACCGGTCGACAACGCAAGAGCCGAACGGACCGGCATTGAAACCCAAGAAGAAGCGGAAAGAGAAGGCGAAAGATGCACCGACGAACGAGCACACTAATGGCACGAGTGGTGAAGCTGAAGCTTCGAAGCGAGATGATGCGACAGTCGTCAAGTCCGAGGAAATGGACGAGGACGTGAAGATGGCAGACGCTGATATGCCGCTGAAGCCCAGCAAGGAAGACAAGGCACGGCGGAAAGAGGAGAAGAGGTTGAAGAAGGAGGCGAAGATGAAGGCGAAGGCAGTGTAGAAATGTTCAAATGTACTTCATACTGACGATGGGTCCTCTCACGTCTCGACGCGGTGCTGAATTGCTGGCGCTGGCCTCATCGATTGTACTGCCGGGAAATGACAAGGTTGATGTCCTCATGACCTAGGTTCCATGTGTAGATCATTGGAGCCTTGTGCTGATTGAGTTCAGTTGTAGCGATCGTCGGCCCAAGGCCTGCCAAGACTTCGCGTTCGCCACTGTCCTTACCCTCCGCTACCTTCCCACGACGACGACGCCATCGAATGGCTACTTCACGAAGTCGCCAGGGCAGCTTGCATCTAGAGCAACGTCCTTGATGTGGTTCCATGCGCTAAAGAGCTGTCGTCGTTGTGCAACACGGCACGTCGGTTCGCTCACGCTCCTTCCATCTTCGTGTCATACGAGCTCCATGGTAGCACAGCATGCTCAGCGGTCCCACAACAATCTCCTTTGACGCTAACGAGTGCGCGTGTGATTTGAAAATTCGCACAGACAGCAGTCGCCTGCAAGAGGCCCTCCTCCTCCTGCTCAATTTCGAATTCTGCTGCTTTCAACAGCTTATACCAAATTTCGATCACGCTAAGTCTCCCCTCGCCCAACATATCGTCCACCTGCTGACACCTCCTCTATGACTCTCATTCCGCTTCGCTTGGCTGGGATGGTGGCGAAGCCAGGTCGACTGGGTTGGACAGTTGTACGTGATGGATGGTGATGGAGCAGGATGGGGCGCAAGTGACTCCCCGAACGCCTGGAGACTCGACTATGTCGCCGCTCTTGTCAGCCACCAGTTTATTTGGTGGACCTTGAGCTCTGGTCGATCGCCGCCTGCTCAGAAGGCTCCGGACATGACACACGAGACACGACACACGACACACGACTCGACACTCGACACCCGACTGCGACCCCCGACCACGACATAATTCACCGCCGCCCTCTTCGGCTGGGCTCTGGAAAGAAGGACACACGACGCCTTGCACAACTAGGCTTCGGTACGACAAGGTGGTCCCTGTTGACGATGATGGCGGGGGAGTCCTCGGACTAGAGCGATATGGCGACTGTGCTCATCTTTGACTCGTTCGCGGGTCATGGTTCCGAGTTCTTTCACATTGACATCGTGCCACCTTTCCGTCCAGCACGTCTGCGCCAAGGCCAGCACCTCTGCGATCATACCACCTCCCTCCAGCAGTCGACCTTATCGACGGCAGGTCACTGGAGGGTCCGAACCGGAATCGAGGAGTCACTTGCTGGGCATTGGTTGGGCTGGGCTGGGTGTTGGGGCTATGGTGTGTGGATGGGGTGTGGATGAGGTTATTGGTCAAGAGGAGGCATCAGATGCATTGCGATGGCAGTGATCTGGAGTCTCCTCACTCTCACTCTTTTCGCATATATGTATTGCTGTATTGCCGTGGCGAGGCACGTGCGCTCGTTCCTTGGCGCGAGACTCTCGTTTCAATAATGACGTTTTAACTTTCGCGTTCTCTCAAACGTCTTTTCAAACCTCCACCCCAATGAGATGATCACGACCGGGAGCAGCTGTCGGCATGCTGTTTCGAAGATCCATGGGTCACGTCAAGGCCTACTCCGAGTGATCAGTGCTCCCTATCAACCACATCGCCGCTATGCGCAACCCGCTCCACGAAGGCCGGACGTGGCAACCGCAAAAGCCATCTCCAATGAATACTCGGCGAAAGCTGCCTTGGCCATCATAGAATCGCGGAGTCCAGGCGATCCAGTGAATCCTGCTCGCAGTACTCTACCACCACCACTGGACCTCCCAGAGCGCGATGCCCAACAGAACTTCTTCATATACTGGTTCCATATAGGACGAGCTTATGGAACATTCTACAAGGAGGGTGTGAAGGCAGTTTGGTTCAACAACAAGGCTACAAGACTATTGCGGGAGCGCATCAAGCAAGAGATGAAAGTTGGCGGCGAGAAGGAGGCAGCATCACAGGGTTTGATCAGTCGGTCCGAGTGGCAGCTCTTGCAGCGAAATAATCATGACATTGGGAAACTACCTCTCTTCGGTCTTCTAGCTGTGATCTTCGGCGAGTGGCTGCCTATTCTGGTACCATTTCTGCCTGGAGTTGTGCCTGGTACGTGCCGTATCCCGAAGCAAGTACGTGGCATGAGAGCAGCAGCAGAGGAACGGCGCAGGATTATCTTCCGCACAGCGAACTTTGAGCCAGAGCAGGGCCAGCTTAATTTTGTCGCAACGGGCACGCAGGGCAAGGCGTGGCCCATGGCGTCTGCGGACTATATCCAGACACTGTTAAAGCAGATGAGGGATGATCAATTGCATCATCTGTCCACTACTCTAGGTCTGCACAGCCGACTCTGGGACCGCGTTCAGCTCTATCCTATTGGCATGCGACGGAAACTGACCAAGCATCTGCAATATCTCTCGCTTGACGATCGGCTACTATCTGAAGCCCCATCATCGTCGAAGCTCTCGGTTGTGGAGCTTGAAGAGGCTTGTACAGAGCGAGGCCTTGACGTGCTAGGACGTCCGGAAGACACGTTGCGAGAGAACCTCAGCTGGTGGCTGAAGCGTCAGGAAGAGGACCAAGGGTGTGGTCGGGCCATGCTGTCGATGTTGTTCAGAAGGTCAGCCACTCGCGAATGGGTCAAGTTGCATCTGAAGGCTAACAAACGTGATTAGACCATCAGCTTGGAAGACCGCAAGCAAAGAAAAATAGCTTTGCGGCTTTACGACTTGTACAACAATGTACGATTATGGAGAGGCCGTATACCACTCTGAGTGCCATTACACTCTGGCCAGCTGCAGCATACTCCCATCCACCTCATAGCATGTGTGTATCATAATCACACCGCGCTTCTTTTTTTCACCTCGCGACCCAATCATCATATTTCGCCTGATTGGTCACACCTAGAGTCGTTTTGGTGCCACGCGACTTGTCGTGCCCTTGCATGTGCATGCCGTTTCCGTTTCAGGGGTCAGGAGCCTCACGTTTCAGCGTCGTTGCACAGCATCGCACGAGGTTACAGATACCTCACCCGCGCTGTCTGAGCACTGCTGTACAAGTGGTGCAAGGTTGACAGCAACGTCCTGTGCTTCTCATCTGCCATGGCTTCGGAGTGCGTACCGAAAGATTGCAGACTAGCGCCGTCGATATAGTGGTCGCTCCATCCCTGATCCCGGAAGAACTATAGAGACGTGCATATGGAATGCTTTTCTGTGTGACATGTGAGTTTCGCGTCGATACAAGCTGGACTTCAGGCCTTGCACTTCCACCATCTCTTCCATTCTCCCCCATAATCGATCTCATCATCTCTTCCGAGACCGACATCACCAACAACCATAAGCCCACCGCGTACCTGAAAGATCGCCATTTAACCTCTGGAAGCTAGCCTCATCAGTCCAACCACTACCGAGCACGCATACACCCCTAAGAGCCGCAGGTGGAGGTTGTGGAGGCCAAACTTCCAACACCAATGGTGTTTCTCGTACTGGTCTGCTGCCTTTCGCGTTGATGCACCTGCTCCCCGTCCATCACACCTTTTGCGCATAGCCGCACACGCGATCGTCGACCTCTTCGGTACAGGCTCAGCCATTGTTGCGAGGTGCGGGCCGAACGACTATTGGGCCCTCCACACAATAATCGGTGGACCCTCTGGGCGCCATCTGGCCGACAGGAGAAGCATACGGCTGAGTGGCTCACGTTATCGCTGCGCGTGGTAAGCGAGCACAATGGCAAGCTTTTCTGCTGCTGCTGCTCCCGACATCAGTCCTTCCATAGCAGAGAGGACCAGCTCGCGCCATGCCTTGAACAGAGTCTACCTTGACGGCGTCGGTGGTCCTACGACTCCCGTGCCCAAGAAGCGCCGGCCGAAGGACAAGGGAAAAGAGGCTGTCGGTGGATCGCGCTCGCGAAGGGATCCCGTGAAACGCGTACACAGCGAGGAGCATCGACATTCGCATGGTCTGTCGTGGTCGAGCACGACAAGAGACAGCGTGGTAGACAATCTGCTGTTCTCCTTAGACAACCTGTCGAGCTCGCATCTGGACGGCGATATGGACAGATACAGGGAGCGCGAGGCCGAGCGGGAGAAGTATGGTGTGCCGCAGATGCCGCAACTACCACAGTTTCCACCTACTCGACCAATGCAGAGGGCACGCGGCCATACCTACTCGTCCTCACTTTCGTCTGGCTTCGACGGATATGGCAATGGAGTCGCACCTGGATCGCCGGCAAGCAAGTACTCAAGCTCAACAAAGGGACGGCGGAGCAACAGCAGCTCGAACTTCGGCGCAGTGAGCAGTCGATCGCAGGCCGCACGGCGAGGCAATGGACCTGTCAGAGTGAGCTCCGATACGCAGCATCGTGTAGGAACCGCTGGTCATGCAAAGAGCGCCAGCAGCGATCTGGACAGTATAGACTACGGCTATGGCGCCGTGCTTGAGACGAACAGGCTGAACTGGGGTGGGAGACGGTCAATGAGTATGGATCAGATATATCGAGAGCCTTCGCAGACTGCATCGTCAGTGCTGGAGCGTGGCAGGCCAGTCCCGTCGGTGCATAGCAAGTTCGATGGCAACTTTGACGCCGCGCCCGAGCCAGGAATACCGACAGGGCCGCGCAAGATGCAGAATCCGTCTGCTACTGGCCCTGTCTTTGTCAACCAAGCTCCAGCAAAGCAAAGCGTTCGTAAGGTGAACACTCAGAGTGATTTGCGTGCGGCAGGTAAGGCTTGTCCACCAATACCGCAGCACATCCAAGATCAAGCCAGCGAGTTTGTGCGCAACAACAGCATGCAAGGCACGCCTTCAATGCCTCTGCCTCACGAACATAGTGCGCCAGCTCCCAGCCCGGGTTTCAAGACAACTCGCAAAGATGCGCCTTCACCGTCACGCGAACGCCCTGGATTCTTCAAGAGAGTATTCGGTGGTGCTTCACGTACGCCATCGGGGCTGTCTATTGATTCTCACGAAATCCTTCCTTTTCCAGACAAGACGTCGACCTCCGATGGACGATCGAGGTCAGAAGCTTCGAATGACACTACGCGAGCAAGACCCGAAACTCGTAAGCAGTCGCGAGAACAATCGCACCCAAGCCATCCGCCTCCTACACTGAACAAGAAGCCTTCGTCGTTCTTCAGGAGGAGGAAGAAGTCCAATGCCGAGAACATGCCGCCTCCGCCTCTACCACCGGCGGCCCTGAATTTGAAGGTCCACCCTGCGCAACCTAGCCCGTCCATCAGCAGCCTACGAAAAGTCATGGACCCATATCTGGCACATGACGGAACTCCGCTGCACTCCACGCGGGTGCCCCGAGATGAGTTGTCACGACCGTCAACTCAAGACACGGCAACGCCAGACTCGGATCTGGATATGTTCCACTCTGGTTACACGCCGCCTCCAGACGCATCACTAGGGTGGCGCGATCCCTTGCGGAGAGATGCAACAACGGCTTCCAAGCGTAGCACTGAACAGCAGGAAAGCCCGCGCATGAAGATCAAAGTGAAGAAGCGCCAGGCTGACGCTGTGCCACCCGAACCCCAGCAGCCACGGAATCTTGCCGAGAGCAGCTTTCTGCATGATGCGAGTAGAGAGGTCTCTAGCGCCACATTGGCAGAACACTTCAAGCCGCCCATAGAAGAGCCGACTGTGTCGCCCGTGTTAGAGTCGCCGCCTGCGATGCACCGACAACGGAACGATGTTAGTAGGCCAGTCAGTCCAGCGAGTACTGGTGATATGATCCTTGCTTCGCGTTCTCATAGTCCCACCGAAAGCAGAGGAGACTTGCGAAACTTCAGCACCGGTACGGGAACGAGTGTTGATCCTAGCGACGATGACGATGGCTTCATCATCATGCACTCTCCAAGCACCAAGGCCGCCGAAAGTCTGGATCTCAAGCGACCCGAGAGATTGTTCTTGCTGCCCACGGAGCAGGAGGATAAGCGTCAGAACAGTGCCGAGACACCGTCGCCATTGGATACTTCTCGGAACGGCTCGCTAAGTATGTCGCAAGCAATGCACACGGCAACTTCGTCGATAGCGCACTCCCACGGCATTCCAAGTGTGTATCACTCCACGACCAGCTTGCCGCTTCCGAGCGTGCAGATCGAAGGTATCCCTCGAAAGTCTGAAGATACACAACATACACGAGACACCTCGGCAGCCTTTGTGAACGATGGCCTTGAGTATCGGGAGCGAGCTCGCAAGATCTACGATGGCGACGAAGAAGATGTCACGAAAGGCGAGGCAGCGTCGTGGCTTGGCGAAGGCAACACTCTAAGCCGAAAGACTCTGGAAGCGTACATGCAGCTATTCGACTTTTCTGGCATGAACTTCTTGTCGGCACTGCGAATGCTTTGTGGCAAGATACTGCTTCGCGGCGAGACGCAGCAGTTCGACCGTATTGTCGCCGCGCTGACGGAACGCTGGTGTGAATGCAACCCCAACCATGGGTTCAAGGCGCACGATGTTGTGCACACTATCCTTTACTCACTGATCTTGCTGAACACTGATCTCCATGTGGCGGTAGACCACGCGACGATGTCCAGGAACGCGTACGTGAAGAATACTGTACCATCGCTTCTCCGGCTGGCCCAAGAAGCTGTGCCGAATGCATTCGATGATACCATCAAACCGACTGCGAACACTTCGAGGCCTTCCATGCCATGGGCAGAGTTTGGGGCGTCAACCACAGGAGCACAAGATCCTGGCTCACCATCGTTGCCACCGGACACACCTCGCGAACGTACTTCCCTCGAGCTTCCGAGGCCTAACGCCAGTAAGCGACTCTCTCTGCGGCCAGGCATGTTCAAATTGGACTCCGATGGATGGACGCCGGACTCGGCCAATGGCACCGCATCAAACACACTAGTAAACCAGTCATGGACCGGTAACCTGCGAGGGTGGGAGCTTGAGTTAGAGACAGTGCTCAAGGCTTTTTGGAATTCCATCCGTGCCGATCCATTGCCTTTGTTGGGATCACCCATTATTGATCCTGCTAGCCACGACCGGAGCTTGTCCGTCGCCAATATGGGCGGGCTGAAGCGATCAGGCTCCGTGGTGAGCAAGGCACCATCTGACAATATGTCATACCGCTCAAAACCGGGCTTCCGTGCTCTCACGATGGGATGGCAGAACCGCAACAACCGTTCGCGCCCAAAGCTGTACCCAGCAAGCACCATTGCTTCTTCTCGAACAAGCTTCGAGGACAATAACAGCATGTGGTCGCCTGCTGGTAGTAGCACCTGGAGCAAGAACTCGTTCGCCAAGACTTTGACCTCGGCGTCAATGACCAGCCTGGGCTAC
Source organism: Elasticomyces elasticus (assembly GCA_035926095.1). Classification (NCBI taxonomy): domain Eukaryota; kingdom Fungi; phylum Ascomycota; class Dothideomycetes; order Mycosphaerellales; family Teratosphaeriaceae; genus Elasticomyces; species Elasticomyces elasticus. The sequence continues at coordinate 231,935 of JAVRQT010000014.1, forward strand.
CACTTGTCGCCCACTGCTGCTGACTACAAGCACTCCATCGGCTTCGCCAACGCTCTGTCGCAAGCCATTATCCGCGAGGAAGGTGGGGCAGGCGACAATGACTCTGTCACTATTCCAGGCGGCCTGCTCGAAGACGAAGGCTTAGCGCTCGAAGGTGCGCCATGGGCGAAAGAAGGTCTCGTGAAGCACAAGCACCACCTCGAGACTGTAGACCGAAAAGCGAAGGAGCGTAGTTGGTCTGACTGTTTTGCTGTGATCAGCAAGGGCAAGCTTACTCTGTTCGCTTTTGGCACATCCAGCAAGACGCACTCGATGGGTCGCAAAACCCACGCCAAGCAACCCGGTGGCCGAGCAGCAAGTCTCGCAGCCACGAAGGTTGGCGGCGGTGACTGGATGGAGAATGCTGAGGAACTGGACACCTTTGTGCTTCGCCACTCAATCGCATCGACGCTCCCACCACCCGGTTATAGTAAGGCTAGACCGCATGTATGGGCGCTAAGTTTGCCATCCGGCGCTGTGCATTTGTTCCAGGTCGGTACGCCGGAGATTGCGATAGAGTTCATGACGAGTGCAAATTACTGGTCAGCACGATTGAGCAAAGAACCTCTGAGCGGAAGCGTGAGCAATGTTGAGTACGGCTGGTCCGAACAAGTCATCAACATGGCGCTCGTGGAGCCGCGGTCTGAGAGCGTAGCCATGAGCCCACCGTCGAGCATGGCGAATGCAACGAATGCAAGGGGCCATCTGCATTCAGCCAGTAGCGCGAGCGGGCCCATGCCAAGGCCAAGCTTGCAGTCTTCGCTCCGTGGTAGTTTCGACACCGGATTCGGTACTGCTAGTAGGAATCGTCTGCCTGGCGACAAAGCGCATGTCACCGACTGGCAGCCGCCCAGCCAAAGCATGATGGCCAGCCAGCTTCTTGAGGTTGACCAGCTGAGAGCCCTGACGGCGTACGTGAGCAATGTGGAGGTCGAGCTGGAGAGGCACAATGAGTTGAAGCATGCAATTGAGCTTGCTGTAAGTATATCACATTCCGTCGGCATAAGTATGGCCACTAATACCTCGCAGTACTCACCTCGCCACACCAATCACCAGCGCGCTATGACGAACTGGCAGCGCAAATCGGATTACCTCCTACGCGAGATAGTCAAGTTCCGGACTTATATGGACTCGCTTGCTGCAGCGCATGAGGCAAAGGAAGGCTTCTATGCGAGACGAGCTGAGCAGGCTGATACAGCGAGCAACAGCAAAGCAACAGCAAGTCCCGTCGACAGTGGACGGGCATTGAGAGACGAGAGGGATGTCACGCCACGTGTGCCGCCGCAGACCGCAGGATAGGACCTCGGCTTTTGGGGAGCGGTTGGACGTCGTGCTTTTGGGTTAAATATGTATTAGTGAGCGGTCACGGCTGAATGTATGTGTAGATGATGCCCCGACACTTTGGATGTTGTACGATAGGACGCCTGGATAACTGGGAGTCGAGGCGTGTATATAGTAGAGTACCGACATACTAGTCGTCGTGTACAGTGGACAGCAACAAATATGATAGATACTGACTCAATTTGAGCATTTCGCCCAATATTGCTCATCTATCGCCGCTGTGAAAGTCTTGTCGTGCACAATTCGCCAGGTGTAGTCTCTCGCCTCACGGGACACTACACCAGCGATACAACCTTGCATCAACGGTGCTCATAAAACGGCCCAGGTGTGGTTTGGACGCAAACCATGCGATACGTCTTCACTGCTCCAATGCACATCCCCCGTGCCTAGCCTCGGTCGATAATGTTGACGGTGTGGAGCGTCTGCGTACCTCTACAGCAGACCGCGCAAATGCTACAGTGCACGGCATGTTGCCGCGTTGGGGCAGCGGATATATGCGGTACCAATGCTGCAACTGGATGTGGTGACTCCTTCTGGTCCCCTGCGCAATGTGTGATATCGTCTCTCTCTTTCATGTTCAGAAATCAAGAGCCCAGCCTGTTCTTCACAATCTCACCCATCCTGCCCATCTCTCTCATCACCTCTTCTTGCCTCTTGATCTTCATCTTCAGTTCCACAATCTCCTCGTCTTGCTCCTCAACCGAACGATCCATATCTGGCAGCTTCTCCAACTCCTTCAGTCCTTTCCGCATTTGCGCCTTCAGTGGCAGAATGGCAGCAGGAAGCTCTTTCGGGTCAAGAGGCTGGAGATTGGTGTAGTTGATGCCAATCTCTCCGTCCGCAAATACCGATTGCGCATTTGCAACGTCCTGTGGGTTATGCTCGATTCGTGCTAGGATCTCGTGGAGCGCAGGTAGGATGTCGAAGAGCTGTGCTGGTGGGAGAGTGAGTTGCTGTGGAGGTTCAGGTTGCGACTGCTCGATAGTGGGCTCAGCGTCTGCCATGTTGGCCCCAAAGCCTGCGCGGATGCGCGAGACGTTGTGAGGTTGCTGTGGGTGAGATGAAAGTGGCATGATGTATGTTCACTCTGGGGTACCGTGTGTTCGTGTGATGTTCGTGAGGGACCTTGATGGTTGGTGAGGTCCAGGGCCGAAGCTAGACCACTCTCGGAACCCGTCACGTGGATTTGATCGATATCCCTTTCTTCCAGCACCTCTTCTCACTCACCTACATCTGCATAGCGTACATCGATCTCATTTCTCCCACCATAGTCGTCTTGGCGACTTTCTTGGCTTCGTCCCACGTCCACGCATCAGTATCACACCGGAGATCGCTCCCCATTTCGGGTTGAAGGATGCTAGGCCGCACAGCCTCTGCGTAGTCGACACCAGAGCCACGTTTGACTACGACCAATGCCTCCCTGTCGCGCTCTCCAGGCGCCATCAGTGCTGTGTCTTTGACTTTGCCGTACGTCTTGGCGTTTTGTCCAGGTCCATAGCTTTGGCTAAATCTGGTTCGTGTGTCTGGCTCCAGGACTGCATCATCCGTCGGGCTCGTACTCCGGTAGATGACCACCGATGGCTGTGGCTTTGGCTGAGACCTAGACCTCAGTCCAGCACGTTCCCAATGCTCAAGGGCGGCTTGCCACGCACCTGGTTGGGGTTGGCGCAAGAGACATGTATCATCGATCATATCGTCGTCTTGAGAGTCGCTGCTGTCATTGCTGTCGTCGCTTTCTTCGTCGTCTACGCTGTCTCCGCTTTCTTCGGTCTCCCTGCCATCTTCGCTGTCCACATCGTCGAATCTTGCCTGCTTGTACCCCAGGAACTCCGAGTGTCGAACGATGAAATGCAGTTCCTTCCAGCCATCGCTGTATCGGACAAGCATGTCAAGTGCTTCATAGACAGTTTCGTCACAGTTGTTCCAGTCTATCACGGTCAATCTATCCAGCTGCAGACAGGGCAGTATTTTCAGGGCATGATGTACTAGATAGATGTAATCATCGTCTCGGAACGACATCCATAATTGGATGCCAGTTATCTGCACGCGACGTATCTGGCAGCGCATAGCAGTACTAAGGTAAGCCAGCTTCTCTAAAAGTGCTAGTAAATTCTCAAAGCGAAAGAGTATCTATGCAAGCCATTCGTTGGCTATCTCGCCGCGGATACGGCGGCATGTACGTAGAAGGGCCAGCGTCTTGCCATAGTCGACTGCTGCGATGCGGCGATGACAACGGCGATGACTGTCACCTGGATGGCCAGGCTGACCGTATATGAGTTCTGTAGAGTAGAAAACGCAGGCATAGATCTCATCACGGATCTCTCGAGGAAGTTGCATGAGCCTGCTTTGGAGTTGCGAGGCAACTAGCCGGGCTCCCGCAGAGCTGCTAGGCTTCTGTGTTTTCGCCCATTGCTTTCGGGAGGCGTTGATTTTCGTCATGGTGTGTTTCACGATGTCAAAAATGAGGTGCAAGGGCAAGTCAGGTCGAAGGTTGGCAATGAGGAAGGCACAAAAGTATGCACGGTCCATCAACGGAAGCTAAGCAGGCGTATATCCCGCGATTGACGTCGGCGGGGCTGCGGTCAACAAAAAGTGTCGAGCATTTGATTGAGCTGTTCCGAACCATCAACAGATCGCTCATACACAACAACCGCAAACATGGTCCAAGTCAAGCAGAACGTCGCACTGATATGCATCGATGGATGGGGAATACCCTCGGAGCGCTCCAACCCGGACGGCAATGCGATCCTCAACGCAAAGACACCCTACATGGACGACTTCGAGAAGTCCGATAGCAAGATGGCAGAGGGCTTCACAGAGCTCGAGGCTTCTTCTCTGGCTGTCGGACTTCCCGAAGGTCTCATGGGCAACAGCGAGGTCGGACATTTGAACATTGGCGCTGGACGTGTAGTCTGGCAGGATGTTGTCCGGATCGACCAGACGATTAAGAAGGGCGAGCTCAACAAGACCGAGAACATTGTGAAGAGCTTCCAGCATGCCAAAGATGGCAATGGTCGATTGCATCTGCTCGGACTGGTCAGCGACGGCGGCGTGCACAGCCATATCAACCACCTCAAAGCTCTCCTCACAGTCGCAAAGGAGATGGAGATCCCGCACGTCTACATTCACTTCTTCGGCGATGGTCGTGATACCGATCCTCATAGCGGTGTTGGCCACATGAAAGACTTGCTCAAGTTCTGCTCCGAGCAAGGCATTGGCAAGATCGCTACAGTCGTCGGACGCTACTACATCATGGACCGCGACAAGCGTTGGGACCGTGTGCAGATCGGCATGAAGGGTGTCGTGCTCGGCGAAGGTGAGGAGTCCAGCGATCCAGTTGCAACGATGGAAGCCCGTTACAAGGCAGACCAGAGCGACGAGTTCATGAAACCCATCATCGTCAACGGCTCTGAAGGCCGCGTCAAGGACAACGACACCTGCTTCTTCTTTAACTACCGCTCCGACCGTGTTCGCGAGATTACTCAGCTTATGGGCGACCAAGATCGCTCGCCTGTGCCAGACTTCGCATACCCTAAGATCCACGTAACGACTATGACACGCTACAAGACCGACTTCACCTTCCCGATAGCCTTCAAGCCGCAAGTCATGGACAATGTGCTCGCAGACTGGCTGGCGAAGCAAGGTGTCAAGCAATGCCACATCGCCGAGACAGAGAAGTACGCTCACGTCACGTTCTTCTTCAATGGCGGCCAGGAGATCCAGTACGATGGTGAGGAGCGCGAGATGATCCCCTCGCCCAAAGTAGCGACCTACGACAAGCAACCAAAGATGAGCGCCATGGCCGTCGCAGAGAAGATGTGCGAGCGTATTCGTGATGGCAAGTTCCCATTCGTGATGAACAACTTCGCGCCACCGGATATGGTGGGCCATACTGGTGTCTACGATGCAGCTGTCGAAGCTTGCACAGAAACCGATGCAGCGATTGGCAAGGTCTACGAGTGCTGTAAGGAGACTGGGTACACGCTCTTTGTAACAAGCGATCACGGCAATGCTGAGGAGATGTTGACGGAAGAGAAGACGCCGAAGACTAGTCACACGGTGAACAAGGTGCCATTCGTGATGGCGAATGCACCGAAGGGGTGCAGTCTGAAGAAGACCGATGGTGTTCTTGGTGATGTGGCGCCGACGCTGTTGGAGCTCATGGGCATCGAGCAGCCAGAGGAGATGAGTGGAAAGTCATTGCTGGTCAGGTCGTGAGAAATGGTTGATGAGCGAGGCGTTTGGGACGGAGAGTTGTAGATGACAGCACGGTAAACATTTCTCGTGTTTAGAGCTTGGAAAGCAGCATCTGAGTAAATATAGCAGCCTTTTTTGGCGCAAGCAAGCAGCAGGTTGAAGCCGCATCACATCATCCATTCCTGAACGCCTACGCTGAATGTTGAGATCCCACCTACTTTTCCGCATCATCAATTCATCCGACGATTCTCTCCAGCCTATACCGGCAGAGGGAACGTCCCAGCCCATGAGGCAATCTCCTCCTTAAGCTCCTGGATCTCCTTGATTTCCTTCTTGGCCACCGCAGCCTTGAAGTCCTTCTGCTTGTTCGCCTCCTTGGGCAAGCCAGCTTGGATGTCCTTGGACATCTTGATGCATCGGTCGATGTAGCCAGCAATCCTGTCAAAGTCCTTCTCACCCATGCCACGCGAAGTCATGGCGGGAGCACCGATGCGGATACCGCATGGCGTGATGGCAGACTTGTCGCCAGGAGTGGTGTTCTTGTTACAAGTGATGTTGACCTGCTCCAGTACTGCCTCAACGCGCGCACCATCGAGACCAAGCGGCTTGAGGTCGAGGAGGACCATGTGGTTATCTGTGCCGTCTGTGACTAGCTTGTAGCCTAGCGAGGTGAAAGAGTGCTCGAGCTGCTTGGCGTTCTTGATGACTTGCTGTTGGTATTGCTTGAATTCTTCTGTCTGTGCCTGCTTGAGTGCTACAGCAAGCGCGGTGATGGTGTGGTTGTGCGGGCCACCCTGGTGACCGGGGAAGACGGAGAAGTTGATGGGACCTTCAAGATCGTACATGGTGGCAAGCTCCTTGCCGGCTTTCATCTCTGTCTTGCGAACGCCGCGACGGAAGAAGATCATGGCACCACGAGGGCCGCGGAGCGACTTGTGAGTCGTGGTGGTCACGATATCGCAGTACGGGAAGGGGCTTGCGTTGACGCCCGCTGCGATCAGGCCAGAAATATGAGCCATGTCCATCATGAGGTAGCAGCCGACTTTGTCAGCAATCTCTCGCATGCGCTTGTAGTCGATCTCACGACAGTAGGCCGATGTGCCAGCTACGAGCACCTTCGGCCGGTACATCAACGCGTTCTGCTCTAGCTGGTCGTAGTCGATCAGGCCAGTGTCCAAGTTGACTCTGTACGGGAAAGTCTCGAAGTATGTCGACACTGCACTGATCTTCTTCGTGGGAGTCTGGTAGCCGTGACTCAAATGTCCGCCATGAGGCAAGTCCAGTCCCATCAAACGCTCGTGTGGCCGCATAATAGCCTGATACACCTGCAGATTCGCTGGGCTTCCACTCAGCGGCTGCACATTCACACCCCATTCCTCCGCCTTCAGTCCGAATGTCTGTAGTGCCCTGTTCTGACATGTGATCTCGATCTCGTCGATGTGCTCGTTGCCACCGTAGTAACGCGCTCCAGGATAGCCTTCCGAGTATTTGTTGCTCATGGGCGACCCAAGTGCGTCAAAGACGGCACGCGAGGTGACGTTCTCGGAGGCGATGAGGAGGATGGATTCGCGCTGACGTTTGATCTCTTTTGCCATGATGTCTGCGATCTCGGGGTCGGTGTCGACGAGCGACTTCTGCATGAGGTCGCGGTGAGCTTCTGGGAGGGCGTAGGTGTGCTTGGTGGTGCCATTGGTGGCGGTGGAGTGGTCACCGTTCGTGCCGTTAGTTGTTGGTCCGTCCATCTTGGTTGCTGGTATGTAAGTTGGTGTAGTTATGAAGGAGAATAAGGAAGTCGAAGATGTGAAGAAAGTCAGTGGCTAGACTCATCGACTCGCGACACATTTTTGATCGTCCCGCATTTTCGCCCCCACTCAGCCGGTTTCCGGGTTAATTCACACGTGAAATAATCACTTCGTCAAGAGTCAATTCTAGTCAAGTATGTTGGTGATGGATTCACAATACTAATCGATTGTTACATATGCCGGGTATATCCTTCAACACTTTCCCTCGCCAACTACAATCGCCTCTGTTGCTCAGCTTGAGCATGAGCCATGGCATCACGGTATCCTGCCTCATATGCACCGCCCAGCTTCTTCTCAGTCGGCATTGCAGCCGACGACGTGTCATGCATAGCTCCAGACGTGGAATGGTCGATACCATGGTCCTTGTTGCTGTTATGGCCCAGACCAAGTTTAGCCGCAATGCCGGTCTTGCCAGAATTGCTGGTATCGTTGTCGTAAGACGAATGGCCTGTTTGACCACCGTACGCGCCGCCTTGGTGTCCGCTGGAGCTCAAGCCTTGTCCACCGTACTGCTCAGATGACTGATTGTGGGAACCAAGACCATGATGGCCAGACGATTGCTGATTGCGTCGCTCGTACTCGCCAGCTCCAATGGCTCCGGCACCCCCAGCTACAGCTGCGTCGCGTCCGTAGTGATGCTGGCTTTGATGGTCGTTGCCGAGACCACCGACCTTCTCACCACCCGCTGTGGGGATGGCGTTGTGGTTCTCGATCGATGAGCGGCCTCCGGAGCCGTAGGTGTCATTGCTGGAAGCGTTGTCGTGGTGATGAGACCTGCCAATGCCATGCCCGCCAGACCCGTGGCTGGTGTGGTCCCGCGCATTTGCTCGGTCACTGTCGTTGTAGATAGCCTTCTGACCAGATGCCGAAAATGGGTCGACGGGGTTGTGAGCGTGCGTCTTCTGACGTCCAGTCTCACCGTAACCGTCGTTGTTGTAGTCAGTGTTGTGGGAGCCCGATCCGTAAGTGCCAGCTTGGCTATATTGATCCTGTCCAGCATGCCCTGTGGCGCTCTGGACCGGATGGCGCAAGTCGTGCGAGCGACTGCCACCCGAACCTGTCATGCCTTGTCCTGACATACCCTGTCCTGGGATGCCGCTGTTGGGATTTTGCAGGTTGGCCTGGTGCTCGATACCCTGGCGTTCGCTACCGGAGTAGAGGGGTTGCTCGCCCTGAGCGTGAGTGGCTTGGCCCTTGTTGCCGTGCATCTTGTTCTCAATCTTGTCGAGTAAACCCATGGTGATGTTGGTGGAGGTGTTGTGATTTGTGTGATGGGATGAAGAAATGTGTGTTTAGATGAACATGGACGGTCGAGAGTACCACTTACTATATACTCACTGGGCTGCTGACGCGTCGTCATGCGCTTGACGAGCACTCGTTATTGCTTCCAAGGACTGCCAACTTTTGGGTGCTTGCAATGGGCGCATGATGTGATGGCCAGGCCAGGTTGATTTCCGGCTTCAAGACGTCACCGCATTGATCGACGGCGTGCACCGCCACACCGTGGCTGAGGCTATCCACAGTTGACGATGTCGAGCAGGAGGTCGCACCGAACGCCGAATTGTTGTGCATGGCGTGGTTGTCTTGGATGTCGATGTCTGCACGTGGTGGTGAAGTGCAAGGTTTTGGTAGTGCCTGCCACTTCTGCAGGTACGCTTTGAGCTCGACCCAGCCCCGCGTTTCAGCTGGCAGCTCTCTCTTGCGGTGTCTATTGACAAACCACTTCGACCATACATCATCATGGCTCAACATATTGCAATACGACCGCACAATGTCGCTGCCTGGGCCCTTGGCCCCAAGCAACGAACTCTTGTGGTGGGCAGCGCGAAGTACAGCTCACCGCCGAAAGGCTATGTTGCCATCCAGGTAATCGATGTAGCTGTCAATCCTATCGATTGGATCCTCCAGGCGGATGACATCTTCGGGTTAAGTTACCCTACCGTATTCGGATTTGATGTGGCGGGTGATATTATTGAGCTGGGTGAGGGAGTGGATGATCTGCATGTCGGCCAGAGGGTGATTGCGTACGTAGAGACATATGCCCGTCGCATTGTCCAAATCATTGATGTAATTCAGACACTGCGCAGGAGGAAAGGGGCCTTCCCTCGGCGGATTTCAGAAGCTGGTAACGGTGCAGCGTAACGCAATCGCTGAGCTTCCTTACAGCATCGCCACGTCTAGAGGCGTCGTACTGCCCTTGGGTATCTCGACCGCTGCGGCTGGTATGGAGATATCTACTCCTGCGTTGTGAATGTGTTGACACCTTAGTCTAGGACTTTACCAAGAAGGCTTCCTTGCGTTGCCTCTCCCGACCCAGAAGCCCGAGCCCGTCGAACGGACTGTGTTGATATGGGGCGGTAGCTCGAGCGTGGGGTCGTGTGCGATCCAGCTTGCTACTGCATCAGGTCTGGACGTCGTCGTGACAGCAAGCCCAAAAAACTTCGACTACTGCAAGAACCTCGGCGCGAAACAATGCTTCGATTACCGAGACAAAGATGTTGAGCATCACATTGTTAAGGCGCTTGAGGGAAAGACTGTCGTTGGCGCTTACCATGCAGTTGGACCTGATGGAGCGGTACAAGCCTGTGCTCGGATCGTTGACCGGACAAAGGGCAAGGCTATTGTCGTCACCGTGCGTGGTATCCCCGACCACGGCATTCCCAGCTCTGTGAGGGCTAAGGCTAGTGAGTCAAGATCTCCCAAAGTCAGCGATACAATAGTAGACTAACGATGTAACAGTCGCCTCGAGTGCCATCTTCACCAACGAGATCGGGGCGTACATCTGGCGAAAGTTCTTACCAAAGGCACTGGAGACTGGAGTGATCGTGCCAGCTCCAGATCCATTGGTCGTTGGCGAGGAGCTCCGGTCGGTGCAGTTGGGCCTTGACAAGCAGAAGGCTGGTGTGAGTGCTGCGAAGATTGTCATCACAGGAATATCATGAAATGAACTGTGATGCTCTAGCAGAAGAGTCTAGGTGGCATTGCGGCCATCTTCGCGTGGTTTTGCGTATATGCAGTCTTCAGAGCATGTCCTGACCGCACCTAACTTGCTGCTTCTACCAGGACATCCTTCACTATTCGCAGGTCACGCTCAACGTCTACTTGCCAGTTCGAGATTGCGAAACGCACTGCCGGCGAGCCTTCCCATTCCGTGCCACTCACATAGAGTCTCCTGCTAGCGTTCACACGCTTCACGAGTGTTTTATTCAGCTGCTCGTCCTTTGCCCTGAATAGCACGACAATTTAGATGTGCTGCAGTGGGTCCGAGCTGTTTCCCTTCGAATGCTGTGGAAGAAGCACGTAGTCCTTGCCGTCCAAAAGATACTGGGCAATGGCTCGCGCAAGTGCGATCTGCCGTTCTAGCATTTCGCGGTAGCCCTCACGACCGTAGGCAGCCAGTGTTGCGTACACTGGCAATGCACGGAAGCGTCGAGAGTTCTCAATGCCGATGTTCAAAGGCGATGGGATCGTTCGGTCAGTCGACGTCGTACTCTCCGTCGAGGCCGTGTTCAGGTATGCAGCGTTTGGGTTGTGGAAGACCTCGATGCCGATGTCGAGGTGCCGGGACAAGTAGATGCCGCAATCGTAAGGCTACATTGTCAGTATCGATATCGGTTACGGCATTTAGATACGCCAGGCACTCACCACGTTTATGAGCTTGTGTGCATCCCCAGTGATAGAGTCAGCGAGCTCTAGGCCTGCTACTCCAGCTTTGAGTGTGGAGTATTCATCGTTCTCAGGCAAGACACGAGCGAGCAGTCCGAACGCTGCATCAACATGCAGCCACGCGCCATACTGATCGCAGAGTTTACGGATGTGCTGCATGTCCTGCCCATTTGTTGCAAATAGACCAGTATTGACCTCTGCACACGAGACCGCTACGATCGAGGCAATAGTAGTATCCTCCTTGAGACGCTTTTCCAAGAGCGGTAGATCGAAGATGTGTCTCTGGTCAGGCATACCAACATCGACAACGGATGCCCTGCCAAGGCCCACAATCGAGGCAGCTTTCCTCAGCGAGGAGTGAGGCACAGTAGTCAGAATCTGAATGCGAGACTTTCCAGCCAACTTCATCGCCTCGAATAGACCATGCTCTGCTACACTTGCATGCTTGCTGCTAGAATTCGCATTGGCTGCCTCACGAAGTACAAACTCCCTTCCACAAGCCAGTCCCACCACATTGCTGGCGGTAGCGCCCGTCGTGAAAATGCGATGAGGCCATTCGGCAAGTGGCAGACCGATCATTTCGCAGACCATGCTCAGTGCTCGATCCTCCACATCAGTCGATATGGTCTCGTTCGGCAAGTGGACATGCACATTTTGGTCGACTTCGGTGACGACATTGTCTGCGAAGGCGGCCGCCGGGGTCACACCTTAGGGTATTCAGCATATGTCTCGCATCCTAGACTCCCCTACTCATCAACATCTTAGAGAAAGTTAATTTATGCGAAGTAGGAGTCTCGGGACTCTATTACGGCCGTGGCACTTTGCAGAAATTCTTCTTTTCTATCTTACCTCCAATGACGAATCCATAGTAGTTTGGAGACTGTGAAGCTCGGTTCAGACCCGGGACAATGTCTTCTCGTAGATGGTGTTGGATTTGTTCGGCTCCGAGTCCTTTTTCCGGTAGGTTGGGGAGAAGTTTCGATCGTGCAATGCGAGTCGCCTCGGCTGAAGGCAGGACAAACGTTTGGCCTTCACTAGGTTGGCTTGGGGCGTCCATCGTTGTTGTTGACGTCTGGAACTATGCGACATCGTAGTAGCTTTTATCTAGCTCTGCAAAGGACGCTGAGTCACACCGCGCCATTGCGGTCTTTTCATCACTTCGATTCGTCCTCGACGAGAGTGATTTCCGTATGTGATGCGACACTGGACATCCCCTCGCACGCTCGACCACATCGATCACGGACGAAATGGGCTTGTTTCTGTGTAAGGAGTGAAGTCCTTTTTGAAAAGTCGTCACGTGGCGGCATGGCCTAGCGTCTTTTCGGAGCCCCACCCACGCGACCTCACTTCCTCTTCTACGCGTCTCAAACATTGCCAAACTGCTGGAACTGTCCCGAGTACATGAACGAGCTACCGAACAGCAATGGTGGCCGCCAATGACGCGTCAGAACCTGGACGTGCATCTGTCGTGGTTACTACACAGCCAAACTTCGATCCCACCTCAAGTCTCGCTGCCTGCAGCCTCGGCAACACCAAGCCAGGCTGGACCCTCCACGGATACACAGACGCGCAGTCACACAATAGATAGGCCGGCTGGCAGAGATAGGGTTGGTAGACAGACTGTGGGACAGCCGCGTGCTGGTGGCGAAGAGATGGCTAGGCTTCGAACTGCGCCCGGCTCGTCAAGCAGGCCTGGCTTAGTCTCCACTGGACCTCGAATACCCACGGAGCCAGCTCGTATACTATCTCCAGTTGTCGCTGCTGCTCCACCTCCAAGACCAGCTGCCAGAGTGGCGCCCATCAGACCAACTCCAAGTCGGCCGCCACCAGTGCTTGCGAATGACTTGGAGGTCATGGATCTTACAGAAAGTATGAGTGTACTGGGCAGTCCTAGGCCTAGGCATGAACCGCCGTCTCAATCAAGCCGCAAGCGCAAGAGTGGCGAGCTAGACGATGAGCCTTCACAATCTGGAAGACCGCAGCGATCGATGCGCGAAACACCGAGGCATGCAGAGCTACCACCACAGCCACGTGCATCACAAGAGTTTGTAGCCATTGAGGATCTGATGGACGAGCCAGTCGGTCCACCTCCGCCCTACTCGACAATCCCACCTGTAGCTCGTGCACCCATAGCTCGTGCTCCCGTAGCTCGCCCAGCTGAGACCACTGCCGCGGACTCTTCTAGCTCGACATTATCCGGCGAGCATGGTCGGGTCCTGCCCAACTCTGACGCCGAGTCCGAGGAAGACATCATCAACTTTGTGGGGACGAAGCAGAAACAGGCTGCAAAGCCTAGTACGCCACCGAGTAAACGGCGGGCCTTGACACGGGGCAAGCCAATAAGCAATATGCTCAACTCGCCATCGCTGCAGCGATCGCGCACAATGCCACTGGAGGATCCGAAGATGCTTGCGCCTAGCGTGGAGGACAAGAGAGCCACTATTGGCGTTGTCTCACCACTTGCCAACAGGTCGATCTCGGCGCCTGGTCACTCTGTGCCGTTGGCAGCTCCAGCGCCATTCGGTGCTGTCGCACGGTCCACGCCGGCACCTAACACTCCCGAAGCATCCGACGAAGACACCAAGCTGCTACGTACGCTGTTCGCAGCAGCTGAAGCCGAGCGCCAGCACATTATAGATGCTTTGATCGCTAATGAAGATCACTTGTGCGAGGATATCGCCCGATGTTTCGACGAGGGAGATGATGCCGAAAGCGATAGGCTGATGACGGAGAGGGAGGGGGTCGTCGGCACCATAAAGATGGCAAAGGAACTTTTCGGTCGAAAAAGCGAGTATGAACGCTTGACCGTCGACAAGGAGCGATACTTCAACGCCATGCGGACTGCTGTAAAGTCTAACATAGGTGTGAAAGAAGCGAGGGCAGACAATGATGCATGCAAGGAGCGGTTACGTGACCTTGAAGCAAGCTGTGTTGGGATGCTGCAATCATGCAAGAAGAGGCTCAGCCCTTTCATAGCGGAGCTGGCACGACCGACCCACGATGCGCAAGCTAGCGTTACGGCTGTAAGCTCGACGCAGATCCCATCAGGCCGTCACGCGAGCGAAGCCGCCGTTCCCTCTTCAAGCAGAATCGCCCAGACACAGATGAACATGATGATGCCGCCCCCAGCTCCGAAGGATCAGCGGATATCACCCGCTAATATTGAGACGTACTTTTCCTCACCGAAGCGGAAACAGCAGGCTCCGGCGCCTGTGCCACAGTATACTGCTCAGCAGCAGCGCAGTATACCATTGAATGATCAAGTGCACAACGATTTTGAATATGGAAACGACTTTGACGACGAAGAGGAGCTGTTCAGCAATCGAATGGGTACGCCACCGGCACCAAACTACGACTATAACGACGAGGATGATTATGGCATGGACGATGATGATGGTATGCTTGAGATCGCCACCCACGCCGAGCGCTTCGGTGCGAGCACATATCCCGACCGCGAGAGCGCATACACCCATCGCGAGAGTGACCACCGACTGCCACTCGCCGAGACCTCAGGCAATGGTCATAGCAGGCAACAGCAGTTGAGCGTCAAGAAGGCCAAGACGATAGCTGCGTCGCAGATTGACGATGATGATGTCGAGGCTCAATTTCGCTTCAGGTGGTCGGATGATGTCAAGTCGGCACTGAGGCAGCGCTTCCGATTGAAGGGTTTCCGCGCTTGTCAGCTCAATGCTATTAACGCTACGCTCGGCGGAAAGGATGCGTTCGTGCTGATGCCAACGGGTGGCGGCAAGTCTCTGTGCTACCAGCTGCCATCGCTCATTGCGAGTGGCGAAACGAAGGGTGTCACCATCGTGGTCTCTCCGCTGCTGAGTCTCATGGAGGACCAAGTTGAGCATCTGAAAGCCTTGCACGTCCAAGCGTTTCTCATCAACGGCAATACGTCTCAAGCAGAGAAAGACTCCATCAAAGACGCCTTGTGGAAGCCAAATGCACAGGACTACATCCAACTCCTCTACGTCACGCCGGAGATGTTGAGCAAGAACCAAGCCATGATAGGCATATTCGAAGCTCTACATCGCCGCAGACAATTTGCTCGGCTCGTCATTGATGAAGCTCATTGCGTGAGTCAATGGGGCCACGACTTTCGTCCAGACTACAAGGCGCTTGGAGAGCTGCGGCAGAAGTTTCCTGGGGTGCCAGTCATGGCATTGACCGCCACGGCGACCGAGAACGTCAGAGTCGATGTCATTCATAACCTCCACATGCAGGGCTGCGAGATCTTCAAGCGGAGCTTCAATCGAGCAAATCTGTACTACGAGGTCTGTCAAAAGGGCACTAAGGGCAAGGACATGGAGGCTATCGCCACCCTCATCAAGGAAAAGCACCGCGGTCAAACTGGCATCATCTACTGCTACTCTCGGAAGGACTGTGAGGGTATGGCTGCTGCCCTGGCAAAGGAGCACAAGATCAAGGCAACGCACTATCACGCCGGTTTGGAGCCGGATGCGAAGTCCGACATTCAGAAGAAATGGCAGGCTGGCAAGTATCACGTTATCGTGGCTACCATAGCGTTTGGCATGGGCATCGACAAGGCCAATGTGCGGTATGTCATCCACCACACCATACCGAAAAGCTTGGAAGGCTACTACCAGGAGACTGGTCGAGCTGGCCGTGACGGCAAACCATCCTCCTGCTATATGTTCTACGGATACGGGGATGCTGGCAAGATCCGTCGTATGATTGATGACGACAAAGGTAATGGCAGCTGGGAGCAAAAGGAGCGCCAGCATCAAATGCTTCGAAAGATGATTCAGTTCTGCGAAAACAAGAGTGACTGTCGCCGCGTCCAGGTGCTGGCATATTTTAATGAGGTATTCCACCGAGACGAGTGCAACAATCAATGTGACAATTGCACTTCTAACTCCACATTCACCACGGAAGATTTTACCGAATACGCCAGGCAGGCGATCAATCTCGTGCGGAATGCGATGAAGGACAAAGTGACCTTACTACACTGCATGGACGTCTTTCGAGGTGCTGCGAACAAGAAGATCAAGGACATGCACCACGATTCCTTCGACGAGTTTGGCGCAGGGCGAGACCTCGATCGTGAGAATATCGAGCGCCTGTTCTATCGCTTGTTGAGCGAGGACGTTATCCATGAAGACAATGTCATGAACAAGGGCGGTTTCGCAAACCAATATGTCGCTCTCGGCAGTAAGTATCGAGACATCGAGTCTGGTAGGCAGAAGGTCTCGTTGCAAATTCGAGCAACCCCTGCCAAGTCCAGAGACAAGGCTCCGGCAAAGAAGAAGGCGAAGAAGGCCAAGGCTGGCGCCGAAGAGAAAGAGAACACACGCCCTCGGATGCCGCTGTCTACGAACGTCTCCTCACCAATGGCTGCCGCTTCGAAGCGCAAACCAAGGCGTCAGCCAGAGGATAATCGTCTGCATGCGAATGGCTACAGGCGCGATGATTTCGTGGTGCCTTCAGATCCCGAGGACGATGATTACGCCGAAGACGATGACGACTTCGAGACCATGGGGTTTGGGCCGATCCGAGAGAAGGGCTTTAACCAAGCACAAAAGCGTCGTGCTCCCGGCCCACGCATTCTTTCGGACGATGTAATGGACAGTCTTGACGAGATGCACCGCGACACCGTCGATGCCTTTGTGAGTGAAGCGAAACTGAAGTGTCGAGATCTTCAGATCAAGCATAATCTGGGCCTCGCACCGTTCTCCGACAGCCTGCTACGGCAGATGGCCATCAACTTCACCGACACGCCCGAGCACATGTCACAGATCCCTGGTATTGATGCAGAGAAGGTCAGGCTGTTCGGCAAAAGCTTCTGCAAATTGGTCTCGAATTGCAAGCGCGAATATGAGGATATCGTGCGCCAGAGAGACGATGATCGGCCTGTGGATCCGAATGCGCAGAACGTTATCGACCTCGTCAGTGATGATGAGGAAGAAGAAGACGAGAGTCACTACGGCAGTAGTTTTGTCGAGTCTGACATGGAAGACGACGAAGATCCCGGCGAGCCTAGCGAGTACTTCCAGCCGCCAGGACACGTGGCACAATTCAACGAGCGACACGCGGCCACACAGTCGCAGGCCGCCCGCACCGCGACGACCTCAAGGCCGAGCAAATCAGCTGGACCCAGAAGTAAAGGTAAAAAGCAATTCCGACCTCGAGGCAGAAGCAACTATCAGGCAAAAGCACGTCAAACCTTAGACTCGGCTGGCGGCCAAAAATCTGCGGCTGGAGTGTCCAAGAGCAAGGCCACCTCACGGCGTCGTTCAGGAGGTAGCAACTCTCGGAACAGCGGTGGTCCTCAAGCGCCTCGAGGTGGTGGACCGAGGGGTGGCATGGGTATCTACATGATGCCGACGTGACATTCTATGAGAGTGTGACTGCGGTTGCCAGAGTTTGTGCTTCGCTTGCGAGCATATCGCTAGGGCATATAGATCTGGCTGAGCTGTTCGTGATAGCCTGTACTGCATGCATGTAGCTGTAGCTGAAGGAAGGTCAACATCATGCTCTCACTCGAATCTTGATTTAAGTAACTTGAGACTATCTGATGATTAGCCCACCTGACGACAATGGTGGACAAATGTGCTAAAGCAGTGATGACGATACACACTGCAATTACTAATGCTTCAAGGAAGGGTGCTACTCGACCGCCACTCGTTTGCAAGCTCGTCCTCGATCCTCGCTCGTCTCGCTTCCTCATGGCCACTCCTGATATCTTTGAAGACTTCGTCCATCTCCTCCAACGTACGGCGATTCGTCTACAACGTGTCAGTTCCCACGTCTCGGTGGTCCGACGCCCAGCACTAACCTCGGGCACGAATGCCCATGTCCAGGCTAGGCTGAGCAAGCAGAAGAAGGCAAAGAATATGTATCTGTTGGAAGCGAATTTCCGGTCAGCGCCTGTCATCAAGGCGGAGGTTGTGTACTCACGCTCCATATCCAGTAGACTCGACCAAGGGAGGCGTGATAAGTCCTATTACGAAATTGAATCCCCAATTACTGCAGGTTGATATCGCCACACCCTTCGCGCGAAGGCTGCTCGGGAAGATCTCTGACGGCAGCGCCCACGGAACAGGACCCCAACTCGCGCCAAAGCTGACCATGTAGGCGAGAAGGAAAGCCACCGCTGTCCACCCTTGAGCTCGATGTGCGGGCCAGTCTTTGCCGTAGTTGCCCACCAGACCAGCAACCACAGCGTGACACACAAACATAGCTATGCTGCCCCGAAGCAGTAACACACGGCGACCAAAGTAGTCCATGGTCCAGATTGATGTGCTGACGCCGACGAGCTGCATAATATTGAGGACGCCACTCATGATGAGCTGCATGCGGTGGTCGAGGCCCATGGTCTGAAATAGCGTTGGCGAGTAGTATATAAGCGCGTTTATTCCGACAAATTGTTGAAAGAACATGATGCCAACGCCGACATGTGTCCTTCGCCAGCATCCTGGACCAAAGCAGTCCGCCCAGGCAGCAAGCTCTAGCTTGATGTTGCTGCGTATACTGTCGTCTTGCAAAGATGGGTGCTTCTCAATAACAATCTCGTGCTGCATGGCAACCTCAGCACGGATATCATACCACTCCAGCTGCACGCGCTTGTCTGTACGAGGGAGCATGCGTAGCTTCGCGAGGCTGTCTAGAGCTTCGCGATCTCGCCCTTTTGCCGCAAGCCATCTCGGACTGAATGGTAGGAACACAATGCCGATACCGAGCACTAGACCAGGCACCATTTGCAGGAGAAAGGGAAGACGCCACGCCCACTCTGACTCGATCCATTGCGTGCTGTATGTGATCCAGAAGGCGATGACGATGCCAGTGACAATGCTTAGTTCTTCCAAGACGAGCAGAGTACCTCTGATCTCCGGCGGACTGATCTCCGAGATGAACAAAGCTAAAAGCGATGAGTGGCAGGTTAGCGGATGTCTTAGAAACAGACTTAGCCTGGCTGCGAGACATCTTTGTCCTAATCCGCTGAGACAACAAGCTGAAACCGATGGCCGCAGCTCGTAGCTACTCGGCGGTCTCGAGATGGCACGCATCCAAGGGTTATCAGTTTGCTTACGTGTGACCATGCTGAGTCCACCAATACCTATGCCGCCAATGAATCGCGCAATCACTAGCATATCGTAGTTCACCGCTGCTGTTTGTAGCGCCGAACCAAGAAGGAAGATGCTCGCCGACATAACAATTGCGTATTTACGGGAATACTTGTCTGCGATGAAGCCCTGGCAAAGACTCCCAAGAAGAGCTCCCAATGTGATCATGGCGGTGGCCAGACCTTTCCAAAACGCGGCACCGGGCACGCCATCAGCTATGCGGCCGAATCGCTGTAAGAATTGAGGCTCCACAAGTATGACACTGACGACGCCCTGGTCGTAGCCAAAGAGGACGCCGCCTAGAGCGGCGAAGGCTGCACAGAGAACGACATATCGTGAAGCAAATATGCCACTCAATCCTGGTTCGCAGTATGGCTTGTGAGATTCTCGTGAAGGGTGGATGTTACGACCTGTATTCGCATCGTCTGTATGTAGAAGTGCGTTCTCGTCGTCGTCCTTTGGGTTTCACTGTGGTAAGCAGCTGTGGTCAGGTTGTACATGAACGGTTGGTGAAAGGGGCTGCGACGAAGACGAAGTAGGTTTAGCACTTACGTCTTCAGCAGTGCTCATGAGAGGTACCGCATCCTCTCGAGACATCTCGATGTCACAATAATGTGTTCGTGTTGGAGGAGAGAACGAGAGACGTCCTGACTGCATGTGTCTTGGCGGCCATGTGCAGTGACGTGAGCTCGCTGCCTGCGCGTGTTCTGCTCCGCGATCCAACCTCCCTCGTGACCTTATCACAATCGCAAGAACACATGGTATCGTCAGCAGCGTAGGTCGTAGCCTCCCCTTGTCTATCTGCCACTAAAGCCGTTTCAACGCACTCTCACACGATTTCAAGGACCTGTAGAAAACAACAATCATAACCTTCGTCACCTGCGCGAGCCGAGGGACGTCTGTCGCGTTTCGACCGACTATCTACGACCAATCTACCAGCACGAACAACGAAAAGACTAGTAGCACTGCTTGCAAGGACAACGCGATCTCCAGTCGTTATGGCAGGTTTCATGGAACGCCTCTGGGGCGACGTTTTCGCATCCGGCCCAACACCGACTCTGATAGTCGCTACGAATGTGACGTTCGCAGCTCTGCAAGCTCTACTCCTCGCACTCTTCATTGGCACCTACAGCATACACTTTGTCATCCTTAGCTTTCTCTCCGCCGGACTGTGGTGGTCCATCAATTGGTTCGCGAATGAGCTACGGCAGGCACAGGCGAAAGAGGAAGAAGCCGAACGATTACGGAAACAGAGTGCGAGCAGAGATAGGGATTGGAAGAGTAGGGGCGAGGTAGCCGATAGCGAGGCTGACGATGAGGGCGAGGACACCGAGACGGAGCACGGTATGCGGGACAGTGTGGCGAGTATCAAGCCTACGGACGCAGAGCCAGCGGCGTCTTCGGCGAACCAGGACAACGTAGAAGACGCTCAAGCTGCGGCGGGTGCTGATAGCGGTGCGGATGTGCCGGTTAGCGAAGCCGTACTCGGCGAGGTCGCAGGCACGACTAGACAGCGGAGACCCGAGAAGCAAGACAGGAGTGGTGACGTGAGCAGTACCGACAGCGAATGGGAGAAGGTCGCACCACAGGCTGATGATAGCAGCAATTGGTAGGGATGAGGGAACGAAGCTGGACTGAGTGGAGAGATATTGGGCATCTTAGTGTACCAGGTCAACCTATCTAGAGCCACGAACACACTTATAAGGCACTGCAAGCTGTATTTGTTTCAATAATGTGCTGGCAGAGGCACGTGATCTGATATGCGCATGACTCAAGAGACTCTCGGCGTATCCCGATTTGGAGACTTCGAACGTCGACAACTGAAGTCGAACATTGCAATCGTGAAGTGCCCACGACTACTCTACCATCTCAAGCAGTCACACCTCACCAAACAGCCTCACATACTACCTCCCGCGACCATGAAACTCGTCAGGTAAGCTCACCTTGTCACCAGCGCAAATGTGTCGCGTGCTGAACGAATTGTCGCAAGGCCGCACACTCTCGAGCCTGGCTGATGACACTCCTAGGTTCTTGATGAAATGCACGAACGAGACAGTCACAATTGAGCTCAAGACCGGCGCAATCGTCCATGGCACAATCGCATCAGTCTCACCACAAATGAACACCAACTTGCGCGCCGCGAAAATGACACCGAAGGGAGGAGTGCAGATCAGCCTCGACAACATCAGCATCCGAGGGAGCGAGATCAGATACTTCATACTACCGGACAGCTTACCGCTGGACACTCTGCTCATCGACGATGCGCCGAAGCCGAAGAACAAGGCGCGGAAGGAGACAGATCGAGGAGGCGCGAGAGGTGGAGCGCCGCCTATGCGAGGTGGTGGCAGAGGAGGAGGAGGACGTGGTGGTGGTGGCGGTCGTGGACGTGGTCGAGGCAGAGGTTTCTAAGCAATAAGGAGGAATTGAGATGCAGCAGAGATACACGCATACCATAGCACGGCCTGGTGAGGCGGAAGGAGGCAGTGCAAAGTCATCAGAGGCGTAGGACCGGGCTCGAGATGAAAAGGAGCACTCGATACTATCGTAGCGACCGGGCCGTGTTACCGCATTGAGAAAGATATGCGCACGCCGGCGTTTACGTGGAGGGACAGTCAGGTATGCAGTCACGAGAATGGATCGGAGTTTTACTCGTTCATGCTGAATTGAAGAGCATCACTTTCAAGCTACCAGCGACACATTTCATCCGTCCATATTGCAGCCACTTGCTAAGCAGTACTCGCAAACTGGAAGTATTCTAGTTCTGAGAATATCCGAAGATCCGTCATGTGCGTGCATATGCTGAACGCTGCAGACCTAAATTGTGTCAACTAGTCTTGTTCCGTTGGCATGTGGCACGCTTTAGGACGAGTATTCGTGCAAGGCAGGATCTTTTTCTGCCGTATTGCCAAAGCATGTGATATCTTGATTGGAAGCTTTGCGAACTTACATCATACATCTTCCAACTTTCGATCTCCCGAACAACATCCTCTTTCACAATCACCCAATTCGACCTCAGACTATCAAACAGCAACAGGATCCTCAGAACACAGTCGACCACAGCAACAGGATTCTACGATGGCTCTCAAGCTCTCGGATGCTGAGTTGAGAGTGCTTATCCTTGCGATGCAGAGCGTTGAAGGTGGTTTCGCGAAGGTATGTGACTACTACTGTGTCCTGACGACAACCTGTTCACCTGCTTAATATATGGTAGGTCGACACGCAGAAGCTCGCCGAGCTAGGTGGTTTCAAGAACAAGGCCTCCGCCAATTCCGTATGGTACAGCGTGAAGAAGAAGATACTCTCTGCCAACCTCGACGATCTCAATACTACCGCGAAGGGTGGTGCAGCTGGAGGCAAGAAGCGCCCCGCGAAGGAGGTCAAGGGTGACGTGGACGACGTAGGTTCATCGAGTGTACTTTTTGCGAAGACAAACTGAAGGACGAGGCGTTCGCTGACCTGTACACCCATGGACTCTAGGAAGAACAATCTGCGGTCGATGCGCCTCCTGCGAAGCGCGGCAGGAAAGCCACGGCTAGCGGCAAAACTAAGGGCACGAAGACGGAGGCTAAGGACGAGGAGGACGGTGAACTCTCGACCACTGCAACAGCTGGATTGATGAGCGAAATCAAGGACGAGCCCAAGCAGGAGGAGTTGTGAGCTTCACTTCACTAAGTGAAGTTCATGCGACAAAGACGTGCAGCACAAAGCTCACGCTGCGGTTTGCATGTGACACAGATCCTATTGTTCAGCAATATCACGTGGCTATTGGTACATAAGTCCCCCAACTTCCACCTTCTGCACCGTACTGGTAGAACCACAACATCCTTCGTTCTTCAGCTATTCAGGTGATCTTTACTTACCCAGCACCAACCGACGCAGACAACCACTCCACTCAACATGGGTCTCCAACTTACCGAGAAAGAGCAGAGGCTTTTCCTCCTCGCCACTCAGTGTTTCGAAGGCGGTGACTTCCCAAAGGTACAATATGCTTCATGGTCTATCGGAGTCTCGTTACTCACTAAATGCTCTTAGGTCGACTGCGTGAAGCTGGCTGAGATTGGCGGATGGAAGAATAAGGCGTCCGCGAATGTGGCATGGGTGAGACCAAGACAGCACCTCATGCTCAGGAAAGATTTTCGTGACTGACTTTAGCAGTGCAACCTGAAGAAGAAGCTGCTCGGTGCGGCTCCGGCGACGAGCAATGGTGAGGGTGAGGGTGGCGATGGAGATGAAGGTGCCGCTGAACCGTCGCCCAAGAAGCGCGGACGGAAGCCCAAGGCTACTGCCGAGGAGGTCAAGGATGAGGTTAATGAGGAGGAGGCTGAGGCTGAGGCGCCCACTCCGAAGAAGCGCGGTCGTCCGGCGAAGGCGAAGGCTGCTGCTGAGGCGGACGAGGATGTCGCCGAAGCTGGGGAGAATCTCGTTGCTGCGGCTGATGCTGACGTCGACGCTGAGGTTCCGGCGCCGAAGAAGCGTGGACGTCCCGCCAAAGGTACCAAAGGTGGCAAGAAGGTTGGCACGGACGTTGAGGGCGCTGCAGACGATGTCCCGGCCGAGGCGGTCAACGGCGAGCCTATCGAGGAGGATGCCATGGAGAGCGTCAAGGTTGAGGCGGAGTGAACGGTGGCAGCGAAGGTGACGCTTGGTGGCCAACACCTCAGGGTGGATGGTCTGCAAGATGCGCATACATAACATCTGGAGAGTCGATGGGCTGGACACTATGGCGGCACCACCAGGTTGCGAGGCTGCGACATTCTTAGCGTGTGCAGCAGACAGCAGCATACTTACAGCCGTACTCAGTAACAGCATTGTGGTTCATCTTATGCGTGATGTGTCTCTTGGTTCGGTTCTCACCGTGACTACATTTCGCAAATCGTTGCGACCAGATGAAGTCAGTGCAGACGCAGGATTGTGGGTGCATGTCCTCATATTATCGATGATGGCCTTGAAACAAATCGTGACCAAGATAGCGAGCGATTTGAAATTACTGCCCAGGTACGAACAAGTGTGAAGTGAATTGTCGCGCCGCTAGTTGCACCGATTCCTGTACATACGTACTCAGTAAGCTGCCATTAAGGCAAAGCGCTCCATAGGTCCCAACGCCTCGCAGACATGAACTCGTGATATCTCAAACTCAGCAAGAGGCTAAACGCTGGTCTCGGGCTGCTCGCCCTCAGCAACAACAGCCACACCCAGCCCTCTGTCCGGACTTGACCGAACCAGCTGCTCTTGCCGTCTCGCTCGCATGAAATCAGATACCGACCGTATTAGAATAAACCAACCCACGATCATCAACACATATGAAAGAATGTCGGTTGTTGTGAAGCCCTGGTGTACATCCGCTGGGCCGCCCACGCCACCGACTTGGTTTGGGTCGAAATCGTGTGCATTCGGGTCTTGCGGAACACCGTCTACGGGTGCGGGAGGTACTCCAGGATCCGCGGAGCCTGATGAAGATGAATAGCGCATCTGGAAGCCGTACTGTACAAGCGTTATGCCGAGGCCGGCACGTGAGCCATGCTTCGCGGCGTGTGTGGTGTGCAAGAGGTAGGTGAGCAGGAACCCGATAAGCTGGAATGACATCGAGATCAGGGCATTCCAGACGAATGAGAAGAGCGAGCCAACAAGTAAGCCGTCAACGAAGACATCATCCGGGTTGCCTGTTGTGGCGTACGGTGATAGCACGGTAGTCTCCCAGTATGGTGGTGTCGCATCCGCGGCAGCTTGCTCGTAAGTTGGTGGCTTCTCTTCTAGGTCCTCGCCTACGCGTGGTTTGGCTGTGATGTTCGCGAACACGCCGTCGTTGGACTGCGTGTTGCCTACGACCCTGCCGCTGGTCGCTGAAGGCGCGAACACTGGTATCTCCGTAACTCGTCTTTGACCGGGCGCAGGTCTCTGTGCTTCCGACGTCTCCTCTGCTGCCTCCTCGTTGCTTGACACTGCGTGCTCGCCAGACATCAGGCGCCGCTGATCGTGTGGCCTGGCATCGTCATCCTCGTCGTCGGAAGGTGCATCGAAAGCATCGTCCAGATTCCGCTCCTCCTCGCTCCTGTGCTGCTCCTCGCGTGATGTCCTTCGAGAGCTCGCGCGTGAGCGAAATGAAGGTGGTGGTGATGATGGGATGGCGGTCGGTGATTGTGTTATCGCATCGTCGTTGTCGTCCGCCGCCACTCGCTCGTAGCGCTGCATTACAACCGCAAGCGCAGTGATGTGTGTGTCCAAGTACTCAGGACCGATTCGCAAGGTTATCGCAAGGTTATGTGGCGGGTTGTGATGCTGTAGAAGGAGGGAGATGGCGATAGACTGTCGTAGGTCATGAGAGTGCCCTGTTCACGGGGCGGAGCACGGATAGAAAGTAGCGCGCCTTCCGGATCCAGAGAGCTCGAGTCACGTGCAGATCTTGCCAAGCTATCAAAGTTGGCTTCGATGGCTGGAACACCAACTCACACACATCAACTTTCGCCATCGCCCATCGAAGCCTATAGCACGTCGACTGGTATAGAAGCACTGTTTCACAGACCGTCAACAAACTCGCCAACTCCAGAAGAGAACTGTGCACAGTGAAGGCGACATCTCCCACAGGGAACAAAATCCTGCTTGATCTACTCACTCCGAAAGCCGTGAACATGGACGCTCACATTGATGACGACGAACCACTGCAACTTCCCAGCGACACTCTGCAGCTACTTGTCGACTTCAAAGCCGAGCAAGAAGTCCAGAAGAAGCATTTTGAGAGCCTCAAAGCCAAGGCAGAAGATGATTTCACCAACAAGGATGCCAAGCTCAGTATGGACGTATTCGGTGAAGACTGGCAGGCTTCCCAATTTTGGTATACGGACGAGACTGCGCGCATCCTAGCCGAGCAACTCCTAGACGGTGCATCATCCGAATCCAGCATAGCAGTCGTCTCTGCACCGAGTGTGTACATTGCACTTCGAAACCTGCTGAGCGACAAGCCGGACACTACAAGACCGACCATCAAGCTGTTGGAGTACGACCGACGCTTCGAGGTGTTCGGCACAGACTTTGTCTACTACAATTTTGAGAATCCTCTCGAACTGCCAGCAGAGCTCAAAAACCAATTCGATCAAATCATCTGTGACCCTCCGTTCTTATCAGAGGATTGCCAGACCAAGACTGCGCTGTCGGTCCGGTACTTGGCGAAATCATGGACGGACGGGAAGGATGGTCTACGCTTCATTTCATGTACCGGAGAGCGAGTCGGCGAGACCATTGCAAAGCTATACAGCAAGATCGCTGTGAAGACGACATCGTTCGAGCCACAGCACAGCAAAGGCTTGAGCAATGAGTTCAGATGCTATGCAAACTTTGAGTGTCCGTCGTGGACGTGGAGATGATCTTTGACTTCTAGTTGATGCTTAAGATAGACACAATACTGCTCCAAGCTTAGACTGTAGTGGACATCGAATGCGTCTCGATGCAGTATTGGACAGTCCGAGGAGATTGATGCATGCTTTTGGGAATTGACCGCCAGTCAAGCAACATCAGCACCCAAAAAATGGGGTGCCGTAATAGTCCCTCGAACAGCAGTCTTTGCATCGCCTTGGCATGGCTTCCCCTCCCACGGATGCAGTGTTACATTCAACCCCGGAAAGCGACCTCTTGGGATTCTGGACGCGATCATGCAGTGAGAATCCCTCCACCTTGGTCCTTGTGGCGTTCCTCCACGGCTCACGACTTATCCTGGACACGCCAGTGGTAGAAATCGGGCAATGCACCAGGCAGTCTGCCAAAGCACATGTTGATCAGTATACAACGCGCAAGCGAGCTCACCAACGCCGTCTCTGATTGGTGTACCTGCGCCAGTGGGCACATGGCAGCTAGGCAGAGAGGAAACGACAACGGCGATCAGGTCCCCACGGACCGGTGAGAGACGTCCACCTCGTCAGCGTGCAGGCCGATACCACTCGACGGCACCGGATAATCTCGTCATGCAAGCCTATGTGTACGAGTGTATTGGCACGTGGACATTGGTGACCTCGTCCACGTACATCAACTGGCCGCTCTCAAAAGCATACCAAGTCTGTGGCTTTGGCGCTCTCGGTACATCACATGCCAGTACAACCGACAACCACCTTGTCCGAGAGTAGGTGACATGCATGATCTGCAATAATGACTTTCACGGCCCGACGCGCTACGTCTTCAGACATGCATGTGTGACGAATCACGGATTGTAGCGTTGTTCGATTCAGCTCGGGTAACCATTTTATAGTCGGTCTGTCCACCGCTTGCACTTTGTCGGTTGGAACGCCTTCTAGCGCGACGATCTCAACGACAACGCATCATCGAGATTGACAGGCGGATGGGCCGATCCAGAAGGCAGTTGAGCCTCACTTGCTCGAGCTGTCGTCGCAGACTGTTACCCAGCTCTGACTACTTGGTGCACGACCAGTCGTTGAGACTAACTCGTGCGACGATGCTGTACTCGATGCGAGCGTCCGCTTGGATCATCTTGGCAGCGTGGAGACGGTTCCCTTTTGGAGACCCACGAGGTTGGTCGTGGTGTAGCGTGCAGCAGCACGGGCGGTAGCATTGCAGCTACAGGTACAGCTGCAGCTGTAGCCCGCGATCCTCGCATCGAGGAGGAACGTCGAGGCCTAGTTCCGTTAGGTGGGCGGCAGTCTATCATGCTAGGCGTAGCCATCGCTGGAACAAGCTATGAAATTGTTTACTGGTGATCAGACAGTGGTTTCCGCTTTCGAAAATCCTGCTCAAATATCACGCAATCGTGTCATGTACCGAATAGGAAGGTGGAAGTGACGTTCAGCAAATCCAGCTCTTCTTCGAAACCGACCACCTGGCGCCTGGGACGCCGTTGGGTGGTTGTCTTCAGAGCCGCAGCCTGCACGCGACGTGGGTCTGCATGGATATTGCATGCGCCCCGTGGGTGCACCGGGGAAGCTCGGTTGCCAGACTAAGGTTGTGTAACATAGGCTCACGATCGAGCGAGCAGTACGAATGTGCTGACCTTTGCGCAATACCACCTGTGGTGGTACAGCAGCAATGGCAAATCCAGGAGTACCACGCGCATGTGAAATCGAGCAGTGAGGAATGGTGTTAAATGAATACTATTACCCATTGTCCAAATGCTAGCTTGATTCTGTCAAAGCGCCACTCGGCTAAATGCATGCAAAACTACCTCTGAGAAAGCGTAACGCCGTTCGACATGAGAGGAGAGTCGACCCTTCGATCACAGCGAAAGCTGGGCGCCGCGGACGATTGGCTCGTTGGCTGCAGAGTCTCAGCAAAATATCGAATGCAGGTAGAGGGACAATGATCATCGAACCTGAGAGCCGTTCACGATGATAGGCTGATTAGACCTGCTCACTTGCGTAGCGTTCGGTGGGCTGACCACAGTCTTCTCCGTGTCCAGCCTGACTTTGAGCGCCATGTCCATGAACGTCCTGCCATGGAACATGTTGATAGCTTGCTGTGCGCCTGCAGCCGAGCTATACCTGATCGTCGCTTTGCCTTTCGATCGTCCTGTAGACGTATCTTTCTGCACCTCGCACTTGCTGATTTCACCAGCCTTGCTGAACAATGTCTCAACGTCTCTGCTGCGAGCTTTGTAGTTGAGGCCACTGACGAAAACACCACGAGACTCGGTACGAATAGCACCCGAATTGGTGTTGACCGGCAGACCATTGGAAGTGTACGCGTACGCATTCCTGGCCGCTTGCTGCTCACTGGCTTGTTGTATGCGAAAGGCTTGCACCTTTTGCTGATACTGCTGCACCATTGCGGGATACCTTGGGTCCTGCGTGACATGCAGACTCGCCATGGCCTGTTGCATGGCAGCCAGTTGGGCAGCTGCTTGAGCTTGGACCGCACTCGGCTGGGGCACGGAGGAGGGCGTAGTTCCGTAAGATGTCGCCGGTGTGCTTGGTGTACACACATATGAGGTCGACGGGGTGGATGGATACGAAGCTTGGCTGGCTGTCATTGATGTCATCGGAACCACAGGGGTCATCGCCTGCCAACCTGGAGCATGGGCCATCCGAGTGACTTCCTGGCCTTGAGCTGGATAGCTTTGTGTTGGGTGTACACCGGTACAATTACAGCAGAGCAGCTTAGCCGCAGAGCCGCTAATGTCCCAGAGATGGATTCGTAGACGTCGGTTCTCGATGACATTTGTAGTAAGGTAAGCTGAAGGCCGAGTGAGCAATGCGCAAGCCACACATAATCAAGAACTTACAATAGAGATTGCGGGCTTCGTCGGGTCTTTTGACGCGAGCATGACCTCTTCCGCCAGGGTTGCCGTTTGGATACAGAGTCATTTCGGTCCAAATGCCATGCGAAGCTTCTCTGCGGATGAGGTCCTTCAGGTCCTGCCATGTGTATTGTTGCGGAAGCTGGGCTTGATCAGTCTAAGTTTCTAGAGACATCTTGGTCTGGCTCACATTCTCAATAACGATCAAGTATGCCCCCGGACTGCTGTTCCGGGCGGCACTGGCTGTGGGAGGTGCAGAAGACATCATACAACCGCCCAACTTTTATAGTAGAAAAGGACTTTTAACACACTATGCGAGCAACGAGAGTGAATGTAAGGTCTGTGGCAGGTGGAAACGAAAGCCCCTTGATAGCAAGACCATGGGCTTCAACCCTGCGATGTGACGATGGACTGACGGTCCAAAGGGTCCGTTCTCGATCGAAGTCTTTTATATTCGCAGTCTTTCACGTGCGGTGCCTGACCTTCGAAGCACTATGACATGTTGAGGCGTTTCGACATCCAGCCATGCTGCAGATGGATCGTAACCGAAGACTCGTATATTAACGAAGCGATTGCGTCCCAGATACCGGGCCATCTGTCGGCTTGCAGCCTTGCAGATTGTTGACAATGCGGTTGCAACCACCCGGGATGCAGCGAGCGTACTGCCGTTGAGTAGCTTCGTCGGTTGATCCTGGAGCCATGCAAAGTGAATTGGCACATCAGGCATATGAGAGGTCAAGATAGAAGCCAGAGGTACCACTGGTGAGCTTGGCTTGCATTACACATCGACCAGGCGGAGCAGGGACAGGGGCCAGACAGCCTCAGTGGTAAAAGTGTGGAGAGTGTGACAGGTTCCCCGTTAGAGATGCACCGATGCTTCATCTGGAGCTGGTATGCACGAAGATCGCAGAGCATCTGAGCGCCAGCAAGCCCCACTTCTTCAAGCTGGCAGCTTACGGGCGTCGGGAAGCTGCCTCCGTGGCGCTGCGCGCTAAAGGTCCAGGAGGTAGTGCGGTAGGCACACGGTACGGTGGTAAGGACCGATCGACGAATTTGAACAACCATGCGGGCCGAACGTGACGGACTCACCGAACCCCTCGTGATTTTCTTACCGAAGACTGGTCGGTACCTCGGCCAGAACATTCGCTGGCTTCCGTGATCTCGTGTCCTTGAAAGACATGGGCCAGACTGCATCATCAGGACTATTGGCGAAGGCTGGAAGGGACCGAGGTATACGCGAAGCGGATGCTGTGCGACCTTAATAACGCTGCTCGCTTAAGTCGGAAGACTCTCCGACTCCTTGATGGACTGTTTCTTTACAGAGAATCATGCTCGTCTACCTACATGTAGATGAAAAAGTGCTCTGGCTGAGCAGGGATCGATGATGCCAACCACGAGCAACTGTTAAGCGAGGCGCGAGACAATGGCCGTATGGCACATGCCCAGCCGCGTCTATGTAGGAGTAGCGATGCGGCGTGTGGGAGAAGGTGGAGTGCATGTGCATGTGCAGAAAGAGGTGTCGTCAGAAAAGCGTTCTGTGGTTGGTTTGATATGCAGGGATCCCGTCCGGGCCGCCTTGGCAGTGTAAGGGCCAAGCATTCGACACGCGACGGGAACCTCAGCAAGTTGAACACGTACCTGGATGAAAGCTGCATCGAGGCAAAAGGTATGGACGACGCCTGGCTGCACACTTTGACAGCGGGCTCCGATGTGCCCACTGTAGATCAACCGCATCATAAGCGCCGGGGATCCTTATTGCAGCAGCCCGTAAGCGTTCCTTGACAATGTCCCGCGATAACTGTTCTGATCGCGTCTCAGGCTGAAGTGAAGGCTGATGTGGCCATAGAAACCATAGCTGAAGGTAACGAGGATGATGTCGCATGGATTGGGCCTCCACAGGCTGAGGTGGTGCGCCGAGCTCAGAGCTATAGCGACTTTTATGCAGTGGTGACATTGGTCAGTCGTAAAGAGCAGAATGCCGGAAGGCGACGGAGTGTGAACAACCGACAACCGAAAATAGTCCAGCACGATGCTGAGCTTCAGTTCGATACAGCCTTTGCTGCAACCGAGGGCAGGCTGAGGGAGGAGAGCCATGGCAGCTACCAGGCATATCTGGATCACCTCCGTCTCACGAGTTCACAACTCGATGGCCTCTTGGACTCTACGTCTAGCACACTAGACGTACTGTCAGCTTTGTCCAGTTCGTTCCGAGCTGTCGCAGCGCAAACAGATGCCTTCAGACAACAGTGCGAGTCCTTGATATCCGAACAGCGTCGGCTGTCAGGTCTTACAGACGCGATCGAGGAGAATACGAGTTACTACGCTTATCTCGAGCCCATAACACGTAGGCTAAATGCGCCTGGTGCCGCCAATCTTGTGAAAGGCGAAGACTTTGCAGACATGCTGTCCAACCTGGACCAATGCTTGGCGTACATGGAAACTCACCCAAAGCACAAAGAGTCCGCAACATATCGAAGCAAGTACCGGCTGTTGCTTACTCGAGCTTTGACTTTAATTCGCCATCACTTTACAAAGTCCTTAGGTGACATTGCTGCAGACATCAGCAAACTGATACAGGGTGGACAGCTCAAGGATAGCACGCATTCTGCACTTCTGTACGCCAAGTTTCGTGTGCCGGCTCCTGGTCTCAAAGCACTTGGGTTGGAGATCCAGAAGCGTGCTGTCCCAACTCCGGATGATGTCGATGCCGGCCGAGAGCCAGAATATGCAAGCTTGCTGCGGGAGTTGTATCAATCCTACTCAGCCACGCGAGGCAGGCTGATCCTGCCACTGGTCAGTAAGAAGATGGCGGAGCTAGCATCCACACCACAGCAGGCAGATGTGCTCGCGTTTGCCAAAGCTAGCTTGAGCTACATGCGTGGTATATGCCTGGACGAGTACGAGCTATGGTATGAGTGGTTCGAGACGGACGGTGCGCTCTACGACTTCTTGGAGAGCTTGATGGAGCCTGTGTATGACTACCTGCGTCCCAAAGTGATTCATGAGATCAAGCTTGAAAAGCTCTGTGAGCTATGCTCGATCATACAGGGACGGTACATGAGTACAGAGTCCGACGATGAGGATGACGAGAGTGTCCTCATGAGTCCAACGGCGAGCGCCAAGCCTTTAGGCAGAATATTAGACTTCGGTTCTCTTGTACAGCCTGCGCTGGAAGATGCGCAAACACGCCTTGTCTTCCTCGCTCTGAATGCCTTGCGAGAGAGCATCGAAGGCTACAAGCCAAAGCCAGAGGATCTGGACTGGCCCAAAAGCTCCACAGCTGGGACGGCGGGAGCAAGAAAAGGCCCTGTCCTGTCCGGCACGCGAGGCGCACTCCCACTCACACCTGCAACGCCATCAACAGGGCACGACGAAGATGATGCAGAAAGCATGTTCAGCAAGCATTTCGACGCGAGCGAGGCTCGGACCGCTAGCATACAGTGGTATCCGACTCTACGCAAGGCTATCTGGCTACTCCGCCGCATCTACCGCCTTCTCAACAGCACCGTGTTCGATGACCTCGCGCACCGCATTGTGCACTCGACCATCTACTCGCTGATGGCTGCCACTCAGCAGATCACACGACAGAAGACGCCGCAAGATGGCCAGCTGTTTCTGGTCACTCATCTGCTGCACTTGAAACAGCAGATCGTCGCGTTCGATATTGAGTTCAGCCCACCAGAAGTCGACTTCGACTTTTCTGCAGTGACTAACACGTTTTATGAGTTGCGCGATCGCGGCAGTCTCTGGAACCCTGCATCCTGGGTGAGGTTGGTTGGTGGTGCGGTGGGTGGCGGTCTGCTGCCGAAGGTGGTGGAGAACATGCTCGATGCCAAAGCGGAGCTGGACGGACGCCTGCGGACTGTGATCAATGAGTTTGTAGGCGGCTATGCAAACCACATCACCGCGCCGATAGAGCCGGTTACAGTTGCGCAGACGAAGCAAGATGAGCCCTTCGATGCGCTCAAGGCCGTACGCACCGTTCGCGGCTTGGCGGAGAAAGACGTGCCTGCTTTGCGTGCGAAAATTGAGGAGTATGTGGATGATGCTCGGACACGCGAAACATTGGTGGCCGCGGTCAGAGATCAGGTCATTATGAGCTACGAAGACTTCGCAGATACGTACAGCGAGGGCAAAGGCAGAAAGCTCAGTCGTAAAGGCAAGGCGAGAGAGGACGAGATCTGGAGTCCTGATCTGTTTGGCGAGGCGATGGAGAAGGTGTTCCAAGTTGGACAGACGGTCGGGCAAGACGATGCGGGAAGCGTGGGTGGCGATATGAGCGATTGAGAAAAGGTTGAGCAGATGCAGTGTCATGTTAAGACTCTCGTACACGTTTGTTACGTACTCCACCAGTAACCCGGTGATGCTTTTGCTCGTCCTTGCTTCACCCTGGTATGTCCTCCGCCATTCCCGTTCGTGTGCGAGTCGTTAGAAGCGTACTCAGTCGCTCGTAAAAGCTGCCAGAGCTCGCTGATGCTGACTCGCTGAACAGGCAGCATGCTGTACTGCAAGCTATACAAGTTCTTGCGAGGTATGGGCGGCACGAACTGTCCTGACACCAAGCACAGAAACACCCGCGGCGAGAGGTAGTGCTTCCGTAGTCGATGTCCAAGTTGGGCATACTGCGAGAATGTCTGCGAAAGTGGCAGAGGAACAGACTGTGACTGCGGTCAACAAGATAACGATATGCGAGACGAGGGCACAACGAACCTTGAGCTTGATGTACGACGTAGGCGCTAAGGCCGTCACATCTCCTTTCGACGCAGCAGAGGTATCTTGTAATTCGAACCGAATGCCGCCGGGTAAACGCCGTGTATCCTTTAGTCGCAGCATGATCGCAAAAAGTGGAAAGTGATTTAGGCATGCCAGCCACGTGTCCAGTGCAGCCTTCAACGCTATGATGGCCATTCTTGCGCCTGCAAAAGTCGCATAAAATACCGCTACAGTGGGTAGCAGGAAGAACAGCAGCGTGAATAGAATCGTGCCAAGCAGTAGCTGGTCAAGATCATAGTCGCAGCTGTCAATGCGGTTGCGGAGAACGTTCCGTTTCTTGCCGCGAAAAAGGTGGAAGAGCGAGATGATGATTGTGAGCTGCCAATTGTAGATGCGCGCCGAGGCGATGTAGAAACTGTAGATGTGGAGCGTGAGCAACGAGACCAAGTCGGACACGAGCGAGATGGGTAAGCTGGCTCCTGCAAAGCTTGATACGCCGATCAGCCTGACGACGTAGGGTAGCAGTGGCCGGAGTTGGCGCATGCTACCATCCCAGTAGTCGATCACCCAGAGGAAAAGGTCAGCGAGAAACTTGGCGAGCTCATTGTTCAGCTTGAGGCCGGCTGGGTAATCCGTGAGCCACGTGATCATGCGTTGCAGGCCTTCAATAGAGTAGATGTTGATAATATTGTCGACCTGTCGTGCCACGAGATCTGCGTTTTCGAGGATGTATGAGCCCAGAGCAATGCCAATGATGACATCGTTCGCTACGAGCCACAGACTATTGTAAAATCGTATGTACTCCGGGTGGCTGTTGGACGTGCTCTTCCAGTCGTTCGAGGTCCGCTGAAGTGTTTGATACTGCGCTGGCCAGTAGCAGAACTGCTGCAGACGGATGTCGAGTTGCTGGGCCGTAGCCGAGATATCCTTAAGCGCCACCGCGTTCGGGAATGGTCGCCAGTCTAGTAACCATAGAACAAATTCAGCAAGAATTCGATGAAGCATTAGCAGCCATACGAAGACATGCGATGCTGTGGGCCACACGTGTTGCATAAATGCGTGCCTCATCCTCGAAAGCACCGAGTCCCGCAGAATAGTCGCGGACTCGACCATCCGCTCACTAACGCTCATCTTCCGTCTCAAGCGCGTCCCTACCATGCTGATGTTGTCTTGCATCAGGTCGTTGAGTTCTGCAGAGCAATTGATTTGGTCGACGATGATCGGCAGCGCCAATTCCTTCGCAGTGCGAGGGTGCTTGACGACCGTATGCAGCTTCAGCTTCTCGACAAGCTTAGCTTTTCTCTGTCTCTCCACCTCCTCTTCCTTGTCAAGCTCATCGAAAGGCGGCACGCTACTGTACGCGCCGAACTTGTCGCCCAGCGTTAATGAGATGGGTGTAGTCGATAGATACTGCATTCGCCGAGGATCCGGCCTGTCGAATGTGATAACCTGAATGACCACACCAGCTTCCTCTGGACACTCTACACGTGGCACTTGGCCATTGTGCGTGATGCGCACCGAAAGCAGTTTCGGATCGAAGCTCAGCGAGCTCTTCGCGTGATTGAGCATTCCAAGCACCTGGACTGGTCGTCCGCCACAGCGTTCCAGTATGTGCTCGACCGGATATGGTGCATTTCTAAACAGCGATTGCACACGTAGGGCATGTTCAACATTTCGCGCCTAACCACCCAAATCAGCATATGGTCCACCAGGCTTCCACTTTTATTTTCAACCTACCTCTACGCCTTGAAGCACTCCCACGACCAACACATCCAACTCCGAGTTCCTCCATCCTACAAGTACACCAGGTATATCATCTTTGGGCGCGTCGGACGGCCACAGTACGCGCATCAACCCATGTTTCTGTGTTGTCATAGTCCCATTGCGGAAGATCTCAGAACGATCCACGTCTTCTTAGTTGTTCCCGTGCCGATATGCCAGACTCCAGCGGCCGCGGATGCTGCAAGAGGTCAGACACGATGTTCTCAGTGGTCCCGATGATGTCCTCAGAACTGACAAGTTCGGCTTCACGGGCTGCGATGCGCTCGATGGGTATCAGGACGACGACGAAGAAGAGGGACAGCACTGCAAAGCCTTTGGCTGCGCGTGTCTGTTGCAGTGTGTCAGCGCCGAGATCTCGTCATGCCTGACTTAGTACGTACAATGACTCCGTGATCCCAGGCGAATATGGCTAGCTCATATAAACGTGTTACGAGGTCCCAGCGCGCGGTGATGTAGCCAGCTAAGAAGATGCCAAACGTGAGGACCGAAACTGGGTGCATGGAGTGGTTCGCTCATGTCCAAGTGCCATTGATCGCTTTGCTGTTCCCGTGTCGAACGAGTGTGTGTTGTGCTTTGTATGCGGCCGCGCTTGCAAAAAGAGTCTGGCGTTAGAGGAGGCTAAGGCGATGGTGAGGTCCTTTGGCAGTCTGCTTGTCCAGGTCAAGGATACATGAATGCTGGTTACAAGTTGCCAATGGCAAGAGAAGCTCCTGCCAACTAACTTTATGCCTGGCGTCGTCACGTTGCTGCTGTATGGCTTGGCAAGGCTTCTTTTCTGCCCGATTCGGCAAAGGACAACATCCGATCCATCTCCCATAAATTCGCCAGGTCTCAACACTCGCTTTATATATCTCAGGCAACACATTCGCTACAGAGTCAAGTGCCAACGAGTCGCTGTTTGCTCGCGCGACCTGAGGATGTTTACTCTACAACGCTTCGTGTTATGACTGCGGTGAAGTGCCGCAACCTTTTCATCCTCCTTGAGGCATCTTAAGGTATCGCCAGCTCGTTATCCTTGCGGCCAAAATGGTGGTCTGCAAGTTCTTTCTCGAAGGGCGATGTAAATTCGGCAGTAGGTCAGCTTGCTCGCACCCTCACCTCAACCATATCACTGATGGGGCACCGCAGGCAATTGCAAGCATGAACATCCAGGAGAACAAAGACAACAGAACAGCTTCGCACCACTAGCCAATACTGGAGGTGGTCGGTCGAGGTCGGGTGGAGTCGGTGGCAACGATCGATGTATGTTACGACCACAAGTGAACTTCACCAAACACGTCCAAGTTCACCAAACCACTACTTGTCGAACATCTCTTACACCTTCATATTTCACCACTCACCATGACAACAACCAACAGCTCCACGATGGCCTACAACAAACTCTGGACACGCACTGATAGAAACGCAGATCGTACTGGAGACCGCGATCGGAACCAGAAGCTACCGTAAGACACGACACTTCAGAACCACCCTACATTCCTCACTGACTTAACCCTAGCTTCCACCTCGACAAAGATGCCATCATCGCCGACCTCGATGCTGGTCCCAAAGGCGAGAAACCCGAATGGATTCTTTCATCCTACGGACCAGGACGAGATGCGCCTCGACAGCTACTCGAGGGCCTGCTCGAGCAAAGTCCGCAGGAAATGAGGGTAATGTGTTACTTGGCGGCAAGCGAAAATAAGCTACAGGACTACGTATGCATGCGGCTTTTACATCTTGCTACTTGGGAAACCTGCTGACCGGGCAC
Organism: Elasticomyces elasticus; assembly: GCA_035926095.1. NCBI lineage: Eukaryota > Fungi > Ascomycota > Dothideomycetes > Mycosphaerellales > Teratosphaeriaceae > Elasticomyces > Elasticomyces elasticus. The sequence continues at coordinate 269,546 of JAVRQT010000014.1, forward strand.
AGATCCAACATGAAGAAGGTCTGAAGGCGCAGGCGCAGCAGCAAGCACAGACTATCTTGCATGATCTGGACAGTGCGCTGAAGTATGTTATTGATGGAGAGCATGTGCATCCCAACCGACTGGACATGGTGGTGAAGGACTCCGGTAAGCCGGCCAGCACCACTGGAGGTTTCGGACAACCCTCGCAACCCAGTGGTGGTTTCGGGCAGCCTTCACAGCCTAGTGGTAGCTTCGGAAAGCCATCGAGTACGAGTGGCGGATTCGGCCAACCGTCCTCAGTCGGTGGCAGCACATCAGCATTCGGAGGTCTCCCTGGGCTAGGTCAGAAACCATCCCCATTCGGAGCACCAACGCAGCCGGCAGCCATGTCGGGCTTTGTACAAGCTGCGAAACCTGCGTTTGGGCAACCTTCGCAAGCCACGTCCGGCCCGACATTCGGCGCACCCTCCCAACCTGCCGCAGCCGGAAATGCATTTGGTGCTGCTTCAGCCATGAACGCTCCCAAACCGTCATTCGGCCAACCCTCACAGCCTGCATTTGGTCAGTCAGCCTTCGGTCAGGCGCCAAAATCTACGTTCGGTGCTCCATCGCAGCCTACAGGGACGTCACCATTTGCAAGTAGCCAGCCTGCGCAAGCACAATCCAACCCGTTTGCTGCAAATGCCGGCCAAGCCTCGCCTTTCGCACAAGCAGCTCAGAGTGGACCCACAGTATCTCCATTCGCTCCACCCAATGTGGCAAATGGGCAGGTCAATGGATTCGGTGCTCCGAGTGGTCCAGCTGCCGCAAACCCTTTCGCAGCGAAGCCCGCTACGTCAACATTCGGTGCACCGTCACAACCGAATGGTGGTAGTGGTGGATTCGGACAACCGTCCGCGCCGACGAATGGGTTTGGAGCGGCTGCTCCTGCTCGAACAGAGAGTATAAGCATGTTCAGCCCCGTCCAGCCATCACCTACCACGAACGGAGCATCTGCCTTCGGTGGCTTCGGCACGCCAGCAGCCAATGGTAATGCAGCAGCTGCGGCTGTTCAAGCCAATGGCACAATCGTACCTGGCAAACAAAGCACGGCAAGCTACACGACCCGCGGACCTGACGGTAAATCACTTTCGGCCTGGAAAGGTCAGCCTGTGACATATGACCGCGAGCAGACGCCTTGGGCACCATACTTCACTAATGGACAAACGGGCAAGCAGGAGAGGGTATGGCATCCTGATGGTGCACCGGACAGGCCGAACCCTTATGCTGAGGCCGAGCCGGAAATATATGTCGGCGATCTGGGTGCGGTGCTCAAGGAAGTGTACGATTATGTGAATCAGAAGGAGGAGTTTAAGGATTTGGTGCCGGAAGTGCCGCCGAAGCGGGAATGGGTACGATGGGATCTATAGGTGGCGTGCGGCATTTTGGGAGGATGGACCAGTACGGCGTACGTAGCAAGACTCTTGTACCAGTATCAGTATCGTCGTTGCTCAATGCTCAGTTTGTCAATCACATGCTGCCAAGGACTTCTCCAGACTTCGCGTCCATCCCTGCTGTCGATCATCATGATCGACATCTCCTTTTGACCACTCAAGCACCACACCTTCAACTACATGTACCCATTCGCGCCTGTTCGTACAGTAATGCGCTCCAATCGCGACGCGTAGAACGTCGACACGCGCTCAGTCACCCAAGTGACGACATCTCACACTCCCGAAACGAAGCCATTGTCGCGACGCACAGACAACACCCCGCAGATGAACGCCTGTCACAAACAACAATGAGCGACGCGATTGATGGAGGTGGGACTCCGTCGAGGCGGAAGCCAAGGAAGCTACAGAGACGGCAGGGCCACGGTAGTGTTGACGAGAGTGTCGCGATGTCTCCAGCGAGCCATTTGGACGACAGCGAAGACAGGATATTGGAAGAACGCAAACTGTTTGAGAGGAGAGATTCGGATTTGACATCTCTCGCGGACAATGATCACAGTTTCCTGGACAGCGAACAGAGCTCAGTGCATGAGCCGGAAGCGCAGCATGAAGGTGATAGCATGGACGAGCAGGAGATGAGGAGACATTTTATGGACGTGGAGTCGAGCTTCATGCCGGATGTTGGGCATGCTGCACCCGCGCAAGAGGGTAGACTGGGCGTGGACGATACGTACTTGGAGCTAGGACAGCCCGAGCATACGCCTTCATCGGACCGGACTTTTGGGAGCTTGCGGAAGAGCAGACAGGCTTCCTATCAGTATCGCGATCAGCAGCAGAGAAGCGAAGATGAGCCGGAGACGCCTGCGGATGCTTACAAGACGCCTGCGCCTGGTCGTGACGAAGATGAGGAGGTGGATCACGATGGTCATCAAGGTATGGAAGACGGAGCCAGTCCATCCTCGCCTGCTCAGGCCGCAGCGCGCAGAAATCACGCGCGTAACGGATCTGCTGCTAGTGTGACTCGAGCAATATCCATGGCCGTCAGTTCGAGCAGCACTGTCTCGCGACCAAGTAGCTCAATTGGCAGACCAACTTCGAAAGGCTCAACCGTCAGACCAGGATCGTCGAGCGGTCCCGAGGATGTATCGCTACCGAGATCGGAAACCCCGTCGATGCTCAGCTTGAACGCTGTGCATTCTATGTCTCCATCGCGCCTCAGCGCTCGACCTAGCTATATGAACTCTCGTCACGCAAGCCAGCAGTCCTCGATCTCAAGTAGTACCCTGACCTCACGCTCCAGCACCGACACCGCCATCAACGCAGATTACGCGCTACTCTCGGGCGGCGCAATGTCAAACAGCACTTCAATGCTTGGCCAAAGCCGCGACAAACACAATGAGATGCTACGCCTGCCGAGCTTTGGCAGCGTGGTGTCTTACATGGACCGCGACAGCGATGGCCCGCCCTCACTCAGCCGAGGTGTGAGTGGCAATAACTTGACAAGCAGATTCGGTGGCCGCCTGGACGGACTCGAGGAAGAACGGCCGGAGACACCACGCGCGAGCATGACTAATGTGCAAGCACCTACAGATACGGTGTTGGCTCAACGAGTAGAGAGTATCCAGGTTCCGGAGACGGTTGCTAGGGACTTCCGTGCTCGGAATCGCTCTCCTGTGAGGCCTTCTTCGTCTGGTGGGAATGGTGTGGCTACTCAGGATCGGCCGCGTAGGACGCTGACGCTGAAGGAGCAGAATAGCAAGATCGATAAGTTGACGAAGGAGAACTTTGATTTGAAGCTGAAGATCCACTTTCTTGACCAAGCACTGCAAAGTCGGAGTGATGATGGTGTGAAGGAGCTCATAGACAAAAGCGTGCAATTCCAAACAGATCTCGCGAACGAACGGAAGGAATCGCAGAACTTGCGCCGTAAGATGCGGGAGCTGGAGCGAAGAGTACAGGAGCAGGAGGACGGTCTCAAGGAGGCGATGAAGCGAAGAGTCGTCGAAGAGGATGAGCAGTCTGATGACGATCCTACGCTACAAGCGGAGATGCACGAGGAGATCTTGTACTTGCGCCAGCAATTAGATCACTTCGAAAACAAAGTCACCACGCTCAGAGAGGAAGCCATGACGAAGGAGCTCGAGAAACGTAAAATGGCCGAGCATATGCGTAGTATGGCTGGCAGTCGCGAAGAAGCTTCTTCCGGGCTCAAGGAGACGATGGACATGTGGCAGGATCTCTTGAACGCCGAAACTGGGCGAAGAGAGCAGGCAGAGGAAGATCTACGAAAGCTTCGTGAGGAGATGACGTCTTTACGGATTGAAAGGGCATCTCCTGCTGCTCACAAGATGATGAAGCGCAGAAGCAGACCAGGCACTGCGACGAGTGAGTCTGCTTACACTAACGGTATCAACGGCGTCTCCAGCGAGGCTTCTTCCACGCTTGTCGAGTCACTGAAGCATGAAAATGCTGAGCTTCGTCGCGATCTTGGCGCTCAGACCAGCATGTTGACTTCCCGCAACCGCGAACGTGAGCGACTGCAGCAGGAGATAGAGGACCTCAAGCTCTTGCAGCGTAAGAGCGATGGCGGCCGGTCTGTCACGGGCGAAAGCATCTTCGAGCGTTCCATCTCGCGAGCACACCAGCGCGCACCGTCGAGAGCGAGCGATCATACACAGGCTACCCATATCACCGAGGCTGAGCGCGATGACTGGGACAAGAAGGAAGGTCAGCTTCGTGATCAGAATGCTGAGCTGAGGTTGAAGTTTCAGGAGCTTGAGCGTACTCACAGTACGCATCTGCAGTACGTTTCCGCGCTAGAAGGCGACTTTCAGGAGATGGAGCAGGAGTTGCAGGAGCAAGCGGAGGACATGCGAGCGATTCAGAGCGAGCGAGATGAGGCCTTGCATGCGTTCGAGGACAAGGAGTATGAGCTGCAGAAGCTGGAGCAAGAAGCGCTTGGTGAAATTGACCGGCTCACTAACGATCTTGAGAACTTGGAAGCTCAGCTACAGGACGCGCAGAAGCGGTCCCAGAAGTTACAGACGAAGCTTGAGCATACGAGTGATGGTTACAAGGGCTTGCAGGGTGAGCTGCGCGAAATTACGCAGAGCGTCATGAATCTGGAGGATGAGAAGCAGGCCAACATGCGCACGATGCAGACACTCGAGCAGCAGATCGCGGAGGCGGAAGATGAGATCGAGAAGTGGGAGCTAAAGTGCAAGGAGTTGGATCAGAAGGGTCGCAAGCTTGAAATTACGCAAGAGAGCTTGCACTCCGAGATCAACTTCTTGCGGGAGGAACAGGAGGGTGACAAGATCAAAATTGGAGAGCTCGAAAATGCGCTCAACGCTGCTCAGCAGACGATTCAAGATGAGCAGGAGAAGTTGCGTGAACTGGAGGACGCCATCGTTGATGAGCGGCAGCAGCGAGAAGTGCTCGAGAACCAGTCGAAGGAAGAGGTGCAAAAGGTGCTGGACGACCTCAACACGGAAGGCGGACGCTCGAAGGATGAGGTACGGAAGCTGAGGCGTGCGCTGTCTGCCAAAGAAATCGAAGCCAGCTCGTGGAAGCAGAAGATGGAGGAGCTGGAGCAGGGCTTCCGGTCTGCCCTTGGAGAACCTAATGGCACGAAGCAGACTATGTTATCAGAAATCGAGCGTCTTCAGCGGGAGCTTGAAAGCACCGCCAACGCGCTCGATCGGGCGAAGATGGATGCGGCTGACAAGGACCGATTGCTGAGGCATCGTGATGGGCTGCTGGAAAGCACAAGTCTCGAGAGCCGAAGGCTATCTGATCTTCTCGACAAGGAGCGCGCTCACAGGCGACACGACATGGAGCAGTTCGAGAAGTCTTCTCGTGGCCAAGCGACACACATGCGGGAGATTGCTCATCATCAGTCCCGAGTGCTGGAGCTAGAGACGGCGTACAGTCAAGACAAGCGCAAGATGGCAGCTTTGGAGCAGCAGTTCCGCGACCAGCTCGGCGAGCGGAATAATCTACTGCTTGCACTCTGGAATCGTTTGTCTACGCTCTGCGGGCAGGATTGGACACAGGCGCACAGCCAGGTTAACGGCGAGAACCCATCAGCAGAAGTCATCCAACGCAGTTTGGCGGCCTTCACCAAGAACGTGCTTTCAGCTGTTAAGACCATCGAGGCACTGATTGGAAGCTTCAAAGTCCGCATCCGCAGCATTGAGAAGGATCTCTGGCGCGACTACAGCACCATCGAGCACAATCTCGACATACGCGTGCGGCGTATGGAAGCTCTTGAAACCGCGGTAAAAGCTACGCAGCGTACGATAGCCGAGAAGGCAGCGGCGGACGAAGCAGAAAGGCAGCAACAGCTATCCAGACCTAACATGGCTATGCGATCAATGAGCTCCAAGACTATGAAAGGCAACGAGGAGATCGGCAAACTCAAGTCCGAAGTTAAGCTCCTGAAAGCGGAACTGAAGTTCCATCGCCAGCACCCATCTCCCGTGGCACAACAGATGATTAATAACCAGACGCCGCTGAGCCCGGAGCACGCCCGCAGGCAGTCCAATGGCGGTGGCAGTGTCTCAAACATCGGCACAAACAAATCATCTCCTGCGCGACAGATGATGGCATCACTGCTTCAACGTGGGCATAGTACGTCCGCCGTTGAGCAGCTGTCGGGTCCATCGCGACACGACGGAGCGGATGATATGCAGACGGATGTGCCGCGGCCGAGTCAGCAAGTGCAGCCAATTGTGCTTGCGACGCCGCCGATACAGCCCAGCGAGCAGCGTTGGGTGCATAGGATGAAGGAGCTGGAGCGGAGGCTGAAGGCTGAGCGAGAAGCGCGTCTGCTGGATCGAAGAGGAGCGCGGCAGAGGTTGGAAGAAGCTGGGCTCGAAAACGAGGAGTTGAGAGGGATGCTGGAACGCGAGAAGGGAAGGAAGGAGAGCTACTTTGACGTGGGTAGCGTGGCCGGTAGCGAGAGGATGGAGAGCCGAGCGTCGCAGAGGGACGTCGACTGATTTCCTTGACACGAGAGGGGCGTGCGGTGGTTTGTACAACGATTTTGGGTGGCAAAGGATCAAGGATGACTGCGTCGATTTGGTTTCGTTGCTGTTCTTCCCGAGTGCAACGGCACCCGCATGTATTGCTAGACTCGATGTATCATATCTGACGAGCGTCATGCTCGCTGCAAAGCCGCGAAATGTGCCCTGCTCCGGCCGTCGTTCTCATGTGGCCTCAAGTGTTGTGCGGAAGACACGTTCACCAAGGACAAGCGTAAGGCACCTAGCCGTTGTTACGCCCGCTCAGCTGCTGTTGCCGCGCATCAAACGTACTCTCTTGACCTTGCATGTACTCGGACTCGCCCATAATCTGCGCATCGACCTCATCCTGCAAGTGCGCGTCCATGCCCATTCCGCCAGCGCCTTCCGCTTTCATCCTAAGAAGCTCGTGCGCTAGTGTGCCTTCCTGCAGATGTGAGTCAAGAGACATGGTGTTGTCACCGTCATCGTTTCCGTGGGCTGAGTACGCATCAGGATGAGGCGAGTACTGAGTATGTGGACCGTTGTAAGAATATTGTGGTGTCTGCGGCCGCTGCTGTGTCCAGTCGTGCATGCTGTGCATGATCTGCGGATCTACGGGCATGCCTTCGTAGCTATCTCCTGCGGCGATGTCGGGGGTGTGATAGTGCATGTTGGCCATCGGTGCTTCGCGTTGGTGCGGCTGTGTAGGCGATGGTGGCATGCCATTGCCATGAGCAGCGTAGTGACCAGGCTCGACCATATTTGCGTCCGCGCCTGCACCAGCTTGCGCAGGTGTCTGCTGCTGAGCAGGACTCTGATCCTCCCTCGCTGTTACAACCTCGCCTTGTGCTCTCGCCACCACCGGCTCTGACACTTCCTTCGCACTCTTCCGAGGCTGCCTCTCGACGTACGCTGGACTGGGCTTCGGCGCCGTCTCCTTGCACTCCGAGCAATTCCTAATCGCCGCGCTGACAGTCTCCTTGATCCGCACCCAGTGGTACTTCTCCGCAATCCCAGCCGTGGTCTTGTTGATACCGCCGTGATTCGTAGCATGCATATCACGCGCAATCTCATACTGCTTGTGCGGGTCAGACACCACTTCCTTGCCCTTCAACATGAGCTTGTCTTCCTCGCCGTCACCTGTTCCTTCCGGGTTCGGAACAAGACGGTAGTGCGTTGCTGCACTCCTCAGCCGAGATTTCTCAGCACGATCGCTGCCGTTTGGGTATGTGCCGGTCTTGAGGTAGAAGCGGATCTTGTCGAAGCGCTCTTCACTCACATACTCGTCGTCTGTGCCTCCGAGCTCACGGCCGAAGATGATAGCGTCAATCAGCTGGTCAGGGTAAGACTTCAAGTTCCCGCATCCCTTCACACGCCCGATACGCTTGAATCCCAGCCCATCCCATATCCGCAAAGACGCAACATTCGTTTCGTAGACCAAATTAAACACACTATAACTATAGCCCAGCTTCGGCGCCCACTCCAAATACCCTTCGCCCATCAACCGTCCGACACCACGATTTCGTGCCGCATCTGTTACCAAAAATCCACCATTGCACACATGACTGCTCCGGCCAGGATAGTTCGGCTTCACGTAGAAACTTCCCAAGCACTCTTTCGCCCAGTCTACGCCTCGGTCCTCCATTTGTGTCAGCTCCTCTACACTCTGGATATCACCTAACAGCATAACAGCGCCGAAGTTGGCGAACCAGTATGGCCCGAAGGACGAGAGCGGCATAGGTGACATCATGGGATATGTGTCGCCCTTTTCGATCTCGCGGTTGAGTAGCTCGCACAGGTACGCTGCCAGCTTATACGGAGCCTGTTGTGGTGAGGAAAGCGGCACGAGAGTAGCAATTGTGACACGATCGCGGAGTGTAACTCGGCGGACGGTGATGTCTGGTGGGAGAGCGCCGAAAGGGACTGGGTAGGGTGGCTCGCCAGAGACACGGTAGATGGCCGGCGCCGTTGGATCGTCGAGCATGGCCGGCATGCTGAGAGGGTAGAATGGCCTCGAGGCCGGTTGTGCTGTTTCTTCACATTGTCAGTTCTGTGTGAGGTACTGCATGCGCTGAGCATGAGGAGGAATCAGCTGTCTGGTCGACGTCGCAGCCCGCTTCTGCTTAGCTGCGGCGTGACAGTAGACAAGCGCAGCATTGTGTGCATCCAATGCTGATGTTGTTTGGATGGGAAGACGTACCGGTCAGTATGTTCCCAGCAGAGGTGGTCACGGAGTGCAGTTGTCAGACCGTGGAAGCCCGGACGATCCTCGTTTGAGCCACTAGAATCTTGGCGATCGAATGCGATTTCGACAGCAAGGTGAACTGATATCAACAGGAAGGCTAGTGGGTGGTAAAAGTCGTACACGGCTACGGTGTAGATGGAGCGTAGAGGCCCTCGCATCACGAAGCCCATGTCTACGCATGCCCTCATGCTCGCCTCCGCCCTCGTCGTACCTCATATGCCACCCTCATATGCCACACCGAGACGCCATCGCTAATCTACAAATGTCCTTACGCGTTTCGCGCAGTAGTATGTACGCCCGTCTTACCCTGTCCTCGTCACCAAACCCTACTTCGCCACAGCCGCACTCAGCACTTGCGTGCGGAAGAAAGCGCCCTTCGTCCGCTCAATGACTTGCTGGTACACACTCATAGGTGGGTGGTTCATGATGACCGTGCCAGCCTGGTAATCGATCTTGGCGTCCACACGCGTATCGCGGATGAGGTTGACGATCCACTTCTCGCCCTCGTCGCTAGAGAGGCCGAGGCGCATTGACAGGTCCCTATCAAAAAGTCAGAATCGTGTTCACAACTAGCTGTCGACAGTGCATGATTACTTAATGTCAATACGCTGGTGAATCTTGCAGTAGCTCTCCGAGATCAAGTGGCGAGCAGCATCCAGGAACGAATCCGCGGACGCAGCAAGGAAGAAGTCGGATCGCAGAATCTCGTCGGCCTCACTCAACCGCTTCTGTGCCTCCTCGAAGTCGAAATCGACGTACAACGCCTTTACGAAAGCGGTCACGGGATCGCTGTACTCATACTGCTCCTGCCTCACAATCCTCACCAGATCCTTAAGCTGCTTCTGATAATTGCCATACAAGTAATTTGTCTTGTTCCCCGGTCTGCTACGGTTGGTGATCACCGCCGCAGTCAAGTACCTCAAAATCCAAGGACACGAAACCTGAATCGTATTGATGTACGCCGGGCTGAAGAACAACTCGGTCAGAACCTCTCTTGCAGGCTCGTGGTTGAAGAACGGGAATAAACTCCAGTGGATTAACCACGTGCGGTGCTCGAGTTGCGCAAGCGGGTTATTAAGTAGTCGGCTATCAATACTCTCCTTCAATTTGTTGATCTCTTCGACTGCGACATCCCAGTTTGTGGTCAGGATGTCCGAGGCGAGTTTACCCCACGTCGCGGCGTTGACTTTCTCGTTGTCGACTGAGAGGATGCGGTAGCGGTAGAGGGTTTCCGAGGCGGACTCGTAGTCGCCCATGGAGTATTGGAATTGGCCCATGTCGTACAGCTCCTCGACCATCTCTTTGGTCACGGCGTGTGTATCTTGGAGGTATTTCATGTTGCTCTCCTTGTCGCTGCGCAGGTTGTTCACCACGTCGGCGTCCTGGAGCAAGTCCTGGATTTTCTGGGTCTCCTCTTCGTATTTGTGCAGTTGTTCTAGCACTTCTTCCCGCTTTTTAGTGTACTCTGCTGGTCGCTCGGGTAGATCGTGAAGCTGTGCGTACAGATCGCCCACGAAGTCGGACATGTTGGTGTCCTTGAGCAGGCCATATTTCAGCTTGGCGATCTCGGTGGTGTCCTGGTCTTCGGGGATGTCCTCTTCCAGGAAGTTGAGCAGCGGGAAGACGAGGTGGCGGTCGAGGTATGGCAGCAGTTTCGGCAAGACCGAGGGCGAGGAGGTGTCCATGATTGCGGTTATTGGTGAGTCGAATGTCGTTGTTTCGGCGAGCGCATCGAAATATCAAAGTCGCGTGGGGTCCGAGCAAAAAGTCATGCCTTAGGCACTTAGAAATGCAACTCTACCTTCACCAACGACAGCAGCCATTGACTGCTGCCAGCTCGACCACAACTCCCACTCTCCACTCTCCACCCACCGGCCATGGCGGGCCTCTCCACCAGCAGCATGGCCCTCCACCGGCAGCTCTGCCGCTCCGCCCCGTCCATCACCGCCGCCTTACCCAAACGCTCCCTCGCGCCCTTGCAGTTCACCCGCAACGTCCAGCAAGACGTCGCCATCACCCGCACCGGCAAACCCATCATCCGCATTTCGGGCGGCCGCAGCAGCTTGGGAGGCCACACCGCAACCGTTTTCGGCGCAACGGGCTTTCTAGGACGGTACATCGTGAACCGTCTCGCTCGCGCTGGGTGCACTGTCGTAGTACCCTTCCGCGATGAGTACGCTAAGCGACATCTCAAAGTCTCTGGCGATTTGGGACGGGTGGTGTTCATCGAGTACGATCTACGCAACAGCACGTCCATTGAGGAGTCCGTGCGGCATTCGGATATCGTGTTCAACATGGTAGGACGGGACTACGAGACGAAGAACTTTGGCTTCGAGGACGTACATGTGGAAGGTACACGGCGGATCGCGGATGCGGTAGCAAAGTACGATATCGACCGTTTTATCCAGGTCTCTTCGCACAGCGTGAGCCCGAATTCACCTTCGAAGTACTATCAGACGAAGTACAAGGGCGAGCAGGTCGCGAAGGAGATCTTCCCAGAGACTACAATAGTACGACCGGCGCCTATGTTTGGATTTGAAGACCGACTGCTTCATCGTCTGGCTAACGCAACCAACTTGCTCAGCTGTAACAACATGCAGGAGCGTTTCTGGCCTGTTCATTGTATTGATGTCGGCGCGGCGCTGGAGACGATCGGGTTCGACGATACCACAGTTGGTCAGACGTACGAACTGTTTGGCCCGAAGGAGTACAGCATGATGGAGCTCAAGGAGATGGTGGACCGTGAGATTCTCAAGACACGGCGGCATATCAACGTACCGAAAGCGATTATGGCGCCCATGACCGAGATTCTGAACAAGGTCCTCTGGTGGCCAGTGGGTAGTCGTGATGAGGTGGAGCGTGAGTTCCACGACCAGATCATCGACAAGCATGCCAAGACCTTCAGCGATTTGGGTATGGAGCCGGCGGATATTGCGAACTTTACTTTCAAGTATTTGGTAAGTCTGAATACAACCTTTGAGAGCTAGAACGCCTGCTAATGATATCTGTCAGCAACACTACCGCAGCTCAGCATACTACGATCTGCCGCCCATGACCGAGCGGGAAAAGCGGGAGGAGAAGAAGTACCTCCATGTCCTGGACGATCAATAGAGCGTCTCTCTGTCTCGGGCATGCCGGGGCGTTTGGGAATTGGTGGCGAGCCGTATGCCGCAATGTACATAGCATAACAACGACATTGAACCGCAATGCCTGCCTCCGAGACTACCTAATGGTCCCTCGAATGTTAATGGGTGTTGAAATCAGCGCTGCCGACAGCGGATGTAATACATATCTTGATACGAGTATCCGTAGCGACATGGAGCGATACTGGCTCACTTGCCCACAAGCCAGTCTGGTGTCGTAGTGGACAACGATGAGAGCTCAACAGTGACTGATCATACAGTGTCGCACGTGAGAGCGGGTTCATCGCTGTGACTGATGGGTGTTGTTCTCTCAACTACTAGGCAAGACGTATCATTTGTGATTAGCTGCAACAGATCGCGGAAGAGGTAGCACAGACGGTCTTCGATGGGAGGGTAATAGACAGGCTGTTGCTTATGCTTTGCCTAGTGGAACGAGCAGCTATCGAAAGGGAGCGGTTGCTTAGAGAGTCGAAGTCGACGTGAGAGTACACAAGCTGGACGATGAGACGAGAAGACGAGGAAACGAGAGGAGAAGAGAAGACGTGAAAACAAGACGACGAGAGGATGACAAGACGAGACGACGAGACGGTACGATGAGTAATCACACGATGAGGCAAGACAGTATGTATGATTGTAATAATTGTTGCTTGAGTTGCGAAGCGTAATATATATGTACACACCCTATTACGCCTGAAGCGCAGATGGGTATCACAATAACAGTGACGCGCATGTCACACTTTGGCAGTCGACGCAAAGGTCGCTGCTGATGCCCATCCAGGACAGCCAAGGATAACGCCAACGACTCCCAAGTCGTGTATAGTCGGGGAGTCGTGTATAGTCATAACGTCGTTCTTGCTCCAACCAAGCAGGCGTCGCCAGTGCCGATGGTGAGGTCTATCGTACAGAGAAGGAATTAGATGGCGGAAGCGGGTGTGAGGTGGCGGCGCTTGGTCAAGTGGCGAAGACTGGTGACCGGCTATAGCGAGCGTGTCGCGTGGTGTGATACCGGCCATGTCACTCAACGACTGGCGGGTGGCGTGTATTGACCTGTGCGGTCTGGGTGGTGGTGTTGGATTGGTGGAAACCAGGAACTGGAGTTGGCTCCTACGCCAGCGACTCCTCCTGAATCAGAGGTTCCTGGAAGTCGAACATGCTGTTGAACTCAAGGTCCTGTGGTGTGACGTTGCCACTACCGTCGAAGCTTGGCTTGTACATGCCATCACCATATCCAGAGTCGAAGCCCATGCCGTACCCATACTGGGGTGTCAGCGGGGTGTAGTTGGGATCCGTGAACGTTGACTGAGGCGAAGCCATGAAGTTGGTCGTGTCGTAAGCCCCGAACGAAGTGTCAAGAGGTGGGCCCATCAATGTCTGGTTCAGTCCGTCGAAGCTGGGCTGGGCATTACTGCGCGGCTTGCCATTCGGGTTGTAGGAGTAGCTCTGCTGACTGAACATCATCGACATGCTTGGGTCTAATGATGACGAGTCGGCAAGCATCTGCTGCGACTCCATCGGCAGGGTCATCGTAAATGGGTGCATGCCAGCGTTCATCTGCTGGTCAAAGCTGGCACCGAACGGTGACGCTTGAACTGCTGGGCGCTGCTGCTCGTACTTGACCGGCTGCTCCACCGACGGAAGTGGCTGGTGAGGCGAGGTGCTGTACTTCGAGTTGCTACGAGGTGTCGACGCACCACTCCTAGAATGAGTTGGAGAGGCGTGGTTCGACGTTGGCACCTGGGACACAGGTGTGATGGGCCCATGACCGACTGGCATAGACATGCGTCGGTCATCTACGGCAGGCTTCGACTCCACAGGACTCGTGTGTGCTGACTGCGATTGCTGGCGCTGGTATTGAGATGTAGCGACTGATAGTGGCCGGCCATGGCTGTGGTAGCTGGGTTGTACGGGTTGCTGCGGCATGCTGTTTTGAGGCACCGGGTACGGCTGCTGTCTGTAGGTCGATGGCGTCCTGTTGAACATCTGCGGCGGCATCATGGAGCCCGGGTACACAGGCTGCTGCTGCGGTAGCTGTGTAAAGCCGGGGTTGACAAACTGCGCGTTAGCCTGGAACTGCTGGTTGTTCATCTGCATTCCGTCCACCGCTGCTTGACCAACTGCTTGTCGCATGGCAACATGGTTCACCAAGTATGCCTGGAATCGTCGATTGAAGTCGGCGTTCTGAGTCTGAAGATGAGCGGTCAGACGACGGTACTGCATCGGCAGATCGTCGTCTTCCTCCTCGTACATCTCTTCGTTGACTACATCTTGCTCGGTGACACGCAGCGACCGACCAGTCCGTCGCTTGTGGATCTCAGAAGCCCGTCTAGCAGACTCAACACGCGCCTCGAGGCTGCGATCACTGCGGCGAGAAGCGGCGATGTATGCTCGCTCTTGGTTCTCCTCGTGGGTTCGTTCCGTCTTCATTGGCTTAATGTTCGACATGCTTGTGCGGAGAGGAGGCATGTTGAGCTAGTCTGTGACAAGTGCATGATTAGCAATCGCAAGTGAGAGTAGTCGTGGTAAGAGGACATACAGGTCAAAGACTCGACCGGAATGGATCTGTGAATTTGGTGTGGGAAGGATGTCAAACAACGAGCAGTAGGAGACTCGTGAGTTGGTCAACAACGGCCTAAGTCGGATCCGTGGGGCGCAGCAGAAACAGATAGCTTGCTGAGTAGGAGCGGAGCCTAGAAGTGTATCTTGACCGTTCCGAACGCGAAGACTGGCAGTTTCGTGCGGGGCAAGTGTCGATGGTGGAGTGGCGACGGAGTATATGAGCACAGGTAGATCAGGCCAAAGTTGAGAGTGTTAACCTCAATTTGTCTAATAACAAATGTCGCTCGGAGGGGTGCAAAGTGCTTGAGCTGGAGTACAACGGAGAAAAGAAGAGAGTTGTAGGCAGGGACGGACGAGGTCTTGTATGAAACGGCAGCCACGGAGGAAAGTGACCCCAGCAGGAAAGCTAAATGCTGCTCCACCCGAGGCACTTTTCGTGCTCCTCTGCTCTGCCGTGAAATCGATCAGCTCTCGCTTGGATCGTTAAAGCTCCTGCCTTTTCTGCTCGCGAGCGGAGTCACCGCCTGGCCTGTAAAAATCCCTCGCGCGCTTCGCTGTCATCAGCCTAGCGGAATCTGGTATTTTCCGTGCAAGCCATCCGCCCTGATACTCGATCTGCCGGGCCCCCGGGAACAACATGACAGATCTTTTGTGCAACTCAGTGCCATGCGCGATTGGTCTCTCGGGCAATATGGATCTCGCTGTTTTTGGGCTACGCTGCTGGAACGATTAATACCGCCATGGTCGCTTAAGACTGCCGAACGATCTCGCAATGGCACCTACGTGCCAACGCGCTGCGTTGCTGAGCTCTTGAGCTCTTCACCGTTCGCACCGTTGCATAAACTCGAGGCCCTCCGTCATAGCGTGGTCTTTAGACCCTTAGCGGGCGCCCCTCCCTCTCGCCGTTAAGGGGGATCAGATCGCGCTCAAGATTAGCCGAGCGTTGCATCATTTCGCGAAGCTCACACCGGAGTGTCTTCCGTCTCACAGATTGCGTCGAGTCTTATCCAGAGCCAATCTGCTCACGACACGCTCGTAAACACAGCAAGCAACAGACGATTATAACCCGGTCGATCTCGGACGAACTCGCTGCAGAGAGTCGCTCGCTGTTGCGTGTACCATCGCTCGCAGCTCATTGGATCGGAGGAAGAGTCTGTCGAGGAGAGCTAGGATCTGGCGCTAGTAGGCGAAAAAGAATAGCGCGATCGAGATCTGAGACTTTCGTATCGCCCCTTGCGTTCTGCTTCGCTGATCTCTGCGACAACGGAACGCCAAAAGTGACAGATCCGCTACCGTCCCGCTCGTGTGTGGTCGTCAAGATGAGACAGCAACTCCTTTCACAAGCAACCCACACGTCGCACAACAGTACTTGCTGCGTTGCGGCCACACTACATCATGTACCGCAGCGTTGGGAGCGGGATACCAACCATCTCGATTGTGTAGCCCTTGCGCGAGGGACACGCACCCTGGTTGTCAGAACACCATTTCGCGTTCCCCCTGCGCGCCGTATCTCAAAGCCAATCTGTGATAAACACTCTAGGTGCAGGATGCCGACCGAGATTGAGTGGCCTGACATTGGTGCAGCTGTTATGCAAGACGCTCAGCCCATGACGTGCGTATGTCGTTGACCGATAAAGTGCTTCCAGTGTCCCAGGAGTGTACGTTGCACGTTGCTGAACTCGTATGTCGTTGGGGTGATGTTGATACCGGCCGCGATAGCTATCAGTTAGTGTATTGGTCGTGATAGCGATGCTCGTATCTCGGTACTGAAAATATCTCATACAATTTCACTAGGTATAGACAGACAACTCATGTTTTGCGACCTCTTCTCCCAACTTACATTAGCCGATCGCGTGTAGCGGAAGATTGGGCCCACAGCAATGTGTTGTCGCTGGAGTGTTGTAACATGTGTGCATTGCCAACCAAGGCTCGGCGCGTTGTTCCAGGAAGGTACCGTACCGGAGGCGGTTCCGTACCTGAACCATCTGGACCCGGCGATTTGGGCGGATCGCAGACACGAGATGTGACGGCAGGCTGCATGCCACACCAGAGTTCCAACAGTGGTCTCCCCGCATCTGAAAAGATACGACGTACAACGTGCATCCGTTCCTGTTCCACAAGTGCGCGATTCGCAGAGGACACTGCGATAACAATTCAAGCTCACAGCTCCATCTCTTCATCTGCATAGGTTGCAAGGCCGTGACGGCAAGGATTCTCGAACGGTACATGCCGCTACTAGGCTTGTGAGACATTCATGGCGGAGGTCAACCAATCTCAGTCGTCTCAGTGTTCGCCATGAATGTTTAGAGGCGTCTTGGTTGCTTGTCCTCCGAATATTGCTGAGGCTCCGCACCACTCTCCTGCTTGCTGCCATGGTTTCGATGGCGCCTCCATCTGTGTCAAGCGTCTGAGTTCACGCATAAAAGGGAGAGATTCGTGGGGTAATAATAAAACAGCTTTGAACAGCATGATGACCTTCAGAACATCACAATTGTTGGTTGTGCAGGGCTTCGCCGATGAGTCGGACGATCGATCGCGCAGCGGCCCACGTTGTCCTTCCGATCTCTCTGTACCACCTGGTGCAGGAAACGTGGCTCATCGAAAGGCACAAGGGCACACAAATCCCAATGCAAGGGTGCAAGGGTACGCGAAAACCTGCATTCGAATCTCTCCGGTGAGATCTGGGGATCTTGCCCTCCGACGTGCTTGCCTTTTTGGTTTTGAGCCGTATCTTCGCGCTATTGGTGCAGAACAATCAGCATCTCGCGGGCAAGCTCAACGCGATGCACCTAATCTCAACTGCATCGCCCTGCTGTGCAACGCGATCTCGTCAAACACGAGGTGCGGGCTGCCGATCCCGGAGCAATCATGCACCGCTCGCTCTGATCTGCGCCTGGGCATGCGTAATAAGGTGTGGTTGTGCATCGTCGGTCATTCTGCGCTCCTCGTAGCTCGAACGAAATGTCACCGTCGCCCAAGCGTACCACGACCATATTGTAAGAATGGCAGTAACAAACCTTGACTGTTCCAGAAGTTAAGGAGTGGATAGTACCCACGGTGATATGGCTGCAATGGGAAGCAGCCGACAAAGCTACCACATACGTTACTCCGGACTCGTATCACCCACGGGTGTGCTGTAGCACATCTTCGACAAATTCCACGGCTCTTGGGGTTCATCTCTCGCGCGGTCAGTGATACGCTGGTGGTGCCCTCACACAAACCATGCAAAGTATACAGCAAACTCTGCCTATAACGGTCGTCCGAATACCGGTATTCTCGTTCTAACGGTAAGCTCGAGGCTTCCGCTCGAGTTTTAGGTGAGAGGCGTTGTATTACGGTAAACCGGTATAGTATAGCGGAATTTAGGTGGCACTGTTATAAGAAGTGGTGAGAGACCCCCTAGGAGCTGTCCTAAGATACCCTTATATAGCTAGTAGAGCCACGTACCTTCCCGATTGAGCTATTTCCGACTTTAAGTGGAGTCTTCGGGAGTTCCCGTATAGCGGTAGTCTCTCTGTACCGGTGCTAGACCCCCCAAACATCGGCACCGTTATTGGCAGAGTTTGCTGTACCGTAAACGCGCCGCCAAAGACCGCAATAGGTATACGATCGAGGCCGCGATCAACCGCTCACAGCCCACAAATCTCCATTCCGTACAACCTCGCCCCTTTTCTCCATCTCCTCCAGCAGCCACTTCGTCTCCTCCTCGCCATACGTGAACAAAGGCAACACCATCTTCAGCATACCTGTGATACCCATCATGCCCTCGATGGCTTTTGGGCCGCCATTACGCAGCATGTTAGCGATGAAGGTCTCGAACATGGGCGCACTTTCACGTAGCATTGCATCCTGCGTCTTGACCGCCGAAATCTCCTCGACCTGCGCGGCCTGTTGAGCCATCGTCCCTGTGTCCATGTCTAGCCGCTCGAGGACAGCATACTGGCCAGGTTCGGGCTGGAACAAAACCCGTCTGCCCATCCAGAACGCAAGAGCATCGAGTACCAGTTCTTCCTCCATATCGAGTGCATCCTCAAGGTTTCCAGCCGTGAGATAGACTTGTTCGTCAGCTGGACCAACCTGGCCACCGAAAGCTTCAATAACACTCGCACGCCAGACTGGAACATCTCTCTCAAAGACGAACCGATCTTCAAGCTCCAGCTTAACGTCCACATGCGCCAAAGCGTGCCGAAAGTGCAACTTACGCTGGTTGCCAAGCTGAGAGAATCTGTCCTGGAATGCTTGCTCACGTTCGGCGAACCCCTTAGGTAACTCGAAATCGTTCGCTCGCATCTGCGGCCAGAAGAAGCTGGATAGAACCTGCACGCGGAAGTCCATGCCATCCTTTCGAAGTCGGACAGGAGCAGACGGCGTTACTGGCTCGGGCGGCAATCTAGTCCGCTTGGCGAAGTACAAGTCCTGCCGTTTGGTAGCGACCAGCTTGAGGGTAGCATGGAACTGTGCTGGCTTCATCACACCCTCAAACATGCTCCACAAAGCCTGCAAAGTGATTCCCTCTTCCGGTACAGCAGCCTGAACGTCTCGTGGCGTGGGCGGCACCGCATTGGCTTGTCTCTCGGCCAAGTTCATGCGCCTGTTCAGATTAATCGAGTCGTGCACGTCCTTCAACATAACCTCTGCAGCCTGCAACTTCGTGGCGTCCAAGCGTGACTTGAATAGCTCGACTAGGCGTATCTCCTTGGTGTACTCTGGGTCGGTAGCCTGCAGCAAGTGCTGAGCAAGCACAGACGTCACCTCCTTAATGAAGTCCTCGGCGTCGAACAGACCAAGAATATACGCCAGCACATCCTCCGACTTCGAAGCCTTGTAGTCTGGCCCAGCATCAATCGGGTCAGGCATCCATGACATGTCGTCGTAGCGAAGCATCCTGTGCTCCCTTCCTGTCAACTGCGAGCTCGCTACTTCATCTATGATGTCCACACATATCTTCTCAGCATCAGCATCCGGCACGACACGATCGGGACCAACGTCCGCAAGGAAGCTGGCCGCAATGATCGCTACCGTGTCGTCCCTATGGCGCAGATAGTAGCGAATTGGGTGCGCAACCTTTTCCAGCATTACACCTCGGGCGTCCAGTAGGCGAAAAGCATGAATGACATTGGCATAGATACTCAATATCTCCACCGTGCTTGCACCAGCGTGCAGAAGACGGGTCGCAGCTTGTTTGATAAAACTGTCACAGACATGAGCTTTGCTCTGGGACTGCGTATTAGTGCTTAATGTCAGGTAATGCTTGATGTCGAGAAGCGCGCCGGTGCTGTCAGGCCAGGTCTTGATATAGTCGAAGATAGAGTCCGTGCGTTGACGGCCCAGATTCGTAACAGCCGTCTCAGCGAGCTTATGTTCCGACTCCGATATCACAAGTAGTTGGTTACCAGTTAGGTATCTTAGCGAGTCGCGCACGAATGGCCTCAGGTGTGTTTGCACCCAGTTGTGCAACATTTGCATTGCGCTTCCTCGCCGAGCCCAATCAACTTGAAAGCAGCGCCTGTTGATCGCTGCGGTGTTCAAGAAAACATGCATGGCTTGTGCGAAAGCTCGCTCGGCTAGTGCGCCTCCCAAGCCCACCACGTAGAACTGCTCTAGTGGTAGATCGTCCATGTTGACGTTACAGTGGCACTCGTTAAGATTGAGGCACGTTTGTGGGTTACTATTAGTGACCAACGAAGCTTTCATCTCTTGAAGAAAGACGGCGGCCATGGTGTCTTGTACTCGTGACAGAGGTAGGCTTTGCAGGTATTGGATGTGCAGTCGTTCGGTGAAATTTTGCTGAAAAGCTTCGAAGAGCTTGGAGCGATCTTCGTCCATGGTATCATCGCGTAGAGCCAAAAGCCACATAATGCAATGGCCTTGCGCGTCCTCCAGCAGCTCAACTGTCTGCAGGAGTAGTGCTTTGGCTTCTGACTGCGGAATGGGTCGATGCCATGGCGACAGCTTGTTCAGCATGTTACGGCGGAACCAGGTGCCTGTCTCATTTGCATACCATGCGAGAAGGTCCTTCCGAGTTCGTGAGTCCTTGCAGATCAGATGCATGGCATCTTGGACATCGCGGCCGATCTGCTCCTGGCCGGGTTGTTCAGAAGGGAGGCTGAGGAAACGCGTTGCCGTGCTCCATGCCCTGCTGAGTCTGACAGTCTCATCAACGCCAGGTGGGGGAGCATGGAAGCCGCCAAATGGTCGTCCCGGCGAGGCAAGAACGCCAATGCTTGGTGTGTTCTCTGGAGTTGGTGTTGTGAAGTTGGATGGTGGAAAGACTGATGCGAAGATGTCACGGCGGTTTGGCCCACCCGCTATCGCCGCCATCACGCATCGTCGTCTTACCTGTCGTTGTTGTTGGAGTAGATCTCGATGTCGAAGACTGGAGGACGTGCTTGCTTCGCGCGGAACCTTGCCGTCGTCGCGTTCGCACGTGCATGTGCAACTGAAAGTGACGTCGGGCTGCTTGGTTGCATGGTTGGTTTGAGAAGCAGAAAGTGGGAACTTGCAAACACACGCGTTGAACAGACCTTCAACTTCTCTTCTACCCAATAACCTCACAACCTAACTCGACAACTCCATCCATACCAACCATGTCGAAACGATCAGGAGTCTCAAAGGAGATGGAGAAGGAAGCAAGAGAGGTGGTCGAAGAGCCAAGTTCGTACAGACACTCCAATGGCACTCATGTCACAGCTAACACGCATCGCAGAGCAAGACAAGCAAGCCCGCCTGCTTAATGATGCCAATCCCGGCCACTTCAGTCTCGTGCGCGCCTACCACCTTGCCGACCTCATCACTCTCATGAACGGCTTCTGCGGTTTCATGTCCATCATTTCCTCCATGCGCTACGCAATTGCGCACGCAAGTGGCAGCAAGGAGACCGGATACATGTACGCTGCGCTTGCGCTCATGCCGCTGGGACTGTTCTTCGACTTCTTCGACGGCAAGGTCGCGAGATGGCGAGGTAAGAGTAGCTTGATGGGGCAGGAATTAGACTCATTGGCAGACTTGGTACGTTGCCAAAATGGATTGGCTGGATTCGAAAACACTAACGATATGGCTTGCAGATCTCCTTCGGCGTCGCTCCAGCCTCCTGCGCCTTCGCTCTCGGCTTTCGAACACCGCTCGACCAATTCTTCCTCACTTGCTTCGTCCTCTCAGGTCTCGCCCGCCTTGCACGTTTCAACGTCACGACCGGCAACGTACCCAAGGATGCTACTGGAAAGGCTGCCTACTTCGAAGGCCTGCCCATTCCGACGAGCTTGACGATACTGCCAGTCTTTACATACTGGGTCTCGCAGGGCTGGATTCAGCAGAGCATACCATTTGGCACATTCGGCTCGGGTCTGTTAGAGTTTCATCCGATCGTTGCCGTGTTCCTGGCGCATGGGTGCTGCATGGTGAGCAAGACGCTGCACATCCCGAAGCCGTGAGTGTGGCATGGCTGGTTGGAAGAGTCTCTCACCTGAAGTGCAAGGCGGTTGTGGGACTGCAGGTCTCGGGAAAGCGATGCCAGCACCACTGGTTAGTTCAGTGCAATGGGTGTGGCAGCACCTGAATGTTCTACTCTCCTCGACACGGGATAGCCTTGCAACCAAGCGCAGCCGATTGCCAATCGATGAAGCTATGCAGATAGCGGTAGGACGAAGCTTTCGCTATGCTCGGTATCAGCAGACGATACGCGCAATTTCCTGCATCTCTCATGCCTCCATCATCAGAAGTTCACATGTGATTTTCGTCGTGCAGATCAATGCATGTATTCGCGATCGCGTTTCAGATCTCGGTCCGCCTCCACATGATCGAGCCAAAAGGTTAAACTTCGAACTCAGATTAACACGGAGCCAACGGACATCCTGACACGCCTGAACGACCAACGATGGCGACCAGCAAAGAACCGCCAGAGGGCGCTCAGCACTATGATTCGGCTGAGGAAGTGCCATGGGCGATCTCGAAGTACTGGCATCAAAGACACAACATCTTCTCCAAGTACGATGAAGGCATATGGATGACCAACGATGCCTGGTTTGGCGTCACACCTGAGCCTGTTGCCACGTAAGATTCACTGTCTCAATTGTCCAATGTACTACCGCTAATGACATACACAGGCGCATTGCATCAGACATCGCTGCCTCCGCGCCGGCCAACAAAACTATCCTGGTCGACGCTTTCGCAGGCGCAGGAGGCAACACTATCGCTTTCGCCCTCTCCGGCCGCTGGAAGCAAATCTTTGCTTTCGAGAAGGACGCCGCTGTTCTCGCCTGTGCCAAGCACAATGCTGAAGTGTATGGCGTGGCGAAGAAGATCTTCTGGGTTCACGGCGACGCATTCACGGAGATTCCGAGACGGCTAAAGCAGGTCGGAAAGAGCGCCGTGGTGTTCGCTAGTCCGCCGTGGGGAGGTAAGTGAATCATTTCCGAATTCTTCTTCCACCCAGCGGTGCTGATGATCAAGCAGGTCCAACATACAGCGATTATGAGGTCTTCGATCTGACCGTCATGGGCCCCTACACGCTGCCATTCCTGTGCAGCTCGTTCTTCGCGGTCACGCCAGATGTTGTGCTGTACTTGCCAAGGACGTCTGATCTGCGGCAGTTGGCCAAGTACGCGAAGCCTGGTCAGAAGCTGCAAGTCACACATTACTGCATGCATGGCGCCAGCAAAGCACTTTGCGTGTATTTCGGCTCGTTTGCTGCGAGCTGAGAAACTTTGCCATGGTTGATACGAGGAACATCACCCACGTCTCGCGAAGAAGGCAAAATCGTGGTGCCATGATAGTGAACTTTGACGGCCTCACAGAAGGTTTCACTCCACCTTAGGGAGTGGCACGATGAGCCTGCAAAGGTCAGGAGTGCGAGTGACCTTACATCTACACTACACAACGCACGTGGCATTCATCTCCGGAGCACTGGGATGATTGGGATGCACAGTGGGCCAGAGCGAGACATATGTCGCCGGGACGAGATTCGAGCCGGCCTAGCCGACTTCCAAACAGAGAGAAGAAAGAAGATTGATGGAACGAGGAGCGAGTTGAAGTAGAATGAAGCAGCAGCTCGTAGACGCTAAAGATTGAGCAAAGCGCCACCCCCCGTTGGCTTAAAACGACCCAAGGACTATTACCACCCCAGCATGTCTCTAATTTCGTGTGAACACTTCATCGGCACACCTCACCTTCCAGATGCTCATGATATCTTCCACACAAGCCTCGCCCCACCCAGGGCTTGCATCCACTTGTATCCATGCTTCCACTCCATCCCTGCACACCACCGAATCGTCTCAGGCACCCACCGCAGAAAGCCTTGTCGCACCCAAGACATTTGTCTGCGCTCTGACCTGGCTTCAATATCTCCTTGCAGCCTTCACAAGGCTTACTCGTGCTCCAGCTCTCTGGCCGCCATGCCTCGAGTGCGTGTCGCTCGATAGCTTCCGGGCCAGGACGCTTGAGCTTCACGACGAGCGCGCGCAGGAAGAGCGGGTGCCATTCATCTTTGTGCGTCTCGAGCAGCTTGTCGGTCTTCTTGTAAGCGAACAGGTCAAGTATCAAGGTCCGCAGCGGACTGCTTTCCCGGATACCGTCGTAGAGAATGAAGGTGTCGCTTGGTGTCGGTACGCTATTGGTGGTTTCCGACAGGCGAGCGATAGTCGTCAGAACATGGTTGCTCAGTGGCTGCGTGAGTAGGCGATCTGACAGCGCGTAGAGGTCGATAAGCAGGAAGTACTTCGGGCTGCCTTGGTGATTGCGAAGGTCGCCGTCTGTTCGTGCAAGTGCGTCCGCTTCAGCGCGGGCGAAGTGCGCGTGAAATGGGTGATCGGCCGGTATGTGGTGATGATGGTGGTGCTGCGGGATAGAAGCACTGAAAGCGCCATCTTGCGCGATAGCGAGGCTGCCAGTATACAGCCACTGCAGAAACCACTCGAAGATCTCCGGCTTCTCCTCTGGCAGCCTCACGACCTGCTCCAGGCCCTCGGCAAAAGCACCATCAAGCGCTGCAGCGAAGAACGGCGACGAAGCGGTCAGGAGCTCCTTGTGCACCATGTACTTCGTGATGGGGCGGCTCTTATCACCATCGTCGCCAATCACTATCTCGACCGTTCCAGAGAAGTTGCGAAAAGCGGTTCGAAGTGGCAGGCGTGCCGGTGACCGCCGTGCTCGCGAGCGGCTCCGGGTGATGTGTGAGTTTGGTGGCTGTGGATCTTGCTGGCCCTGACCAGTGGCGAGCGATGTCTCGGATCCTGTTGGCGAAGGTATCTCCATGACCGGAACGCCCATGGGACGTCCAGCGAGTGCAACAGCCATGCTTCTCGGTCGTTGCAGTAGTGATGATGTGCGTTGAGGAGCGAGGCGTCGGTACCAAACAGGCGTCAGGTGTATGGGATCCAGCTTGTCTGCTTATTGCTTAGAACAGAGGGTTTAGTAGACCAGGGGTATAGTATGTTGCGATGTGCATGCATGAACCACAATGAGACAAGAGAGCGGCGCGCATGAGGAGTTCGCATCGTGCCCGTGGTACCTGTATGTCTGTCCTTTGTCGCAAGCAGCCAAACTGGGCGCACGCCGGAAGCGGAAAGTCAGCACACACATGCCATCGCCCGAGACACGCAGGATGAGAAGCGCAAACAGACAATGGAACATACTCTACCTTAGACCTACCGCAGTGTCGTACATGACCGTGCTTGACACTATGGTGATTGTGAGCGTGGTGGTGAACAGTGCGGAGTGGAAAGGTGCGCGAACGTGTTTGTCCGTCGCAAATGGGGTTTTGTGGAATGCGGCTGTTTTGCCGCACATACAAACATACTGCCCCAAACCATGTTCTCGCGCAGCAAGCGTGGAAGCATACTCCTGACGCCCTTTCGATGTCCAGCTTCCACATATCGAGCCAGTGTAGATTCGACAGCAACTTGCAAAGCTTATTTCTCAGCCTGCTCCTAGCGAGGCATAGCCGTATTGCTGTTCTTGCTTGACTCGCCCAGCCGTGAGTACAGCATATACAACGCCATCTGATTGCACTCCTGCGTCCCGGTAATTGTGACAAGCCTCTCATTGTTGTTGTCCTGCGGCTCATTGATCTTGATGACACTTCCTGAAAGCTGGCGTATTTCGTTGATCTTCGCTCCACCCTTTCCAATGATCGCACCGACCATGTCGTTAGGGATGAAGATTTGCTGCGTGATGGGTTGACCGGGCACCATACCTTGCATCGGCTGCTGCGGTGGGCCGGCATGGCTGGCTTGGGGTGGTCCGTGACCGTACGGTTGCGGTTGATGAGGTCCAGCGCCGACGTAGGGTGCTCGTGGTGAGCCTGCGCCGTAAGGCATCGGAGGCTGTGCCTGGTGTTGAGGCGGTCCTTGTGCGTATGGCATGCCGTAAGCAGGTGCCGGCGTGCGCTGCTGCTGTTGCGGCGGGTATGGCTGCTGCTTGCGCGATTGATCTGGATGGCCCATTTGACCACCCGCATTCTGCGGCACGTATGGCACCACTTGCATGCCACCAGGCACGACGCCCTGAGGTCCACCATGGCGACCAGCGTAGTTTGATGCAGCTGGCCCGCCGAAGCGGTCCGTGAGCTGTTCGACGAGCGTGCTTCCGACATAGTATGAAGCGATGTGCACCGCATCGGCGACACCAAGCACAACCAGTGAGCGCTCGGTGGAGAGAGGCAAGCATTGCTCGGACGCGTTCAAACGCGCGCCAGAAGCCTCTTGGATCTCGCGGATCCTGACGCCTTGCTTGCCGATGATCGAGCCGATGAGAATGTGTGGGATGAGGAGGCGGAGAGGGTAGGTCTTGGACTGCGGTGTGGATGGTGCCTCAAGAGGCTCCATGTTGAGTGTGCGGATGATGAGGCCGAAAGCCTGGAAAGAATGTTAGCCCGACTCATTTCCTCGACTACAAGGGTAACATGCCTTCGCGACTGCATCAACGTGGCCGCTGACGGTCAGAATGCGCTCCACAGCGCCTCTAGTGTACTCGCTGACAGTGCACTTCGCACCTGCGATACGCCTGATCTGCGACACGTTCTCGCCTCCCTTTCCGATTACAGTAGCCGCCTCGGCACTGGAAATAATGGCGCGCATGTGAAGCCACCCAGTCTCGTCCTGCTGATGGTACGGCATTGGAGTTTGCGACCCATTGCGAGCACCTCGAGGCATTTGAGCACCAGCCGGCGGATGGCCAGTCATCTGTTGAGGAGATCCTACTGCGGTGCCATTTTCGGTTCCATTCGCTGGCGCATCTGGCACGACTGTGTCATCGCCTTGACCATCCGTAACAGGCGCATCAGTAGCGTCCTCCACGGCGAGATCGAGCTTCACGTCTTCTGTCTTCACGTCCTCTACTTGTGTAACTTCACCACCATCACCATCGGCATCCACGGTCTGCTCGGCAGGGGCAGCGCTGTCTTCTGCCAATACTTTGTCAAGGGCAGGACGCTTAGCATCAGGTTGATCGGTAGGTCCAGAGGGAGAGGAAGGGTCTTCGAGCGGGCGCTTCTGCGTGGCAATGGGAGTCTCGGGTGCATCCGCCATAGTTTGGGATTTACGGTGGGTGTGTAGGAAGTGTACTTGGCCCGTGAGTCGTCGAGGATCAAAGTTTGCTGTTTCGATTTGCTGTCTGCTCCTATCTACACGCTATGGTGTGGGTGTAAAGAAAGCGTGCAGTGCTGGGTGGGTGGTCGGAGATGCGGTGGTGCTGGTGCAGAGTGGATGTGCTTGGGCGGTCAGGGAGCGGATATGCTTGCCAAAGGCGTGAGATTGTGCTGTGCTTGGCTTGAGGGAGCGGATGTGTGGCTGTAAGTGTGCTTGGTCTGGACGCGTGTCTTTTGCAAGCAGGAGAGTGTGAGGAATCCGACTGTGCTGGAGTTGGCGCAGTGAAGGTCGGTGACGGGGACTGGAAGTGGGCGGAGTTTGGGAGTCAGTCTTGCCTACTTCTTGCCCTTGCTTGTTCTGTCGAGTCCCGGACTCGAGAAGGCGCGTTGTGAACTAGAAGATGTTGTCGACGTGAACGCGCTTGCGTGGATATGAAGTGTTGTGGAAAGGAAGAAGGAAAGGAAAGGAGAGCTCGAAGCTCGAAGCGCGCAAAAGAGACTAGTTACTGATTGGCTGCTTTGAGACGGCCGCTAACGGGAAACCCATCAGAGATATCTTGGCGCCTTGGCATAAGCAACAATGAGGCCCCTTGTGACTTCAAAACAACAGAAATGGCGGAACTGTACTGGTCGCGAAACACGTTGTATACATGTACGTTCGTCCTGCTCAATGCCAACGACTCACACTCTCCCTGTGGTAGTTCCTCTCTGATAGTGCCTTCCACTTGTACTTGCTCGAACCCTGTCGATCACCACCACTCGCTATCTTCATGCCCGTAAAGTCGACAGTTGGAACAAGATCACCGCCGAACACGCCTGACAGCTTCGTCCCTCGCTCGCTAAAATTCAGGCTGTAGAGTTGCTTGTCGGACCCAACAGCGATCACCAACTCTCCACACTCTCGCCCTCGCCACCTGTAAGTCATAGCGCATTCTGGCTGGTCGTCGACGCCGACTGAACCGTCGATGCGCATGATGCCTTCAATAGCGGAGAAGTCGAAACTCGCGAAGTGGCGTTGATCTGCGTGAGAGGTCGGATCGTTCTCAAAGCCCTCCTCATCGCCCTCATCCTCCTCGTCCTCCTCGTTTCTGCCTTCTTCATCATACGAACGAGCAACCGGAGTTGGACTGTTATGCTTTGCAGTATCGCGGGAGATAACCATACTCAACTCTGCCGGCCCGTGAGAGAGGTACTCGGCAAGGTACTTGCACTCGATTTTCCAAGTACCAGTAATGTCACACGCACCTTGTCTCGTGAACGCAGTACCAAGCGCCGCATTCAGACGAGCATCAATTGCATTCTGACGTGCACGTTCTTGGGTTTCTCGTGCCCTGGCAGCCGCTTCTCGCTGTTGAACCACTGCAGCATACATTCTGTGTGCCTCCTTGGCAACTTCCGTGACCCTTTGCGAGACATCCGCAGCGTTGTGGCCTACCACGAACCAGCACTGATACCCTTCTTCACCAAGTCCACCGAATGCGGGTGTTTCGACGAACTGCTGCTTGATGCCGAGCTCCGCGCAAAGTGCTTTGATTCGTGTTCGTGCTGCAGTATAGGGGTCCACTGTAAAGGCCAAAGGACCCAAAGGACCCATCCCAGTCTGTCCAACATATCTCACCTTGATCATCCTCTCAGGATCAATCTGAGCCTGCTCAGCTGCAGAAGCATTGCGCCAAATTTCTTCATCACGTAAATGGTCGATTCTTTTGTATTCTTCGTCCCGTTTTCGCTCGAGCTCGGCCAACTCAGCAGCAATCTCTGCATCGCGGGGTTTGTTGCGAGTGCGTATCCTAGTTTGCAAATCCTCAACACTACCAGTGCCCTTGAGATTACGAAACGAGCATTGAGCTTGCCAGTATGCTTTCGTCCGTTTCTGTACATGGGGCTGGTATACTCTCGGTTTGCCTGCTTTCGTCAAGAGAGGTGGGAAAACGGGTACGTAGGCATCAGGGTTAGCATCGTATCTTTCGCCATAGCGCGAGAGCTTTTTGTCGATGCGTTCAATCTCGGATGACATCTTGGCAGGATTGTCGGATCTTCCAGTGAGAATCGCCAGTCGCTCAACAGGGAGTTGCTATGCCAGTGTGGACGCGATGAATAAGATGGTTAATGTGTACACTCTATCAAGGATGAGATCGAGTCGAGTTCTTCGGAACTACTGTTCCTGTCGATGTATGCAGGTCAACAGCTTTTCTGAACCAAGCCTGATCGTCCACTCCTGAACCGTTTCGCTTGCAACTCGAACGGACAACGGCTACTTTGTGAGGACCATTGTACAGAACCAAAGACGTGACGTCCATATATGCCAAGGTTTGCGTCTATTTTCGGCTCGCTCTTCCGATGCGGCAAGCGCTTCTGAGGCTGACATTTCGAAGACCAGCGGGCGAGCCAAGCGCCCAGGTGTCTGAGAAACAACTCAGCCTTGAGGATGGGGCTGGCTGCCGGTGGTTCCATCGACATCACCTGTTCGCCAGTGCTTGTACATATACCAGGACCGCCCAGGTGTCGCAGATGCAGCATCCGGCAGCCGGAACCTACATCGGTCGATTTTCATCTATCTAGCGCGGTTACACGATCCCTTGGATTTGCCGTGAAGCAAGAAGAAAGTCCTCATCGCCGGAATGGCGCCTCTTCGCCCTCTTCATCTTTCTGGTCGATCAAAGATGCACTCGTCTGCGTTCAGCTATGCGATCACGCGACCTTACCCTTACAGATTCTTCACGCCGGTCGTGATCATCGGATTCGTGGTTTTCCTTGCTCTGTTCTCCTTCATCAACTACGTTTCGACCGGGTACCAACTGGTCGTCGTGCAGAGTTCGAGCCCTAACTCGACGGTCCACGAAAATCCCTGGATGAGACACTGGCCGTCATTTCTGACCAGCAACGTGCAGCCGACCTGCCAGACAGCCAATCTTGCAATAGGAAGCAAATGGTTCACGAATCAGACGGCTCTAACGTACACTTTGACGGATGTATGGCAGCCTGATGGCGGAAATGCTGGAGCTGGCTACGGGGTTTCGCCATCTTTGACCTATTATAGCAATGTTCTGGAGGACTGCAAAGTCAACTCCGTCGAGATTGACTACAACGCACTGGACCGCACCGCATCCCAATTCGCATTCTCGGAGTGGGGAGCAGTGGTCAGGACTTATGCAACATGCAGTATCCTTGGAGTCAACGGGACCACTTCCTTTAATTTGACCAATGAGTACGATTATGTCCCTTCTGATATATCCTTCTCGCATCTGTACACATTCCTGGGGACCAACTTCTTGAGTCGCAACAGGACGAGCAAGTCCAGCCTATGGGTACGTCCGCTTACCAAACCAACTCGGGAGAAGACGACTACTGACAGCACTCCGTACGAGTAGTGGGGCGAAAGCCTTATGTCGATGTATTGGTCTCACTCGACTTTTCAGATGCAAACGATCCGGGAGAATCAGACTTCGTACAAAGAGACTGGTATCCGCAGCGGCACACTGTACTTCTATCCGAACGACGATGTGACGATTACGAACATGACCGACCCGACGTTCTTCGAGTGCGACTTCCGCTTCATCGTCGACAAAGGGCAAGGAGCCTTTGACTCTATCACGCCTGGAACATACGGAGATTACCGTAACTACACTAGCTTATCGAATCTTGTCGCATCGCAGGCTTACCCGAATATATGGTCGGAGGCTGATACTCTGGCCAAGGCTGCGTTTTCCACTGTGCTCACGGATCTTGGGCAAGACAATACGCCATCGAACATTCTCACGGACCCTGGGCTTCTTTCATACTTCACCTCAAACTTCAGCGAAGCACGGCATAACATTGCGAACGCTTATCCGGGTCCAGCTGATCGAAGCTATGGTACAGAAGATAGTGGGCCGCTTGGAACGACTCCATCCGTGATCTCGACCAAATACCTCTGCCAGGTCCCGCAGCGCAAGCCAGCCGGTATGTTATTTTGGTCAATTGCAGTTGCCGATCTGGTCTTTCTCCAAGCACTTTGGTTCTTATTCAGGTTTGTCGTCGACACGTTCTTCTTACGTCGCCACCCCGAACGAAACTTCTGCGAGGGATGCATGGAGCAACCTAGGACAACCCTATATCGTTCAGCATCTCCAGGACCAGCTGATAGGTATGGCAAGGAAGACCTCGAGGTAGAGATGGGTGGCCTGCGACCCTCTGCTCGATCGCGGAACTCGAGGTCACTTTCGCGCATACGCAGTGTGAGCCAGCAGAGACTTATAGGACCGGAAAGCATGGACATAGGCGGTAGGTAAGCCGTTAAGGTCCAGCACCTTTACACTACCATAACCGGCCTTCTGTGCTACAAACGCATGCATTACGGCCTACAATGCTTCGGGTATACGACCAATATGTACCTGCAGACTAGAGCTGTGGAGCTTGCATGACATCACCTGTGAAGCTGTCATCTTGAACACTTTGATGTTCGATAGTTATTCATGAAGCTCATCATCCACCTGGACGATACTGCAATCTGACCCTGCCCTCTACGTTGTCCACCACCATGCCCTCCGAGCAGCCGCCTACGATCATGTCCACGGAGCAGACGCAAGAGGAACAGAAGAACATCGACATCTGCAAGCAGTATATGTCGATTGCCTACTCGCCACAAGACAACAAAGGTGGCTCTTCCGTCCAGCATCTATGTCACTCGAACTCCTGGTTCTGGTCCCCGAGCACCTTCCCTGGTGCTCAATCTCCGATGGACTACGCCGAGTCGCACTCACACGTCATGGCCAGCGTTAATGACCTCCATATCGTCCGCTACGACCAAGCTTGGGCTAAGAACGGACATGTACTGCTGAGGTACACCGCTGAGGGGAGTTTCAAGGGTGAACCGTACCAGGGCATCGAGCCGAATGGGAATCATGCCAGATGGAGCGCAGCGGCAATCTTTGAGGTGGAAGACGGAAAGATCAGGAGCTTCACCAAGGACTGGGACCAGAAAGTCATGCAAATCCAGCTGGGGTGGGCGCCTGTCAAGCAGAGTGACAATCCGCGTTGGAATCTTGAGGCACTGAAGAATCCCGAGGAGGCGAGGAAGAAGAACTAGGACGGACGACCGATCCGGCCTCGTGTGTATCTCGTGTATGTATTCCTTGAATGACATCCGGAATCGTCGTGCGACGCTTTGCAACTGTATCATCCGTTACTTTGGTCTAGGGACCAGGTCCAGCTTTTCGCCATCCACGCATGACTGCAAGCGATTGCGGCGCCTTCTCCAACTCCCGCAGGAACTCTTCCGGCAACGCAAGAATGTCATCGTCTGAAAGCTGTCCGTCCGCGTGCAGCAAGAAGAGATCTAGCAGCACTTCGCGGATTGGTGATCCTGTAGGTGTGCCGTCGTAGATCACAGCAACGACCTCGGTCGCCACTGCCCAGAAGCTTTTCCGCTGACGAGAGCCGCTCATGAATCGTAAGGTCTCGAGCACGCTCGCTTGGAACTCCGAATCTACGAGCGCATCTCCGAGCACGAACGCGTCTGCTAGGTTCAGCCACTCTTCGGATTGTGCATCCTCGTCATCGTCATCCAGGCTTGATCGCGTGATACCGCGCATGTACAGCCAGTTGACATATATGTTGAAAGCTGAGTGATCTGCATCTGGAAGCCTAACCTCGTCGGATGATTGTCGCGACCACTCAGGCTTCAGTCTCGCAGTAAAGTAGCCCGAGGAAGAACACAGTATTGGACGATGGATCAGAAACACTTCTTCCGTAAGACCAACGAGCACCTTGATCAGTGGTTGAGACGCGTCGAAAGCTCGCTTTGCCGGTAATCTAGGGTCCGGTTTCCAGGCCAGTGCTGTTCGCTGGATGCGTGCGAAATCAGAGATGGGCCACACCTTAGTCTTGTCGAAGGACGAGCGGTAGCCCTCCATTGCAACGAGGAGATCTGTCATTACGAAGATGTTGAGCGACCTTTCGATGATCTCTTCGATGAAGATGTATACGTAGGAAGTAGTTAAATCTAATGTGATGAGCTATGGAGGTATATTGAGCATCTTCGTATAGGAACGCACGGACGGCCCAGCCAAGAGACAGTCACTGGCCATGAGACACTGTGCACTGCTCAGTAGTGAGCGCAAGATATTTCCTGTTCCGCGGCAACCCATATAACTTGCAGCGCATTGCTGTCCATCTTTAGGTGGAATTGGAAGCACGAGCTTGCCCTAATGCGGAAATGGAGGCTCTGGCTCGGTGTCAGCGTTATGCATGCTGATCATAGACGGCCGTATCACTTGTACATGATGCTTCTCGTGCTGTTGAATGGCGTGTGCAATCGGAGACCTTGCCAGGCTAGCGGAGCTGATGCAGTTCTCATGCCGACCATCTTAGCGCTCATCCACAAGACGCCGCTACACGTTCCAGCTCAATAGCTACTGCGCTGGTCAAATACTACTTGTAGAAACCTCCGTAAGCGTAACTTGCTCATGGCTTGGTGGGACTGTCACAATTTTCTTCCCAGCATTGTTCGGCTTTCGTCAGGCTTGACCAGCGTATCCAGTTGTCTAGATACTAGAACAACCGTGACCGTACTCGCTCCTGTATGAGCCGTTTGCACTCTCAGCACGACGATCATCTTCAGCTCACGCATGAAGAGCTTCTTCGTCGCCAGTAATTGTTACAAGCTCGATCCAATGTGGATCGTTTAGCCTGCTGTCTCACTCGTCTGCTTGCGTTCGAGTTCTCTTTTCAACAAATCCTTCGCTTCTTGCAGTAGCTCCGACTCCATCTCCACAGCTACCTTGTTGCCTCTGCTATTCAGCCATCCCACGTCCAGGTTGCCTAGGCCTCCATTTGTGACACGTTCCGCCTCGACCACTTGTGCACCTGCAGCTGCCGGACCTCCTCTCCCAGCTGCTGCACCTTGCGCCTGTGGCTGATTGCTCTTGACTCTGATGACAGGTGCTTCGGCGGCAATAATGCCAGCCTCCTCGAGCGCATATGCTTGCCTCCTCATCTTGGCCTGAAATGCCTGCACACCTGTATATGCTGCTTTGGAGTGCTCGTCGAACGTTGCCTTGCGCGCTGCCATGCTCTCACCTCCTTCGTCCGGGTTGGGCGCGAGAGCACTGATGGCCTGGCCCATATGTCTAAGCATTTCCGCAATGCCGCCACTGATGTCATTTAGCTCGCGGATGCGGTTTGCGGGAGTGATCTCTTGCGACGCCATCATCAAAATGGCGTGTCCTATTCGACATGCAATGATGTCGCGAGATCGTTGTTCCAACTTCAACTTCTCATGCAAGGCGCGCGTGGAAAAGTGGGGCATGCACGATCCACGCTAGCGGTCGATCTTCACTCACACCTCGACTTCAATGACCTCGAATTCTGCCATCATCCAACATATGTGATCTCATCATGGCCGCGCAACCGCCCCCGCCGTCGCGAACAGGGAGCGTCGGTCCTGCGAGCGCCGGCGGAATGGGTACGCCTACAGCGGGAACACCTGGGAGCCAAGGATCAGGCTCGAACCAGAACCTCAATCAGATTGTAAGTGAAGGAGTGTGCATGTGAATGCAAACGGAGCGAGCACATCATAAAGCGGTCTGAGAGAGCACCTTGCTTCTTGAAGTTCGCGCTCTATCTGTGTCCTTGAGCAACTTTCACCCGCACAACATCGAGTGATGGCAACACGAACACCGAACCGCATGGCAGCGCTGTCACCCAACGGCATGTATGCGCGAACGCCACAGCCTCAGTTGCCTATGCGCATACCGTCGCATACACCGTCCGAGGTCCCCAACGTAAGCCCAACCTCCGACATCCACAACACCAGCGATGGCAGAAACGACCTCACCTTCCAAAGCGTTCATGCGACCAGCATGGCTCATGGCTGGCCTCTCCCAGAGCGAGCGACTCGGACTCATGCTGCAGGACCCTTCATTGAACGAAACATGGAAACGTCAACAGGTGCCTCGCTGTCATTCATTATTCTTGTTTGCTTTTCCGGTGGATCCAGCACCATGGAAACTGCACGTCAACGCACGTAGGAACTCAGGCTGACCATGCGCGCAACAGGTCCTGGAGTATCTCTCAAAGAAAGGCTACAGCCGCACGGAGGCTATGCTCAAGCGAGAAAGTGGCTCTGTTGCATTCGACGCGAACGGCACGCCTCTCGCCTTCGCGGACAGACACAAGGGCAGACGATGGCACGAAGCCTACAACGTCGTCAAGACCTGGGTTGACAGCATACTCGACATCTACAAGCCCGAGCTGAGCCGAATACTGTGGCCACTCTTCGTACACTGCTTCATCGAGACCATTGCCGACTGCTATCCAACTGACGGTCGTGTGTTCTTCCAAGAATGCAGGAAAGCTTTCGATGATGAGCACAGTGATGATTTGCGCGCTCTCAGTGCCATCCAAGAACCTGAACATGTGCAGCAGAATGACATCGCGCAGCTTTACCGCACCAACAAGTACCGTCTCACACTCAGCAAGATGGGCTTCGCGACTCTCATCGAATTCCTGGAGACGAAGGAAAGTGAAGGTGGCAAAAGCATGAGTTTCCTGATCAACAACCACCTCGACATCCACACGGTCGACCGTGCAGCCATAGGCGGCGCGCGTGGTCTTCAGCGGCTGATGGACGAAAAGCGAGGCGACGAGCAGGCGCCTGCAGAAGATGAAGGGATTCCTGGCCATCACCCGGGCTCTGCAAACCTCGACGTTGGTGCTACTGGTGCTCTCCACAGGCTTCAGCTCGCCCCCATGCCTATGGAACCCGACCTTATGGACGACGTCAAGGCTGAGCTCAGTCACGAGGACTCAACACACCCACCTCGTGCAGGTCGCAGCAGCCTCGCTGATCAATTTGAGCAGCGCATCAAAGTTGAGCCGAGTGATGACACTGCCCCATCACGAGAGACAATTCCGTTCCCACCGTCAACGGCTAGAGACGTGGCGATGGAGGTACAGAAAGTCAAGGAGAACCGCGATAGGTTCCGGATCGAGGGTAAGACAGGCGGTGTTGGACCGGGTGTGAGCGTCACGATGTTCACCTTCCACAACACCTTCGACAGCGTCAATTGCATCGAGTTTTCCGACGACAATATACTGGCAGCAATCGGTACGGCGGAGTCGTACATTCGCGTCTGGTCTCTCGACAATCGTGCGCTCACTTCACCGCAAGATCCACCTGGCTTCCAACCTTCTTCCTCGCGACGCCTAGTTGGGCACTCTGGTCCAGTCTATGCTCTGTCTTTCTCACCCTCAGCTGCTGTCCCCCAGCCTCAGACCAACGGCCACACTGATCACACCACAACGCCGGATTCTCAGCCACGCTACATGCTTTCGTGCTCCGCCGACACTACTATCCGATTATGGTCACTCGACACTTGGACCAACCTCGTCGTCTACCGCTCGCACAACAGCCCAGTATGGGACGTCCGTTTCTGCCCGCATGGCCATTACTTTGCTTCTGCATCCGCCGACCGAACGGCAAGACTCTGGAGCACGCCGCAAATCGCTCCTCTACGCATCTTCGCAGGCCACGACTCGGATGTTGAGACTCTGGCTTGGCATCCAAATGGCGCCTACATCTTCACTGGAGCTGGTGTTGGCGACAAGACGGTGCGGATGTGGAGTATAGCGCAAGGCACACAGGCAAGAATCTTCACTGGTCATGCTGGGAATATTACTGCCATTGCTTGCGCACCGAGTGGACATACGGTGGCAAGTGCGGATGACAAGGGTGTGATCATCCTTTGGGACTTACGGTCGGGTAGACTGGTCAAGCGCATGCGCGGCCATGGCGCGGTAGGGGTCTGGTCGCTTGACTGGTCAGTGGAAAGCACTGTGCTCGTCTCTGGTGGTGCAGACAACTCGGTCCGAGTGTGGGACGTGCAGCCGAGCAAGGAGACACAGGCAAAGGCAAATGGTGAGAACGGTGGTCCTGTCAAGCTTGATGGCACAGCGGCGAACGGAACTACGGTCAGTAAGGTGGCGAAGGCGAAGGGCAGAGATCAAGCGACGCCGGATATGATCTCAGACTTCAAGACGAAGAAGAGCCCGGTGTACAAGGTGAGGTTCACGCAGATGAATCTGGTGCTGGCGGGAGGAGCGTACTTGCCGTAAGCATACGGATGGTTTCATGATCTTAGCGTGGCGTTCGCAGTGGCAGAAATGAGTTTATTGAAAGCGTGAGAATCGAGACTAAACTACGAATAGCGAGTTACAGAGTCAACGACCGCCGCCCAGTGTATGGTAACCAGCTTTTTGGCCGCAGTCACATCGCCTTGGCATCACCAGACCAATCATTGACGGAGACTTCACCGGTTCTTCTCCTTGTCTTCTGAAGCCGTTGGTTACACAACACGAAAGCACAGGCCACTGTAGCCCGTTTGCCACAGTATAGCGCTGTGAGGCACGTTCCACCGATCAACATCACTTGAAAAAAGTCCACAGCAGTCGGTACCTTCGTATGCAAAAGCAAGCCTGGCCTCTTTCCGTACATCTCCCAATCGTCTCGCGACTCAAGATGAAGCTCACTGCTGCGCTTCTGATAGTGATGGCCACGGCCTCATTAGCTGAACACTCGAACGTTACGAAAGAACAAGCCGAGGTCCCATCGATAGTAAGAGCGTCGCTGCTTCACCTGGGCTTCGCCTGGAACGGAGTTGGCAAATGGACTGAGCAGGCTGTTGATAGCGTCAAGGGTGAGCTCAATAAGGTGGACTTAAGTGGGCCAGGGAAGTGGTTCATTCAAGCGAGCCATAGCATCGGAGTCTGGACGAGGCAGGCCGCAAAGAACGTGAAAGCTGAAGTTGAAGAGATTGTGCGCCAAGTGGGCAAGAAGATATGGTCATGGGCGTATCAAGCACTTCTGAGCATCAAAGCAAAGATCGAAAATTTGGATATGACCGGTCCCAACAAGTGTATCCACGTTACCGCACGATACGTTCAGCTGGCGATCAGGGGCATGAGCTCCTAGGGCTTTCTAGGGTGGCTCAAGCAGGCAACTAAAGAGCTTGGTATCCAGAGTGTGCTGCATGAACTTCAGTATGTCAAGCTTGAAGAGCTAGCAGCGGAGGTGTGGCAATTCGTCAAAGATAACCCAAGCCTGACTGTAATCATTGCGCTGGTAGGCGTGGCCTTCAATCCCGGACGGCGTTGATGTTGCCTCCTTGGGGACACTCGGCTTCGATGCAGACGGTGCTGGTGCAAGTAAGCTTTCTGTGCGAGCATCAACTGGATCGTTGTGCTAACCCTGCTTAGAACCACTCAAGGCAAGCATGCAACCATATCTGGTGGGAGCTGTACCAGCTGAAGGCTGGCTCGCACACCTCATAGGCGCAGGGGCAGCAAAACATGGTGTGAAAATATGGAATGATGACCCCCAGTATTGGTTTGGCCGCTGGAGGCTTGGCCACGGTGGCCGCTCTGCTAGCAGCATGAAACACAGCAGAAGGAAGAAAAGCGCGAAGAGGAAAATGAATCACAGAAATCCGCAGGCCTTGGGTTCGCAACGCGGTCCGTGGCGAAAGTCAGGATTGGTCTCAAGGCGTGCAGACCGTGAAATGCAGCATGTTTTCTGCAGTCACACGATCTAGCCGCTGAAGTGATGTGAATGTCTTGCCGCTCAGACGAACAGGTGACGCAGCTTTTTGTTTGCGCCAAGTTCAGTATTCCAGCACTTCAGCTGCCTCTTCCTCTTCAACACCAACGCCCAACCCTCAGCATCACCACAGGCTGACCAATACGCAACAGCCTCAAAGTCGCAGTCATGAAGAGCTTCATCGCGCTGTACTTGGTTCTCATCGCCATCGTCTCGACTGCAATCGCTGCCCTGCCGACGTGCTACGTGAATCGACAAGGCGTGGCCGATTGCTCAAGCACTCCGAAAGGAGCCGGACCCAGCAAACTACAGCTGTTGATGAACCTTGCGGGCCCAAGACTCCCACCTTGGGTGCAATATACCACCGACCAGTACGCAGATGTAAGGAAGCAAGCCCAGATCTGGCAGCATCAAGCCCAGCAAAACATCGACAAGTTCAGGTCGTACATCCCTAGCGTCAACTTGACGAGTGCAAATGAGTGGATCAATACCGCCGCCGCAAACGTACAGACGGCCATCGAGAACCAGGAAACCGAGTTCGGGAAATGGCTCAAGTTCGCAAGCGAGGACACAGGGTTGGATACCATGCTAGCCTCCCTGCAAGCCGTGAAGCTGGAGGACCTGCCACGCGAGACCAGTGATTACATCCGTAACAATCCAAAAGATACCGCCTATTATGTCACTCAAGGAGTGGTATTCTTCACGCCCGGGGCTGTGTATGGGCCGCCGCTGAAGGTGTCCGGTTTCGGTAGGTTGGGACATCGTGCTCGTAAGTATGGACTGGATGATCACACATCTGAGCGTATACTAATTGAGCTCAGATACTTTAGCTACCGCGTTCCAGAAAGCATATGGTGGAGCGGTACCTGCTGGCAGCTGGCTATCCCGTCTGACGAGCGCGGGCATGGGAGGTCGAGGAAGGATAACGCTTGATAGAAGGACTCGGCTCGGTGCGTTGACTGTAGGTGCTGTCAACAAGGGATGGGGTCGCCTGCGCAATGCGACTTCTCAGCATCCAGATCAATGAAGCGAGCGTTAAGTGGCTCAGGCTGCATGGGTGGCGAGACTGCACACGGTGTCG
The DNA here is from genome assembly GCA_035926095.1 of Elasticomyces elasticus. Taxonomy (NCBI): domain Eukaryota; kingdom Fungi; phylum Ascomycota; class Dothideomycetes; order Mycosphaerellales; family Teratosphaeriaceae; genus Elasticomyces; species Elasticomyces elasticus. The sequence continues at coordinate 309,141 of JAVRQT010000014.1, forward strand.
CCTGAGCAGGGCACAAACTCGATGGTTCACGGGTGACGTGCATGGCACTTCACTATGCTCGTCTGCTGGTCGTCCATGCTTCTGGATATTGGCGTGGGCGGTTGTGGAAGGGTTGTATTGAACGGGGTATGGTGATTTGAATCGCTGATTGCTGGACTCGTGGATGCATAGTCGCCTCGCAGTAACGAGCTACGAGGTACTATCGAGGCTGATGTGCGTGAAGATGATGAGTCGGAGACACTTTAAGTAGAGCTGCCAGGCCTTCGGTAGCGACGTGAAGCATGAGTGTGCCCCCATATCCATTCTGTTCCCGACTTCCACTCCCTACCTCGCCGCATCGTCGCTAAGCGCCTTTCTGGAGGGTCACACATGTTTCAGCCTGATCTGTACATGCGTTCGCAGCTTGCGCCACATGCAGCCTTGCAGGCGTCAGCTCTTGAAGACGACCTATCTTTAACGTCAACTCCCCGTCCGTAATACAACACTTCGTCGCCGAACATGGTAACATTGAAGCACGTCTTCGCTACACTGTTAACAGTTTTCACCGCTCTCGTGCTCTATCTGGGTTACCACCATGACGACAACCCGTACTTGTCCGACCTTCCGACCCACGACCACTCAGGCTCCTACACGTCAACACAAGTCTCACCCATCAGAGCCGTCGAAATCTGGAAGGAGTTCGCTGATTTCGCCAAGCACGCCGACGATACGAGCAGACATGCGCTGAACGAGACCGACCTGGCCTTGGTCAGAGAGTGTGTAGCGAGCATTCCGACCGGACTCCAAGACGCCATAGGGAGTGCTAATGTTACTGAATGGCGAGACTGGCTGGCCGACATCGCCATCGACGAGTTCAGAGCGTTCCTTGAAATGGCAAACACCATTGAGCGGGACAAGCTAACAGCAGAGGTGCTTCAGTACATTGAAGATCACCCGTTCGAGGTGGCGATCTACTTGGTCGAGACAATGCTGATCTTAATGCCTGGCGGAGTATATGTGCCACTGCTCAGGATACTGGGATTCGGTGCGAAAGGTCCGGTGGCGCGTACGTATGCGTGAGGCTGGACAACAGAAAGCCACTTACTGACTGTCTCAATAGGAAGCATCGCCGCTCTGATTCAGTCCAGGATTGGCGCTCGTGTGCCAGCCCGCAGCTGGTTCGCGCACCTCGTCAGCGGTGCGATGGGCGGCTACGGGAAGGCGGTGCTGAGAATGTGGACGCGGGTATTCCTGAAGGTCGCTTCGTGGGCGGCATTTCTAGCTGGACGTCGTGACCAGTAGGACGCGCATAAATTCCGACCGGGTCGTCTGATGCTGGGTAGAGACATGTGAACCACGGCTTGGAGGACGCTGGTCGGCGCAAAAGCTAGAGCTGCCATGGGGTCGCTCTAAGGGTGAACGGCTCGAGTAATGTCGAGCTACCCTTCATGTACTGATAGACAGTGTTGTTGCAGAAGGTGCATGAGCTTCGCTGTGATGACTTGCAACATCTGTCGCCTGCACCATGTGTGACATGCTTTTATAAAATGCCAAGGCATATATTTGCCAAGCCAGTCTAGCCGTTGTCCGGCGAGGCCAAAGCCAAAGTTGACTGGCCGACGACGTTCGTGACATCGCTCTGGCTGCGTGAGCCGGCCAGTATTCACCGACCGCCTCATCCTGGCTACTTGTGATGCGCTGTACCTCGATCGCTCGCTCAGCCATTACATTCCACGAGTGACAGCATATCACATGGAGCCAGAACATCGAGGCGGTAGCGGAGACAAGCTGAGCTGAGTTGAATTGAAACGGGTTGAAACACCATGGAGGCGGCGGCGGCAGCAGCGTCGAGCGTTCTCGCGGCGCCCTTGACTGAAAGTATCACTCCTGCGACCTACGACGACGATGCGCGACACTATGCGATGCCTGCAAGTCAAATTCCTAAGCCCACGGTACTGCCTGGACCACCCGCTATACTACTTGACGGCAGCGCTCGAGATGGCAAGAGCTTGGGGACCCGATTTCATGAGGACTGCTACGAGACTGACCTCCCAAGCCCACGGCTGCGGTCAAGCCGACTGTACAAGGGTAAAGGCAAGGATGCGGTTGCGATCGAGAAAGAGCAGAAGAAGCCGCTACGGTTGCTGGACCTGCCGGTAGACATGCTGAAGGACATAGTCAAGGAGGTCACCCACACGAATGACTTGACGTCTTTGGCGTTGTGCCATAGTGCGCTCCACCGCCTGGCGATCCCGCATATCTACTCGCGCTTCGACATCGTCTGGCCAGACACGAGTGTGCACTCAGAGCCTCGCTCCGGCGTGGATGCGCTCACATATGGTTTGGCGACTTTGGTGATGGCTGAGGAGATATTTGGTGAAGCGCCGAATCAGCGACAGTATGCCGACAATAACCGCTTTGTGAAGAGCGGTCATGGCAAGGCTACTGAGATGCAGGTGAGGCGGAGGAGAGGCAATCACTATGCGCAGTTCACACGGAAGTTCTCGCTTGGCAACGGACCTGCAGATTGGGTGCAAGAGTATTTGATCACGAAGGAGGGCGGGAAGATGTTGGGAACATTGGTCGCACTTGCCGTGGCTCGGATGCGGTCTCTTGAAACGTTCATCTGGGATATGCCGACTGGGATACTGCGAGACGTGTGGCTGGCGTTGTCTTCACTGGACGATCGTGACAATGACAGGAAATGCAGGCTAGAGAAGGTGTGGGTTAGATGGCATGACAACTCCTCTGGCGACAACCCGAACCTTCCAAATCCGGTACCTCCACCTCCGCCCGCTATGCATCTGAACGGCATGATTCCTGCGCCACTCCAGTCTAGTGGGCATGCCGCGACATCAGCAATGCTTCCACCATTGTATCCCACAGTCCTTGATCGAGTGGAGCATCCTTCTTTCTCAGTCTTGCCAGCACTGAAAAGCCTGAGCGTACTCGATATCGACGAGCTGGCCTATCTGGACGAGATGGCAGTGCTTATTGGTCGATCACTTGACAAGCTGCGGGAGCTTCGCATTGGCATTGCACGCCATGCTCTGAGTCGCGAGTGGGTCACAGTCTGGGAAGGCGATGATCTACCGCAAGTCGATCATGACTATCCGACCGCTGGATCGCTCATAATTGGCGAGAAAAGGAACGGAGGAGTGCTTGGGACGTTGGCTGGCTTTGTGTGCGACATGCGACGGCCGAAGCTGGTACTGCCCGACCGAACGCGGCGACCCAAGCCAACCAAAGCGCCTCCACCATCTCCCGACTCGCAGCCAACTTTGACTGTCACGAACCCCATCGTGGCAGCTCTCGATGCTGTCACTGGCACTGGTGAGGTGGACTTCACACCTGACGAATCCGAGAGCGACCCACAAGGTGGCAGCATATTCGGACGTTCTCGTCATGACCAGTCAATAGCACCTGAGGATATGCTGAGTCCTGGACCTGCTGAGAGTTCAGATCCACTGCTTGCCATAAGTCGTCAAGCAACGCCTGAGCCTCCTACGCCGCCTGAGACTCCATCAGACTTGCCTGTCTTGACTTTAGACTCTCCGGACTTCGAGCTTGCGAGTAATGCGCCTACATCCCTTGAAGGCATGTTGCGGCTCGAAAGTCTCGAGCTTGAACGTGTACCATTGTCGATACCAGTGTTGCAACGGGCGATTGACTGGACACGCCTCACATCTCTCACTCTGCTTCACTGTCAGAACCACGAGCAGCTCTGGAAAACACTTCGGAGGACTTTCGCGCCGGTACCGAAGTCGCCTACATATCCTCATCCTCGGAGGGCGTCAACTTCGACTGCACGTAAGGGCGGCAAGTCTTCAGTATCCGGGCATGAATTGGAGCTCGAATACACGTTGAAGCTCAAAAAGATTCACACTAACACTGTCTCGCCTGCACTCATCTCGTTTCTGAAGGAGACTCTTGCGCCCAACAGCCTTGAGGTGCTCTTCCTACAAGAAGCGCGCAGCTACTCTTCCTCGGTCACGGTTGACACCATCTATCGTGGGCCGCTGAAGCGACATAGAGGTAGCCTGAAGAAAGTGCTCATCGATAGCTCCGAGAAGAGTCCGGAGGGTTTGCCGACCAACTCTAGCCGGTGGCGACGATGGATGCTTAGCCGAGAAGTCCTGGCTTTTGTGTGCAGTGGCAAGATGCCGGCGCTACGAGAGCTGGGCATGGCGCTCGACTATCGGGACTGGGTGAGTCGGATGATTTTGCAACACAATGAGAGGGTCACTGACGAAAGTATAGCACTTCTTCCTACAACATCTACCTTTTGCACCGCATCTCCGCTCTCTGTACATACCTTTTCTCGCCGATCATATTCACGGCACTAATGTTGATCCTAAGGAGCTTGCGGCGCAGATTGTTGACGTTGTAGTATTGAGACCTGAAGTTGAGCTGTGCTACATGGGCATCGCGAACAAGTGCTACGAGATTCTCGAGCATAAGCGTGATCCAGATGGCCGGCCAGAGTCACACCTTGGCATTGCTGGAGGCGCCATGATCGATGACCCTACCGGCAGCGATGCGGAAGACGACGAAGAAGACGAGGACGGCGAGGAAGATGACGAGGAAGAAGAGGTGGAAGAAGCAGAAGAGACGGAGAGCGATGACGATGAGGACGCTGATGATAGCGAAGACGAGGCTGACGGAGATCAGCATGTGGCTCGGCTGCGCCTGAGGGAGATCTTGTTTTACGATGACAAGGTTGCAATCTTCAAGGCAAGGCATGGCCGATTGTAGATGAAACCTTGAGCTATATTGGAGCGGCCAGCACTGATTTGCTTCGAGCATTATGGTAACCTGAGGGGCGACTTTTTTGGGAGTGGTGTGCTTCAGCCCTTGCTCATGATATCCCGAAATGCGATGGGAAGGGTAACTTTGGGGTGTATGTAGTTGCTTCAATGATTATGCGGTGCTGGCTATAGCAACCTGCCAAGCCTGATGATCTCCCTTCTTATTGTCTTAATCATGACCACATGAGCGCTGCTACCAGGCCAAAGACAGAAGTGAGCAAAACTGCGGCCTTGCCAGCGCTAGGACTTCTTCCAGCACTGGCGGCACTGCTACTAGTAGACGCAGGTCCTGAAGCCGATCCTGTAGTGCTGTCTGACGTGCTCTGCGCAACGAGACCAGTCACCGAGCCACTTGAGATCGTCGTGATTGCGATCTCACTACCAGTCGTGATTGGCGTAAGTGTCGAGACGACGGTCGCTGAGCCGTGAGGATTACTGGTAGTTTCCGATCCACTCGAAGGCGTCGTTGTAGTTCCTGCTGCACTAGTTGTCGATTGTGCATTCACGGCGCCAGTGATAGTAGAGTAGAGTGCCGTTGTCGTGCTGTCCACAAGTCCATCGAGACCAAGGCTAAGGATATTGCCGTCGCTCAACGTAATGCCAGACTCTCGCCAGGTAAGCGTTGTGCCATCGACAACTGCTAGACCTCTGGTTCCTGGGACTTGTGTTGCGGTGATGGTTGTTTGGTTCTGGGCCAGAATCGCAATTACATTTGGGCCTGTCGCTAATGTTGATGTCAGGCTTGGGGTAGAGGCAGCTGCAGCCATGGTGTGTCGTTGATGATCGAGCCTTGGCAGATAATTGCTGGGGACCAGCTTGAGTGTGGGTAAGCTCAATCGTGAAGTACTCACAGCGGTCGCCCACAGAACCGAGGACGAGGCACTTCGACTTTATCGTTGTATACTCGCCCCAGTGGAGATGGGGTAGGATGAAGAGCTGACGCAGCCTTGTCTGAGCTTACTTCAATCAGCGTCATTCACGGTGGTACAAATCCTCGATGAACATCTCGTGAGCTTCCTACTTCACGCAGGAGGCTACAATGCCACCATAAAACACATGTACATTTGGGTGAGGCTGTTCAAGGCCGGCGCGAGTAGCTCATCAGGTGAGGTCGCGAGTGCGGGCCTGCGTTTAGCGTAGGGCTGATATCGAACATCCCCGCAGCCCAAACGCGTCTTCACTCCAGCGCGTCTTCAGTCGACAAGCCGCTCTTTCCATGTTCGTTTGTTTGCTGCCGCTGCAGCCTTGCGTCGGCTGCCGGCATCATGGCGGGCATCTTTTCGCAGTTTCGCTCGCAAGCGCCGCGCAACATCTCACCAACACCTTCGACCAGCTTCAACACCAACATGTCTACAAGCTCACGGAAACGCGCTCGCGAGAACACAGTGGAAGAAGAGGTCGAGATTGAGTCAGCCACCAGCAGCTTTAGACACAACTTTCCGAAACGTTCGCGCCTGTCTCTTGCTGCTGATAATGGCGGTTCGGTGGTCTCGGACGATGAGGATGAGGACGAAGAGCAAGCCACTAACGGCGCGTACGACACTTTGAACGACGATGGTAGTGTACACAGTATTGGAGGCCATCTGGACAGTGGCGACGACGATGACTCTGACTTTGGCGTCAACGACCTCATCGGCACGCAGATTCTTGAGAAGCAGATGCGCCAGCATAAGGAGAATATGGCCTCGGAAGAAGGTGTCATTGAAGAAGTCTTCTGTCGCAACTTCATGTGCCACACAAAGCTACGCATCAAGCTGGGTCCGCTTATCAACTTCATCATTGGCCATAATGGGAGTGGCAAGAGTGCTGTCCTTACCGCGCTCACCGTGTGTCTTGGCGAGTCTGCACGAAAGACCAATCGCGGCGGCAACTTGAAAGGCATGATCAAAGAAGGCCAGGAGAGCGCGACGCTGGCCGTCAAAATCAAGAATCGTGGTGAAGGCGGGTACAAGCCTGAGCTTTACGGTGCCAGCATCACGATTGAGCGCAACTTCTCGCGGTCTGGAAGTAATAACGGTTACAAGATCAAAAGCTCCGAAGACAAGACCATCACCACGAAGAAGGCCGACTTGGACGATCTTCTGGACTTCTTTAGCCTGCAGATCGACAACCCTATCAACGTGCTGACCCAGGATCTGGCGCGTCAATTCTTGTCCAACAGCACGCCGGTAGACAAGTACAAGTTCTTCATCCGTGGCACGCGGCTAGAAGACTTGGATCGTGACTACAACATCATGGAGGAGAATCACGACAAGATCTCGGCCAAACTCGCGAGCCGCAAAGAAGACATCCCGGAGCTGAAGAACCGCTACGACCAAGCTGAAGCGAAGAGGAAGAGGCTCACGAAGGCCGAGACAATCAGGCGTCGTCTCCAAGAAGTGTCCAATCAGCACGCGTGGGCGCAGGTGGCAGAAGTTGAAGACAAAGTAGAGCAGTACAACGAGACCGTTGAGCGTGCGAAGCAAAGCGTGTTTGAAGCCGAGGAGGAGTCCGTGACCAAGCGAGGTACCTACGAGGGCCACAATCAGGCTTTTGAGACCTCCGAGCGATTGGTCGAGACGCTTACGGCAGACCTTGTGCCGCTTGGTGCGTCGCGGCAGACTGAAAAGGAGCAGTTTGATGCTGCAAGAGCTGAGGTGACGAATGTCATGACTGGCGAGCGCGAAATCAGGGATCATCTGAAGAACACGAAGAAAAGAGTCAAAGACTTGGAGGCTGATCTGAAGGTAGAGAGGGACAGGATTGCTGGGCAGGAAGGTGAAGAACATGGCGCGCGACTCGACAAACTTGAGGACCTGAAGGCTGCTGTAGAGACGGCGAAACGAGAGCAGAGTGAGCACGCCGAGAAGCTTGACGAGCTCATTCGTCTGAAGGATCAAACTTATCAAGCGTACGAGGCTGCGAAGGGGCCGAAAGCCAAGGCAGTGGACGAACTTCGAAATGCAGAGCGTGAGCTAAACAGATTGCAGCGTGCGGAAGGTCGCCCGTTCGATGGTTATCCTGCATATATGAACGAACTCTTGCGTGAGATCAGAGAGGAGACGCGTTGGCGGGATGGTCGAAGAGCTTTTCCTGTCGGTCCTATTGGCAGTCACGTCCGCCTGTCGAAACCACAATGGAGTTGGCAGCTGGAGAAGACTTTTGGGGCTCGTCTGGACGGCTTCATAGTCACCAACAACCAAGACTTCCGGACGTTGAAGCAAGTCTTCGGTCGCGTGAACTTTGGTAAACCGGGTCCTCCGACTATATTTGTGCTTGATGCAGAGCCGCTGAACGTCAACGTGCCTCACGACGACACTCTTGACACGATTATGAAGATTCTTACCATCGACAACGAACTGGTCCGCAACTGCCTCATCATCAACGTGGCTATCGAGCAGATCGTGCTCTTCGAGAAGCGCAACGACGCCCAGCGGTACCTGCTCGATGGAGCCAAACCGGCGAACGTCAAGGCGGTCATGTACATCGGCAACGATCCAAAGAACGCCGTCCGACTTGAGGTCAATAATGGCCAGGCTAAATCGTCTCCTGTACAGGGCTGGACTGGTACACTGCGCATGCAAACAGATCACGACCAGCAGATGCACATCCAGCGAGGCTTGGTCGATCGTCAAAAGAGGCTTCATCACGATGCCGAGCAAGATGAGCGCCAAAAGCGGAACGCTATGACCAGGGCCGGCCAGGATGTCAAGCGCTGGGAACGAGAGGCGCAAGCTCTGAAGACAGCGTACCAACGTGCTGAAGATGCTGTCGAAGGGCAGAAGAATGAAATAGAGCGCAACAAGCCGCAAGATGGGAAGATGCAGGAGCTGGAGCGGCAACTGACCGAAGCTAAGGACGACTTAGATGGATACGGTGCATCGTTTCAAGACGCCGTCACCGCAAAGGACAAGACCGGCAAGGCGTCGAAGGCAGCGAAGGACCGCCTTGACGCAGAGGATGAGAAGTACAATGCCGCTGCGGCACGGCTTGAAGAGGCCAAGGAGAACTGTGACCGCCTAAACAAGCTGCGTCAGGGAGCACTGCTCGTGATGAACAAGGCGCTTGAAGATGTCGCTGCGGCGGAAACGTACGTTACGCAGGCCGAGCAGAAGCGCGACGCGGAGAAGAATACATTGATAGAGTATACCACAGAAGCAACCAAGATTTCGCGTCGGGTCCCACTGACGGATGGTACCACCACAAAGCAGCTTGACGTGATAATTGATCGTCTCAACAAAGACATCGCGCAGCAGGAGCGCTCAGCTGGCGGCAACGCCGAGGAGTTGGCTCTGCAGTGGCAGAAGGCGAAGAAGGAGTATGATGATGCTGTGTCTAGCTTGGAAGGCGCTGAGATTCGTCGGAAAGTAAGTGGCTTCAAATTGCCGCCTTGCTACCTCGTACTGACCACGTTACAGCACATATTCAACACACTGGGCTATCGCCGTAAGCGGTGGAACATGTTCCGAAAGATGATCTCATACCGCGCACGCACTATGTTCAGGCTCTTGCTTCATGAGCGTGGCTTCCGTGGTCAGGTGTTGATCGATCATAGGGCTAAGGAACTCGACGTCAACATCGAACCCGACAGCACAAAGCTTGACGAGTCCGGACGCTCAGCCAAGGGTCTGTCGGGTGGCGAAAAGTCTTTCAGTACAATCTGTCTGCTGCTCAGTGTCTGGGAAGCAATGGGGTCGCCGATCAGATGTCTGGACGAGTTTGACGTATTCATGGATTCTGTCAATCGATCCAAGAGCGTGGAGATTATGATGCAGGTTGCGAGGAGGGCCGTGGGAAGGCAGTTCATTCTCATCACGCCGCAGAGCATGGACAACGTGACCATGGGTGATGATGTGAGGGTGCACAAGATGAGCGATCCCGAGAGGGGGCAGGGTGTGTTGCCTTTTACTCAGGGCTGAGAACTGGCAAGAGTGGTGCAAACCATGTGGCGGTTGAGCATTGCATCGCAAGCCTTCGCTGAGTGCATCCCACTACTCAGACGAAGTGAGCTGTTCTTTACTGTATACAAGTCAAGGAGTACTTTGAGACATATTTTTGACCCCACAAGACCCAACAGATCTAGACACAACTTCCGGCCGCTGCCGTAGAGCACACCTCGAATGTCATCAGCAATTCTATTATATCGCCTCGGAAAGGACGCAAGGACGAGTGCTGTGAGGCGCGACTGTGAGGTACCGTCCATGGCCGTTGGGCGTTCATGACGACGTCCACACTGCCGTCATGCCCCACGCCCATGCCAGCATCGTCAACGCGTTCCGTCGGGCCAGCGCTTCCACAATTCATCGTCGACCTTCGAAAGTCCTGAGCGACAACGGGAAAGATGACGTTCTGCCGGTCGGTCGACTTGGTCGACCGGGTGGCAATCCAGACGCAACACTTCTAGCCTTACCAACGGAAATGCTTGGCCAGATTTTGAACCACGTCACCTACAAGGACTTCTGCGCCATGCGTACAACTTGTCGAGAGGCCGAGAGAAAGCTTACTGAGGGCGATATTTTGAGAGAGTGGCTTCGTTGCAACTTCGACGCTAGCTTCTTGATCCTGTATCCGCCACCTGAGCGAGTGACCTTTGCCTACCTGAGCAGCATGCAAAAAAGGTACGCCGTAGCAGCCGACACGGCAGGGCTATACACCGAGTACATTGAACGCCACATCGTGCGGCACTCTCTTATCCGTCTTTCGCCATACTTGCGAGACGTCAAACTCAGGGAAGACTTCCGTGAGGTTGCTATCATAATGCAAGACAGGATGCTTCCAATGCTGCTGACACTACAACATTATCTTGAAACCTGCGCCAAGCTGTACATTGACGAGGGTCTATGTACGACGCCGCGTTTGTTGGAGCTTTCTGCCGCAGAGCAGCACTACCTCAAGCAAGAGCGGAAGAAGTGTCGTATTGCGCAAGAATTCAAGACACTTGAGTCTTATGAGCCGGACCACCTTCTAGATGTGTATAATCTCTGGCTCTTCATGAGTTGGACGCACAACCAACTGATAGAGCCACCTTCGTACGAGGGCAATTTCTCTCGAGCGCTACATTGGAAGGACGTGCCGTTGTCCTCTGGCTCTCTGGACTTCATTATCGTATTTGGAAATCTCAATGCTCTTGGCCATCTCATGCGCATCAGAGCCTATCGGGAGCGTCAGAAAGCTGTGAAAGAGTGGCTTAGGGTATTAGACCCGGCGACCTGCTACCCGTGGCGGAAGAATTGGGCTCGCTTCTCCTTGGAATACGGTAAAGACATGAGTGAGGAGGAGGGCAAGCGTGTGATCAAGACACGGCCGCAAATTGGCGAGGTGTTCCTCAACAACGCGAGAGCGGTGTTAATTCGACAAGGTTTGCTCCACGAAGAAGGGAGTACGGAGGTTGGGACTGCCCGGCAGTGCACTGAGTTCCTCTGCCATATTGCTGGCTACGATGTGTTGCATATTCTACCATCTCATCGACCGGCGAAGATTGTTGACGAGGACACAGAGTGGTGCATGGTATGCGAGGAGAGACATCTGGCAACTGATTGCCCGGCTGCCTACGTGCCGGGCGGAGCGCAGGTTCACTCGGCCTTGCAGGCTGCTCCCAGTTCCCTAATTCATCTGGACGGTACAGAGATGTGATGGTACGACCGCGTAGGCTCTGTTTTGTTGCTTGCCGCAATTATGTGATGTCGTTACACATAAGGCATTTAATGAGAGGACGAAAGGTTGCAAGTTTGTAAGCTTAGCACGATTTTGGTACAGTGAGTGTCCAAGAAGCCTTCTCATGTTCGATCACCTTTCGGTATGGCACTCAACGCACTCTCAAATATCTCTCTCAGCACCTCGTTGTCTTCCAGACCAATACTGAACCTCACAAGCGTCGCCTCACAGCCATACTTCGCTGCCCATTCCAGCTCGTTATAGTGCGCCAGGATGACGAACGGCGAACTGAGCGTGAAGTTCGTGCCCAGGCTCGGCCCTTTCTCCGTCTGCAAATAATCGAAGAACACTTCCGCGTCTTCCATTCGGTGGAAGGTGGCGCTCAGCAAACCTCCGTAGCCACCAGTAGGCAGCTTGCAGGCGTCGTAGTATTGTTTAGTGGGACCGTACTTGGGGTAATTTACTTGCTTGATGGCTGGATGTGAGCGCAAGATATCGGCTACAGCCTCTCCGTTGTGGTTGATGCGGTGTGTGCGGGTGATGAAATCGCGACTGTTGCGTTCCATATATATGCTATCTTCAGCGAACTGCTTGTCTTCGTACTCGGATTCAAGGACTCGCTTCAAGGTATCGTAGTATCGAGACTGAGGATTGAGAATCAAAGAGCCGCCCATGACATTGCTGTCGCCGCTGAAGACTTTGGTCAGACTACTGACCACAACGTCCGCGTACGGCAGCACGTGAACGTTCAAGAAGTTGCCAATGGTTTCATCGACCACGACAGCAAAATCGTGCTTGTCGGCCAAAGATCTGATGCGCTTGAGATCGGGTGTGCGTAGAAGTGGGTTGCCAGGAAACTCGCAATAAAGTGCAAGGTACTTCTCGCCAGCTTCCAGCCTGCGCTCAAGGTCATCGAGCTCTTCTGCACTGCCGAAACCGTAGAAGGTCGTACTGGGCCCGAATTTCTCAAGCACTTTCAGCGTATCGACATACGGAAAGCCGAACATGACACTGGGTAGCTCGCCCCTCGCATGCATCAGAGCTTGATGAGAATGAAATATAGCATTCATGCCCATCGGGTAGAGATAGACATCGTCCACTGAGAAGCCAGGCACATCTCGGCTTCTCTCGTTCACGGATTCTGTGTCTGAGGGCTTCTCGAGTGACAATGGCAGATCTTCGTTCGCGCTCAACGATCCAGCAATTCGCTTCCGGATGGCAAGCCTAGCTTGAGCGGCAAAAGTGACGTCCAAGTTCCGACCAAAACGCTCTTCGACGAACTGCACTGAATCCGGGGCTCCGACTTCAGCCGTCGCCGTCCCATTACCGTTGCCATGTCCATTGGCAATAGCAGCCGGTGGGATACCATGATCAACAGACACATGCTTTTGGTAACGTCGAGGACCTTTAGACAACCGTGGTGTGCCTGAGGGTGACACTGTGCTGGCTTCTACCATGGAGCCATCGTCGAATGCTTTCTGGCAAAAGTCTGCTTGTCGACTAGAGATGCCTTCTCCCGTATGCTGCCAGAACGACTTCGCTACCGGCCAGAGTTCTTTGGGATACACCAACGCAGTAACCCTTGGCAGAACCTTTTTGGACTGAGCAGACGGGCCTTTCTCCGGATGAGGTACGAAATCGAGTATGTGTAGGTTCGAGTGATCGGCCGTTGGTTGTTGTCGGTGAAAGAAGTCCTTACAGCGAACAGCGCAGCTATGCGTAGGAAATAGCATGGCTTTGTCAGACTGCTGATCGCCATGCTGCCGTACTACAGCCTGCGCGAGGCGCTCGATGGGCTTCGCAATGAAGAAGCGAGGGTAGCCGCATTGCATCTTCTCGAGAATCCATGTTTCGCCTTCCTCATATGCTACATTCGCTTTCCATGTTGGCAACGACACACTCACAGCGTGTGGCGTGTTTGCCGGAACTGGATCTCCTATGGTCTGGTTCCATGGTAGGTCGCTGACGAGACCTGGCATTGTGTCGGCTGTGTCGTTGTACTGGACGATTTGTCTTTACTGTTCTGTCGATTGTCGCGGTTGCAATGTTTGATAGAAACTCGAGTCACAGAACCTCGTCTTTCACGTGGCGTTATCAAGGTACGGACCGCGATTTAATCCTTGTTTGCAGAAAAGCTTGGCCAAAAAGTTCGAGATCAACTTCAGTTACTTAATAAATCTCCATAAGGAATATCAACATGGCTATGCAGGACGTAAAGAGGCGGAAACTGGATCATGTGTCCTCGGACGTGGATGAAGATGCATCGTTCGCATCATTTGGTGAATCAGATGAGCACGAAGTAGACCAGGATGTCGTTGGCGAAGACAATGATATGATAGAAGACGATGGTTTGAGTGATGGAGCAGCAGATCTTAACGGTGTAGACGAAGATGAAGATGAGCAGAGAAACACAGTTTCGGGCACGCTCGACGAGGACCCAGCTGAGGGACTAAAGAGGAAGCAGAATCGCACAAATAATGCTAAGACACGGCATGCGACACTGGAAGCAGGTGGAAGCGCATATGTCGCTGGTGCTTTCAAAAGTAACGTGTTCAAGCTCCAAGTCGACGAGCTATTGGGGCAGATCAGGCCTCGGCGCGGGAAGCGAGAGGAGGTAGCAGAACAGGCGTTACATGCGTTGAGGAAGACGTTGGATTCAGTGGCAGCGCGTGAACCACAATCTGTGGAAGCTTCCGAGCAGCACCTCTTCAAGGATAGCGCCGTGCGCGTCCCGTTCCCGGATCCGAGGCCACCAAAGGACGCAAAGTACATGCTAATGTTCGCAAAGCCGCAAGGCGCGAACGTAGTCGGAGGCTATGCGCTGAAGACGAGCGTCAGGTCGAAGGAAACTGTTAGTATCGATATGATAGTGACCATGCCATCATCTGGCTTCCAGGAGAAGGACTATCTCAACCACCGTTACTTCTACAAACGCGCATACTACATTGCATGTGTTGCTGCGTCATTGAAGGCAGAATACTCTTCGGCGTACGATGTGCACTTCGCAGACTTTCACGATGATCAGCTCAAGCCCATACTTGTTGTTACACCGCGAAGTCCGTTGAGCGGCCAGGATGTCGTGAAGACTGCGCCAAGATGGCGCATCCATATCATCCCCTCGGTCGGCGCTGATACATTTCCGGCGGAAAAGCTGTCTCCTGCGAAGAATTGTGTACGGCCTGCGGGCGACACGAAGGCCACCCCGACGCCGTTCTACAACTCATCGTTGCGATCGGACATGCTCATGCCGTCGTACCTCAAGCTACTCAACCGCGCTGCAAACGACTGCGATGGTTTCAGAGACGCTTGCCTTCTTGGCGGCACATGGCTACGACAACGTGGCTTTGGCGGCCGGGTAAGCGCAGGCGGCTTCGGTAATTTCGAATGGGCGGCGCTCATGGCTCTGCTTCTACAAGGCGGTGGTCCGAGTGACAAGCCCATACTGAGTGAAAGATACAGCAGCTACCAATTATTCAAGGCTACCCTGCAAGTGCTGGCTATGAAAGACTTGGCCAAGTCAGCGCTTGTCATCGGTGCTGGAGGGGCGACGCCCGTTGGTGATGGTCTACCAATGCTGTGGGATGCAGCGAGGATCCATAACGTGCTGTACAAGGTCACACCTTGGGCGTATCGGCAGCTCAGGCAAGATGCAAGAACCAGCCTCGCGATGCTTGGAGACCAGCTTTACGACGGCTATGATGCGACATTTATTATGCGTACTGATAGCCCGCTGTTACGGTATGACAGTACTGTGCATATCCCGGTATCTACATTGTCTACAGAGTCAGACGCCCACCAGAAGCTGTACAACGTACTTAAGCGCGGTTTGGGCGACCGTGCTCGACTAGTGAGCATCAAGCCGCCTTCGGCATCTTCATGGCAGCTGGGCTCGCCAAGAGCCAATAGCGATGGCATCACTCTGATTGGACTGGTGGTAAACCCAGAGACTGTGAATCGCACTGTTGACCACGGCCCACCTGCCGAAAGCAAGACGGAGGCTGCAGCCTTCCGAAAGTTCTGGGGCGAGAAGGCGGAGTTACGGCGCTTCAAGGACGGCAGCATTACAGAGTCGTTAGTGTGGATGGCCGGCGAGCAAACTGTGCTTGAACAGATTGTTCGCTTCTTACTCGGGCGGCATATCAGTCCAGACGCGGGACAGCAAGCAAGCTTCGTTGGACACGGTTTCTCACGTCTGCTGCGACAAGGCGTGAGTATGGTAGCGTTTCAGCCCTTGATGGAGGCCTACAAGCAGCTCGAGGACGACATCCGAGGTTTGGAAGGCATGCCATTATCAGTCAGGCAGATCATGCCAGCTGACTCGCAACTTCGTTATTCATCGATCCTTCCACCATCGGATGTCACAGGCCGGCAATACAGGAGACCTGCGGACACGGTCATCCAATTTGAGGGTTCTACTCGCTGGCCAGATGATGTGGTTGCGATACAACGCACCAAAATCGCCTTCCTACTCAAGTTAAGCTCGCTGCTGCAAGTAGGGAATACTGCCGTGACCGCTCGCGTTGGCCTTGAGAATCAAGACCATGATGCCTTAAATCAAGGCTATCTTGATATTACGTACGACTCGGGTGCTGCATTCAGGATGCGAATCCATCATGACCGAGAGCAGACTCTCCTTGAACGCCAGTTGAAGGACAAGACGACCGCGCCTTCACTTAAAGAGTCAACGGCTCGTGCCTTGGCAATTTACAAGCGTGACTACCACAAGATCACTGCACACACGCAAGCCGTCGCTCGATTGTGCAGTCGACACCCTGCACTGAGTGGCACAATTCGGCTGTTGAAGAAGTGGTTCTCGTCCCACTTGCTAGGCAACCACATCGCAGAAGAGGTCATTGAGCTCATGGCTGCGCGGACATTCGTGCAATCCTGGCCTTGGCAGACTCCTTCCTCGGTGCAGACAGGGTTTTTGCGGACTCTGCACTGGCTAGCTCGATGGGACTGGCGTGCTGAGCCGCTCATTGTCGACCTTAGCGGAACCGGCGAGCTGAAGCCGGCAGAAGTGCAAGGCATAAAGACTAGGTTCGAAGCTTGGAGGAAGCTGGATCCTAGTCTGAACCGCATCGTGATGTTCGCGGCATCGAACCTCGACCACGACGGTACCACGTGGACTGACGGCCGTCCGCAGAGGGTGATAGCAGGACGCATGACGGCGCTGGCGAAAGCTGTGTGTGCCGAGACTGAAGAGCAGCTATCCGCACTGGAGCCTGCAGGCCTATTCGTTTCTCCTCTCGAAGACTACGATTTTGTACTGCACCTTGATCCTAGCCTTTCTGGGGGCAAGAAGCGTAGAAGCGGTGCGAACGGTACGACCTTCAAGAACTTGGAGCTCGCTGCTCAAGACGATGACTCCATGGTCGGCTTCGACGCTGCGCGACTGTTCTTCCAAGAGCTCGAGGCAATGTATGGGTCCTCCGTTTTGTTCTTCTCGAGCGGCAGCGAGCGGCCTGCAATTGCTGGATTGTGGAGTCCACAGACGGCACCGAGAGCGTGGAAGATGAATTTGGCTTATTCGACGATACCCCGGAAAGTGCGCGCAACGGAAGAAGAGGAGAATGTCAGGGCAGAGATCAATAAGCAGAGCATACTTGCAGAGATTGCGAGACTTGGTGGAGGGTTGATTGAGAGGGTGGATGTACGCTCATAGTAGTCCGCAGACACACGCTGAGGTATAATCTCCAGAGAGTTCTCGTTTGCTCACTGCATGCTTGAATATCCTGCCATCGCAATCGCTAGTCGACACTGTTGAATGCTTCTGTTTCTGCGAGAGAACCGTGATCACTTCACAAACCGCCATACGCTCGTCGTGCTCATTCCATTGCTATGCTTTTCACCTCAACCTTTTAGAGGTCGTGAGAATAAGCCGTGGCTGTATGGCTTGTGTCGATATAGGACCCGCTCGAGAGCTCTATTGTCGCGGATGCCGCGCTCCTGTGGCACTTGAGTGCTTCTGCCTATTGTATCCGGCTGATGGAGTGGGACATTCCTCATAGCAACCACTGCAGCATACTCAATTGATCGGCGCATCAGTCAGTGGTACATATCGCACGCCCATGTCCTTAGTCTTCGTTACTGTGCCATCCTCCTTCTTGTCGATGACATAGATATGCTGCATATGGTCCTCCTCGACGGGCATAAACAGCCTGTACAAGCTGGTCAGCAGAGTGGGTTTGGGGAAAGCCGTTGAGATATCTTGTGGGCGGTATGGGATGGAAGGACACGCTCATACTCACCTCCCAGGCGCCTTCAGCTGATCAATCAGCGCTTGATGGAATCCAGCCGCCGCCGCACCTACATGTATAGCATCGTACGGCGCATCCTGTGGCCAGCCAAGCCTGCCATCAGCCTTGACGTAGCGTATGCCACCACTGTCCATGAGGTCACGACCCTCGGCACTCTTTCTTGTGTTGGCTGTACCCATCTCCACCAGCGGCTGGATATGCTCCACGCCCACTACCTTTCCACCCGGCTTGACGAGCTCCGCAAGTACATGCGTCAGATAGCCTGAGCCTGAGCCAATGTCGAGTACGCGAGCACCCGGGCGGAGATAAGGAAGCAGAGACTCGCAAGCTGCGGCATGCATATGGGGCGCTGATATGGTCGCTCGATGACCAATGGTCTGAGGGGAATCCTCGTACGGTGCGTACGGTGCGTAATGAGCTCTGTCGACTCCATCCATCGCTTTCTTCACCCTCTCTTGCTTTATCAGTCCATTTCTTGCTAGGTTCTCTATCAACGCCTCGTTGGTAGCTCCAGAAGATCGCCACGCCATGGTCCTGGGTCCTTTGCGACCAGCCGCAGATATTGCGTTCCCAATGCTGAAGATGATCCTCTAAGCCTTGTGAGTAAGGATGTGAGGAGTGATGTACAGCACTGTTTGGTATGGCTATCGCTAGGCAGTCACGCTTGTCTCTGTGTAGTACTCTGTCTGTACGAGTAGCTCAACGCAAAGGACTAATACGGTTTATGCGTCAAGGTTGCAGTGAACTTGAGCGGAGGAAGGTGTGCGCTAGCTCGACGCCAAGACAAGTCAATGCGAGAAACAAATTGAGTGAGACGACTGAGTGAGACGACTGAGTGAGACGACTGAGTGAGAGACAAAGCATCTTCTTAAGGTTGAATACACTCTTTCGTGAGCTATCGAAGCCGCGCGAAGAAGGGACTGATCGGAAAAGACGCCGTTAACGCCTCTTTCCTAGTCGTTGGACCATCCTTTTGCCCAACGCCCCTTCTATGCAAATGCGGCGTATCCATCAAGTACAGCGCTGTACAATGCGCTTCAGCAGTATCATTGCGCCGTGAGGGCTCAGGGAGCGTCTCCATAAATTCCCCAGTAGTGCTCAGCACCGAAAGTCCCGGCGTTGTTCTGCTTCCATTTGTCGTTGAACGCCGAGAACAGGACGATGTTGCTCGAGAAGGCGGTCCTGATCGAATTGACAGCCGCAACCTGGTTCTCCTGACTAGGCACAGCCTTGCCATTAGTGTCGCCGCCTGATGGCCAGCCCGTCTCAGTGATCATGGTGTCCTTGCCACCACATGCCTCCGACACACGCTGCATTTGGTTGAGAACGAAATCACCGGCCTCCTCAGCCGTGACACCGCCATCGAAGAACGGGTGACAATTGGCGGCAGCGTAGTCCGAGGCTTCGCAGAGTTGAGGATTGGCGATCATCGCAACGAAGGTATCGACCGTCACGACCTTGCCGCTATATCCTGCGTCATGAAGCATGCTACGAGCCGTGCCGATAGCCTGAACGACCTGGTCCACGCTATACGCTCCGTTGTTCACGCCCTCATTTCCAATGGCGACCGTGTCGACGTGACTCCAGTCACCACTTGCAGCGTCAATGATCTTCTGCACTTCCGCATTGACATTGTTGACATCGAAGACGCCAGCAAACAGCTTCATGCCCTTTGCCTTGGCGGCGGCCAGGACAGTGTCGGCCTGATTGCAATCCGTGCCATATGTGCGAACCATACTGTAACCAGAGATGATGCCAAAATCGCTGTTGACTTGGTCTTGAGATTTGCATGTACCATCGCTGTTATATGGCGAGTAGGACAGCGTGTAGCCAAAGTAGTCGGCGCCCGAGTCGGGAGACGAGCTCGGTTCGGGCGCGGAGGAGGAAGGTGTCTCTGGCGGAGCGTAAGAAGAAGGTGCTGGCGGCGGTGTCGAGTCGTTGCTGCTGTACTCCGCCGGAGGAGGAGGAGACGCTTCGCTGCTGCTCTCTGTGGTTGGCTCAGCGTATGACGACGGTGCAACCGAGCTCGGCGCTGGCGCGTCAGTTGGAGTGGTTACTGGCGCTCCATAGAACGAGGTCGACACCGGCTGGCCATTGCCGTCGACGTACACAATTACATTGGGCTCGGTCGCAGTGACGGTGTCGATGATTGTGACCACTTCGACCTCTGCAGCCTGGCGCTTTGCGGGATGTTGGTGACGGCGCGGGTGAGCCGCCGCTGCAGCGATGCCCGCCGCGAAAAGGAGACCTGCTCGCATTTCGAGGACGTGCTGGAGATGTTGGTTTGGTTTCAAAGGAGTGTCTGGTTCGGTCTGCCAATTGGCGGTGTCAGTAAGGGCTGCTGTTGAGTGCGCTGTGTCGCGAAGTGTGAGAATAAGTGCCAATGAGCGGTAGGTCGCTTATTCGTGCTTCATTGTGAACAAGCCATTGAGCAGCTGACTCGATAGGAAAGGCTATAGTGCATGAAGCCGTGGGGTGTACTCACATGAACGAAGGGCAGCCAGCAACGTTGGTCAACAAACGTCGCTGTCTTGTGGAATGCTTGGCTGGAATGTAGAATTGGCGTATGATGTCGTTCAAAGGAGTGTGGTGTCGTCGGTGCACGAGCGTCGTGTGTTGAAGGAGTGTGTTCTGCTTCCCAGAAGCAGAGTGTTTGATCTTGTTGTTTGATCGATGTTGAAGTTGCAGTCAATGTTGTGGTTTGATTAGCGCGGAACTGAGTCAGCAATGAGCTTGGCAAGCCACCCCTGAAACGAGCTCGGGAAATTGAGACTGTGCAACGTGAGACCAAAGTCGCACAAGGCGGCTGAACGTCACTTCATCTTAAGAAGAGGTACAAAGGTCCTCGTTCACTTCATCAACCCTTCCGCGTCACTATTGACTATCGCAGGCTACAACTCTGGAGAATCCCCTGAGTCCGAAGTTAGCATGCTTGTACTGTTAAGAGAGCTGGACCACTTACCGAAGCACTTGGCCATCATTGCAGTAGGATAGCGCTCGCCCTTGCTACCTCCCACCGACTCGATAGCTTTCCGAATGCTGGCCTCATCCTCGTCGCTGAACTTGACATTGATGGCAGCGATGTTCTGAAAGCATTAGCGTTCAAGATCACGCTGCAGTGGCGGAAGTCAACCTTACCTCCTCAAGATACTTGATGCGCTTCGTGCCTGGAATCGGGATGAAGTCCTCTCCTTGCGCAAGAACCCAGGCCAACGCCAATTGACCAGGTGTGCATTCCTTCTTGCTGGCCACATCGCTCAGCACGTTTATCAGCTTCAAATTGGAATCGAAGTTCTGCTCGCTAAACCGCGGGTGGTTGATTCTGTTGTCACTTGGGTCGAGGTCGTCGCCTAGCACGGTTAGCAGATGTCGCCAGATGAAGTTCATGATGGCTGCGTACGACTCTTGATGGTCCCGGTCAGGAAGCCACGACCTAGCGGACTGTAGGCCACGATCTTCACTCCGAGCTCCCGAGCAGTCTTCAGGAAGTCTGTGTGGTCCGACTCGATTTCTAAAGCGAACGGCGAGAATTCCATCTGCGCGGCAGCGATCGGGTGGACGGCGTGTGCTCTTCGAAGGGTCTAACCAGTGCATCTTATCAGCGACCGCCACAAGATGTGCCAACGAGCAAAGCTCTCACCTTCGCGGAGCACTCGCTCAATCCGAGGTATCTGATCTTCCCTTCGTTCTTCAGCTCCACCATAGCCTTGACCGTCTCCTCGATTGGCACCTTGTCATCGACACGATGCTGGTAGTACAGGTCGATCTGATCGATTCCCAGGCGCTCAAGACTGTCATGGCATGCCTGCTTCACCCACTCCTTATCACCGCGAACGATAGGATTGCCCTGGGCATCTCGAAGGTTGCCGAACTAATGTTATCTTTTAGTCCAAAAAGCTGCACCCCGATAACATGTATCGCTGGCTTTTACCTTGGTTGCTAGGAAGATTTCCTATGTGTTACACTCAGCGTTGTCTCATACCGGGCTTATTACTTCCGATCTCACCTTTCTCCGGCCGGTATCCTTGAACCATTTCCCGATGAGCTTCTCATTCGTGTGCGGTCCATAGATATCAGAGGTATCCCAGAAGGTAATGCCGAGATCTGCTGAGCGGGTAAGGACCTCTGCGGAGGCTTTGTCGTCGTAGCCACCTGCAGATACATCAGCAGATGCTTCAAGAACTCCAGACTGTACTTACCAAAGCTTGTATAGGCAAAGCTCATGCCCATACACCCAAGGCCAATGGCAGAGACATTGTCGTCGCCGAGCTTGCGTGTCGGGTATTTGGAGCTCATGATGCAGGTACAAAGGTTGAGACACAAAGAGTTGGTACGAGATAAAAGCTTGTCCTACCTCTCTCTTCTGCGAAGATGGATGTTATACCGCGAAACTCTCCGACAACCCTACGGTACTGCGAGCACATCTACCAGAGCAGAGAGCTATTCAGCCCGATATCGCTGACAGGAGAGGAGCGGGGTATGCGATTGCATCTTGAAGGCAACATCGCGCGTCGGCCACAATACGTATACGTCTCAGAGCACGAACAGTCGTGATACAAATCTCGCGTTCATTACAAAACTGTGGTGAGATGGAGTCAAGTCTCTTGAGGTGGTCCGGGCGTCAACGAAGACGGCGCTAGTGGTTCAGCCTCAGGATGCCCATCACGACAACCTCTTCCTCTTCCTTCAACCCTCAGCCTGGCTGATTGAATACTCACGATGCACGATGCTGCAGGAAGAAGCTCTGGACCTCGATGTTGGTGCGCCACATGCCGTCATGTACGCAACAACTGCTCATCGACTCTGCGCGTCTCCCGTCTCCACGTAACGCGTCAGACGTGGATCTCTGGTTTTGTAGCTGCTATATATGAGATCTCGATGGTAAGTCGGAGCTGCCTCCTGAACACCCACTCACGTATCTCTCACCACACCTCACCAAATCTTCCATAATGCCTGCAGAGCTCAGCAAGTCAGAGGTTACCAAGGGCCAGGACCCAAGCGTAACGAAGCAGTATGACGACTCAACACCCACGGAGCAGAAGTTCGAGGAGATGTACGCCATCGCGGATAAACTGAAGATCTGCATGTTCGGCTCAGCAAGGAGTGGCATTGGCCCAGTGTCAAGAGCCATGGCTGTAGCAAAAAGATCAGGCCCCGACTTTCTCTTCCTTGCCAACGCCAACAGCCAGAAGTTCGACGACCTTGAGAGCAACCTCAGCTTGTGCCAGATCGCCTTCCACGACTCGACTACCCAAGACTGGGTCTGCATTTCGGGAGAGGCTGTGGCTACCAGCAATGACGACAAGCGGATCAAGGAGATCTACAACCCATCCGTTAAGGCGTGGTTCGGAGACTTGGGTGACGGCAAGCATGATGGTGGACCGGAGGATCCGCGCGTTAAGCTCATCGAAGTAAGGGCGAAATGTAGGTCGTTATACTCCTGGGGCGTTGACACATGCTAATTGAGACAGACATCTCGTACTGGAAGCACACTGTCAGCTCAGAGGGTTACGGCAAGGAGCTCAAGGAGGCGACCGAGTCAGGAAAGGTTGCCCAGACTGGTACGCTCAGACAGATGAAGCAGGATGAGATCGAGCAGATCAGGTCGAAGCAGAGCTCGTTGACATCGTAGGTGTTGGTCGAACTCGAGTCTTGACAGAGCAGAAATGCTGAGACGGAAAAGCGCCAGTTCGAAATTATAATCACACCGTCGCCGCATTGCCTTCTCCAATGTGCATTCTAGTGCCAACTCTGGCAGCGGAGATCTTTGCACAGCTTAGGACACAGCTGCCAGCATCTCCGCGCCACCGAACGTAGCTCGTGCCTGTGTACTCGCTCTCGCGGCCTGCAGCACTATCGGGCGTCCGAGATGCCACAGCCCCCCAGCAATATACCGCCATCATCTTCTTGACTCCGGAGCATTCTTGACTGGCTCCCAGCTCGTCGCCTCCTCCGGCTTCGTCCATTCCAGAAGGTATAGTCCGCCGTTCGTGCTGCGTTGAAGTTGGAGAGAGCCGTTTATTCAGTCGGGCCATATCGCTGGTAGCGCCGAATCAAGGATTTTGTAAGTTAGAAGTCCAACTGACATAAGTTCTTGTCTCTGGATGCTGCAGATGCTGTTAGCCTGCCCGACCATCAGCATCTCCGAGTCGCCAAATGTGACTTCGACCAGCGGCCTCTGCTTGTTGGCGTCGTGCAGCGTTAGCAGCCGCCAGAGACACCGACATGTTATGCAGCAGAGCGCGAGCAGTTCCACGCAGCCAAGTGCGTAGATGCCTAAGTGCAGTCGTCTTGGTGGGCTCCGCAGCATGCAGCAGCGCTAGAGATGCTAGCAGCTTCCCCTTCCAGCCTCTCTGCACGTCCAACTTAAGTCCAGCTCGCACAATTTGCTTCATCCGGCATTGACATGTAGTGCATGATTCGGGAATGCTGCCATGTTTGAAGCATATGTACAGCCATTACGCTCATCATCAAACATTACACATTCATCGTCAACCCATCGGATCATCATGCCTCGCTCCAATTCTTCGTCCTTCAACCTTTGACGAGCCCCTGCCGCACCTCCCACTTCTCCTTCAGAACTTCATATAGGAAGTTGAATTGACTCTCGCCCTGCACCATCATCATGCGCTGCTGCCTCAACAGATCCACAGCCTCAGCAATGGGATCTTGCTGCGCATCCATGTAGTCCAGCGTCCCAGCATCAAGGCGAGCGAGCAGATAGTCGAGTGCAATGAATGTCCCACTACGGCCTACACCAGCAGAGCAGTGGATGATCCTCGGATTACTAGCAGCTTCATCCTTGGCATGAGTTCTGCCGTTCGTGGTCGGCTTGGTGGAGGCATTGAGCGTATCCGACAACTTCACCAACTTGATCAACGCAACCCTATCCTCACCCTCCGGTATGAGAAAGTCCGGCCATCCAGAGAAAAGCAAATGCCGTATCTCCTTCTCCTCAACCTCACCTCTCTCCTTCCTCATCCGTAATTTCAGTCTCCTCACCTCACATCGGCTTTGCTCGTCCACCTCTACGCTCGCCAGGTCAACCTCGCCGCCGAAGCCCTCTCCACCTTCCTCTGCTTCGTCTTCAGGTATACGCAATGGGCTCTCTTCAGCAGCCAGAGGGTAGTATTGGAAGCATTTTTCTCGTCCAGCCTCATGTGTCTGCGTAAGCATTACCACCACCGCTGGACCCTCGTGACGGCACTCTTGGGCAAGCATACGGTAGAAGTGTCCTACGCTTGTGTCTTTCGGTCCTTGTGTTGCTATGTACCTCCTCTTGCCCAATACAATCGGACTAGCGTTCACGTACCCACTTTCTCCTGCTTCGCCATTCAACTTGACACGGTTATTGGCATAAGGCTCGACATTGAGATAGCGATTCCGTGCCGTGATCTCATCGCCCGTGAGCCGGGACCAAGGCGACGGTGCATCAGCAGGATTCGTGGGTGTCTGTGTGCCTTGAAGCAGGCGATTGCGTTGTTGCCACTCGAGGTCGATGAATTTGGCGTGGAGTTGTGCTCTTGACTGGCGAAGGAATGGTGGGAGCGGTAGGCCTGCCGCCATGGTGGAGAAGGTGGTGTTTCGGGTAGATGCAGAATTTGTGGCACGCGAGCATGCGGCAGGTCTGCAGAAGCGGTGGAAGAGTGAGGAGTGCGTTATGAGGTTCGGAGCTGAGTGTACTGCGTATAAGACTTCGTGTCGCGTGTTTGCTGATGGCGTGAGGCTATTGTGGCGCGTGGTTGGGTAAGATGTGCTTTGCTTTGTGTTAAGGTGCGTCGCTGCTGCGGTCGCGCTTGCTGAGTAGTGCTGGCAGCGAGAGGCGACAGGACAAGGACAGGTGTGGAAATGCAAGACCTACCTCAGCTACACCTATATCTATGCCGTATCTATTCACGGCACAGCCTGAAGTTGAGAAATGTGTGAAATGTTGGTACAGCGGCCGATGTGAAACAATGGCGTAGCCGCGTGCCGAGCGCTTATCGAACGTGCCTATTTGTCGATCGCATGGTGGCATCATGGTCGGTTAACGCACCAAACCGGGTATATACAAGTTGCTAACGTACTTGTTGTAAAAGATGCGGATGTTGTACATGAGAGACAGCTACAACTCCCGTTGGCTCACTGATCTCATATCCGTTTGCATTACCCGCACTACGATTCAGTCTGTAAACTCCCAGCTTTGCTCGTCATCCCTAGTACTGCAATTAGACATGAAAGAATCTGGAATGGTTTGACCTGGCTTTATTAAGAGTAGTTTTGACATGTCGGGTCTACGCTTGGCGCTTATTCAGCAGTATGTGCCTCCGGCTGATGTATTGGCGTCATTAGCTTTCACACCTCTCACATCAGAAGCATTACTTTCCTTTGTTAGGTTGTCTGTAACCATGGTGCCCTGGCTCCGCATGCTCGAGCCGTTCTTGGTTCAGCAACTCCTGCGCACACCAGCATTCCACAGGGTGGTAGAAAAGGTAGCCAAAGGCGTCCACCGAGTTCGCCACGGCACCCCACCAGAAGAGCTGGGCGGCACGAAGATTGATGGCCCGAATGGTGCCAACAACGGCTTCTTGGGCCACTTCCTGGACGAGGTGAAGACACAGCTAGGTAATGTGGAGGGCAAGGGTGACAGTCTGGGCAGCCCCGGTGTTGATGCTCGGGCTGTAAAGGCGGCAGGCAATGTTACGGAGAGACATGTCGTGAAGGTTGAGGAGAGTGCGGCGGAAGATGCTGAGGCGGCGTGGAGGGAGATGCAGAAGAGTAGTGCTATGCCGCCGAAGCAGGGGTTCTTGGGAGAATACGCTGCGGCGCTGAGGCAGCAGGTCAAGGCTGGGAATGAGCGGAAGACTTGAGAGGCCAACGGAGGATAGAGAGGATACATTTATACAATATGGAAACTGGACTAAGACAGTGCTGAGTCGGCTGGCATGTATGTGGCGGCCATCACGAAAGAGCACAGGAGTAGGCCTCTTAGGCTTGCTGAGCAGAGACAGCCGCCTGCGGACTGCCCCTCGTAATACATCTGCGCACCAGGTACCTCCAATATGGACACTGTAATGGGAGTCCAGCTCGATGCGGTACGCCATATTATTAAGATGTACCGCACACAGCCTTCGCTGGTCGCCATCACCGGCCTTCGGTAGAAGGTACGACTATGGACCACCTCTCGACAGGCTCAACGCTGATGCCACCGGATCAGTATCCTAGCGATCTACCGTCAAGCAGCCTTCCGAGACTCTCGCATGGTATCTGGGATACATGCTCCTTCGCCACCTTACCGCTCGCGACCACACATTGGCCCTGTTTTAACACCCAAGCGCTGTAGGTGTGGAAAATACGATTATAGCAGCTTGAAGACATAAGCAGAAGCTCTTGGATAGCCATGCGAGCAATATGTGAAATGGATGCGTCGCATTTCTTGCGCCACGACTTCACCAGCACCCAGGACCGAACTGTGCACTACAGTTACACCCGATATATTCCCTGCAACAACAAAATCCACATCGAATATCCGGTATTGCAAGGAGTGCACTGATGCAACGGTAGTGCACATATCAGTGCTGGGGGTTGTGAAGTCAGCAGAAAGCGCGCCAAGACTTGGTGGCCAACTTGGCGAACAAAGCAATATCGACATGGCCCGGCGAGGATCCGACGTCGCACATCAAGTGTGATATCAGAGTGTATGGTAATAACAGACTATACAGGTCTTTTCACCTTGCTGTCTCTCTCATTACTCTCGCCTCCAAGCCGGTTGGTGTGGTGTTTCAAAACAACATGCCCATCGGAACTCTATTGAGCTGCAGTTGTCCTCATCACTCACGAGTCACACTCGCCATTTGCTCGACTATAAGTATCAGGTGAATTTCACGGATCTCCTTGCCTTCTTCATCACAGTCTCATCAATACAATCTCGAGTATCTCGTCACTGAACCATCAGCAACAAGCCATCGCAATAATGGATCCAAAGGCCCCAGAGTACTCGCCCCTAACCAACGCAAGCGATGCCACGATCTCCGACGAGGCGAACAACATTCCGCATCTCAGCCTTGATGCTGCCGACATGCTCGATGCTGCCGCAGCCATCGACGCTGCTGACATCCTAATCGCGATGGCAAACTCCAAGATCGATACTTCAAGTCCGATAGCACAACGCAAGCAGAACGCCCTCTCCGAACCCTTTCATACCGCTGCTACACCGATTCCCAACCGTAAGAGCAGACGCGTCCACTTTCAAGCCGAGATCGACACATCCAGCCTTCCCACCGGGCCAGACCAATACGAAGACTCAAACACCCGTTCCACACCTCGCAAGCGCGTGAAACGCGAAACAGAGGGCAAAGCTACCAGCCTGAGGCTTGGGCCGGACCAGTACGAAGAGTCCGACATTCGTTCCACGCCCCGCAAGCACACCAAGCTGGCCCAAGTCACTGCACCCGAGGTCGGAGTGAAGCACAAGTTCACGGCTCCTCTGCTCAAGCCCATCGAACCTTCTACGACAGCCCCTGATCCGACCAAGAAGCCGGCGGGCCCACCGCGCATGTCAGACGTGATCAAGGACAACGGGCCTCTGAAAGGCTCTACCAATCGAAAGAAGAGGCTGTTGGAAGCACGGGCACATGGGCTTAAGCCTGCAAATGAAAGGATGGCTATGATGTTGCAGCCGTATAGGAAGGAGGTGGAGGAGGGTGGACTGGGAATGTGGGAGACTCTGCTCTAAGCGCGGGCGAGAAATCGCTCATGGCTCTTCAGTGCCTGTGGCCCGAATGAGTGGCGATGCTGAAAGGGTAGAGTCACTGGTCACTTGATTGACCTCTGATATGTGTGATGCTTCACGTCAAAAGTAGCACTTTGATGATGACGAATGTTGAGGGCATTGACGCCTTTGAGATTCGACGGATTGGCTGCGCTAGAAAATCGATATGGCATAGAACGTGCTTTACATAAAAGGGTATCGTTACTTTACTTCAAGTCTCAACTCCGCAACGCCGTGATGATCTGTCGAGGCTCTAGTGAAATTCGTTCTTATCGGCATTGATATCGTTCTCGAGGAAGATTTCGATCTTGTTTGTCATCCTGTGAACCGTCAGTAGCCGTACCAACCTACCGAAGCGACGAGCGCATAGTATACGTACTTGTGCCCAATGTCGTTGCAGAACATGCAGGCTATACATTGTCAGCTTGTGCTCTTCGTACGGGACTTCATGTGGGTGGCGGCGTACCAATGATCCCGACTATGCCAAATGACAACGATGAAAGCGCTGTAGTCCGCAAACCAATAACATAACATTGCTGAAATGCCGCACCAGCCGCAGCTATCATCTCGGTCGTTGCTCCGGGAATTGCTGCCAATGCTGTAGCACCGAGCGGAAGAGCCTGCAGAATCGCAAGAGCAGTTTCCGGAGTCGCGCCAGCCGCTTCTGCAGCCGGCAGAACAAGCTTGACAGCGCT
Organism: Elasticomyces elasticus; assembly: GCA_035926095.1. Lineage (NCBI taxonomy): Eukaryota > Fungi > Ascomycota > Dothideomycetes > Mycosphaerellales > Teratosphaeriaceae > Elasticomyces > Elasticomyces elasticus. The sequence goes on from JAVRQT010000014.1 coordinate 338,266, forward strand.
TGAACCCACGCTGTTGGACAGTATGCTGGTGTAGACGCTGATAGCAACGGCACCACCAGCGAAGCGCGCTACACCCGCTAGGCCACCAGAAATGCCAAGCTCATGTTGATCGACGCCGAACTGTATGAAGGCGATTGAGAGGTATTGCGCCCAACCAAAGCCCGTCATGGCTAAGAAGACGAAGGCCAGCATCATGCCTTTCCGCTCAGGTGTAGCAAGGCCCAGCAGAGCTCCAAAAACAACCATGACCGTGACACTGCCGACTAGTGTCCATTTCCAGTGGCCAATCTTGGTTCCAAACAGTGTAAGAAGCACCGCACCGAAAACCAGTCCTAGGTTCTGCGGCAGTGTCAGGACAATGGCGTAGCGGAAACTAGTCGTCGGTGTCGTGAACAATGTTGCAATCTGGGTCGGATAGATCACATTGATGGCGTAGTAGAACATCGTTACTACGAAGCCAGCAACGAAGGGCGCTGTGAGCTCTCGGCCCTTGCCACGCGTGAAGACGTGCGTTGGTGTAAGCGGCTGCTTGAGCGGTGCGAACGTCTCAAACAAGGCGAAGACGATGAGAAGCACAAAGCCGGTGACCAGAGTGCCAATGACGCGAGGGTCACTCGAGGGAAGTGTGGTGGTGTAGACAATGCCTGTCAGGATGAGCGCTGCTGATGCTATGAACAGGAAGGCGCCAACATAATCGAGCTCGCGCAGGGCTTGGTTGAATGGTAGCCCCCTGGGATGAGCTGGTGGCTACCAATTCATCAGCATAGTATGCAGAGGCTCACGAGAGGTACTTACAAAGTAGTAAAAGTAGAGTCCGAGGAACGAGAAAAACACAGCAATGGCCGGTGCATAAAACAACCACCGCCATGCATCGCCATGCTCTATGGCGAATCTCCCAGCGACCGGTCCCACTACAGCAGCGAAGTAGACCCCGATATCCGCAAGCACAATGGCTGAGTGGCGCCACTTATTTGGCAGCAGCTCAGGAAGAGCGAACGCTGCAAGCTGAGCATTGCCTGCGCCGAAGCCTATGAGGGCGAACGCTGTAATGGCTGCACTGTTGTTCTTCGCGGTGCCGCCAACGATGAAGCCGATGAACATGATAATGTTGCCACCTATTATGAACCAGCGGCGACCGAAGAGGTCACTATTGGCGCCACAGATTAAGAATGCTTGGTAAGTATAATCGTCAGCAGATGTCTCGGATCATACAAGGGCTGCTACTCATGGGCGATGTACCGATAGTAACGGTCTGGGGCGAGCCGGTCAGCGTGAGTAGTTCAAGCATTAGGGAAAGGTCATACCATGGTGTATACCGCGATGTAGAACGACGCTTTCGTGGCATCGCCTAGCTGGGTTGCGATTACCGTCTGGGCCGCGGCGGCAGATGGCACGATCCAGAATGAGATGCCATACGACAAGGCCAGGATCGAAACCACGAACCAGGTCTTCCATGTCACCACGTACTCATCGTCGTTGGCAGGTAAATACGTTGCTTTCTCGTCGAGACCGTTCACAGAGTTGCCGCGCTCGTCTACCTGAACGTTGCGTTCATGCTCTTCGATCTGTGTTTTGTCATCGTCGATCGCCATGTCGCCTCTAGACTGCAGTAGGATTGAGGTGAGCGTAGTGTGATCAGTATGCAGCCTTAACAACGAAGTACCTTGATGATGAGGTGGCAGACTGCGATGTATGTGCGTATCCCTACTTGAAGTGCGGTTCAAATACAGTTCGGAACGGCTTGCAGATCTTCGACAGTGGTTTGCGCAGATGCACGGTAAACATCATCCTTGTGCCCTTGCCGAGTACACTTCAGATGGACGAGGAGCTGACTGGGTATTATCCTTAGTGCAGATCGCAGTAGCTCACCTAAGCTCGCCAAGTGCAGAAACCAGCATGTTTGGGGCTCGAGTTGGCCAATAATGCACCGGATGGACAGATGGAGCGAGTAACATGCCCCTGCTCAACGAGAAGGTTTGATAATCCGGTGATAGAGCAGCTGCTTATTTCCCCGCATCGCCAGTTGGCCGTGAGGAGGTATATCCGGCGTGGGAGGCGGCAAACGAATTCCGGGTGCCGAGTACGCAGAGGCCAGTAGCATGAGGCACAACGTTGTCGTCAAAAGTATACAAGTACCATCGAAGCGCTGTACTCTCGTGGAGCCGTGCCATCAGCCCTTGGGTGCGAGTAAGGGTGGGGTTCGTAGGACACCATGCGAACACTCGATGGCCTTCGCGCATAGACCCATGACATTCAAGACCTCTGTTGATCGCGGCTTGTAGCTTGTGTAAGGATGCAGGTCCAGGTTGTGATGGAAAGAAGAAGAGGAAGGACGCTAGCATATGCCAAGAAACACGCTAACGAGGAGATCCACCTTTCCATCAACATCACCTCGTGACATCCACCATGCCAAACGTACTAATTGTGGGCGCTACACGCGGCTTGGGCTACCAGCTAGCCAAGCAGTACGCTCAACGGGAGTATTCAGTCACCGGGACCGCACGCTCGTCGACGAAGCCGCATGATGCTCACCACGACATCCACTTCATCACCGATGTTGACATTGCTACGGAGGATGCCGGCAAGAAGATCGCCGCAGGTCTGAAGGGTCACAAGCAAGATCTTGTGATACTCACTGCTGGGTTCTTCGGCAAGGAGTCATTTGACGAACCTGACTTCGATGCTGAGGTGACGATGTACAAAACATCTGCCATTGGACCAGTGTTCATTGTGCATCACCTTCACAAAGCTGGCCTACTCAGGACCGGCGAAAACGGCAGCAAGGTCATCATCGTCAGCTCTGAAAGCGGGAGCATAGCCCTTCGGCACGAAAGTGAAGGTGGAGGTATGTATGGCCATCACGCGTCAAAGGCTGCGAGCAACATGGTCGGGAAGCTGTTATCACTGGACCTCAAGGACGAAGGAATAGCAGTTGCCAACGTGCATCCTGGCTTCATGCGAACCGAAATGACACGATCGGTCGGCTTTGATAAGTTCTGGGACGATGGTGGCGCTGTCACGCCAGATGTAGCTGCCAAGTCATTGGTCAAGTGGATAGAAGAGGACTTCGACATGAGTAAGACAGGCGAGTACTGGGCTCCAAGAGGTGCTGCGGACATAGGGACGGCAGAAAATGTCCTTGGTGCGAAGGAGAGTCTGCCGACGCCGCTACAATTACCCTGGTGAGAGAGCGTGCCGATCGAGTACCCAAGATTGCTGTCTCTTCTCGATCAGCCTGTCGCGCTGGACGGACTTGGGGTTAGATGGCTTATAGGAAGTCTCTGAATTTAATGATCCTCACCATGAAGCTCTGGCCTGCTTACCTCGTAGTGGTCGTATTCCATGAGCTCATCTTGTCCTTCGTCACCTCTCTTCCGGTCTGTGTAGTTGGTTCATGATCTGGCTTGCTGTTCTAGTCACAAGGCTCGTGAGTATCTCCGCTGCATGATCAAACCGAGGGGCCTACAAAGCCGAGTACATGAACGTGGCGAGATACGGCAGTGCGGAGATGGTGGATGATCAGCAACATGGAAAGCGTTTAAGCAAGTACCTCCATCATGTATTACCTCGATAGGCCTACGAGGCAGACTGCACCGGCATCGAGCGAGTATGGCAGCATGAAGATGGGACAATGAGACAGTGAGATCAGTGAAGTTATGCAGCATCCCCAACACAAATTCATGTCTTCGTGCGCATGTACTGCTATGCACCAGCACAGCCAAATTACGGCGCCGCCAAGATGCTGTTGAACGTCTTGCGTCCGCTTGCGACCACCTCCGTCTCCTGCACCTTCGTCTTCTGCTTCTTGCGCGGCGACGGCTCAGCCGTTCGCTGGCGCTTGCGAGGCAGAACAACACCCCCCATCTTCACTCTTCACCTCCTCAACCTCACACCCACCATTCTCATACCCTTCCTCACATAAGTACCCCCACCACGCCTCCGAGAACAGACGCGAGTCGCCCTTCCAGGCCCGCAGCTGTCCTGCCAACGTCAGAACGCCGGTCTTGCGGCTGACCTCGCCCTGAAGTCCGTCGCAGCGTCTGAGCCTATGGCGGCTCGGGAAGTCGTGCCCAGTGCGTCTGCCGACGCTAGTGATGGGCAGGCCTTTGATGGTGACCGCCAGTTGCATAATGTCGTCCGGGATGGCTTGCTGTGTGTGGACTTGGTCGGCAGAGACGAGCGAGTCGACGCGCTTGCGTTTGGCTGGACGGGCGGCGGTGGGAGAAGGCGGGGCGGTCTCGTCTTGCTTGCTGAACATGTCCGGGATCGGGTCGTAGTACGGATCGTATGCTAGTGATGTGCCAAAGTACCATAACGAGTCGTCTATCGCCGTGTGAGGTTGTTGTTTGCGTCCGTAGCCAGCTAAACGGTTGCTTGTGATGAGATGCCAGTAGGCTGCGGCGAGCTCATCATCTGTCGTCGCTGCGTCGATCTCCGTGTCGCCGAAAAATGTTGGTGCTGCTGCAGTCGGCTCCGTCATGCTCAAAAGTGTGTGTTCTGTCTCGGAGACCATGGTACCAGCCATGTGTGTATCGCTACCAGAGCGTATGTGTGTGTGAGGATAAAAGTAAAGATGTCTGAAATGCGATGTCTGACTGAGAACTGCCAGATGAAGAACGAAAAGATGAGGAGATACATATACTTCCCATCCAACAATAGGACAATAGGAGTCGTGTGAAGTTTGCACTTCATTTCAATGGACAATAGGATGTGTTGTGGGTGATGTCGTAGGTGAAGTGATGTTGAATTTCACATAGTTGGGCGCCAAGCTCCCAGCCTCCCCATCGATGAAAGAAGGTCAATACCTCTCCATCAGCCAGCGTTTCCGTTCGTGCAGCGGCATCAAGTTAAGCATCTTCTGCTCGGCCTGCTTCATCACGAGATAGTGCGATACCACGCCCGGAGCCAACGCATCAGCAAGCTCGCCATCTTGTTGCAATGCTTCTACAGCCCTGTCGAGGCTGGCAGGCAAGTGCTGCGTGATGCCCAATGCGCTCTTCTGCTCTTCCAAGAGTGACGTGGGGTTGCCTGTGCAAGATGTCAGTACGAAGTGGAAGTACGTGTGAGCACGCGTCTTACATGTGCAGTCCTGCTGCAACATCTTTGTGCCATTTTGCACACCCGACAAGCCCGCACCAAAGATAGCACCAAGCGCCAAATACATGTTCGCAAGACCATCAATACATCGGATTTCCCACCTCGAGCCTTGCCCTTCTCCGTAAGTTTCCACTCTTCGGAGAGGTACCTCGCGATTCTGCGTACCCCATGCCACCCATGTACCGCCGGTCCAGCCGTCGTCAACTACGCGACCATAGCTGCCAACCTGCGGCATGGTGAAAGCGCACAGTGCCGGCAAGTGTGTCAAGACCGATGCCCAAAACGACTTCTCAAGCTTCTCCAGCTCCTCCGCCGGTAGAACGTCACTGTTCAGGCTAACATGTGCATGCGCTGCCGTACCAATGCCTGGGAAAGGCGTAGGGTGATAGGTCGCTCGCAGGCCCTGCGCGGCCGCGATCTGTTGTATGCATTGCCGAGCCTGGATAAGTGTATCTGCTGCCTGCAACGGTGGCAGAGGCGGCAGGACAAATTCGTACTGGCCTGCACCGGACTCGGAATGTAGTTGCTCAATCTCGATGCCCATGCCTTTCAGCTCCAACGAGATGGCAGCCATGAGCGGAAAGGCGTGAGCGACCTGCTCGTCACTCAGCGTGCCCCAAGCATGATTCGTATCAAGTGCAGTGAAAAAGCCGTTGGGACCCATAGCTCCACGCCGGCAGAAGGTGACCTCAATCTCAAAGCCCACCAACATGCTCACGTGATGGACAGCCTCGAGCTTTTCAACAAATCCTTGCAGCTGATTCCGCGGGCAGAGATCCATAGGTTGCGCCGCATCGTCGACGAACCTCGCCATGACAGATGAGGCCGCAGGCCCAATCATGCCCTTGGTCTGCATGATGCGCAGGCTGTCGAGATCCGGCTCAACCAGGATCTGGCCCACAGGGTTGCAAGCGGGCGTGACCCTGTCGTTCTGAAGAGTGCCGAGATTGCCCAGCGAGATACCTATGCGATTTCCAGATTCCACTAATTTGTCGAAAGCATGAATCGGCACCCATCGTGACCGTATCATGCCCAGGTAGTCCAGCCATTGCACAACCACGAATTGGATGTCCGGGTTTCCTGTGGTGAAGCGTGTCAGTTGTTGAGGGTCATACGGTGCACGGCGGATGCTGCTATCGTTGAGCACGCGAGCATGGTTGCCGTTGACTGCAGGCATGACGGTATTGGCGGCCGGTCTGAGCCCAGTGTCGGCAGTATGAATGGCGTGGAGTAGCGGAAGTCTTCATCAATAATGTCTGCGTCCGCTATCATCCCGACAGCCCTCACCTGACAGCTCTAGGATTCCTGTTCAGCTTTCGGCGCGGTGTAAGATGCGGCTGAAGTGGGTCGTAGGATTGTGGCGCAGTAAGCTCGTGTTGGCAGTTTCATGTCATTGTGATCATCGTCATGGTTCCGTTGTGAGAAAGTGATACGATTCAGAGAAAGCGGTGCTGCTGCGTCCGAACTCGCGTGTGTACTATGTCTCGATCGTACTGCTCTCCTCCACGGACTTCTCTCGCGAAGGAAGCTCTGAAGTGACGGCCTTGAGGCCGAGCTTGTAGAGCGTGTTACTGTTGTTGAAGAAGATGTCTCGCGCAGCCTGTATAGCTTGAGGTATCGTGAAATCGTCGTGCTCCACGTACTCACACAACACCTTCTCGATCGCCTCGCGGCCCTGCACATTAGCCAGCCAGTAGGTTTCTGGGAAATGATGTCCATCCGTACTCCACATTATCTTGCTGGTGGGCGTGAGCTCGAGCGCCTGCCGTACAATCTTCTCCTGCCCTTCACGGCTGACCATGGGGAACACCTCGCCGATATCAAGGAAAGCGTTCTTGTAGACCGTTGCGAGGTACCCGGCCTCGCGTGTGTAGGGGTATGACGAATGCAGCAGCACGATGGGCACGGTTGGAAACTGCTTTATGAGTGGCTGCAAGCAAGCTGGGCTGGAGTCGAGCAGAGAGATGTCGTTGTCACCTAGACCAGTGTGAAACTGCAGCGGCTTCGCCGTACCATCTTGCTGATAGGCGGCTGCGATGAGCTTGCATGTACTGATCACGAGAGCGTCGTTCATGCCCTTCGCTTCGACCCTGAAGTTGCGTGCCACACACTCAGGCAGGAAGTGGCGACTGAATGATCGTAGACCGTGCTCGCTGACTTCAACATCACGTCCGACAAGCACGTCCAGCCCCGTACGATAGCAGATCACGCTCTTAAAGCCAACTACGTGCTCGTCCTGGAGCGCAGCAACTATAGCTTGCTCGAATGCAGCGATGAATGTAACCCATCCTAGACTGCAAGCCTCCTCATCAGCAACGGCTACGCCAATTGGTAGCGCTCCCTGCTGGTGTAGATTCGAGAGCAAGGTTGCCGCGACTGTCTCTATCCGCACAATGCGCTTGCATGGCGAGGTGGTGTACTTGTCATGCCAATCATATCGTTCAATATTTGCACCCGAGTCCAAACCATCGTCGACTAATATCGTCTCCGTGCCCTCGAAACACTTCCGCATCAGACTGTCCGCATCCCTTTCTAACAGCTCTGCTCGCTTGCCGACAATGGCAGCCCAGTCTGCATCTGCAGGTAATTCGTATAGCTTCTTTAGCTGTCGGACAGCTCGCAGGTGTGCTAAAGACTTAGGTGCATCTTCTAATGCCTCTCCCTCGGCCTCAGTCGTGATGGTGAGGAAGTTGCCTGCCTTGAGCTGGTTTGGACGGAGGATGTTGTGGGCATGGTTGTCGATGACGGGACAAGTGCGTACGACCTTTTTCAATTCGTCTAGCGAGGTTGTTGGCGTGTCAGTTGCCATGCTTTACGACAATGCAATGCTCAAGAGTTAGTTCAGGTGGTCAAGCACATGTCATATGCCAAGTCTTGAGCACGGACCAGCATGTCGACGCCACTTCTTCGCGGCCAAGCGGCCATCACTCTCCCACATCACGAACACGATGGGACGCGACGCTTTCACTTGACCGCTGCACGACTCTGCGCACATCTTCGAGGGCCAGTGACCCGATACGCTCAGGCAAATGGCACTTATGCGGCTCCAAGATCTGAGATCAGGCATATCTTATCCCTTGCCCACGTCGTTGAGACTGTGGATGTGAGCAGATATATGAGCTACTTCACTTCTTGAGAAGAATCTACTCGCCACCTCCACTCTATGGAACCAGGTCTACATCACTTTCTTTTGTTCACTTACTTAACCATTCTACCCTCAGCACCGGCGTCCTTTTGGCCGAACATCACTCTTTGTGTCGTACAATGGCACAGATATATCCTTTGATCGATATATTAAGGCCTTTGTACACCGCTGTGCCTGAGTTCATTGTCCTCTGACAGGGTACAATAGTCTGTCAAGGCACGCGCATCCGTTTTCAATACATTCACCAAACGACACCAGAACAGCAGGCTGTTCCATCTTTACGCAACACACTACTACAATTGTAAGCACTTCCCCAATCCCAATAAACCGCTAACAGAATGGCAGGCGAGAGGAAATACAAATACAGGGGTGCGTGGTACCTTCACGACGGGTCCGCAGAAGCTGACCGATGGGAGGCAGAAGGCGCTCGGCCCAGGGGAGCTCCACGACGAGCCGCGGCGCCAGCGAGTAGCGTTTCGCAGCAGCCCACGGGTAACAACATCGTTGTCGGCGGCACCGCATCAACAACCGAGACCATCGAGGACGACGAGGAGCGATGCAATGACCAGCCTTACAGCTCGGCCGTTGCTCAGCACGACGACACCGTACTGTGTCAGGGCAAGAACCACAGTGGCCGCGCTGTACGGACCTGCAAGGCTTGCTGCAACGTAGCGTTCGCCCGGACAACCGCGCGACCGCAGAATGCGGTGACTGCTGCCGATCATCTCCTTTGCGTTCCCTGCGGTGAAGAGAGGCTGACTGTTGAGAAAGAGGCTAATCAATGTCTCTGTCTCGACAAGCCGCTTTGCGGAAAGTGCCTTGTTGCCACACTCGACAAGATGAACCTTTTGGCGGGAGAGATCAATCACAAGGAGTGTTACGACTGCACTGTGGCATTCAAGGGAGGCGAGTGCGTTCAAATGTGCTTGGTCTGCATGGGCTTGAAGGTACGTGCTTAGTGTGACGTTCTGACATGGTAGATTCGGCTAATCTCGTTGTATAGTATAGCAGTTTTCTGGGTCCTTGTGCCATGTACTATTCTTTTCTCCTCGACTATACATTCACCATATTTATACAGCGTGTCTCTTTGCGGTTCCCTTATTCTCGACCCGAGCTGCAAGTCGCCGTCGGCTGTATGCTACTTGAGCAGATGCATTCACAGATATTTCGGTCGCATTCACTACCGATGCGGTGTAAGTGAAGGTTCGTAAAACACTTCCGCTAAGGCTAACACTTCCGTAATCGCCTGGTTCACCAAACATTTTCTCGACGCATAGGAGGAATCTGTGTTCTTTTAGACATCGGCCACCTACTCGACGAAGCTTCTGTCATCCCTGAAAGTGCGCACGACCAGCGTCTACTCGAGCCAGCCTCCATAGCCGCTTAGGGCACGATGGCGCAAACACTTTCTCTCACTGAGAACCACATCGCAGAGAAGAATGCTGTCATCGACCGGAGGCAGGATTGCCACGGTTACAACATCTTTCTGGTCGTCAAAGCGGGTGAGAAGGTAAAAGATGCTATCTGGCAGACATCCCAACATATCAGTCATGCACTCCTCCAGGCATATAAGGATGATGAACAGCGTCTCGGAGAGATAGAGATGCAAGCAGCCAACGCGGTGTCCTTCGATCTCGGCATCTTCGAGAGGGATGTTAAGCTCGAGACTGCGTTCGAGCGAGCAGTGCGACTCGAGGATGACGTGCCACTCTCTCCGAAGAGTAGAGACGTGGTGGGTGATGATTTGGAGAGACTGAGAGGTGGTTGATTCGCGTGTACGTGTGCGAAGTCTGGTTGAGGGTGGTCAAGACACAATCGTAAAGCTTGTATTGGTGTGTGAGATGGTATGGTACTGCAGACCTCGACAAGAGGGCATGCAGAAGGACGTCAGCTGGAAGTTGGCCTAGAGAGCCCGAAACGTGAGTGAATCTTGTCAATACGCTGTCAATGACCTTGGTTCGCTACTCTTTTCGATAGGATCCGAATCGTCGAGTATCAACACCTATTAGTCTCACACATCTGCTCCATTTGTCCTTTGTGTATTGCACTGTAGTCGAAAGAAAGTGTCCGAAGAAACGGCGACAGCCGCGAGGCAAACCTTACACTCGCCTTCGTGGTCAACAGAGCAACTCTTCTACATGCTGTCAGTCCATGTTCGGAACGAAGCTATTCATTGACCATCGTAGTGACGAGTATTTGGCTTAAGTGCCGCTTCATCTTGACTTCAACGTCCCTACAGTCGCTTGTGGGCAAGTTTGGCACAACATCAATCATTGGCGCAAAACGTAACATCAACCGGACAAAACCCACACCTCACGGCAGCATGCTCCCAACGCCCTCGACATCCCACGTTGACTACGATCGCGTATACGAACCAGCCGAAGACTCTTACCTCTTGCTCGACAATCTCGCCTCCTCTGACGAAAGTTCCTTCCTGGAGCATCGCTTCCCTTCTGGCAGCCTCGCTCCTCTTGTTCTCGAGGTTGGCACAGGATCGGGAGTTGTGCTCGCCTTCATCACTGCGCATGCCGAGACGATCTTCGGGCGCTCTGACATCGCAACAATTGGCACGGATGTCAATCCTTTCGCGTGCGAGGCTGCCGAGGAGACAGTGCGCCTTGCTGTGGCAGAGCAAGTGAAGGCCGGCAAAGGCCAGGGCCAGTTCTGCGACTGCGTTCTCGGCGACCTCTCTAACGCCCTGAGACCCGCATCAGTCGACGTCTTGATCTTCAACCCTCCGTACGTTCCTACTGAGGCGTTACCAGAAACGCTAGGTAACGAAGTGACGGGCTCGCAAGACGTCTTCGAACGCGACTCTCGTCTATTGGCACTCTCCTACGCCGGTGGTGTCAACGGCATGGAGACTACCGACCGTTTGCTGGACCAGCTGCCTGAAGTCCTGAGTCATTGGGGTGTGGCTTACGTCTTGTTGTGCAAGCAGAACTTCCCGGCCGCCGTCATAGAGCGTGTCCGGAGGTGGCCCGGTGGTTGGAACGCAGTCAATATCGGCAGCAGCGGTAAGAAGGCTGGTTGGGAGCAGCTTTGCATCTTGCGCATCTGGCGACTTTGAAAGGGGGTTCAGATGTGACGTTCTCACTCCATCTCGACTCGGTCTGCCTCAGCACCCCAGTGAAATTCCGAAAGCCCCTCGTTCCAGGGCTCATTACTGTGAACGGAGTCCTTCGGGCCGTCGCTTGATTTGTCGACCTCCGGTAATCCAAGCAAGTCGTCTGAAAGAAACATGGATTGTGTGCGTGACTTCTGCTGTTCACCGAGCGGGAATAGATTGATGTCAAAGTCCTCATCATCAGCTGCGATATGGTCCACTATACCCATTGCTTTGTACAGGACGACCTCCGAAAGAGCCTGACCCCGGTGAGATGAGACGTGGTCCAGATACAAGTCAGTTCCGAAATACACTGGACTCTTCTCGCCCAAGAACACGCAAAACAGACACTGGTACGTGTACTGCTGATCCTTTACTCTTTGCTGTGAAACGTGAGACTTTGCAAGAAAAGGCCAGCGAAATTTCAGGCCCTTGGCTTCAACCACGAAGACTTTTGTCCAGATCTTGTCGAGGTTCATGTGCTTCCCAGCGAAGGCACACTTGGAGCTGGCGCAGGCGAGATAGAAGACATCAGGCTGCGCCCAACCATTGCGCGAATAGCCATCGCCCAACTCTTTGCATCTGTGCATTCCCTTCCGGTCGCCGTTCTGCAGCTTCCAGGCGGACTTACAGAACCCCAAGTATTGATTTTCCGGCGTCGGAGTCGGCACGGCAATGGAGTTGAAACGCGCTGCACCGGGCAATGGGGAGTACGGAGAGGTGATTGAGAGCGATCGTTGCGTTGCCGACGGCGACACGTCCCCATTGTCAAGCGGCGTAACAGCTGATGTCGCGGATTCCGATTGTGCACCCCATATCTGCGCCGGATCGTCTTCCCCATCCTGATACTGGTATACAGCACGCGGAGCAGAAATGGATGCTCTTTCGATACCCGACGAAGGTACAGGAGGCGGACTGGTAGGTGACCTAGCAGAGTGGATGGGCTTGTTCGGCTTGGGGACGTCGTCTTTCGAGCCCGAGTGCGAGCGATGATGTCTGAACCTATCGAAGATCGAACTTTTACGACGCCGCTGTGTAACCTGGCTGCCTTCGTCGGCACCAGAAGCTGCATCTTCTTCGCCCGAAGCATCCCGTGATGCACTGTTTTCTATACTGAGTGTACGCTGCTGCTGTATAATCCCCAAGGTCGGCGATGTTCGCTGGGCAAGCCGCAAGGGGATCTCGACCGCCTGCGGAATTGGTTGCAACTGCCTAGGCTCTGCGAAGATGGGCGCCTGTACCTCGATGATTGGCTTCGCAGCCAAAAGTCTCTGCCTCAACTCAAGCAAGACCCCGATGGTTCTGTCGCGTCCTGCATCTGCTGCATCTACAAGGTAAAGGAAGTCTGTTGTTTCATCGTCACTTCTGAGTTTCTCAAGCAAGCTCGATTGCAATTGTATTGTGATTTGCATCAGGGCCATGATCGCAATATGGTCGCCATCCTCAAAAGCCTTGCCGAACCTTCTTATACCTCTCTGCTTTTCAATCTCAATCTCTTCTGGTGCTAAATCGATGCTTTCTTCGAGGAGGCGTGGAGGTGCCGGCGCTCGTCGAGCAGCTCGCTTGACCTTGATCTTCTGAATGATTGCGCCTCCATCGCGATAGGCAGACACTACGGCTGCCACGCAGGCCTATGCTGGTGTCAGTATGGTATAGTACCGGAAATGCCCTACCACCGCCAGCCTCGTCCGGTCCTCCCTCCCAATTTCTGGCGACACTTACGACAATGCCAACGACTTCCCCGATCACGCTCATCTTCGCTCAAGTGTTACTCGAATACATTACTCGGCGTCAAGAGGTCGAATAGACAAGCATCATGCTCGACATGGCAGCTCATGCAAGCGCTGGGCTGTACGGAACCTGGAAGGCACAGCCTCCGCCGCAGATGAGGCGCATGGCAGCCTCGACTTCCATCCCCCGGGAAGACCATCACACATCCATCCGCGGGAAACGACCATGATAACACTCGTTCGCCTCCAAACGATATTCTCATGTAACCACAGCGTCCATTCACGTCTCTACCCGACATTGCTTACGCCATTCGCTATCAACATCTGAGCGTCCATTGAGTTTCGGTCCCCGCATTGTGTCATCCTGCACTTTCAGCACGCGAGCTGCAGCAACTCATAACAATCCGCGAGCACGCAATCGATGTCTACCTCCTACGGTATCGATTCATGACCGCAATCACGTAAGGCGATGCGAGAACACAGCGTCAGACAAGGGTAGGTGGGAGTTTCATATACCGACTGTTCGCATGCTGAGTTCCTGTGCTTCTCGTTCACTCACCTTCTCTGCTGTCTCACCTCGTAATTGCTGCTACAAAGGATTCCCTATCTCTTACGAACTGATTCATTATGGCACCATTTCTAGCAGAACTCCCAGCCGATAGTCAAAATGTCTTTGGCTATGAACAGCCATCCAAGACAGTTTTCCCAGACGGCATCAAGACCAGTGGACAACGCAATCCGAACTACGAACAACTCGTTCCTTACGAGCATTTTCCCAAGGAGATCACAGGCCCGACAGTGTGGGACCCAGATGACTACAGGAGCAATCCCGAGCGATGGACGCATCACTTCAGTGAAGAAGAGATCAAGGAGATGAGCGATGCCGCTGACCTGTTCATGGCGTCTGGAACGCCGTTGACTGGCATTACGAAGGTGTGTTCAAATCTGCCTGTGTGAGTTGTTTTCATCTGACACCTGTGCTTGTGCAGGATAAGTACAGTCTGCCCAACATGTCCACCTTCCTCGAAAGTCTGCGCAAAGAAATACTGAACGGCAAAGGCTTCCTGCTTTTCAAAGGCTTTCCAGTAGAAAAATGGGGCAACGCAAAGAGTGCAGTAGCCTACATGGGTCTCGGGACGTACCTAGGCTACTTCGTCTCGCAAAATGGACTCGGCCATGTCCTCGGGCACGTCAAGGATACCGGTGCAGACGCGACTCAAATCGACAAAGTCCGCATCTACCGGACAGCGGCGAGACAATTCTTTCACGCCGATGATTCAGATATCGTGGGCCTGCTCTGCATCGCGCGATCGTTGGAAGGTGGCGAAAGCGATATCGCGAGTTGTCATCATGTTTTCAACGTATTGCAGAAAGAGCAGCCGGATGTCATTGAGACTCTCACACAGCCGATCTGGTATTTTGACCGGAAAGGCGAGATCTCGGCGGGCCAGGAACCGTATACCAAGCAGCCGGTGCTTTACAAAGAGACTGGATCGGATGGAAGAGTATATACGAAGTGGGATCCGTACTATGTCCACTCTCTGACTCGCTTCTCGAATGCCGGCGTCCTACCTCCACTGTCGAAGGCACAGCAGAAAGCCGCTAAAGTGCTAGAAGAGACGTGTCAGCGATTGGCGCTGCATATGATCCTTGAAGTTGGCGATATTCAGTTCCTGAGCAACGCGCATATCTTGCATTCGCGTACGGCATACAAAGATCACCCAGCACCACATCCGGCGAGGCATCTGATGAGGTTATGGCTGGCCACGCCTGAAACCGAAGGGGGTTGGAAACTGCCATTCGGGGACTCAGCTCACAAGAAGAGAGGCGGTGTACAGGTTAATGATACCCCGCCGAGGGCGCCGTTGGATGCCGAATAGATGAAATATCATAAGTCTGCGTTACCAGGGAACGTACTTCTCACATAAATGCCTGTTTCCCCTCGTCTACAGCATCGAAAGAAAGCCCGATCTTGCCCATCGCGCCGCTGGCCTCGAGGATCTCGTGGCCACTCCGCAATCCGTCGAGGGTTAGTGGGAGGGTTTGCTGTAAATGGCATTTGATGGTTCCGTTGTCGATGAGGTCAGCGAGTTGCTTGAGGATCTTGCCGTGCGAGTCCATTTGGTCTTCGACTTTGTAGTACGGCTTCGTGCTTAGTAGTTCCCAGACGAACGTTAGGCTTTTAGCCATCCATTCTGTGCCGTACATTGGCATTTCTTCGGTTTGTACCTGTGGAAGGAGATTGATGAGTTAGTGCTTGATATAATATGATCTTCGGTGCACTGTTGACTTACGATACTGCAGACCTTCCCGAGAGGTGCGCAGATGGCTGCGGAGTCAATGATGTACTTGTCCGCCGGGGTGTGTGTGATGAAGATGTACTTGATTGGTATATCAAGCTTGAGATCCTTCATCTGCTGCACGATGTCTTCTCGGTGGTTGATGGTATGCGTTGCGCCCATATCCTTGCTGAAATTCTCCGTTGCCTCTCTACTCGTCGTCGTGACGACTATCGGAAGCTTCAGGAGTGTACGAGCGATCTGCGACGCAACGGCGCCAATGCCTCCCGCACCATTGATGATCAAGATGCCGACATTCTCACCCTCCTTGATCTCCATGCGTTCCACGAGAGCCTCGTACGCAGTGATCCACGTCAACGGCATAGCAGCCGCTTCTACCATACTCAGACTCTTCGGCTTGTGCGCGACGCTTCTGCTGTCCACCAGTTGGTATTCCGCGTTGCTGCCCTGCCGTATGGGAGAGCCGGAGTAGTATATCTCGTCTCCCTTCTTCAGTTCGTGCACATTTTCACCGACTTCTTCCACTACCCCGGCTCCATCGAATCCGACTATGTGTGGGAGTGCAGGCGTGTGCTCGTAGTAGTCTGGGTAGTCGTCGTACACTCCGCCGCGGACTTTTGTGTCGACTGGATTTACTGAGCATGCCAGGACTCTATTGTCTCATCAGCTATAAACCCAATGTGATGGTCTTGTCACGTCTTACTTGACGAGCAGATCATGGCCGGATGGCTGACCTGGGTGGTCTACCTCGACAGCTTCTAGGTTGTCGACGGCGCCGTACTGTTTGATCGCAACGGCCTTCATCGTTAGACAGTATTGAGGAATACATTGGCCATCTTAAAACCCCAAGAATACTGGCTACCAAGGGCAATAGTCAACAACGTCAGTACTCGTCAGTCCGGTCCTGCACGCATGAAGGTGTAGCCGAGTCCACAGTATGTTGGCGAAACTTCCGACCTACGGTTATCAGCAGCCATGGCTGCACATACACTCATGTGAGCCTCATGCCACGTAGTTCATGCTACAATGCTGTTGTTGGAAGTCAAGTGTGTGTGGCTTGTGGCCTGACTTGCTGAACTTGTATTCTGCCGTTGGGCGGTGAATCTAGGGTCAGCATATGCGTGGCGGTTGCTCTCGAGCGACGGCATGTTAATGTTCGGTTGAGCAAGATATGAGAATCCAAGGGGAGGCAGGTGAGAAACAACCAGACAGCTAGTAGTAGAAGGTCGAAGGTCAGATCATAGCTTTAATCTCATATGCTATCTGGCATGCTAATTGTGTGACACTCTGATCAGGCAAGCGAGGCGACTTTGGGAAAGATGGTTGGACGACGTGAGAAGAGCAATGTGATATGATTCACATTGCCAGCAACAAGCGCTTGCATAGACTGCGCTCGCACAGTCGCTCACACCACAGTGCAAACCCTCAGCCGAATGCCTTCAATCCGTAGAGTCGGGCATAACCCCCTCGCACTGGTCCTCCCGTCAACATGGCCGCCGCCTCGTCCATGTCGGTGTCCAGGAAGAAGATCTGTGGAGCCTGCAGCAGTTGAATAGTCGATTCAAGCAAGCGGCTTCGCAGCACGTAAGCCCGATCTTCGCATGCTTGATCGGATTCGACTTCGATGTCAATCTTTGGCATGCTCGGCAGGGCTCCCCACAACAGAATGAAGCTCTGGGCACGCAGCCGATCTCTATTAGGCCTGAAAGACTCGCAAAGATTCTTGCTCATGAGCAGACACTGGCCCGTTTCAAGAAGTTCGGCTTCCAACATCGACCGCAGGAAGACGGTGCCCTTCAGACGTAGCGCCGCTGGTTCACCTGCACCTACTATGCCGTTGAAGAACAGTGTTTGGCAGAGGCGAAGGACCAGGAATCTTACGTGCCAGTAGGTGCTCACTGCTTCCCATGCAGAGGGAGAAGAGAACGTCCAGTGGCGCTTGGTAAACCACGCCGACCCCGTGCATTCAACGTCTCTTCTTAAAGACGCTTCTGCGACAATGTCTCTCAGATAATAGAGCTCTCTGGCAAGCATGAGGGCACGCTGGTGCAGCATACTAATGGCGACTTTACCATCGCGCTTCTTGTGTTCCGCCAGGACTGCCCTGGTCAGAGTGACGAGTCTCGGTATGCGAATGCATATTTCAATGCGCAAAGCTGTCAACTTGGCCATGGGGTCCGTTGATCGATAGTCGAAGTGCTCTCGGTTCAGCTTCTCTAGTGGGCTGACGACACCCCGGGCAATGCAGGATGTCATTATATCCTGGAAACGAAAGGATTAGTAGATGCTTCGTCTGTTGCTTTCGGAAAGGACTCCTTACGAAGGAGAAATGATCAAGAATCTAGAATGAGTGTGAGTAATGTTAGTGGATCTCGCACAGCTTGTAGAATAGACTGTCGAATATGCTCACCGAGCGTGATACGTCGGTAGGAGTACCAGTTGCACGGCTGGCGAGTGTGAACGTCAAGCCTTCGACATGAGAGGCATTCAAAAGATTGGAATCTCCCTTCTCGGCCTCCACAGCTGAAAGCAGCACCACGCTCTGCATGACACTATCGCTGACGCCTTTAGAGTGCTCGACCTCGAGCGTAGCTTGTAGCCCGTCGATTGCGTGGGCTAATGCTGCATAGCATGATCGCAGTGTTACCGTTCCACGGCGACAATGCGTAGCCGCAAGATACGCACGGCATGTCAGCTCGAGACATTTGTGATGTCTGACTCCCACAGCAAGGCTGTCATAATAATGCCAGTGCCACGTCTCCTCCTCTCCACGGACTACAAACCGGTCAGCATTTGCTGGGCCAGCCACAGCCGTCGCCAGTGGGAAAAACAAAGCCCTTGAATTCAGAGATACAAGAGGGAACCAGACTATACGTACTGCTGTGGGTCAGCAAAGTGACGCCTCTTTGCCTGCCTCAAAGCTTACCGGACAAGTTGATAGGCATACAGCTCGGAACTGAGCCGATCTTCCACCGAGAGCGGCAGGGTTGTCAACGGTTCACTAGGATTATCAGACCTTGCTAATGGAGGCGTGGGATACACTAACGTTTGCGCGTGCATGCCGCTTGTTCCTTGCAGAAGCGGGCTTTTGCCTGCAGCATGACGGCCAGGCTTTTGTCTGCCACCACGAGCCTCATGTGTACCTTGGGCCTTTCCCAACGTAGGAACATCGTCGCCTCCGACTCCAAGTTGGGCATTCCGCGCGAAAACGCCCTTCTTCCGCCTGACTTTCGATTTCTTTACCTCAACCTGCGTAGTTGTCTTTTGTGGCAAGTCATTCTGCAGGCTTGGTGCCGCGTGTTGGTCGTTCTCTTGCACCCCTCCGATGCCACTGTCACCGTCTTCGAAGTACAACCGAATCGGCCAAGAAAAGTACGATCGATCAACGATCCCAGTCTTGGGCTTCGCCTCTAGCAACGTCCGCATCATTGGGCCGGGCATGGACGATTGGTCGTACGGTTACACCGAGGCCTGTGTAGCCTGAAATGATCGTCCCGTATCTGTGCATGGCATGGCTGATGATACATCGAGTCTTCTGTCGCCAAGGTTAGGACGGACGAGTCTACCACATCCAGCCCAGCGTACAACAATGAGCATCAAGTCCATCTCTTTCGCTGATTCTGCACCGAGCACGTTCTGCTATTACGACGGCCGCGAGATAAGGCCTTTGCAGACACACCGAATCTCGGTCAACATCTGATAGTACACAATTGTATAGAGTTGCCGGACGATGTTGATCGAAGCACGAGGTGTCGTAGGACGAGCTTACGCTTTGGGGACCATTAGGTCTTGGCATGATGTCTTAGAGTTCATCCATGTGGCAATCTGCACTTACCATCAACAACGAAAGGCTGCGAAGACCGTATTTTGCGACCAAGACCTGGAGACGGTGGATGTGATCACTGTAAACAAGTTCATTGATCGAAGCGCAAGAAATGCTTCGCTAAGTCGTCAGATTATAAAGCCATAAAAGCCGTAACCTGCAACGACATGCCATCCGACCATGCAACACCATTGAAGCCCGCAGACCCGACCCGCTACTACGCAAGACATCGCAATCAAATGCTTTAATTCATCACTTTAAATGCCAGGCGCATAGCTTCTTGACGGATCAAGGGCAGCTTGCTCGGTCAGACCGTCCCATCGGTAGAGGTGCTCACCCGGTTGGCGAACAATATCCCACCGGTCCTTACGATCCTTCTCGTCGTCAAGGACGGTGTAGCCGGCGTCAGGGCAGTCGTTGATGATCTGGCGACGCTTGGACTCACTTCGGCACTTGATGTCGGCCTTGAAGGGCTTGGACATCGTAATGACCCAAGGAGCGGTCTCGTACCATGGAAGAGGCGAGTCTTGTGCGTCACGGCCCTCAGGACGCTTGATCTCGAAAGCCCAGAGGAGAGAGCCAATAAGAGTCAGGAGCTCGTTGCTGGTGAGGTCGATGCCGGGACAGCTGCGGTTGCCGTAACCGAAAGCACGGTCGCCGATGAAGTTGGGGAATTCGGACAGAGGCTCCTTGTAGGTCGGGTAGGATGGGTCGAGCCATCGGTCGGGAATGAACTCCTCGCCGCGCGGGTATGTGCTCTCTTCACGGCTGATGAGGCTGCAGGACAGGTCAGCGAACGGTCTAATCGACAACACGAGAATTGTACTTACTAGTGGTTGGCGTGGCAGATGGCGCCCTTGGGGATCAGGTAGCCCTCGTAGACATCATCTTCGAGAGCAACGTGAGGTACACCAAGAGGGGTTGCCTGTCGCCATCGAACAATCTCCTTGACGGTAGCACGAAGAACTGGGAGGCGAGGCATGTCATCCATCGTAGGCAGGCGGTCGCCACAGACACGATCGATCTCCTCCTGCGCCTTGGATTGCCATGCTGGGTAGTGGCACATTGCGAGGAAGAAGGCGTGGAGCGGGCCACCAACAGTTGCGATGGCGACGAAAGAGCTGGAACCGATGGCGTGCGCTGCCTCGTAGAAGTCGAGGTGTTCTGTGCCCTTCTCTTTCTCCAACCAAAGCTTGCTCCAGCAGTCTTCAAGATGACCGGCGTCGGCACGAGCCTTGGCGTCTTTCAGAGGCTCCATGAATGCGTCGCTCATCTCCTTCTTGCGGATGGCCTCCTGTTGCTTCCACGGCGAGATCGCCTCGGGAAGATTTGCGAGGAACGTGAGCTTGTTAATGAGAGGGCCTGCGGGAGAGACGGTCTTGAGGATTGTGGGGATGATGGTCAACAACTTCTTGCCATGCTCCGCATCACCCCATGCAATGGCAGCGATCGTACGACCACAATGGACGATGAGGTGCTCGGACCAACGATCTGGCTGCTCGAGTATACGGCGAAGGGTCTTCTTGTTCTCGCTCGCTGGTGCTGTGTAGAACATGCGCGGGCTGGCGTGCCTCATGATCAGGTGCATGAAGTTCTTGTACCGACGGAACTGCTCGCCAAAGCCCATGAGCGGAAGGATCTCAGAACCCTCGCGGACACCGATAGCAGCGGGAAGCTCATTGCGGTCGCAGTAGTTGCGTTGCCGGCTGACGAAGAGGTCGCGGGAGATTTTGTCAGTCTCAATCCAGATGTGGATTGTGCCCATGACCTGAGACGATCAGTATAATTTCTCGCCACAGCATATCATATTGACGTACCTTCCACTCGTAGATCGGGCCAAGCTTCTTGTGCATGCCGCCAAAGAACCATGCGGCCTCGATACCAGGCCCAGGAACACCCCATGGCGCGCCGATGTAAGGAAGTTGAGGACCGATGTGTGGTAGTCGTTTAACGCCAGCGGGCAACCGTTGCTTGCCTCCAAAGACACGCGCCAGAGCAATCAAGATTAATAGGGAGAAGCCTATAGCGACAGAAGGCTGGAACAGGGAGAACCCGCCCGGGATTGGGGACAGGATGCTGTTGCTTGTGGTAGCGTTGTTGTCGCCATAGTGGACCTGCTCGGAGGAGGCAGAGATGGAAGCCATGGTGGCTGCTGTCGTACAGGGAGAGGTGTGTGTGGGAGAGTACTTGGTTCTTGGACAGGAACGGGAGGGAAAGGGACTATATGGCGGACGACATGTCTTATCTGGGCACGCGCACAGCCCTCGTCCGCCCTGGCACAGGCCAACCGAGCTCCTGAAGTGGAAATAGCATGCCTGTAGCGGTAGCCTTGCTTGGGGCGGCGCTGAACCTCAGAAACCGGCCACCAGCCATCGTGTTCGGCTAAGCCTTGTTTGTCGCAGAGGGGTTAGGAGATCACCAACCAGAACGCGGCTAACCCGTCGGCGTAAGCGTAATAATTTTAGAAAGCGAATTAGGGCTCGGACTTCCCTTGTCTGCGGCTGCCGAACAATCGAATAGCGGTACAAGAACATCCGTGTTCCGGCAGGCATGCTAGCTATGCGCACGTCCACACCGCTGACAACCCTGTATCCTCGTGGAGAGGATTGCGGCCGTTCTTGCTTGCAACATGAGGTGTTTGAAAGCTCAGCACGCGCCGAAACAAACAACAATGGAACAGGAACTTTGTTCGTTCACGTGGCCAATAGTGATTTCAAGCTTCCGCGTCTCGCGAGACGAGGGGCTGATGACAGGTGGGGGACTGTGAATCCTAATTTTGCGCAGGCCCGGCGGCTGCCGTCGGTGCGGCCACGGTGATTTGGGCTCTCATCAGATGGAAGCTCACCCCACACACATCCTCTCTGTTTACCTCTTGCGTGGAAGCGTGATGCCGGCCAATAAGCTGCCAAGAGATAATAAACTCTGAGCAGATGTTGCGTGATGCTCGTTGGCGGTCAGAGTATTGGACGACAGCTGGGGGTCCCTTGGTAACAAGAAGCTATTGCTGCAGCGCTGACGCAGTAGTCAGTCTAGCCTGGGCAGATGCAGGACACCAGCGAGCTTCGCCTATGCTGTCCATATTCAACTAATAGTCGGATTGCTGTACCAACCTTGTGAGTGAGCTTTGACGAGTGGACGGACGACCTTGCCACGAATCTTGCAGCGGTAGCATCCTTGCCCACGTGAGATCTTGACGGCCTGCACAAACTCTGTGTGAGATGACTCCATGGTGCCGACCGTTGGACTACCATTACGTCGGGCGGAAGTCGGATCAGCCAAGGCCCACGATCTTCAACGCCGTGTAGCGGTATCCGTTACCTAGCGGTCGGGTTCACGGTGGCACTGATCGCCGCTTGCTGCAGCTTGTGAGAAGAGCACGACAGCTTCTGCAGCATGATTAGCTTCACTAGGGCCTTGCAAGCCTACATTGTGGATCAGTCGTAGTCAGATTGTTTTGACTTTAGCCCTATAACCATGATTGCAGCCAGGAAGGCATCGAGATACTCGGTGGCGTATTGAGTCAAACACTCGGTTATGGGAGCACTCTTCTGACACGAGCAATTCAAGGCGATACGCCTTGGCGTGTTTCAACGTGCCTACCTTGTCAGTACGAACGATCTCACCCACGCGAGTACGGGGAGGGGGCCGGGATCTGGAGAGGAATAGGGTTGTTATCAAGCAGAAGCTACACAGTAGCCGACCTTCGTTCAGTCCAGCATGCACCGATAAGCCACGGTGCTTGACTTTGTTCCACCACCAAAAATCTTTCTTTCCACCAGAACATCCTCGCATGCATCGTCAGTGAGCAGACCTTCTGTTTGGTTCGTGTCGTGTACCGCAAGTCTCAAAGCTAGATGCTGCAAGTGTTCCGGACTGATCGTGCGCCTCCTGAAAGAGTGAAGGAGACGTGATCAACAATGTAGTTGGAGAGGAGCCGGGATCGTGGCACTCCAGGTTGGCGAGAGTAGGGAGCTCTTCATAGGGCAGAGCTCACCATACGCCATTGTCGGTGTTTGTAGTCTCGTTAGGTCGGCGAGACCAGGATTGCCGTGTTTCGTTCGATTGTGTATGATGTGAATAGATGTCTTCGCAGGCTGTGGGCGCTGCGAGACGAGGGAGTTCGTGTGTTTGGTTTGGCTGGTGTCGTCGGGCCGAGAGAAAGATCGCTGGGAGTCGAGGCGGAATGCCAAGGTCATAAGAAAAGCTCGGCCGGAGCATAAGAACCGGCCCATCATCAAATCGTACAGGAGCATCACCACCGCCACCCATCGCAAGTCATACCGTCCCTCCTGGCACGCCAACCAGGACCAGCCAGCGCCTTGCATACTGGTGACAAAACTCCAAGAACGCCATGTACAAGTCTCGACATCTTGCGCGTATATGTCCGCAGGGATCAAGCACGCTATGCCTGAGTCGCAGACTGCTGCTGCTGAGGCGGCTGTTGCTGTTGGTAGCCGCCTTGTCTCTGCTGCTGCTGTCCCTGGAAACCGTTCTGGCCCTGCTGCTGTGGCGGCTGCTGCTGGTTGGGATCGCGAGGTGGACCGCGGAAGCCACCCCCGCCACCTGCTCCACCACGCCCGCCACCTCGACCACCCCTGTAGCCTCCCGTACGGTTCGCCGGATTCTGCAGATCAGCACCATTGCCCTGCTGCCTCCTGCCCTCTGGCTGTGCCCGCGGCTGCTGCTGTGGCGCGGTGTTGACAGGTCTCGGGATTGCGTCAGGCGCATCGTAGACATACAAGCTCTTGTCAATTGATGCCGGAATTGGCTGAATCTCCGTTCCGAGCTCCTGCTCGATACGGTATAGGTTGAAGCGGTCCTCCCAGCTGATCAGGTTGATGGCTAGACCCAGGTGACCGAAGCGGCCTGACCGACCAATGCGGTGTAGATATGTCTCGGCATTCTTCGGGAAGTCAAAGTTGATGACTACATTGACTGCCTGGATATCGATACCGCGGGTTAGAAGATCGGAGCACACCAGGTTTCGCACTGCACCGTTCCTGAACTCGTGAAAGACCCGATTGCGGTGCTGTTGCAGCATTTTAGCGTGTGAGTAGAAGCAGGAGTAGCCAAGCTCCGTGATTTTCTTCGCAAGAAGCTCGACGCGAGTTGTGCTGTTGCAAAAGATGATGGACTGGTTGATGCCGAGACGACTGAAGAGCGTGTTCAAGCAGTGAACCTTCTGCTTCTCTTCGACGAAGGCGTAGTACTGAGTGATACCACGCAATGTTAGCTCGTCCATGAGGTTGATTTCGTGAGGGTCGCGCATGTGCTTGTCCATGAAGGACTTGACGATGACTGGAAATGTGGCGGAGAACAGCATGACCTGTCGATCCTTCGGGTGGAATTGCAAAAGCTGTTCGATAGTGACGGTGAATTCGGGTGAGAGAAGCTTGTCAGCTTCATCCATGATGAAGGTGGTGGCTTCTGAGAGATCTGCGACGCCTTTCGACGCAAGATCCAGTATACGGCCAGGCGTGCCAACGATGATGTGTACGGTTTCGCTCAATCGGATAATGTCGTCTTTGAGTCCAGTGCCGCCAGTGGTGACCATGACATTCACGCCAAGGTGTTTGCCGAGCGTTCTGCATACTTGTGATGTTTGTAACGCCAATTCTCGTGTGGGCACAAGGATTAGGGCCTGCGTCTTCTCAAGCTTCGGGTTGATCCGCTCCAGCGTAGGTATCACGAACGCAGCAGTCTTGCCTGTACCGTTCTTTGCTCTCGCCAACACATCCCTCCCTGTGAGCGCTACTGGTATCGTCTCTTCCTGAATCGGTGAAGGCTTCTCAAACCCAGCCTCGAATATTCCCATCAACAATGGTCGCTTCAGGTAAAAGTCCTCAAATTCCAACCCTTTCGTCTTTGTGACATCTTCTGTTTGCACTCGCTTGTCTTTCGTTGGCTGTTTCAAGTTTGCCTTCCAATCCTCGTTCGGCGCGCCATCGTTCAGTGAGGTACCCTCGAGCTTGCTGGCGAGCTCGGAGGCCATGTTGTGTGAGTTTGGAGCTGCTCGTTGTGCTCCAGGATCGTGCGGGGGTGCCTCAGGTTGAGTATGTCGGTTGCCCAGTAGTCGCGGTGTGGTCGAGAGTGCTTCCTTTGCAGATGATCTCTGCGCAGAGATTTCAGCTGGTTCGTGGGCTTGTGTGTAACTCCGAGGGTGGGTTCGAGGTTTGGTTGTGAAGTTGGAGGTGGATGGCGGTGTTCGCTGAGATTCAATGGTGGAATTAGCAAGTCTGTGCTAGTGTTGGTTGCTTGTGTGTAGCGATAGCGGCGAGCCTGGGCAACGACAGCGACGAGTAGGTTAGTTTGGCAGAGTGGTTGTTTGGGTTGTGCAACACAATGGATGTGGGACTTGAAGTTCAATGTCCAAGCTTCCCGCTCGTGCATTGGCCCCACGGCAGGAGCCGGCGGCGGCGACCTCACTTCGACTTTCGCGCTCCTGTCATCCTACCAACCACGCACACGTACACTCTGCCAATATGGACACACGCCAGCTGTGTTGAATAGCGATTGACGGGTTGTGGAAGCTGGCCGCTTCGCCTCGAAGCACATTCATGGTTGTGGTTTCTGTGATGAGCTGCCTTCTCACAACTCTGCAATTGGGTCGAGAGAGAGACCCAGGGTGTGCAAGGCAATTACATCCGCAGAACAGCATGGTCTTGCCCTGTCTCACGCCAACGTGGTGAAGTAGACGAGTCCGCATAAGTGACGCGAGCGATATGTCCCCTCTATCACTTCTTCTTGTCGGTGATGGCCCCTTACGCAGCATCTCTGCACTAATCCACGCTATGCAGCCTGCGCTGTTGGCCAGCATATCCTGCAATTTGCACACCCTTGCTCTTTGGCCTGGCAACATACTCGGGCTTATCATTGGGAAAGACACAGCTCAGCACCGTGCTGCAGTACCGCTTGATATCAGCACGTGCAATCAAGCACTAAGGCAGGGGCGTGCTGCTCGAGGATTTACAGGTCGTCTGCGCTTCGTTCAAGGGCTACAACCTGACTGCTGCTCGTCTCGACTCGGAGAGCAAGAATGGCTTACGATACTCGGGCTTTTGGCTGTGTTGCATGCGGCTTTAACATCTTGTTGGACTCGACGGGAACTTCATTGTCGATCTCTACACCCAGGACACAAGCTTGGACTACGATGGTGTGTGTTGGGACGATGCTGTCACCTATGCTGCCTTCAGCCCACCTGCTTCGACCTTCGTGGCTTTGACAAGGCCCAGGAGCCAGCCAACAGTACTGGAGACCTATCGCCCTGCAACGACGGAAACGACAGAAGAAAACAGCCCCAACGCTTGTCAATAGACCAGGTCATCAAAATCGCTACATTGGCCGTAAGCAGTTCGTCAATGTTACTCTCGATGGTCTTTATCTGTTCATCTGAAGCTGTTGCGCAAAGGGTCGCTAAAGATCAGACCGGCCACATATTCTGCCTGCTTGCCAGTCCTCGATGATTCTGTGCTTCTACAAAACACCACGTCGAAGTTGAGTGTCTGTGATCAAAGTAGGCCACGCGATCAGACATTCGAGGGACGCTGGGGCAAGAGTCGGTGAGCTACTTTGTTGGCAGCCAGATGGCGAGCGCCTGACTTCACGAATTCGATCATTTAGCTCGTAGCAAGTTGTCGTGCGGTTTCAGTGTCGTTGGAGATCTTCAGGACCCCGCACACAGCATAGACATACACTTTGGTATGACATGTATGGGACAGGCATGGCTGGATTGGAGGCAAGCCCACGAATCTTGCTCACGTGACCGAGTTCGTTTCAGCCTCAGGCGGCCAGGAAGCAGCTCGCCCCTTCTCACTCTTTCCAGTTGCATCAATCACACACAATGATCTGTTGCCTCTGAAAAAGCTATCAGGTTTGAACAGGCTCTCGCAAGAGCGATGCGCACGGACTAATGTAAGGTACATGTTGAGCTCCGCCTTGGTGCATACCCGTCTTGACGTTATACATGACTGACGCGCCTTGTGCAACATTGGCCTACAACACACCAACTTGATTAGAGAGCTTCAACTACCTGACATCACAGCGGGAGTGCACTCATCGCCATCATGTCAGACAGTCCATTTGGCCGCATCTTCGGTCCTCTCACATACCGCTCCATTCCAGGCTATGGAATCATCCCAAACAAGGAGAGCGGTGCTACAAGCCACTTACACCGCCATGGCTCTCAACGGTGCCGTCTTCATCGCCTGGCAAGCTGCGCAAAGCGGGAACCGTGAGCTTCTGAAAGGTCTGGAAAAACACTTCACAGCCAGCTCAAACAACTGGCAACGCGGTCGATACTGGACACTCCTAACATCTGCCTTCTCCCACAGGAGCGGCGGACACATCACCGGAAATCTTGTAGCACTGCGGACCTTTGGTCGGGCGCTCTCATGGATTCCTGGTGTTGGTTTGCTACACTTCATGAGCCTGACTCTTGGCAGCGCGATTGCAGGCTCAGCTGCATGGCTTTGGCAGAAACGGAGAGCAGTAGGAACCGTAACGCAAGGTCGAATGCTTAGGAACGGTTCGATGGTGTACAGTCTTGGATCTCATGTGCAGGAGATGATGCTGGGGGCGAGCGGATTAGTGGCGGGAGCTGGCGCAGCTGCCACATGCTTGATGCCTTTTGCGGAGATGCAGGTCGCGCCTTTACCCTTCCCAGTACCGCTATGGACGGTCACTGCGGGTTATGCTGCTTGGGACACATATATGCTGCGTGCCGAGACGAGCCAGGTCGCTCATGCGGCGCATTTGGGGGGTGTATTATTTGGGGTTGGGTACTATCTTGCCTTTTTGAGGAAGCTAGGCAATGGTGGAGTGTGGAGGTTTCTGATGGATAAACTGCGGTAGCAGACATGGTATTGGAGGCCAAAGTTATACGTATAGGCGACTTCTGTTGCGTGTAGCTAGGGTTGGAAAAATCAACGTATGGATATCCGCGCTAACCCAATCGGGATTTCGGATATCTATCCGAAATCTTCTTTCGGATGGATATCATCTGAAATATACCCCCGTACTAGCCTGATTGGTGTGCCAAGTGTCCAAAACTAGCTATAATCGGACGTGGAGGTGCCCGGTAGACCCCGGCCCGCTCTTGCCGCTGCGGAGCGCTCAAACTTCGGTATAGGGCCGGATAACTTGATGCCAAGCTTTATCCATCGGATCCTATCCGAAACCTATTAAGGATATCCATTAACCTACCCTACGTGTAGCATACCAAATAGGACTAGCGCATCAGACACAACTTCGAGCTTCGATTCCATCTCAGCAGCGCTTCCTAACACTATCTACATCACACTCGACACTACCAGATTTGCATGGATGGCGCCACAGCCACGGACAGCAACACGCAGCTGGTGACTGACGACTTCAAGATCAGAGGCGCTGCTGCCCACCGTTCCACCACTACAAATATCGTAAGAGACATCGCACCAGACACCTGCACGATCTGTCTCGACCCCATCAGCGAACGTGCAGTGGCATCGCCGTGCAACCACTTGAGCTTCGACTTCTTTTGTCTTGTCTCGTGGCTGCAGGAGCGCTCTACATGCCCGTTGTGTAAAGCTGCGGTGATTGAGGTGCAGTACGATTGGCGGGATGCGGAAGACTATAAAACTTTCCACGTACCTCAGCAACGAGAGAAGAGCAAGCCATCACAAGGTGGAAGGGGATTGAGGCAGCGAGTGAGGCGAGATGTAAGCAGCAGCATTCGTGGTACGGCGCCTGAAGACCCTGCGCTGCAGCGTCGGCGTCGAGTGCACAGTGAGCGCTCACCCTCTCTGCACATCGGCATCAACTCCGTCTCTCTGTACTCAGACTTCACACCGCAAGCCTTCACTACCTCTGTAGAGTTGCAAAGTCGGGCTCGCGCTTTTCTGCGAAGGGAGCTGAAGGTCTTCACGTTTCTCGATGCGACCCGTACTAGGCGTGGAGGCAATACCAGGGAGTTCCTAGTGGAGTACATCATCGCGGTATTGAAGGTCAACGAGGTGAAAGGCAGTGATGGGCATGCGGAGGATCTCGTGGCTGAGTTTCTCGAGAGGGAGCATGCGAGTCTGGTGCTGCATGAGCTGAGCAGTTGGCTGAGGAGTCCGTACAGTCGATTGGAGGTGTGGGACGCACAGGTGCAATACCGGTGGTCTGGCGCAGAGCTCAAGGATTGAGAGTTTAGGCTGAAGTGCTGGTGTTTGACAGCCAACGATCTCTCCAGTGCACGCCGCACTTCTTCATGCAAGGGGAAAGCGACCCCTCTCGAACCTTGTATCTTCGCCATTGGCACCACTATTGCAGAAACTTCCCGGCACGTGACTGTAAGGATCAGTGATCAGGGATGACTACTCAGCAAACAGATGACACGTCCAAGCAAGCAACGTGTTCCTCAGGCTCGAGCTTATGAAAGCATTGAAGCGGTTGTGCATGCTGCAACGTAGCGTACGTAAACCACGGAGCAACGTGGTGGTCGATTGCAAAGCCAGGAACCACATATAACAGCCTGTTCGCCGAAAAGTAGGCTCCAGCAACTCACTCCAACACTATCAATCGATCAGTCCACCCAACAATCTTGACCACTCAAAAGTCTCAAGACACTCACTCTATCATCCTCGCAATGGCACCAACAACATCATCCAAGCCTCTCGTCCTGGTCACCGGTGCAACGGGCCTAATCGGCTTCCGCTCGCTCGTTCTCGCACTCCAAGCTGGTTACCGCGCGCGTATCGTCTACCGCCGCGCTGGACAGCCGGAGAAGATCAAGGCCGCAAAGTCCATCAAGCCCTTCGTCAACGAAATCGAATTCGTGCAGATCACGGACATTACCGCTCCTGACGCCTTTGTCGACGCGGTGAAGGATGTGGACTATGTTCTACACATTGCCAGCCCAGTCTTCGATCTGGGCGAGAAGGATTCCGGAGTGCTAGTGAGCCCAGCCTATTGTTAAACAACAACCAAGATAGATACAGGCTAACTCCAATGGTTGTGAAGCGCGACTGGCAGACCGAATTCTACCACCCCGCCGTGCAAGGCACGATCTGTGTTCTGACCGCAGCGCTGAAAGCGCCCTCCGTCAAGCGCGTTGTGATCACCGGCTCTGTCATTGCGCTGGAAGCCAAGGAGGGAACGACTGTTGCTGGACGTAAGCTTATCTGAATCGCATTCGTAATCTACACCTTCGCACTTGCTGATTACTGTGCTGATAGCTACCGACCTCCGTGCTTTGCCACCAGCAGATTTCATCAAGAATGCCCCAAACCCCGGGATGGCTTACATCTTCTCCAAAGTCCTCTCGCACAAGGCCGTCAACGACTGGGTCGAGCAGCACCCCGAAAGCCAATTCGACGTCGTGCGCGTGCTTCCAGGGTTCACACAGGGCCGCAACGAGCTTCTTACACCAGCAGATATTGCATCGATTGCCAGCGCATCCACTGCAGGTGTCCTAACTGCTGCTCTGGGAGATGTCACGGATGTTCCCAAGCCCGGCGGCCAGGCGCATCTCGAAGATGTGGCGAGGGCGCACGTGATAGCAATGGATGGCCAGAAGGTCAAGGGTGGGACTGTGCTAATCTGCGCGGGCAACAACGGCAAGGGATGGCCATGGGATGAGTTTGCCGAAGCCACGAAGCAGTTGTTCCCGGAGGAGGTCAAGGCGGGCATCTTAGGCCCCAAGCCGGGACAGGCATACATGGAGATGGTCTTCGATGTCACGGAGACGTATGCTGCGCTCGAGACGCCATTCAAGGGTGTCGAGGAGATGGTGAAGGATGTGGTTGGGCAGTGGCTGGAGTTCAAGGGGCAGGAAGCGAAGGCTTAGTCACAGATGAGCCTGGACAGCAGCTGGTCGCAAGTTGTTGGAGATATAACCCGTGTGACATTAAAGCAGGCAGTTTCAATTGCCAACATTTGCAGTACTAGCATCTCGTCTGAGAGCTCGTCGAACTTATACGGCCTAAGTCTCGTGGTAATGCTGATTCAGACTTATGCTCTCGTTTCTGCCACAAGTGGCAACCATTATGCCGAGATAGACAGCGCATTCCTCACAACCTCTCCAAGATCTTCCTGCTCCAGCCCCAACATGTCATTGTGGACCTCTTCAGAATAATCGCCAGCCTTGTACGTTATGCCGTGCACAACATCGATGCTGCCCGCAATCACGTTACCTTCGCTCACTTTCTTGTTGCCCTCCTCGATCAGTGTCTCGAAGCTGGTCCGTTCGATCTGCCAATCACTCTCCTTGGTCCCGGTCGCTGCGAGCACGGCTTGGAATAGTTCCGGCTGCGTGAGCTTGAACGAGGACAGGTAGAGGAAGCCGTTGGCAAACTGCTTGTCAATGGTGCTCCGAGGCAGGGCAAGAAACTTCGCAACCCCACGCCCAATTTGAGGTAGCGTTGTCGTGTTGAAAGCGATGCTGTCGGTATAGAGTGTCGCAGTCCTCGCGGTAGCATCAATGCCGAGAGCGTTGTACGTGAGACTCTGCTGTACGTTAGCAAAACTATTCCCCGGGGTATATGATACAAGAAGGGCTCACCCAATCGATCCAGGAGTTCGTGGCAACAATGACATACTTCATCCCCAACGATGTGATCTTCTCGTGAAGAGCGTATTTGCCCTGCATGAACGATAGGGACAGAGCTTCCTCCGCCATTGGGCCACGGCTGGGTAAACCATATTCGCTCGGAATGACATATTTCACACCAGCGCGACCAGCAGCCTCAATGATGCCTTCTTCGTCGTGCAGGCCTGCGAAAGCAAGCATGATGACCAACACATCCTGTCCGACCAGAGCTGCCTCGAGGCCTGTAGCGTCGCTGTAGTCTACTTTGCGAGTATTGACCGTGTCCGGAAAGGTCGCTGTCGATGCAGTCCGAGTGATGACCGTGATGTTGTGCTTGCCTTGTTTGAGCAGGGAGTCGAGGACCTTGGATCCGAGGCTGCCAGAAGCGCCAACGAGGGCGATGTTCTTGTAGTGAGTAGTCATGTTGAGTGAGATGGGGAGCTGGTGTGGATGTGTTGTGAGCATATGGCGCTGTTCCTACCGTTCTTGTACCTGGACTCTACGCGCATGCATCGGCCATAAGGTACGTGGCTTTGCAATGGAGCTGGTGACATGATCAGCGGAGATTAGGACGTTGACCATGTCAGTATCCAAATGACAATGTCGATACAAGCAATACCATGCGAGCTCCACGACGAACCGCTTGCAGTACGGCAAGACAATTGTGCCGTTTACATGCGAAGCGAAGGTACAGTAGCGTGTGCGGAGACTCCATGGACCAGCTTTGTCATCCTGGTATTGGTGGTGAGTCCGAAGTTCGGGCGAGCATGCTAAGCATTTTACGTGCCTGCCTTGTGAAGTCGAAAAAGCCTTTTTATTAGAGTGAGATTAGCAAGCCGATGGATGAGAGATGTGGACGGTATGTCAGTGCAGGATTTCAGCATTTCCGTGCCTAGCCAAGCTTTCGACGCCTACGCCAATTTGCACAGGTTGGATTGCACGAGCGCAACCAGCCGCGAAAGCATGCAGCCTTGTAGTGACCCGGGGCTCGTTCTGTCCGGCATGTCCAAGCTTGCATCGTGCTCATCCCTGGGCCGCTGCTTCCTGTGCAGCAACTCGCGACAACAGTTCGTGCGTCCTTCCTCTTCGATGACTTCTCGATGCATCTTCTCCCCTGCCATGAAAGGTGCTCTGATGAGATAAGGATGCTATCCTTCATTCGATCCGCGCCTTAGAGCTATGCCAACTCCTTCGCCAGTTTCGCCATGATCTGCTTTTGCTTCTCCTGACGATCAGCAAGCCGCTGGTCGAACACTGCTTGGCCGCCAACAGCCTCAAGCGTGAAGGACTCCTCGTGTGGATTCAAGCGAAGTATCTCCAGCGCGCCTTTACACTCCGGATCAGCGGTAGCAGCCTTCTTGAGTGTCCTGAGCCATGGCACGAACGACTTTACACGACCCGGAGCATAGTTGAGCTTGTATAGCATATCGCTAGAGCACTCGAAGCTGTCAAGCTGCTTTGAGTCTTTCAATAGATGGAGAGCGGAGCGCACGGTGCTGTAATTTCCGAAGGAGCGAACTTTGATGCGCCGGAGATACTTTCTCGACGTCCCAATGTGCAGGAGGAAGGCGTATAGAGGACGTTCGCTAGGAGTGTAACGTGCGGAGAAAGCGATGGTATTTGACCCGTATAGCATCGGCACAGCTTCGGCGTAGACTTGACGGCTGACCAGTAGAAGGCTGACGTTGAGGTAAGGTGTTGGTAAATGAGGCGGCTCGAAGTCGTCATCGAGGAAACGATAAGGCTCGTCATGTATGTAATTCACCACCTGTGGTGGGTCACCATCAAGTTGCAGAGGCTCTTCGTGGTGAAGGGCGAGACCGTAGACGATGTTTCTGATTTCCGGAGGCAGGTCGAGGAAGCCGATGGTGCTGCTCGCGGCGATGGCGTTATTTGCGGTTATGACGTTGTCTGCGGCAATGGCGTCGTTCGTGGCAGTACCGTCTGTGAGTACACTCGCTTGGATCTGTCTGCACGTTAGCTGCCTGGCGATAGCTAAGAGGGAGCAAAACTTGCGGAGTGTGAGACAATGCTATAGTTCGCGGCTTCGACACGCGCTGAGGGAGAGATCATCGAACCCATTGAGATGGTGCGCTGCGTTCGTGGACAGTGTTGTTGTAATGTTCAAGTTGAGGTTCAGAGTAAGAAGATACCTTTGGATCTGCAAGTGAGCTTCAGAAGTGCTGAATAATGGCAACCTCACAGCTATTGTGCCTTCACTTCGCTATTGTGAGCATCCACTTGCAACGTTGCGTCACCATTCGCCACCCACCTCACTGGCTCACCGCTTCCTCATGCCCTTCGACGCCAGATGAAGCGTGGCCTATGAGGTCTATGCAGTCGGCAAATGTGTTGAGTAAGACTCGAAGGCGAAAATATATCAAGGTCTGACGGCACGCGAGATTTCAACGGCAGAGCTTGGGTATCGTCAACGTAATGGTTCAAACTAACAACGTCAGCCCAAGACTAACACCAGGTGATCGACACCGCCCTTGCAGGCGGTAGTGGTCTCCCAGAGTATCAGCCAGTGTTGCGCCAGCCTTCACCAAGGTAACTGCTCGAGCTGAGGAGCTCGGTTTCCTGATGATCTTTTTCTATGCCATCGCCTTAATACTACGCCTGCTTCTACTCCGTCAACTTCTCGAGACCTAAACCAGCTCGCAGTTGTGCCATCAACTTGCTATAATCTGCCTCCCACCGAATCACTTCAACGAGCCGAACTCTCTCGGGCATGTGATTCGGAAACGCTGGCGGACCGTCGAAAGTCAACACCTCCAGAGGGGATCTGCGGTCTTTGTGAGCTTGCGAGCTCTTCTGCAGTACCTTGAGGAACGGTAAAAGAGCGTTCGGGTAACTGGAGCATTTAGCAGCATTGTAGACTGCTACTGCATCGCACCGAAAGCTCTCGAGATTTGTGGCTTGCTTTAGCAGATGGAGAGCGGAACGCAGGACTGCAGCGTTCTCTAAGCTTGGGAAATGAATCCGGCGAAGGTGTTGCCTACAACACCCAATGCGTTTCAGAAAGTCCAGCAGGCTTTGTTCCGTGTTACGGGCGATATCGATGAAGTCGAACGTGTTTGCTCCGTACAGGATGGGTGCAGCCTCTTCGTGTATTTGGGGGCTGACTCCTAGAAGGCTGGCAGACAGGCCAGATCTCTTCCAGAAGATGGGCGCCGTCGAGAATGTGATGCGTGGCGGTTGCCGGGTATAGTCAACGTCGATGAACAAGTGGCCGACGCGCTGGAGAGCGAAGCCGTAGACCATGTTCCTGATCTCCGCTGGCAAGTCACAGAAGCGAAAGACTCCATTCCTGACGAAGTCCCTTCCCTGCAATCTGAGGAGCATTTTCGCGCGTCGCTTTTGCCGCTCCACTGCGACAGTTAGCTCGCGGGCTGCGGCCATGTCTTGAGTAGCCATGTTGATGCTTGGGCGGTCAGTAGATGGTGAGGTAGGTACAGTCGATGCACGTATGTGGAGGTCTCGAGGCTGATTGTTGGCGGGCACGTTGTTCTGTGTTGTTCAGCACTTCAAGTATGAGTTCGAAGATATGAGTATCGCTTCAAGATTCAGTGCGACTTCTTATGAGGTTCACTCACATGCTTCACTACCTCACTGTACACCATCATTGCTTTCGCGATCTGTGACGATCCATTCAGGCTCACTGCACCCTACCATCAATACCTCCTCACCAACCTCGGTCCCAAAACACCCCCAAACCTCCTCAAACTCAGCAGATAATACGCAAACCCGAACGCCACTCCCCCAAGATGCGCCGAGTGCCCAATCCCAGTCAGATCCGAGCCGACGAAGTACGTGTCTATCGCCACGAAACCCAGCATAGACAGCCATAGAGGCGCCTCGAAGAAGAAGATAAACATCCTGGCCTGGGGCATGAAACACGTCGCCGCCGCTCCAACACCCATGACCAAGCCACTGGCTCCCAGCGCCGACGCTTGCCCTAGTGCCGAGTTGCCATCGCGGAAGCTCGCGACGGCTCTATCCCAGACCGTGTTGGCTGTAGCCGGAGCCTGCCGTTCATACAGCCATGCTGCTGAGCCGGCTAGTGCGCTTCCAAGGCCGAGAGTAAGCATGCGGACGCCGGTGAGTCCTGGTACTCCTGCCAGCATACCTCCGAAGGATAAGAAGGAAAACATGTTGAAGGCAAAGTGGGTTACGCTCATGTGTGAGAAGGCGGAGGTGAGCACGACCCATGGCCGGCCATCTTGGACGTTCTTCCAGGAGAGGAGGAAGTTGTCCTGGAGAGTTCGAAGGAGTTTGTGGTCGCGGTTGTACTGTGCGTACTGCCAGCCGCCGAAAACGGCGGTGTTGAGGCCGATGATGAGCCAGATGGCGCGCGTGGCTGATGCCCGTGTGTAGATTATGGGCTGAGTATTGTAGGCCCGGCGGGTGAGTCCGTTGCGTAGTGGTTGCATGGCAAAGCTCTGGTGGAAGAAGGGTCGGCTAGAGTCAGACATGTTGGAGAGTGTTCTCTTTGGTGCGCTTGCCATTGACGGCACGCCAACGCGTTGGAGTGCCCGTAGGCGTGTCAGCAGTGGCGAAAGCATCGTGGTTGTAAGCGAGATGGCAAGCACCGGTTCTGTCTGACACAGTCAACTGATCGTGTGTACTGGAAGAGTGCGTCGTGGTGGTGGTTTTCATGTTCAGGAGATGGTTACACAAACAACGTCACCCCTCTGCGCCTCTGCGGCGTACGGACATGAAGCGACCAGGGTATGAAAAGGCAATGCGCGGTGGTGGCGTCAAGTGTATGATCAAGCACAGCAAGACGACAAGATGGGTCTTGATGGGAGTGTGAACGAGTCGAGGTGATGCTATTAACATGTCGTCCGAGTAAGGTCGTCTTAGCCTCATATAGACTTTATTGTACATCTTTATGCATCTACTACAGGCTTGGCACCTATGCACAGCACAACTTTTGCCACCATATCCACCACTACCACCCGCCCAACAGTTGTGGATTTCCGCAGAATGGGTGAAACTTCTTCAAATCTTGCTAGTCAAAGCCACTGGATGTCAAAAGACCTCAGAAGATGGTGTTCTCGTTTGACAGTATTAGGGATCCATGGCGCCTCTCTCAGTGTCTTCAGATGACCATCCGAGTCGGCTACCTACTTGCTTCCAGAACAGCCCAGCAATCTATGAGAGGTCAAAAGGGAAGCCAGGTCTCCGAGTCCTGGTGGAAGGTCAGTGTTTGTGTGTCGGCTAGGAGTACATCTCCTCATCGCCAGATCCAGCCAGAGGTCATAGGTACAATCCGCTGTTTACTTTCCGGAACGAGCCAGCATCTACGAGATGTCGAGAAACCAGGCTTGGCAATTTTGTCGAAAGATGTCTTTAGGTTAGCTATCAATGCAGCCATTTCAATGTTTCCAAGTACGATCCTAGCTCGCAATCTCTCCTACCAACTACCAAGAAAGCGTAAGCATGCATCAGACATAGAAAGCAGCTCTAGCAGAGCCCGTGTAAAACTGGGTGGGGTCACTTCGCTAGCTCTCATTGTCCTTTTAACGCAAGTAGTCCAGCAAACGACGAAGTCCTAAACGGACACTGATTCCGCATTGCCAAAAAAATCGGTGAGAGCTCACCTACTCAGCTTCCCGATGCCTGAAACGCGGTAAGCAATTCACGAAATGCCTTCCTCACATCCTCACCATTGTTGCTCGAAAATGGCACACTGCGCTGGACAAAACACAGGCTTCACTGTACACATCCTACCTTCCTTCCGCTGCCTTGGGAAAAAGTCATGCCATCTTACACACCCTCTACTCATCACAGCTCACCGACCCTTCCTAACCCACTCCTCCATCGATTCCCGCACGCCCGTGACCTTGTCCTCCGCCATCGCAAGTCCCATCTGACTATGCGCCTTCCCCGTCTCAACAAAATGCCTCACCGCGCCCGTAACCCTTAGGTGATTATCCCTCACCACCGGAAACCTCTTCTCGTAATCCCAAACCAGGTTCCCGACATTCTGCGTCGTGCGCGGGACAACATAATTCGCCGTTGTCACACCAGTAATTATAGGCGTCACGAACCGGACCAGGATGTTGCGATTCCGACTTATGATACTCCCCGCCATGGCCGCGACAAGAACGTACACGGCGCCCGGAAGGAGTTGCTCGTTGGATTCTTTAGGTGGTGCGAGGGAGGCGATGGTGGAGGTGAAGTTTTTTTCGGCCGACATGAAGCGGGAGAGTCCTGCGTTTAGGCCATCTTCTGTTTTGACGGCGTATTTGTGGAGGAAGAGACGGCCGCGCGAGATTTCTTTGGCTAGGCGGGAGGTGGGTGTAGGACGCCGTGGTGTGGCTGTCTCGTTGTCGCTGGGTTTGTCGGTTATGCCTGATGCTGGCACTGAGGGGGTCGTGGCTGAGATGGCGGTGCTGGATGTGTCGGCGACGGGGGGAGGGGCGTCGTAGATGGGTTTGCGGAGGCGCTGGGCATGGCATAAGTATGAGACGTGTACTGGTATTATTGCTGGAACTTACAATTTGTTTTATGGGATCCATGGGAGCGGGTTCCTCGGCGTGGACGGCCGTTTTGGGGAGGAGGGTGAAGGCGGCTGTTAGGGATGCTATGGGGAGCGCGCGCTGGGATGTGGTCAGCTTTAGCGATTTGGTTAGAGGATTGTGCGAGCACTCACCCGCCGTAGCAGCGGTTGGAAAGCCATTGGACCTGTCTGGCACGCGCAATGCCTGTTTCTGTTTTCCCTCTCGCGCGTTGAAGTCGAAGTTCAGAAAGCTCGCCCGGAACTTGCCGCTCGTGCAATCACATGTCAAAGCAACCACCACTCCCATCTTCTCTTACTCCAACAATGCTCAAGCGCGTCCCTCGTCCACAAACCTGGACATGTCCCAAATGCCTCCTCCACCAACAAACCCGACGGCGACTCGTCACGTCCAGCAAAACCCGCGGCGCCGTCGCAGCAGCAAGAGTAGCAGACTACGAACCAGCTTCCCACGCCTCGCCCAGCACAACCCACGATGACCGGACCCTGCGCCAGATCTTCGACTCGCCTTCCATATGGAAAGAGTTCTCCGCAAAGAACAAGCATGGAAAGAATGCGGGCCTCTTCCAGAACCGCTATCTAACCCACCCGGCTGGATTCCAGGAATTCGCGAGTATAACGTTGGCGAAATGTAAGAAGATAGTAGCGGCCGTGTTATCCTACCAAACAACCTCAGACCTTGCACGCGTAGCGCGGGATCTAGACAGACTATCTGATCTACTATGTCGCGTCATCGACCTGTCCGATTTCGTACGCAGCGTCCATCCCGATAGAAAGGTTGTAGCGGCGGCTACCGAGGCGTATGGAAGGATGTTCGAGTACATGAATATTTTGAACACGACTACGGGGCTCAATAGCCAATTAAAGAAAGCGCAGGCGATTCCGGAAGTCTACGCTTCGTGGAGTGAGGAGGAGAGAACAGTGGCTGCTATCTTAATCAAAGATTTCAGCAAATCGGCTATAGATCTGCCGGAGCAAGAGAGACAGGCCTTCGTGGATATCTCCAATGAAATCGCCGTAGTAGGGAATGACTTTGTGGAGAACATGGGCGCTGCGTCACCTACGTTGTCTTTCGAGAGTAGTAGGTTGAAGGGCATGGATCCGCTGCTTGTGAGACAGATGACGAGATGGGGGTCTGTGACGCTGCCTACGGTTGGTATGCCTGCTACCATCGCCCTGCGCACTGTCGAGGACGCAGAAACTAGGCGAGAAATATACATGGCTAACCGCACTTCCTCACGGGATAATCTGCAGCGGTTGGAGCAGATGCTCAAACGAAGGGCGGAATTGGCTAAGCTCAGTGGATACGAGAGTTATGCTCATATGACGTTGACGGATAAAATGGCCAAGTCTCCCGAAGCCGTGTCTTCCTTCCTCGACGCATTGGCTAAGGAGAACGCTCCGAGGGTCAAAGATGAGCTGAGCGAACTTCGACGACTTAGAACCAGCAGTGGTGGAGCTGATGATGGGATCAAAGCCTGGGATCGCGATTTCTATACCGCCAAACTTGTCTCTGCGCAGCGATTACAAGGGAAAAGGACCCCGGATTTCTTGAGTGCGTACTTCTCGCTCGGGACGGTTATGCAAGGACTCTCCCGCCTCTTCCACAGACTCTACGGACTCCGGCTCGTGCCTCGCGAGACGCTGGCAGGCGAGACGTGGAATGGAGATGTAAGACGGCTGGACGTGGTGGATGATGTTGAGGGGCATGTGGCTGTCATCTACTGCGACCTCTTCGAGCGGCAAGGCAAGTCGCCTAACCCAGCACACTTCACCCTGCGCTGTTCGCGGCGTATTAGTGAGGAGGAAATCCGGGAAGAGAGCTTACAGCCCAACACCCGCTTCGCTTCAGCGGAAGAGGCTGCCAACGATGGACTGGCCACTAACATCAACGCCCGGGACGGCAATGCACTTTATCAGTTACCGACTATAGCGTTGATTTGCGATTTCGCCCTCCCGCCTCCCTCTTCTTCGGCAAATCACCGGCCCTCCCTCCTCTCTTTTCGAGAGGTAACAACTCTCTTCCACGAAATGGGTCATGCGCTGCATTCTATTTGTGGGAGGACGGGGATGCAGAATGTGAGTGGGACGAGGTGCGCGACGGATTTCGCGGAACTGCCATCAGTACTCATGGAGAACTTTGCTTCTGCTCCCGAAGTCCTCGGACTTTACGCCAGGCATTGGGAGACGGATGCGGTGCTTGACCCGACACGCATTCGCGAACGGGTGGAAGCTGAGAGGAGGATGCAGGGGGCGGAGATTGAGAGTCAGGTGCTGTTGGGGGTGTTGGATCAGAGGCTGCATTCTTCTGCGCCGATGGGGTGGAGGGATGGTGGGAAGGGAGGGGAGAGCACGGCTGTGTACCAGGATGTGTGGAGGGAGTACTCGAGTGTGAGTGAGCCTGAGGGGACGAGTTGGCAGGGGTTCTTTGGGCATTTGTTCGGGTATGGTGGGACGTACTACTCTTACCTCTTTGATCGGGCGATTGCTGGGAAGATTTGGCAGGATGTTTTTCAAAGGGGTGGGATGGGGGCTGTGGATCCGGAGAGTGGGCATAGGTTGCGTGAGGAAGTGCTTAGGCATGGTGGGGGAAGGGATGGGTGGCGGTGTGTTGCTGGTGTTCTGGGGGATGAGAGGTTGAGTGAGGGGGGTGCTGAGGCGATGAAGGAGGTGGGGAGGTGGGGGGTGCATGGGTGAATGTTTGGTGTATAGTGTACAGTTACATTTCGGATTTCTGTAAATGAGAACAGGACAAGACCCATATCGTACATGCAGCTCTAATTTGATGTCGACTGACTAAGCCGCACCACGGGTAAGGCTGCGGCGCCACCATCGCTATCACTGATCAAGGTTTCAGCCCCGTCGAGTTACGGCCTTTAACAAACGACACAGCATCGCGCATTCGTTGACATTGGATCTTGACGTATACCGCAGTACGACAGCTGTTCAATCGTGGAGGATCAGACCACACTGCTGTGTACCGAGGCTCGCGGCTTGGAGCCATTGTGAAGGCAGCAACATCAATCAGCCGCTAGAATATTGCACTACTGAAAGACAACCCACTCTGTACTCTCAAACAAAGACAGATCATTATACTGTCGGACGAAAGCTCGATATAAGAAGTAGAGCGTACTTACTGCCCGAAGGAGACCTCGTGCTCCGTGAGGTGGGTATACGAGCACCTCCTACCATTCGGCCGTAACATCCACCTCTCGCACTGGATTGGCCATGGCGGACTCCTGGATGTATCAGTCCGCTCAGGGTAGTGGCGGCGCGCAACAGCAGCAGTACCAACAGCCACAGCAGCTCAGAGCTGCCGACCCGGGTCCAGGTCTATCAGCTTTACGGGACTCGAGCTCACCTGCTGAAGCTAACAAGCAACACGCCGCCAGGATCCGGAGACGCAACAGACAGATCACATCCTGTCTGGAGTGTCGTCGGAGGAAGCTCAAGTGCGACAAATTGGCACCATGCACGAATTGTACGCGTTTCAAGCGGGATTGCTTGTACCTGGCCCCATCGCTAGACCCGCAGAGCCAGGCCAAGCTCGCAGATATCAAGGAGCGTATGGGAGCGCTGGAGAAGAATCTCGAGCGCGAGGTAGCTGGAC
This sequence comes from Elasticomyces elasticus, assembly GCA_035926095.1. Taxonomy (NCBI): domain Eukaryota; kingdom Fungi; phylum Ascomycota; class Dothideomycetes; order Mycosphaerellales; family Teratosphaeriaceae; genus Elasticomyces; species Elasticomyces elasticus. The sequence goes on from JAVRQT010000014.1 coordinate 380,150, forward strand.
GCGCGACCAAAGCGCATGTTGGAGGAGCTAATATCACTCCCGCGGCTTCGAGTGGCGAGAGCAACGTTCATGTTGACGGCGATGAAGAAGATGAGGCTGGTGAGGACGAGGATGTTCTTGAGCCTACTCCACTAGCTGCGCTCGACAACACGTATGAAGATAATGGTGATGACGAGCTGATGGATCTGGGCGTGCAGATGGGTAAGATGCGTATTTCGGAACGCATTGGAGGGTGGGTACGACCGAAGCTGGTCGATGAGTTGAACGATACGCTCAAAGATGTCACGGGTGGGAAGTCGAGGTGGTCGACTTCACCGCAGGCTAATGATCACCGGGATCTCAATCCAGGGCAAAGTCAGAGGATACAGGCGAGTCCTAAGAGTTATATTGGTCCTGGGCCTGATTAGTGAGTTGGACTTGCTTTCAGGCGTGAGGCTGTATTGACATCCATTGCAGCATCGCACCTGCATCGAGTTTCTTCTTCCCTGGGACTAACATGAATACAAACCTGATCGACTACCTACCCACCAAAAATGCCGCGGACCAGCTCATCGCGCAGTACTTCGCGGCTGTGCACATCATGTGTCGTGCGGTACATCGGCAGTCCTTTGAAGCCCAATATGCTGTTTTCTGGGGGCAGATCGCCACGGGTAGCGAGCCAGCGAGGTCGGTCCAAGCTCTAGTGTTTGCAGCCATGTTCTCCGGTGCTGTGAGTATGGACGAAATAGTCATCACCCAGCACTTCGGCACTTCGAAGGCAGCGCTCATCGATAGCTTGCGATCTGGTACCGAGACGGCGCTGGCAAAGGCGAACTTCTTGCGAACAACGCGAGTCGATGTCATGCAGGCGTTCGTGATGTACCTCATTCCGTTAGTCAGAGCGGAGGTTTCTCGTGCACACTCAGCGTTGGTCGGTACGGCCATCCGACTCGCCGAGTGCATGGGTCTGCATAGAGACGGGACATACTACTCCATGAGCGCAGTCGACGTGCACGTACGACGGCTTGTATGGCACCAGCTATGCTTCTTGGATCTGCGGACGTGCGAAGCCACGGGACCACGCCCCCAGATAAGACCTGGGGACTATGACACCCGCTTCCCACTCAACGTGGATGACACAGACTTGTTGGCAGACGAGCCGCCTACGGAAGATAAGCCATACTGGACTGACGCCACGCTCATACGTATCCGAGCAGAGTATGCTGAGCTGCGTCGACAGTTGTGGTTCGATATCGTACAGATCGATAAGAAGAAGAAGTCGCTTACATCTGCTGTTATCAAGGTGCAGAAGACTTGGACTGCATTGACTGGGAAGTACTTTGCTATGATCGACGACAATGTGCCTATTCAGCGGCTGGCTAAGCATATCTTGACGCTTGGTGTGCAGGGTTGCTTCTTGCAGGTCTTGCATCGTTATCTCTTTAGTGCAGCACAACGGATGCCTGATCGGCTGCGGCAGCTGCTGATTGAGGCGGGATTGATGCAGATGGAGCATGCTATTGCGTTGGAGACAACGCCTGAACTGGCGCTGTGGGCATGGTACAAGGGTGCTTTCAACCAGTACCACAGTGCACTACTGTTGATGGTGGAGGTGTATGCGTATCCCATGCGGAAAGATGCTCCAAGGGTATGTGCACTCCACCACAGCTATGGACAAAGCTAACTTTACACAGATTTGGAAATGTCTCGATTACATCTTCGACATCCCATCTCATCTCAACCCAAAGCAAAAGGCCGAACTCGTCATCACTGACCTCCGCGACCGCATGCAAGTCTACCACCAAATGCGGAAGCTCAAAGCCACCACGCAGATGGAGGAGCGCGTGGGCTCACTCAATACGTCTGCCGTCCGAGGCTGGGACCTCGAGAACCAGACAGCTGGTGGTGCGGATGCGGCAGGCACGACATTTGCACCTGGTCCCACGCCGCTACTGCCCTTAAGCTTCAGTCCACCGCCGATCGCGAGGACGGAGTCTACGACTGACCACAGTAGGCAGGGGAGTGTAGGCATGGCTGGCAGTGGTGGAGGGGATGCGGTGATGCAGGGGATGGAGGAGATTGATTGGGCGGAGTGGGATAAGTATTTCCCGATTGAGCAGAAGTGTGTCATTCTCGAAGCCCTTTGGGATGATTGCTAACCTGTTGTGATAGTACCGGCGAGCTCAATGTGTCTGATTTCGACTTCGCAAACTACAGCGGTGGCGCCATGCGAGGGCCGTCCATCGATCTCGCAATGCCGTCTACGAGGGATCTCGCGGACGTCAACTTCACGCCTACATTCTACCCTAATGTCGACTTCGTGCGCGTGGCTACCAACAGTGGTAGGCAAGACAGGGATTCGAGGCCGAATTAGGAATCAACAAAGCTTAGCCGATTGTGCGCAGTACCACCACACTCCAGTATACTACACCTTCATGAAAACGGCACACAATTCTTCACTCATGATCGCGACCGGACTCTGCTAATCTGAATTTGCTATCTTTCCATTCTCTAATCTACAGCCTGATCCGGAGGCACAATCTTCGGAAACAAGCCGATGCACATGTCGGAAGGCTCAAATGTGTCCCGATCAACCGTCGGAAGGATCCTGGCCATCTCTTCTCTGTCAAGTCGTCGATGCGTGTCATCGTGTTATGCTACCCAGCAATGGCAGATCTGAGGATTTCGTATGTCGGATGCAATTGTAATGCAGCCGAGTGTGGATCAGGAGTTCTGTACGTCCTGTCTTCAAGTACGACTTCGGACGACGCCTCACAGGATCAGGCCACCAAACAGTCTCGTAAACGCCAACGATTGCTGCAGACGTCTCACTAAGCCATGGCCACCATAACGGAGATACAGCACGTACGAACGATCGACCACATTATTATCAAACCTCAACCTAGTAGATCCAAGCCATGGGAGGTTGCCACTTCAACACCGGTCTCGGTACCATCTTCGCAACAAACACATAAGGCTTTGACGGTGAACCATCATTTTCAGTATGAGCTCTCGGATACCGCAACACCGGCCCTAGGCAAGCATGAGGTCCTTCTTCGCACGAAAGCGGTGGGGCTCGCGCCGATAGACTGGAAGACAGTACAGTATAAGTTCTGCATGCCCTCGTTACCCTGGATCAACGGCCGGGAGTGTTCTGCGGTGGTTGAGCAAGTCGGTACTGCGGTGAAATCTGTATCAGAAGGCCAGCGAGTCTGGACATCAACGTACTACCGTGATCGGCGAGCAGGATGCTTCCAGGAACTGGTCGTAGCGCCCGAACATACTGTCATCCCGATGCCGAACAGCATAGGTTTCGACGATGCAGCAAGCCTTGGGGTCTGCGGTCTCACAGCGGCCATGACGATGTGGAAGTGGTTCGGCGTACCTATGAGGCGGAGACGCCTGACAAGGTCGATATCCATCAAGGACAGAAGATACGCACTCATTTGGGGCGGCTCCACTATTACAGGCCAGTATGCCATCCAGATTGCGGTAGAGGCGGGCTATCGGGTCATTGCGGTGGCATCTGAACGGACTAGACGACGGGTATCGGACCTTGGAGCACACCATGTTATTACCAGAGACGGCCGCACCCCTGCAGACATCGCAGATGAGATCCGGAGTATAGGGCAGGACAAAATAGTCCTCGGTATCGATCTCGTTGGCCCACAGACTGCCACGCAGGGTGTAAGCTGTCTGTCGAAGAGCCATCCTGCTCGGTTTGCTCCACTTGCTGTTCCTGCGCCGCCTATTGCCGCTCCATCGAATGTGGAGATCGTGAACGTGGAGATGAAGCGATTCGTACTCGATCCGGAATCGCGACAGTACGCGGTACACTTGGCTGATCTGGTTGGGCAAGGCAGAGTGAAGGTGCCTAAGGTCATTGTGCTGCCTGGTGGTTTGCAGGAAGTGGAAGCTGGGTTGACCAGAGTCCGAAATGGTGACATGGGAGGATCAAAGCTGGTCGTGCGGATGTGAAAGTGTAGCGTCATCTGCAATAATAGATTCATTGTACATGTAACCTCCGTTTGGAGCAGGCTCCGGCTTCCTACAAATAGAACGTACTGATTATCATGAGAGCAATCACGACAGCTATCCAGTCGACCAGTGATTCATTCATTTCTTCTGTGTCAACCAGCTTGGTGGTACCAAACGGCGACAGAGCCTCTGAATGAAGACCTACGAGGATGAGAGTATGAGGAACTTGCAGGCTACATGGATGATATGGAGATTCTACAAGAGTTCAGATGGGAGCTGCTCCGTCCAATTGAACATCTGATCACAATCTACCTCCTTCGGATTCGCCCATTAGATGCTGCACACCGTCTCTCACTTTGCGATAAGCTTCCGGGCGGGCAAGTTCGAAACCCTGGAAGCAGGTCCCGTATGTGATGCCACCAGCCCTGAATATAGGTCTCAACTTCGCGACGTCCACGGTAGCCTTGTCTGCAGAGACGATGTCCTGCCATGTATGAAAGAGGACAGCCTGGAGCAATACCATAGTAGCGGTCCTATTGCCCGACTTGGGACTGATGATGTCTTGATGTGAGTGATATTTCAGCTCGATCGAGAATGCCGATTCGGCCGCATAACATGGCTTTACAAGCTTCGCTGCCCGTGGATGCAACCCGGAAATAGGCCATTCTGATAGATGTGAAGGCGTGTTGATTGAAGTCGCGTTTGCTGCCTCGACAAATGAATCACTGATAATGCTGATGCACGCCTCCTTGGCATCCAGGACGTTGCGCAGGCTGTCGTTCGGTTGCTCGCCGACGAAACAGACAGAGTAAAGTGGTGGATCCGCGCAGACCGCTTGGAAGTATGAGAACGGAGCCACGTTCTGAACACCTGTGCACGAAATAGTACTCAGAAGAGCCACTGGCCTTGGAACGACCGAGGATATCATGAGCTTGTAGTTGAGATTTGTCGGGCGTCCTGGTTCGTCAGGATCGATCTCGAGGACATCGTGAGATTCCCAGTCATCGTTGTTTGCTCCGTCACCAAACTTCCAAGCAGGATTAGGTGTCTTCGTAGGCCGCCATGATGATGTCGTATCGAAGTCTGGCCGAGAGGCTTCCACGGCAGTAAAGTCGCGGTGTGGGTTGCGATGGACCAGAGCCTCCTTGTCTGGTGCCTCAACTTGCAGTGATATGGGGCTTGCCATTGTCCTTGTTCGAATGCGCAAGAGGACTTAGTCTTGGATTCGATCGGGGTAAAATACTGGAAGGCTCGTCAACAAAGTGTGTCTAGGCTTGTACGATGCGACTCTATGAGCTCCGGGACGCGAGTCGGGACTCAAGATGCAACAGATGCGCAAAGCTGCGCGCTCGCTTTGCTCTCTACGGGCGTCCATGATCTTATCGGTGCTGTGCTTTCGGCTGTCAAGCAGCATGATCCGCAGCAGAACACGAGGTGAGGTCTCATTCGTGGCTGCAGGGTTCGCCACGAGGTCTGTGCTGAGACTGACTCGCCTTCAATTCTTCGGCAGCGTTAAGGAGATAACCTATCTCTTCTCTTCCTTCGCCCAGCGTATCTGCCCAGAACCCAGCATACGGCAAGAAAATCAGGTACCCGACAGTGCACCGCTAGCCACGTGCGAGATATAATGGAGCCTACCGCAGAGATGGATCGACGGATGCACAGTCCAGACCTCTTTTGTATACAGTCACCTAGTAGACACGGCACGTTCGACAGATCATTACAAGGCTGCGCCTCTGAAGCAATAAGCCACCATGAAATTCCCACAGCTACGGCTGCCACGCACTTTTCGATCGTTGGAGTTGAACGATGCAGACTCGAGATGGGAGAATGAAGACATTGTGCCCGTTGTCAAGAATGAGCAAAACTTTACCAACCGTGCTTTCTTTGGTTACTGGGTCGCCGCTGGGTTGAACACAACAGCATGGGCGTATGCTATGCGAGATTTCTGCCGGTGGGGACACTGCTAATCCACAATCTAGCCTAGGCTCAAGCAATCTTGCAAACGGACTGGACCTAGGAGGCGCTCTGGGTGGTATATTCGCAGGAGGCGTCCTCTCAGGCCTAGTTGCTTTCCTTTGTGGTGAGCCAGGTGTCCGGTACCACCTTGGTTTCTCCATGATGAGCAGAGCGACTTTCGGCATGTAAGTGTATCTCTCGGCACCATGGATTGACAGCAATCACGGCGTATGCCAACGAGTGTCTCGCGGATGAACCATCCACGAGCGACGAAGGACCACCACACGATGCACTATCACAATGTCGTTGTTGAATAAATCAGCTAAATTATGCTTTCAACGCTAGGTACGGTGCTTGGTTCGTCATTATGCTCAAATGCTTCGTCAACTTCATCTTGTAAGTCCACGCGAGGAATAGCATGAGCCTAGGACAGCGCTGACTTCTATTATAGCTTCGGGATACAGGCGTACTGGGGAGGCCTGGCTGCCAGCGTCGTCCTGTCGTCCATCTTTCCGTCCTTCCACACCATGGCGAACACCCTACCGGAATCGGCGCAGATTACCACCCAGCAACTGATTGGCTTCATCATCTACATCTTTCTCTTCACGCCTTTGATGTTCATACACCCTTCTCGACTACAGCCGGTCCTTGCTGTGTCCCTGGTCACCACAACCTGCACGGTATTTGGTGTTTTCATCTGGGCGGTGGCCTCGAACGGAGGCGCGCCCCTCGTTCCGCCAAAGGTCAAAGTTTCCTCTAGCGAACGATCGTTCCAGATCCTCCGGGCCATGTCAGCAGTGGCGGGAGCATGGACTGGAGCGTGCATCAGACAGTCGGACTGGACTCGTTATGCAAAGACCCGCCGAGCACCCGCGATCCATCAACTCGTCTCTGGCCCCTTGACTGTAACGATTTGCGCCACCTTAGGAGCGTTTGCAACAAGCGCCGTCAACAGCATGTATGGCAAGCTGATCTGGAACCCTATCGCGATACTCCAATTTGTGCTCGAACGCGACTACGACGCCGCCTCCCGTGCTGGCTGCTTCTTCGCAGGTATGGGCTTCTTCATCTCACAAATCGCCACGAATCTTGTGCAGAACTCAGTCTCTTGCGGGATGGACCTGGCATCACTTGCTCCGCGCTGGATAGATGTGACTCGTGGCAGCCTTATCGTATGTTCCCATGTCATCACACCTTCGCAATTGATTAGACATTGACCTATACGCTTCTAATAGATGTGCCTTGTTGGCTACCTAATCAATCCATGGCGATTCGTCAACGCTCCGGGCACCTTCATCACAGTACTCAGCAGCTTCGGGATGTTCGTCTCTCCATTGGCAGGCATCAACGCCATTGACTTCTGGGTCGTGCGTCGGCTGCGCTGGTAAGTCATCCACAAGTCGTTGAGGACGTAGCATGAGACACGAACTAACCTACTGGCCCCTACCTTTCAGGTCCGTGCCGGACTTCTACATTGGCAATAGCGAAAGCATATATTGGTTCACAGCTGGCCTAAATTGGCGGGCTTTCTTTGCATGGACTCTTGCTGTGTGGCCATCCTTCCGTAAGTCGTCCACGCAGAATTTGTGATTACAGCGCGATTGCTCACCGTCAGTATAGCCGGCTTTATCGCTGCCACTGGCGCCATCGAAGTATCTGTCGGCTGGGAACGGTGCTTCTCTGTGACGTGGGTTATAGGTTTCTGCGGTGGTGCTGCAGTCTACTATATTGTCTGCCTCATTTCGCCACCGCCCGGATCACCTTACACGATTAAATACTACGACAATGATGCGATGGGGGTCCTGGATGGAGTTGAAGATCGCAACGACAACGACGAGAAGCATCCTACGGCCAGCATAAAGAGTGCTGGAGCCTCTGGGAGTTCTTGAAGATAAATAGATGTGATCGGAAGAGCACCAAGTCTTCCGTCTCGAGATCGGATGTCGGCGGAGGTTCCGAAGCATCTCTAAGTCGTGTCGTTACTTGATCAATATACTTAAAGGCACAACCCAATAGCAAGCCGCCTTTAATTTTACCTGCGACGACGCTCAAGATGGCACGACAGGTTATCAAGAAAGCCTACGTCGATCTCCCTCTCGATCAGCAACTCCACTACCGCTACGTCCTACCATCCTCACCGCATGGAAGCGAAGTCATTGTGTTCTTGCACAAGTCAGCTTCGTCGTCCGTAAGCTACGAGCAGCTTATGCTTCTCTATGCTCAACAAGGGTACTCGTGCTATGCTCCGGACATGCCTGGCTTTGGAAACTCCTTCGACCCTACGGAAAGCCAAGGCGAAGAGATCCAACGACTGGGTACACAATGGTTCGCCGACATCTTTCTGTCAGCCTTTGAGCGGTGGGGTATCACCCAGAACAGGTTTCATATTATCGGCCATCATAGTGGTGCCTCGCTTGCCACACAGATCGCAGCAACTCACCCAGACCTCGTCGCGAGTATATGCCAGATTGGTGCAACCACAATTGGATTCGAAGAGAGGCAGAGAATGAAGGAGATCTTTCTGGTACCGTTCAACCAGCCAACCGACGACGGATCGCATTTGCAGAAAACATGGGACTATCTGGGCAAGATGGGCGCTGGAGGAAGCTTGGAGTTGAGGCAGCGAGAGGTCATCGACCATGTTCGAGCTTGGAAAGGTCGCATGCTAATCTATGGTGCTGTCTGGGAGCAAGATGCTGAAGTGTTGTTCGCGAGAGTCAAGTGTCCCACTCTCGTTCTCTGCGCAAGAGATGATGTGCTATGGGAGCACATGGAGAACGTGAAGAAGGTCAAGCCGGACGCAAAAACGGCAGAGATTAGAGGTGCCAATTTCTCCTTGGACTTGGACGTTGCTGGTATCGCTCGTGAGTGGGATACGTTTCAGGCTGAGAGCATATCATAGCACGTGACACGGCGGGTATCTCCGTCGAATTGACTTTCACTTTCCAAGACCTCGCCACGCTTGCGTTATCTTTCCCCTCTGCCCATCCTTCATCCTCGCCACGCTATGTTGCCCGCTCTGTCGCCCGGCGGGTCTGCTGCCGATAAGATGTGTATCCTTCGGCTTCTTGACTCCTTCCGGAAGCACGCTCCAGACGGCTTCGAATCGGAATTCCAGACGAAACGTGCAATGCAACGCTGTGACTATGGACGAGGAAGCAGTAGCCCAACAGTCTGGAGTGGAACAACAAAAGCGACCTCGAAAACGTGCACGAACGGCCGTCGCTTGCTCGAGGTGTAAGCATCGGAAGCAGAAATGCGATGGTCTTTCTCCGTCGTGCTCAAATTGTGTCGCATCCGCAAGTACGTGCGAGTACGACCTTAGCCCAACACTCAACCGGAACCAGGAGCAATACATGCGCGCCCGACGGCGGGTAGAGGAGCTCGAGGGTATTCTAAGTAGACTCGGCGATGCCCAGGAGGGAGCAGGAGTCGATGTATCTTCGTCAGAGACGTTCTCGCCTGAACCTGCTGTCAGTAACAACAGAGTATCGCGCTCTCCTTCGCAACGAATGTCCAGTGCTAGCGACAGCGGTTTCAAGCCACCCGAACGCGTCGATGTTCTACGGCAGCTCTCGTTGCAAGCTACAGGCGGCTATGTAGACTCGTCGTCTACTGTCACGCTCGGGCGCATGCTACACGCCGTCGTGGCAACAGTCGACCGACCTGAAGGGTCCGCTGGGGGATGCTTATTAGAACAAAATCTAAGTCCCAAATCCCTGGAAGTTGTCGCCAATCCGACAGCCACGAATGGCATTACGTTATCAGGCATTCCAGACGTGATCGCAGACCGCATGCTTGAAAAGGGCTATTTCGGATATATCGCACGCCTGTGGCCTCTCATGCAGCCGAACGCTTTGAGGAAGCTGCATGAGCGGAGGGCGAGCCTCGAGGATCGTTTTGAGATTGCAGCCTTGCACCTCGTCTATGCGACGGCCGGCCGCTTTCTCGAGACTACGGGAGAGACTGGTAGCTTTAGATCGGAATTGCATTATCAAAAAGCAGCAACTTTACTTCCTGAGGTTCTAAGCCTTCACGACATCCGATCCGTACAGATTCTTTGCCTACTAGCGATTTACAGTCTACGGGCGCCCAAAGGACCCGGAGCGTGGTCTTTCGTAGGTATGGCTATGCGCATGTGCATCGAGATGGGGCTACATCGGAAACGTACGAACGCGATCGTTTTGGGAGGAGCAGATGAACAGCTCAAGCGACAGGTCTTCTGGAGCTGCTACTGTCTAGATCGTCAGGTATCGATCATTCTCGGGCGGCCGTTTGCAATATCGGATCGTGACATAGACGCAGAACTACCAACGGGGTCGGATGATGAAGACGAACAGGATTCAACACCATGCTTTGTGCACATTTGCCGACTTCGCATGATCGAATCGCACATTCAGCAGACAGTGTACCGGGCAGACCAGCCTCAACATGCCCTGCCTTTGCTTGATCTCCAAAGCTTTACCGAGCAATTGGAGCGGTGGAAGTGCGATATACCCGCAGGGGACCATGTTGCTGGGTCCAGCTCTATCAACACCTACGACTCCTATGTTAGCAGCACTGCATTCGAGGTTTGGGCAGATCACGACTAACCTGCTGTCCCTAGCTCATCTACTACTACCAAGCTGTCCGCTTCCTCCTATACCCACACGTCTCTTCCCCTGACGCACACGATCAGTACTTGAAGAAGGCTGTTGAAGCATGCGGAGGCATCTGCCAAACATACAAGCGCTTGTAAGCAACATCGAGAGCATGCCTGAGAAATACGCTAATCCTCGAACGTCTCTCGTAGGCACCAGAACGTCACGATCGGCTTTTCGCTCATGGCACTACACTCAGTCTTTTTCGCTGGCCTGACCATGCTCTATTGTGCGTGGAGAGCACCTCTGGTTCTTACAAACTCGACACGAAACACGATCAGCGATTGCAGTATCGTTCTATATATCATAACCGAACGATGGCCAGGTGCGAAGAAGTATCGTGATCTATATGAGGCCATAAAGGATCCCGTCTTGCAGACAATCGAACAACACAACAATCAGCCACAAATGGCTGTGGAGCAATTACTACAGCCAGACGTGCATGCATTGTTGAGGTCTACATGGCCCGCACAGGACGGGCAAGAGGACTTCTCAGCGATGTTAACGGAGATGTCCGGCGGCATTGATGGGCCACAGCCGCCACCACAGCAGGAGGATTACAACGACGTCAGTTCTACGGACAATGCGTTTTTCATGCCGGGACTCGCGTTCGATTTCTCCTTGCCCTTCGAGTCGACCAACCTTGCACCTTCCCACGCGGCGCTGAACACCCATTTCTATCACTGGGGTCCGGGCGAGCATGCATCTGGTCTGTAAGCGGCCTAAATTGCATCGTTGTAATGAGACGACCGATTTGATCAACGCCTACTCGGCTTTGACCGTTTCGGGTCACAGCGGAACGGTTGCTACGCGCTCATTTGACGTTGAACGAATAAGGAGTACCATGAGAAAGTCGCTCAATTCGCTGACCGGAATTGCGATGCTCTCCGGTGTGTCCGGCTGTTATAGCACTACGACATTCAGTGCAGGGCCTCGAGGCAGATCCGGCAGTCGTGAGATGCTGACAGGCGCGATCGACAGGGACCTGCAATTGTCCCGATTCTGCTGTCAATCTAAAGTGATTTTCTGCCAAGACCAGGACAACTTCACTTACCTCGCTGACCCGACATTTCATGCTCTCCGGCCTCTTACGCTCGCATGGCAGCACGAGATTCAGTAGAACACCTCTAGACCAGTTTGACGGTCCGGTGATGCCAACGAGCGCTCTTAACAATTCAAGGCAATATTAAACCTGAACATATAAACGAACACATTTCGAGACGTGATGCATACTCTAGGCTACTGGCACAGCTTTCTGTACCGATCGATCTGAAGTCGCCTAGGCCTGGCGATACAGAGCAATCTTGACCTAGAGGGTCCCAAGCTCCAAGATCTTGTCGGGGATTTCGACCTTCTTGCAGCCTATGAGCGATAAATTCAAGAGTTAGCGGATGGTCCTTCAGAGAGCACCGCCGGCCTGTAACACAAACACATTTGAAGCAATTGGAAACAAAACGTAGTGAGCCATTTGTAGCAGCTTGTCGGATTCCAACAGCGCCGAGATGGTTGTGCTGCGGCATGGGGGTACACTGATCACATTGCTTACGGATGTACTCTGCGACGAACTCTGTTGCTCATGTCAGCGGCATGCACCACCATCGGTCAACAGGGATCATGACTTACTTCCAAGGATATCATAAGTTGCGTTCGCTGTAACACCACGATCTAGGTAATCATGGAGCAGAAAGTGGACCGCGCAGATCCCCGGGAACTCCATGCGGTCGATATGTTGACCCTTGTAGTCATCAGCAAGCAGCTCGATGAACCGCTCGGTTGTCAGAAAGGATCGCAGCCACGGCCACGCTGCGTCGTGCACTGGAAAGAAGCCAACATTGCAGTTCGACCCTTTGTCTCCTGCTCTAGCGTGCATGACACGTCCCAGAGGTTTCAGAGACGTCGAGCCGAACGACTCGAGTGCTGCCGGAGAGTCTGGCTCGTAAGATGGTTGCACAAGCTTCTCGGAAAGCGTCTTGCGCGGCACTGAGACCTCGATTGGGGACTGCGAGGTTGAGAAGTGTATCTTTGTCGTCGGTTGCGGGATAAGCGTTGGAAAGTACTCTTGAAACCGCACTGGCTGAACTAAAAGCGACGAGCAAGAATCAGCGGATGTGACGAACGGTTTTCTAGGGTTACACTCGTGCCTCGCTTACTGCTTTGAGAGTTGTATGTCGCCGCTGGAAATGTCTGCATGATGAAGTTGAAGAGCGGCGCGGTGAGCTCTCTCGGGCTGACACTGTCGTAGTCCTTCGCTTGCAGGTCCAATCGCAGATCAACCGTAGCAGCGTTCTGTGACCTCGGATTCTCGGCAACCGAGCCGTAGATGGTCAGCTTGAGTAACGAGAGCTTGCTGAGTCTCTCCTTGCCCAGGCTGTGTCGAAGCTGGACTTCATACATCCGCTTCTTCTCCTCTGGATCCAGCCCAACCAGCGCCCAGTTCAGCCCAAGCTTCCAGCCACCGTGGGCAGTTATTCCAGCTTTTGTAGAAGAGGGCGGTGGCAGGCCAGATATTCCAGACATCCGCACACGGTCTGTGCCTACACTGGAGAAGTGCACTCCATCAATCACGGCGGTAACATCGCAATTCAGATAGTATTTGCCTTGGATTTCGTAGAGCAGCTAAGCAAGTTCACTTTAGTATTGACCTCAGGAAACCACCGCAGACTTCGACCTTACCTGCTCTTTACAAGTCGCTGGAGAGACAAGTCCGCCAGAATTCGAGGCCTTTGTGATTACAACATCGCCATCATGGCCAATCTCCGCAATAGGGTAACCTAGATCGTGGATGGTCGACCAGTCCAATTGCTTAGCGAAGCCGCTGAAGTCTCCCCCAGTTACATAAGTAGAGCCTAGAACGGTCAGCACGATACTATGAGCGGGCTTGATACGTTACTCACACTCAATCAGGTGTCCGGCGATCAGAGCACGACCGAGGTTGTCGAACTCTTCCCGATGCCAGCCATGCCAATACGCCGCGGCAGCGACTATGGGAGATGCATCCGCACAGCGTCCACATAGCACGATGTCAGCGCCTGCCTCAAAAGCCTCCGCAATTGCCCAGCCGCCCAGGTAGCATTGCGCAAATACAGGCTCGAATGGCCAGTCTGAGAGCTTATCACCTGTGCACACACTGACGAGCGACGCTGGATCTGCAGCTTTGATCGTTGATGTAACCACATCACCCTCGACCCAGGCTACTTTGAGTTTGTCACTAAGTCCATGCTCCGAAATCATACTCACAACCTTGTCGAAGAGAGCTTTGGTTGCTACACATCCTGCGTTGGCCGCGACTTTAATCCTCTTCTCGGCCAAAGCTGAGAGCGCAGGTTCCAGGGCTTCCAAGAACGAAGGCTCGTAGCCGATGGCCTTGTCGCCCTCGGTAGCTACTGCGTACGCTCGCGCTGGCATATTCAGTTCCGACATCCAGTCGCCGACCTCAAAGCAAGGAATCAAGTCAGCACTTGTCTCGAGCGACCTGCAAAAGGACCGATCTGCTCACGAGAAAGTCAATGGGCTCATCAGAGTTCGCAGCTTTGGCCATGGCATCTCGCCTGTCCACAGGAGATCCTGAAATGCTCATGATGCGCGCTGGGCGCTTGGAGTTGTCCATTGACCCCATAGCTGCGGCTATGTTGGCAACTTGACTTGATTTGGAGGGAAATTTATGATTGCTGAGCTTGTGGAGGAGATTGGAACTCATCAACTTACGCCAGCTGCAGCTTTCACCATATGTGCACTATACTCGCGCGTGCCGAGCCAGCTTCTGCTCTGGTCGCTTACCAGTCGCTATCTTCGGCCAACATGTCGGAAATCCCGATCCTTCGGAAGGCCTGCCGAAGCGTCCCTGCACGAACTCTTGGCACCTGGAGCTGTGTATAGCTTCCTGGATCGCGTCGATGCATAGAAGTCGAGGGTGCTCGATCTCAAACCGTACCCTGCTTCACCGCCGCACTCCTCTACGCCATCAACATGGGTTCAGCACCACCACCCAAACGCATCTTCCTCAACTTCTTCGACTATGCCTGTACTGGTAGCCACATGTGCCCTGGGCAATGGCAAGACCCGAACGACCAGGGCCATACCAAAGATCGCCTCGAATACTGGATCAACCTAGCAAAGCTGGCAGAACGAGGCAAGATCTCCTTCATCTTCTTTGCCGATAGCTATGGAGGTCAAGAGGTATTTGCTGGTAACAGTGATGCTCAACTGCGAGCTGGCAACCAGACCGCCAGTATGGACCCTATGGTGTTAATCTCGGCGATGGCGGCAGTGACCAAGACAGTGGGTTTCGGGATAAGTGGCTCAACCAGCTATCTGAACCCGTATATCCTCGCACGAACGTTAAGCAGCCTTGACCACTTGACAAATGGTCGAGTTGCTTGGAACATCGTGACGAGTTGGGCGAAGAGTGCAGCTTTGTCGCTGGGTTTTGACGATGTTGTTCCGCACGACGAGCGGTATGCTGTGGCAGACGAGTACATGGATGTCTGTTATAAGCTGTGGGAAAGCACTTGGTCGGACGATGCTGTCGTGTGGGATCGGCAGAGGCGGATAGCATTTGATCCGGCGAAGGTCAAGAAGCTGGATCACAAGGGTGAGTACTCCAATAGTTCCATATCGAGCAGAAACTGATCCATGTTTTAGGAAAATACTTCAAGATGAGCGGACGCTTCCAAACCCACCCGTCACCGCAACGGACGCCAGTACTGTTCCAGGCTGGAACATCGAAATCTGGCAGAGCATTCGCATCGAAACATGCTGAAGGTGAGCTATACCGACCACCAAACATAGGATTGGCTAACACGTTTTCTAGCCATCTACATCGGAGGTCTTTACCCAGCACAGTCAGCAGATTCCGTCCGTCAAATTCGCGCGGACGCTGCTGCTCGTGGTCGAGATCCCAATTCCATCAAATTCTTTGTAGGTATATCGCCTATCCTAGGAGCAACACTGGAAGAGGCGCAAGCCAAGTACGAGCGGGCGAAAGAGAATGCAGATACCATTGGTGGGCTCGCAGTATTTGCAGCATATACCGGTATTGATCTCAGCAAGCACCCGATGGATGAGCTGTTGGAACTCAAGGGCGCTCCTGGTGAGGACGCAGTACACTCTTTCTTATCAGCATTCAACCACACCTCCGGCACCGACAAGCCATGGACGCCTCGGAGACTTGGCGAGACTATGGCGCTGGGCGGCTTCCATCCTGCGCCCGTGGGTACCCCGGAGATGGTCGCCGATGTGTTCGAAGAGTGGATCCGAGATGCAGATGTTGATGGGTTCAATATCAGCTACACCACGAGTCCAGGAAGTTTCGAGGATGTAGTCGATTTGCTGCGGCCGGAGTTGGTGAAAAGAGGCCTCATGTGGGAAGATTACGATGTTCCGGGAGGGTCGCTACGGGAAAATCTCAATGGCCATGTTGGGAGGAAGAGGGTACCGGAGGATCACTATGCTGAGCAGTTCAAGTGGGCGGCTGATGTGGAGGAAAGTTCAATGAAGGAAGACTCTAGTGCGCACAGAGAGAAGCGATGTAAGACCAGTGCAGACTGAAGTTCCTATAGCATCTATTTGCAAAGTAGGTACTGTACCGGCGTCCAGTCCTGGTCGATTGTGATATAGGTTTTGTCGCGCTTGAGAAGTCGTCCTATCACGAAATTGCCACGTCTTAGGTAAGCACAGTGGGTCTCGCCTCGCCTGAACGAACAACTTCACAATGAAGCGTGAACTGTCCTTGCAAACGCACAACATGCTACAATGAGACTACTCGACCTCTACAAAGTCGAGACGCTCGACAGCCGCTTTACATCCAAGACCGGCGAGCCTCTCCCCAATGCTTCGCCCTCACGATGGAACACCCCGGAGTACTATGTCTACTATGCCTTCTTCCTCACCATTCCTTTCTTGATGTTCAAGTCGGTCTACGATGTATCCAAGCCTGAGCATCCGGGTTACTCGAAATTTGAAGGCCTACTGGAAGATGGCTGGATTCCAGGTCGCAAGGTCGACAACTCCGATGCTCAGTACAGAGGGTTTCGTGACAATGTCCCATACATGGCCATTGTGCTCATACTTCATCCTTTGTTGAGACGCCTATACGAGCGGTTGGCATCTGGAGGCGCGGACCAGCAATCCGAGAAGGTGGGTAAACCCGCAGACCTGATGAACAATCGACTTATTTCTCCGTTAGGCAGCGGCAGACATACGGCTACAACGACGTATCACCTTTGATCTAACGTTCGCAACTATCTTCATCACCGCCTTACACGGTGTATCCGCGCTCAAGATCGTGCTTATCCTATGGCTCAACTACCAAATCGCTACAGCATTGCCCAAGCAGTACGTAGCCGCCGCCACATGGACTTTCAATATCGCACTTCTGTTCGCCAACGAGCTGGCGGGTGGATATAGATTCGCTGATGTCGCTGCACTGATCCTCCCGCCTCAGACGACTGATGCAGGTGCAAAGCGAGACTCGGGTGTGGGCGAATGGATCGATAGCTACGGAGGCCTGATCCCAAGATGGGAAGTGTTGTTCAACATCACCGTGTTACGCTTGATCGCGTTCAACATGGACTATCTGTGGAGCTTGGACAGACGAGCAAGCAGTCCAATCGAGGTGAGTACTCATCCTCCACAGCTGCCTCTCACTTCACTAATCCACCTCAGAAGAAGAACCTCGATCCCGCCGCTCTCTCAGAGCGCGACCGCGTCTCCATCGGCGCATACCCATCCGACTACACCTTTCGCAACTACCTCGCCTATATCCTGTACTCGCCCCTCTACCTCACCGGACCCATCATAAACTTCAACGACTACATCTCCCAATGCCGCCACACCCTCCCCAGCATCTCCCCCTCCCGCATAATCCCCTACTTCATCCGCCTACTCATCTGCCTCCTAACCATGGAACTCGTCCTCCACTTCCTCTACGCCGTCGCCATCTCAAAATCCCAACCAGACTGGAGCACCTACACCCCCTTCCAACTCAGCATGCTAGGCTACTTCAACCTCCACATCATCTGGCTCAAACTCCTAATCCCCTGGCGCTTCTTCAGACTCTGGTCCCTAGTCGACGGCATCGATCCACCAGAAAACATGGTCCGCTGCATGAGCGACAACTACTCCGTCCTCGCTTTCTGGCGCGGCTGGCATCGCAGCTTCAATCGCTGGATCGTGCGCTACATATACGTACCGCTCGGAGGTTCGCAATCGGACAGCAAAGTTCGAGCCGTGGCCAACTCCGCAGTGGTATTCACGTTTGTGGCGTTGTGGCATGATATTAACCTTCGGCTGCTCATCTGGGGCTGGTTGGTGGTGATTTTTGTCCTACCGGATATACTGGCGCGCATGACGTTTCCGGCGAAGAAATGGAAGAACAAGCCGAATCAGTATAGGTGGCTGGCTGGCGTGGGCGCGGTGTGCAACATTCTTATGCTCATGGCTGCGAACCTTGTCGGATTCGCGGTGGGGTTGGATGGACTGAAAGGGTTGGTGAATGGCATTATTGACAGTCTAGGCGGGAGGCTGTTCTTGTTGGCTGCATGTGTTACGCTCTTTGTTGGTGCGCAGGTCATGTTTGAATGGCGAGAGGGTGAGAAGAGACGAGGCGTTGATATGAAGTGCTAGTACGTTCATTGCACAAGTTGCATATACCTCATTGAAGGCTTACCTTTTTCATCCTGGCGAAGAACAGCGGTCCCCATCTCCCGCCGCTGGGGTGGTCAGGCAACACGATCCAGCCGTGTTTCGTCCGCTCCGCCCACTGTCCAAGCTGCGAAGTGAGAGTCTCGTCACCACCTAACCCAAGCTCAACGGTCCACGTTGTGCCCTTCTTTTTCCCCTTCTCCACCAAAGCAAGCACTTTCTCGATCACACCGTCGTTCTCCGTCGGCTCGATGGAGCACGTAGCATACATCACCTGTCCACCTACCTTGACCGCTTTCAGCGCTGTCATTAGCAGCTCTACCTGCGTGGCGGCCAGTCGCTTGGAAGACCCAGCACGCCAGTTCGCCATCTCCGGTGCTGTCTTCCCCGACTGCCTCGCTTGAAGGCTTGCATGAACAATGTGTCGTTCAGAAGAACAAGGAGCATCGACTAGTACTTTGTCGTAAGCACCTCCAGCAAGCAGACCGTTCAAAGCAGATCCTGATTGCGTGGCATCGACCTTCGTGGCCACTACGCTGCCTCGTGTGAAAAGCTCAGACGGTAGATAAGCTTTCAGATTTTCGGCTAATCGTTTCTGACGTTGGCCATCTGCTTCGTTGCAGACTAGTCTTGAGGACTGGGAGCGTGGAGCGGACGGCCGATTGGCATATAATTCCGGCCATAGCGTTTGTGCCAGGGCTATCGACTTGCCACCCGGGGCAGCGCAGAGATCTAGTACGCTGTCACCGGGTCGAGCATCTAGTAAGCGGGCGACTAGCACAGAGGCTGCATCCAGGTTCCAATGGGACAAAGGTTGTGTGGAACGGGCGGTTGCTGGTCGTGGTTGCGGAAAGTCGGGTTTTGTTGGTTGCTCACTTGTAGGTGGTTCGTCGTCACTAATGGCAGGATTCGATCTAGCGAAGCAAACGATACCACTCTCATCGCCTCCCTGCACCGTGGGAAATTCGAGCTGTTGCAGATCATTCGTTGGCTCTGCTCCGTCAACTCCTAGCGGACTCTTTGGACCAAAATCTCTAGCGAGCGCCTGAGAAAAGTAGATATGTTGAGTGTAGCGATTGACGAGCGCAGCATGCCGTGTAGGACATGCTAGTGCACGATAAAGAGAAGCCCACCTTTCCTCACCCCAGATCGCGGAATAGTGCTTGTTGAAAGACTCCTCTGCTGCCGAGGCGGTATCGCGAACTGTTTTGGTCATGTCAACGGTATGTTCTGTTGCTTTAAAGACGAAAATGATTAGAGGGCGAGGTGGTCAAGAATGCTAGCGCCGGCAGAACTCTGGCAAACATCGCGGAACAAATTCCGAGCAAGCAATTTTGAAG
Organism: Elasticomyces elasticus; assembly: GCA_035926095.1. Taxonomy (NCBI): domain Eukaryota; kingdom Fungi; phylum Ascomycota; class Dothideomycetes; order Mycosphaerellales; family Teratosphaeriaceae; genus Elasticomyces; species Elasticomyces elasticus. The sequence continues at coordinate 399,687 of JAVRQT010000014.1, forward strand.
CTTCGAAGTTCGAGGTTGCGACAGTCGCATGCACTGGAAAAGAATTCCAGCACCACATCACCTACTAGCACAGCATGTCATTCCGAGGAGGCGGACGCGGCGGCGGTGATCGTGGCGGTCGCGGCGGCGGTTTCAGCAGGGGCGGCGACAGAGGAGGATTTCGAGGCGGATCGCGAGGAGGAGGACGGGGAGGCTTTCAATCATATGGACCACCGGATCAAGTGCTAGGTATGCGATATCTACGAGGCGCATTGTGCGAGTCTAGCTAATGCGATTCAGAAATGGGCAACTTCCTGCACGCAACTGAGGGCGAAATGGTCTGCTCTTCGATCAACACCAAAATTCCGTATTTCAACGCACCGATATATCTCGAGAACAAGACACCAGTTGGAAAGCTGGATGAGATTTTTGGACCGTTGAACCAGGTCTACTTCACTATCAAGCCGCAAGAAGGCATACAGGCGACGAGCTTCAAGGCGGGAGACAAGTTCTACATTGGTGGTGACAAGTTGCTGCCACTCGAGCGGTTTCTGCCGAAGCCCAAGCCGCCGCCGGGAGCGCCCAAGGTAAAGAAGCCGAGAGGTGGTGGTGATCGTGGAGGACGTGGGAGAGGCGCACCGAGAGGCAGGGGTGGGTTTGCACCCAGAGGTCGCGGTGGAGATCGTGGAGGTCGTGGAGGAGGGTTCAGCAGCAGAGGAGGGTCTGGGTTCGGCGCACGAGGTGGTGGGTTCAGCAGCAGAGGCAGAGGCGCGCCTAGAGGGCGAGGAAGAGGGTTCTAGGTTACACTCACACTATGACGCTTACCCGGTAGTTGTGTGGATTGCACAGGAGTTGCGGAGTTCGAGGAGCAATATGGACGGACGAGGCGCAAGGCCGGACCACTTGCGGACACATGTAAGAAATGTATTACGTTCCGCAAACGAAACCGCTGAAATGCACACACAGCAGAGCTCACACCATTTTCTCATCCTCGTGTCTGACCTTCTCGTCCAGCGACTCCTCATCATGCTGCTTAACCTCCTCCATATCATGCTCGTCATGCCTGTCGACGGCGTGATCCATGCCTAATGCGTGCCTTGTCTGCGCGTTCGGACTCAACGGCTGCTCAACCTCGTCTGAGCCCAGTGCCATTGGCAACGACATATGCTTCGGAGTATCTTGCATGATGAAGTCCTGGCTCCCAACACTCGCCCGACGTCTACCGAAATTCGCCAGTATCAGGCGTGGGTTGCGGATAATTTCCCACCAGCCCGTGAACATGGAGCCGCGGAGCATGAGGAGGAAGACTATGATGCCGAGAGTCTGTCAGGCAAGTCAGTATAGCTTCAATCAACCTTGGGAGTTACATTCTTGGACTTACAGCCGCCAACTGCAACGTAGCAATGACTCTCGGCTCGCTGAGTCCAAGTCCGCCAGACTTATCCAAGCACGCATTCTTATCTCCACCCGTCTGGATAAGACAGACCCCCCACGCCTCATCGGCCGGCGTAATGCCATGCGAGGAAGCCTCAATAGCGCCCGTCTGCTGCGAGAACACCAACCCAAAGAAAATCGTCTCGTTCAGCACCACAAAAGCCAAAAGAATGGTTCGCCACTGCAGATACAGCACTCTCTTGATCCTTGCCCACTCTACCCTCGTCTTCCGTCTCGCTGCTCGCCTCGTGGGTTTCTTGCCCGCCTCAGCCGTTCCAGTCGAGTTCGTCGTATCCTGGCTCACCGAGCTGACGTGTCCGGAATTACCTCTACCTCGTCCTTTTGCAATTGCTGAAAGTGCAAATTTCCAGAGACAGAACACGATGGTTAGGATGAGGATGATGGTGCTCAAGCCGGAGAAGAGGATGAGCCAGACGAACCAGGAGATGAAGGCTAGACGGCCGGCTGGGACACAGACGTTGAAGAGTCGGTAGGAGACTCCGGCGACGGGGAGGACGACTGCCATGAACAGGAGTGGGAGGCCGACGCCGAGGGAGATGCTGACCCATTTGAAGATGTCGGTGCGCTTGAAGTCGAAGACGATTCGGAGGGCGGTCCAGATGGAGCGAAGGAGGACTGGAGGAAGTCCCGTTAGCACATCGATCTCAAACTAATGAAGAAGGATGGCAAAACTCACTCCACACAACAGCACCCATGAACCCAACGGAGAACAGCGCTCCAGTCCACGCACAGCTCAAATCCGAATGCATACTATCCGGCGTGATCTCGTTAAAGCATTGGTCCGGCTTTGTGCTGATCGGAATGATGAAAGCAATGCTCAGCAGAATCAAGCTGACTGTGAGACCGACTGAGAGATAGTGTCGATGGCTCTTCTCTTCAGGCAACACGATGTAGGTGAGGAGCAGTAGGATGTTGAGGACAAATGTAAGGATCCCGACATAGTTCGCCGTGGGTGCTTGGTGCTTGAATGTGTCGCTGAAGACCCAGTCTGAAATTGGGCATGGGAGGCAGCAGAGTAGTGCTGGGTTGGGTGCGGCGCAGAAGCGGGCGCCGATGTCTGTTGGATACGGTCAGTACTAGTTAGTTACAAAGTTGTTGGTACTGTTGTTTGACTTACCGCCGCCGACAGGTGGAAAGAGCGTAGCGTCGATGAAGGGCGGTGGACAGGATGTGACATTGACCACGATGCCCACGGGTGGGCCTCCACCACCGCCTCCGTAAGGCATGATCTCTTACTAAGGATGGTGCTGATATGGACAGTTTGTCGCCACAAACGAAAAACGCCGAAGTACGAAGTCAAAGTCGATGTGTAACAAAGAACGCTTCGCCGGCTTCATGCTTCTTTGAGAAGTGCGGCTCTCGCATGTGCCGGCGGCATGGCGACGACTGGAATGCAGATCTCGCCTCTTGGCTTTGGGCGGCATGACAACAGGCCAAGCTGTCTGGGATCGTGGAGGATTTATGTGTCTATGCATTGATACATTAGGTATACTAAATCTATCTATTTTATCAGTATGCCAACGGAGCTGAATATCGCACTACCATATTAGAAGACCGCCTCGCAATGTGGTTATACCATATATGTTGCCGCTAAGATCCGCTGTGAAATATAAAAGGGTATCGTAGGTAGGCCGTTGATCATCCAGGCGTGAGTTGCGTTGTCGCTGCGTTACGGCAGTGGTCTGCCAAGTGCAGCGATCTCTTTCCGTACTGCCCAGCCTTTGATAGCATAACAGACGACCTCCCAGGACATCAATATGCCGGTCAAACCAAGCGTGACCGTGAAGATCGTCATGGCATCAAGACCGCTCGTCTCGATTGCCCACACCATGTCATGCGCGCTGAACATGAACATTAATCCACCACACATGAGGCAGAATGCGCTCACGAGCTCGCTGGGCGGTCGACATGGGAAGTGTGATGTTGGCGGCTTGAGATAGAGCGTGAGGTACGTCGCAGCCCTAACAATGGCGAAGGCGAAGAAAAGCGTACCCCATTGGCTGTGTAACATCGTGCTTACCATGCTGGTCTGGTGGTGAGACGACATCATAATGCCAAGAGCCATAATCACCAGCGCCGGCATTGGATTGAGCGGTACCTTGTATGTTGCTGGCTCCTGCCAAAGAGCGTCAGGTACATCGGCGGTGCCGGATCCTGCACCGTGTGCGGCGAAGCGGGAGGCGTCTGGGAGCTGCAGCTCCTGAGACCTTTGCAACACGACACTCGTGTTAAGCTGTTTGCGAAACCAAGCGGAATCGATCAGCATGCCTAGCAAACCACCACCAAAGAAGAGTGCCGTGATGCTAAGGTGCTCGAAGTCCTGCGGATGCCACTCGCCGCCCGCGTTGTTCAGGTGTTCGAGAAAGACATTGCTGGCGCCGTATAGCCAGATGACGAACGACTCGGTGAATTCAGCAGAGGGCATGCGCGTCTTCCAGCGCGCAACGAGTGGGTAGTCAGGCCGGATGTTCCACGCCCAGCCGAATTCACTGAAGGCTCCCATCCAGCGCCCGAGCGTCAGCACACCATACCAGAAGAAAATGCCGCCCTTGACGAAGTGCGCAGCAACGGAGAACACCTGCTTGCTCCGCCCGAGGCCTCCGTACGTGAGAAACCCAGTGCTAAGAGCTGCGAAGCCAAGGATCATGAGAACCTTTTCTAGTCCGATCTGGCCTCCGCGCACGAGTGTGGATGCCCGCGGTGTGGACAGACGCTGTGCATAGTGCGACATGAATCGATCGACCCTATTGTTGCCCAAGAACCCACGCTTCTCTGGCTCTTCATCCTCATTGTCTTCATGTTTGTCGTCGTCAACGTCGTCTTGCACATCTTCGGGCTTCTGTAGGACAGACTCTGAGCTGTGTTGGCAAGAGCTCCCCATGGCAGAGTCATGCGACCATCTCGCTAGTGCGGTACGATCGCCGTAGTCCTGTAGCATGCTGTAGCGTGCTGTGTTGCCTGAACTCAACGACGATGTCTCGCGTCTACTCTGGTAGTCACCATATGCTGTATAGAGCGAAGCCAGTGTCCAGACGATAGTCAGAGAGATGACGACCCAGCCGATAGGGTGGTGTGCATTGTGCTTGTAAAGATCGGGTGTCGAATGGTTGTAGACGAAGCCAGTAACCAATGCAACACTATTTAAAGCGTGGAAAAGCACTTGCGCCGGAATGTGATATCGTGATCGCGCAGCACTGAGCATAATGGCGAGTGGCAGAGATACTACCCAGGCAAGAACCATGAGCACTATGTGCGCCAGAATCCACCCCGTGTAATGGCCATGCATGAAGTAGTTGTTTCCATGAACCTGCCAACCATCGTTCGGGTCGCTAAGCGGAGAGGGAGCACTCGCGCTCGCACTCATATCCATACCAGCGTCGCCATGACCTGCAACGTGTGGCAGCGCCCCGATGATGAGCGCTGCGTTCGTCGCGGTGAAAAGGTTGCCTTTCCGCATTGGTTTGTGCTTGTATGACTTGTCCGACCCTGTGATGCCTCCAAAGGTCTCCTTTTGTTTGAGATCGGCGTTGATATGGAGAACAGATCTGGCGATGGGCTTATGTAGTCTTGAGATCCCGGAGTTCCGAAGGTCTTATAGCCGTGACTCAGTGAAGCTCGCCGGCTCGCTGTCCCTTGGCGTGCTGTCAAGGAGGAAGCTGGGCAAAGCTGGCCGCGAGGAGGTGTACGAAAAGATGTAGCATAGGAACGTATCGAAACGAGAACGAAACGATTCTTACCGCCTGATGACCGAGAAATGAAGCCGCGTAGTATCCGTGGGATCCGTGCGAGTATGTCTGATTGGATGCAATATGTCAGCAGTCTTCAAGACAACTGCACATGCACAGCGAGATGCAGAATCCATCCTGACGTGATGGTATGGAGAGATGGAGGCAGACGCACAGATCGCCCACGCAGCCCTGCTCGCCGAGAATTATCCTTGCTCCCGCCCGCATTGCCGTCTTCATAGGGCTGGGCTGTCAACCTCAGGGCATGCAATGGTTTCCGCGAGGTGCCGAACGACATCGGATAGGCGGTGCGATGAGTGTGAGTGTGAGGTGACTCTAAAGCATGATACGTTCTGACGCCTGATCGTGCGGAACGGCTGCGGCATCGTTCCCTCACAGTCGGGTCCGGCCATTGGGGGTGCCCGAAGCGACATATTCGGTCTGGAGATACCAGTACCCAGCATTGCCCTTGTTGCCTACTTGCCTCGCTTCCGCAACAGGAAATGCCTTGAACCGAGCAACGACAGGACGGTGCAGTCACACGGAGCATGGCTTCCATGATCGATTGCCAATGATACATTATAATGCTCCAAAGCGTCCAACCGATGCGGCATCGCTCGTTTGGGTTGACCGCAGGCGAGAAGTATCGAAACGCAGTGTCGTCCACTTGTATCGCTTTCGCAAGCAGAATGTGCACGATTAAACGTGAGAGACACTGCGTATACCGCAAGCGCAGCTTTCAGCCCTGTAACCCTCTAACCTTCAGAAAAGCAACGCCTCAAATAGTTCGCACCAGGCAGCCGCCATTTCAGCAGCTCGTATACGCACTCCGCGGACGACTTGTTGCTTTCTACCTGCACATATGCACTCACGATGGGTCTTGACTACTATGCCCTCCCTGCACGCCGGGATCCTGGATATCCTGATTCACTCACGCGGTAGCTAGGCAGATGCAATCCGGCTACACTGAATGAGGTACAGTACGTACTTGTAATCCTTCCTTGAGATCTTACTAATCTCAAGCTCATATCAAGGACTTCGGCGTTGTCTTTGAAGCGAATCGTGCCCGGATAGCCATACTATACACAGTACCGCCCATGCAATCAGCACTCAGGCAAATCGACGACTTCCTCTACAATGCCGACAGCGAACTCTCCAGCCTTCGCTCGTCTCTCAACTTGCTCAGCTTACGTATCGCCTCGTCGAGCGGAATCAACTCGCCCATCTTCTGTGTCTCCGGATCATCCCGGTTGCGGATGTTGACGGATCTCTTCTCCCTCTCCTGTGCACCCACCACGAAGATGAAGTTGTATTGCTGTAATTGTCCGGTGCGAATCTTCTTCTGCATGGTGTTGCCACTGATATCGACGTCCACGTGCATCGTCTGCGCGCGGAACAGCCCTTGCAGCTCCAGAACGTAGTCATTAGCAGCAGGCATGACGGGAACGATCAAGATCTGTCGCGGTGAGAGCCAGAACGGCCACTTTCCTGCAAAGTGCTCGCATAAGATTGCAATGAAGCGCTCAAACGATCCATAGATGGCGCGGTGAATCATGACTGGCCGAGCACAACCAGGTGTGAGTTCACGGCGAAAGCTGCCTTCTTCCTTCTTCACAGCGGAAGAGTCTGGCTCCGCTGGTGGTGCGCTGCGGATAACTAGCTTATCCTTCTCTTCGGGCTTGGACTCGCCGTCTGCGGCCTTCGAGTTCTCGGCGGCTTCACCACTTGCCTGCTCCCGTGGTCCGGCCTGCTCTTCTGTACGGTATTCGAGGTTGAACTGCTGTGGCAGCTGGAAGTCGAGTTGGATGGTAGCGCACTGGAATTCACGCTTCAGCGCGTCGGAGATGGTGATGTCGATCTTCGGGCCGTAGAAAGCTCCATCGCCCGGGTTGAGCTCCCAAACTGTGTTCGTCTCATCTTTGAACTCGTCGAGAGCCTTTGTGAGCGAGGCCTCGGCGCGGTCCCAAGTGGCCACATCGCCGAGATAGTTGTCGGGCCTGGTGGACAGCTTCATCTTGAACGGAAAGCCGAACAGGCCGTACACCGCACGCAGCAGATCGAACAAGCCTTTGATCTCCTGCTCGATCTGGCTCTCCATGCAGAAGATGTGAGTATCGTCCTGCATGAACCTCCGTACTCTTGTCAAGCCTGTGAGTGCGCCAGATGCCTCATTGCGATGCAGGATACCAAACTCCGCCATTCGTATCGGGAGCTCACGATAGCTGCGTTCTCGGTGTCCGAACAGCAGCGCATGTCCTGGACAGTTCATAGGCTTCAGTCCATATTGCTCTTTCTCGACGTCGAATGTGAACATGTCGTCTTTGTAGTGCTGCCAGTGCCCTGATTGTTTCCACAAGGCTGAGCTAAACATGTTGGGCGAGTTGACCTCGACGTAGCCGCGCTTCCAATACTCACCGCGGATGTAACTCTGTAGGGCGTTGTAGATGACCATGCCGTTGGGAAGGAAGAAAGCAGAGCCTGGTGACATTTGATGAAAGAAGAAGAGCTCCTGTTCGACACCGATCTTGCGGTGGTCCCGTTTTGCGGCCTCCTCGAGGAGCTTCTTGTGCTCTTCTAATGCCTGCGCGCCTGTCAGCTTGGTCTCACGACCGGATGATATATCAAACTGCGAAGAGAGGACTCCTGCGATGCAAATAAGAAGTAACGCCATATCGACCGATGCGCACGCGATCACATCACACTTATTCGGCACGTGCTTACCTTTTTGTCGGGGAACGACACGCCGTATATCCGCTGTAAGCTGTCGTTCTTTGCATCGCCCAGGAAGTAGCTGGCGGAGTTCTTCATGATCTCGAAAGCCTTTATCCGTCCCGTATGTGGCACGTGAGGTCCTCGACACAAATCGATGAGCGGCCCACATCTGTATACTGTCGTCGAAGTGCCGTCGGGAATCTTGTCGTTAATGATGCGTTTCTTGTATTTGTTGTACGCGAACATCTCCAAAAGCTCCTCCTTACTCAGCTCAAGTCGCTCGAACGGCTGCTTCTCCTTGATCGCCTTCTCGGCAATCTGCTTGAGAGGCTTGTAATCCTCAAGCGTGACTGCCTTCTGGTCTGGTAATGCCATCTCGTAGTAGAACCCATCATCGACTGGCGGGCCAATACACAACGAGCAACCCCATCGCTTCTCCGCCGCCTCTCCGAGGATGTGTGCACTGCTGTGCCAGAAAACCTTCTTTCCTTCGGGGTGATCGAAGTCGAGCAACTCGAGCTTGCAGCTCTTCTCCAGCGGTCGATCTAGATCCCACAGTTCGCCGTCTACCTGTGCGACAACTGTACGCTCGAACAGCGACTTGCCAATACCGCGTGCAAGTTCTGAAGGAGTGGTCTCCCAGCTCTTGCCTGGTTTCGTGTTGGAACCCATTGTGATTTCGATGTCCTCTCGTGGCTGCTTAGCAACCCACTCTTCTCGCTCAGCCTTTCGCTTGTTGAAGATAGCATTTCTGGAAGCAAAGTACTCTGGTTCGGGTTTGAGTTCTACGGGGCCAGCAGGGCCAGAGTCTTTGGGTGCCATTGTCGCGTGTGCTCTGCAGAAGATTGACGCGATGGTAGGTCTGGAAGTCTTGTATATCACACGGAAGGTCGAGTGAGTCACCAGCGGCCTCCAGAAAGTAGTGACTCGGTACAGCATGCAATTCGTTTTGTGTTGCAATGACTGTTTTGAGCTGCGAGCTCGTTCGGGTTGGCTGCAGTAGCGCACGCGCCGTGCCTAGCTTCCGCGAAGCTTGGTGCTGACGATCACGGTGCGAGGGAACGACAATCACAACAATCAAAGTGTTTGGCACATTTGCCCAAGGAATCGTCGAAAAATGGTGGGCGAACGATGATCGGCCAACTTTGGGCAGTGTAATACAAAATTACGTTCTGGTAGATTACATCTAAGCTGATTCGGGACTCTGTGCAAGTCTTTGAAAGTGTGGCTGCAGTACCACTTTACGAGATGTAGGCGTGTCTCGCTCTCAGTGCTGCCGACGAGAAGGAAGAGACGTGAGAGAATCGTCAAGCTTGTAGTTACTTACTGGAAGAGGCTGCGAAGGCGCTGCTGGTTTGCAAAGCTAAGTATTCAGCAAAGAAGCAGGTGAAGACTAGAGACTTTCGACAAGATCGTTGCGGAGAAGTGGGCTAAATTGCGCGAGCGAGACAAGGCTGAAGACTCGGATCTAAACACTCGGAGAGATATTGGTAAGGTTACCCTCAAAGCATCCACCTAGTTCCCAGCGGCCAGAGCTTCTTCAAACGCCTGTGCAACAAGACTCGCTATGTCGTTCTGTACCTCCTCAGACGGCTTATTACAAGCCGAGCACTGTTGCGTCCCAAAAGGCGACGCCAGCTCTGCGCGAAATATCAGCAGATGCATCGAGCTGTAGGAAATTGGGTTGTGGAGGCGTACCGCCAGGGTTGGCGCAACAGAAGTAGGTATTAAATGTTTGGCTTCCGACAGTCTCTGTGCAGACGACGATGCCGCACAGGGGCTCGGGCTCGCAATTGTCGATGCAGGCGGCGTTGGTGCCGGCGAGGAGGCCACAGATGGCGGCGAGGATAGTGGTGGTACGCATTTTGGATGGGAGGTTGTGCGTGTTGTCGGGCTCCGAAAGTGCTTGGTGTGAAGTTCTTGTGGGCTGAGCTTGAGTAAGAGCGAGTCCGAGATGTAGCGAAAGGGTCGAAGGTCACCAGGAATGTAGCCGCTTTATATAATGCGTTGCATCGATTGGTAGCAGGAACCAGTCGAACAATGCGTGGTCCACTGACGGTATGCAAAGGCCGTTGTCGTCATCCGCCTCACGATCCTCATGAGCGTCGAGTGTGTTGTCGACACTTGGCAGCAGCTGCTAGGTCGGTCATGAGAGGTGTCGCGCATCGCATGAGAGTCCTGTATGCGGTCGCCTAGGTGAAGCTCATTGCTTGTCAAAGCCAACCCGTCATGCTTGCAGCACTCAGAGCATATCATGTCACAAACACGTGGTGGTGCAGAGAGCTCGCCAAGCATCGTACATCATATGGCTTGCGTAGCTTGGACTGTAGTCAAAGTCAAAATGAGAAGTAGCGTGGGGACGTCCGTGAGAGTTCGGGCAAAGCAATTTGCTGGTGTGAATTGGCGAGGGAACGAAGGAACCTTTGTACAGGACATATCATCATTCCGGTCTATGCAAGAGTGTAAAGCGCTACGATGCGCACGACCAATTGATAGCCAGTCTTCGGCGTCCTCTTTCTCTCAGGGCAACTCCATGCTTCAAAACCACTGCATCCTTGTTCGCGACCATTTCAACGCCACTGTTCCCTGGAGTTTGTCAGTATACATGAGCAATGCATAAAATGTGACAAGAACTCACCATGGAGGGTTCGCAAGGTCGATCGGCGCCACAACATTTTTCGGCTCCACCACTTTCTCTGCCTCACGCCTTGCCCTCTCCTTCTTCTCCGCCTATCGCCTGATCTTCGCCATATCCTCTGCAGTCTTCTTCACATAAGCTGTCATCTTGGCCTCGGCCATGGCGACCTCCGGAGTACGAAGTTGCTGCGCGGACAACTGATGACGCTTTTTCACCTTGTCGTTGTAGTCGTCAAGGCCCAGCTGCAGCGCACTCTTCATCACTCTCGGATCAACATTCAGGACGTCACGCGCATGGCTGACGAGGCTGTTCAAAGCCTGTATGAGTGTGGCAGCCGTGGCGATGTCTTTCTGGTTTTCGAGTCGATTGCGTAGAAGCTGTTCTGGGCTCACGGGCGGAGCAGCAGGCTTTGCGCTTGATCGGCGATCCAGAGAGCTCCCTCTACTGGCCACAACACGAGCTGTGTGCGCCCTGGTATCGCTCTGGAGGTCATGTTAGCATGGTTGTGACGCATTCAGAGTGGCTGCGTTGTTCCACTTACGGTTAGTCCGCGGCCTGTGTTATCGACATCCACGAACATGAACTTCTGCTCCCTGCTCGCGCCATTCGCACCGTCCGCCGCACTGGACATAGACGCATCCCTCGCCTGCACGTTCCTGATCGCAGATTCCACATACTCCCTACGGCGTCCCACCCCTGTCAACTCCGGCTTGACACCTTTAGCGTGTACCTTCGCCCTCAACTCCTCCAGCTTGACGCCTTTAGCACGCAGTCTCCGAGTGTGTTCGTCCATGGCACGCCAGGTCTTGTCTGGTCCAGTGTAGCCATTATCGCGGCGCCACTGGTTGTGCTGCTGCGCGCGCATATCACAACTATGCTTGCGATTGATGTTGTTGAAGTCAGCATCCCAGTACATCTCCCAGTTGTGAAGGGCTTCCTCGTCACTCCAGTAGTCCCCTCTGCTGCCTGACTCAAGGACGAGGGAAGGGTCAAAGGTTTGCCAGGGCTCCAGACTGTGCTGCTGAATCGCGCTGCGGAAGGCACTGAGAGGCTCAGTATGTGGAGCGGTAAGCACTGGTGACGCTGAGCTTGATGTCACAGCAAGCTCATGTGCTGGTCTCTCGTCGCGAGCCTTGGTGTGGATGAGCCGTTGCATGGCTGGTGCCTTTTTCGCCAAGATAGGAGGCTTGACGACGCTGCCTTTGGAGCTGACGTGCTGGGAATTGTTCAGCGGCGACGCAGGAAGTAAGGATCGTGGCTTGCGAGGCGGCCGACGTGGTGTTGTGGCAGCCTGTTGCTTGGTGACAATTGGTGGGGCCATGGCCGTGGTGTGAGTGTGATGTTGATGCAGCGCAGAGATGGATGAGGCGAAGCTCACAGCTTTTCATGCACTGATGACTGGTTGCTGACGCTTGCGATTAAAGTTCGCACCGGCAACACGTCAGCTGAATGTGTGAATTCGAAAGCGGAAGGAACGTGAATAACATGCTCGAAAAATCGAAGCGCCCGATTTCAATATGCGACACTGTTCTGTACATGTGTGTATACTTACCATTACAGTTTCACCGCCCACTGAATACAGGCTTCCTCTTCTCGCCGAAGGCCTTCAGCGCCTCGTTACGGTCCTGAGTGGGCAGGACCATGTCGTACGCGGCGTTTTCGCTTGCCTCCCCATGCCTCCAATTACTCAGGGCCTGCATCGCGGCTCGGATAGCCACTGGGCCACCTTCACAGATTGTATTCGCCATCTCGACAGCCTGATCCATCACCAATCCACGCGCCACGCCGGGTTGCTTCTGCTCTTCCTCCGACACCTGCACAAGACGATCTGCGAGTCCCAGAAAGTACGCTTCAGGCCCACTAACTCTCCGGCCAGTCAAGATAAGATCGCGAGCGCGGTTCTCTCCGATAAGAGCTGGGAGTCGATAGGTGCCACCAGCGCCAGGAACGATCGCAAGACGCGTCTCTGGCAGACCCACGGTTGCTGTTGAAGACATGACACGGAAGTCGGTGCATAGCGCTAATTCCAAGCCGCCGCCAAACGCCGTGCTGCTCACGGCTGAGATGGTGGGGATGGGGAGGGTAGAGAGGCGGGTGAAGGTGGTCCGAAGGCTCTTGAGAAAGGCTTGCGTGCTTTTCAGAGTCAGTAGTGCTTTGATAAGACGCCGATACATGTCCTACTCCTCAGGGGTGAACGTCAATCGCTCTTTCAGGTCGGCTCCCGCGCAGAACGCATCGTCGCTTTCAGATGCTACGATCAATGCTCTCGTGCTTCCCTTTCCTGCTTCAGCGTGTAGTCCCTCTATCACGCCGCTAAGCTCGGATAACAGCTGTCTCGAAAGTGCATTGCGTGCTCGGTGTCTGTTCAAGGATAGCACGGCAATGCTGCCACTGTGAGGGGCTGGGACGCTGCTGAGCTTGATGCTGGCGCTCAATGATGTTGCATGTCGTACAGTCGTGCCGCCGTTCAACCATTGTCGCGCAACGCCATGACGGCCAGTTGCACGGATACCGGCGAACATTGCATATAGGCATGGCTCCGGTGGTCGTTACTTCGAAGGTGTACGTTCAGATTACCTCGGCCATGGCGTATTTAGGCTTCAGCCAACCGTAGATCCCGTACGCTTCCTCAAGACGAACACAACGTCGACCGGACCGCACCTTATCATACCTTATGCTTGCCATTGCGGCATCGCAGACCAGTAATTCAGGCACGCGTCCTGGCATCAGGATGTCGGTCTCTCCGTGATCAGCGTGAGACATTTCCGAGCATGCCAGCTTGCCGCCTGACTTGGGCCTCATAGGCTGACAAGCTGTCTCACATGCTTCAACCAGCAGATCTACATCTCGGGATCTGCACACTACCGCAGCACAGTCCTTGATTACCTACAGCTATGGCGCACGCTGTAGAGGTACATAACGCAATGGCAGCCCAGTCGAACGCTGGCTGGCCCAGTATCATCGACAATATGCCTTCCGTTCGATCTGTCTCTGGCTTCGCGCTGTCGGCACTTACGACCGCTCAAAACGTCCTGGGAATGCAAAGCTCGGTAGCGAGGCAAGCTGGGCTTGACATACGCGCTTCGGCAACCTGCAATAGCCCACAACTGTCTTGTCACAATTCCAGCGCCGTCCAGGACCTCTGCTGCTTCAACTCCCCGGGCGGGGCGTTGTTGCAAACACAATTCTGGGACACCAATCCCGTGACCGGCCCAGCAGACTCATGGACCATCCATGGCCTTTGGGTACTGCAGCGTACGAATCCTTGATGCAGCTCGAATACTGACATGAGGATAGCCTGACAACTGCGATGGCACCTACGACAGCAACTGTGACGACAACAGAGCCTACACCAACATCACCCAGATCCTACAAGCTGCAGGCGACGATGACTTGGTCTCGTACATGCAGACCTACTGGGTCTCCGACTCTGGAAGTGCTGAATCGTTCTGGGAGCACGAATGGTCCAAGCACGGCACGTGCATCTCCACCCTCGATCCAGACTGCTACACCGACTATCAACCTACGGAAGAGGTGCCCGATTTCTTCACCCGTACTGTCGATCTCTTCAAGTCGCTCCCGAGCTATGAGTGGCTGAGCGCTGCGGGTATTGTCCCTAGCACAAGCGCTACGTACACCACAGCTCAGATCCAGGCTGCTCTCTCGAAGAACCGCGACGGACACCAAGTCTACCTAGGCTGCCGAAGCGGAGCGCTCAATGAGATCTGGTACTTCTTCAATGTGCAAGGCTCGCTGCAGACAGGCGAGTTCGAGGCCTCGGACCTTGTGGGATCCAAGTCGACCTGCCCGAGCACTGGCATCAAGTACCTTCCCAAAGGCTCAGGTGGCGGCTCTTCGCCGACCGCTACAGCCACCTCTACCGGACCATCGCCAACGTCAAGTGGAGGTGTATTCAGTGGCAAGGGCACACTCAATGTTGTCACCTCCGGAAGCAAGAAAGGCTGCATCATCTCGGGCGGGAAATGGTACATGTCCGGGACCTGCGCCAGCTTCACCGCTACCAGCTCGGGCGATGGCTTCACCCTTTCAAGCAGCAAAGGCAGATGCGGCATTGTCAGTGGTGCTCTGACGTGCAGCTCTGCGGTTAGCAGCGCCACTGTTTTCTCGGCTGACGGGACCACTCTTGCGTATGATGGTGCGAGCACATTCTACGCCGACAGTGTGCCCAGCGGGACCACTCAAGGCACAGTGTTTGCAGAGGACGGCCACTCTGTAAGTATTGAGATCCAGTGGCAGAGCGTGTAGACGGGTTGATTGCCCTTTGTACGATAGGTAGTACCTAGAATAGACCTGACATTCACCAACGTTCGTTTCACATGTGACATTGACGCCGGAGTGAACAACACGGTCCGTTTGCACCAATGGCTTCAAAGGCTGAGCAAACACTTGCAGTCAAACACTATACAAATCGATGCTGAAACGACAGGGTGGACAATCGACAAAAAACCCTTTGCAGCCTTCAAACCCGGCCAGAGATATGGGCAAAGCGGAGAAGAAACTGCGCGCTGCTGAGGCAAAGAGGAAGAAATGCAAGGAGCTGGCACTGCTATTCAAGTCCCGCGAGATGGTTGACGACTTTTTGGTACTCTTGTTCCTATCTTCGGGTCATGCAAACTAAGCTGACTCGGCACAGTCCAACACCGACACGCTCCAACTCTCAGCGGACATGGCGGATGCGATAGAGGTGTTATTGTCGCACGAGGATCAGATGGCGGTGGATCGTGCGATCGTCCAGCTTGAGAAGACGAAGGGGGACAAGGAGATGGTCGCACTGGCAAGGAAGAATGCAGACGTTCTCACGTTGGAGGAGATCATGGGTGGCAAGGTTGCTTGATGAAACTGCTTGTGGTGCGACCACGGCGGTGGAATCTGGTTATATGGGCATCTGAGCAAATTGCTCGCTTTACGGACTAAGCCTTGACTGTAACATGTACTGGCTCCTTGAGAGGTTTCAGTGATCTATCGGCTAGCATCCAAATCCATCTACATGCCTTGAGAATTGAATTTAGAATTCGCCTGTTTCCGCCTCTGCTCATATCCCATCTTTCGTGTCCACACCACTTTCGCATCATATTATGTTCGTCCCATCCTTACACAATCACCACCTCAGGACCATTACCCGACTTGTCCTTGGGCATTGCTCCTCTCAGCCACTCAGCCAAGCTTTCCAGCGCAGCTTGAGCGTTATCTAAGAACACCCTGAACCTGATGAGGGAGATGCGCTTCGCGCCCCGAAGCTCCAGCAGGCGATCCAACCGATACTCGCTCCGAAGTTGTTGAACGTCCTTGGCGAGGAAGTTCTGATCGAGCAGTGCGTCGCCTGCCCAGTTGATACTCACCTTCTCGAGGTTGCGGCACTTCACCATCAGCTCGATGTCGTTGTTGGGAGTGGTTGGAGGGTATAGCTGGTGATGGAACCGAGAGAAGTAAGGGAAGCTCAGTGACTTAATGGCGCTGTAGCCGTTGCTGTAATTGCTTGAAAAGATCGATAGGTCGAGGTCACGGAGCCAGTCCTGGAATCGATCGTTGCCGGCGCCGCTGTGGATGGTGAATGTGGTGGCCTCCAAAGCGAGAGCCAGGTACTCAGCGCGAACTGCCTTGCTGGCGTAGGCGATGCCCGGAAGAGCTATGCCGGTGGGACTGTTGTAGAACCCGCGCAAGAAAACCGTAAGCTTGTCTTCGATGAGGTAGCTGAGAGTCTTGAGGCGAAGCTCGGGCGGCATGTCCATGATTCGGATTGGCTTGGTAACGACTTCCGCGCTCCGAGCTTGCTCGTACTGCGCGGTCGAGAAGCTGTTGTCTTGCTGCGTCTGCAAAGGAATGGGCGACAGATTCTTGTGGGCGAAGACCTTCTTCTGCGGCATACATTTGTCCTTATTCTCCGACTGCGATGTTGGCCCGGTCGACCGGAAGGTCTTACGGATGGGGACGATCTATGAAGGCGTGTTAGCAAACGCCGTCGCCCTTTCCCAGTGGTTGCACTCGCCTCATATCTCAGCGCCTTGGCAGTAGCTTCGGTGATCCAGTCGCCTGGACCGCGGCGGATGACCTGAGCAAGACATGTCAGTGGTTGTGCAAGCATCCTGTGCGATGGTTATGATACCTTCTCGCCGTTCGCCTTTCGGCATGTCAACGCCCAGTTGTATTCGTTCATCATGTTCGACTCAGGTCGGTCAGAGCGGGTATGCAATGCGCTGGGTACGTTGCGAGCAAGCTGTATGCTGAAGACGAAGCGGTTGTGTGTAGTTGTGTGGCGCTGGTTGATCTCAAGTTCGGTGATGTCGATGAAGTGGATGTAGGATGCAGTGAACGGGCGAGAGGTATAAGTAGCCGTGTTCATAGTGAAAACGTGTCGCGCAAAGCTCGCGTGTTGCTCACGACAACATTCACGACGACACCATTCACCAGCGAGCCGGCTGGAGAGTACCATCATTCACCGTCGAGCTTGGCGGTAGATGTGTTCTGACCGCGGTGGCGTTAAAAAGGTGCAGTAGCGAGAACCTTGCCAAGCTGATAGCACTGATACCTGCCGTAAGTTCCATGGCATATGTCAACGTCAGAGCACCTAGGATCGGATGTGACAACTCGAACGGACTTAGATATGCCAGCACTGCTTCATGTCCCCGGCGAGGTTCTCAGATGATTTCTACCACTGCTCCCTTGCCCTCGCAATTCAACTTCAAGCCCGCTCTGAACCACTCCGCCAGTTTTTCAAGCACCTCGTCCGCGGAAGTCGCTGGCGCATATCGCTCGAGCTGGAGGCGTTTCACAGTATGCAGACCGAGCATGCCATCAAGCCTGTACTCCGTACGCAGCTGTGCCACACTCTTGCCACCTTAATTAGCCTGATCAAAGAGCGTACTGCCCACCCAATTCATGCGCACCGACTCAATGTTCTTGCACCTGAGCATCAGCTTGACATCGCTGTTGGGCACATCAGGTGCCAAAGCCTGATGTGGGAAGCGCGAGAAGTAAGGAATCTCAAGAGCTTTCACAGCGTCGAAGCCATCCTTGTGGTGTTGCGATACATCCGTGAGATCGGTATTGGTAAGCCACTCCTGAAACTGCGTGTTGCCAGGCCCGTTGTGGACACGGAACGTTGTGTTCGCAATGGCAACTAGCAGGTACTGCGCTCGCAATGTTTTGGTGGCGTAAACGATACTGGGCAGCTTCATACCCTGGGGCGGGCCAAGGCGGCCTCGTGTGTAGACGTCGAGTCTTGTCGCCTCCACGAGGTATGAGAGGATGCGTAATCGAAGCTCGGCTGGAAGACCCATCAAGTTAAACGGCTGAGATCGCAGGAACTGCAGGGTCGCCAAAGTACCATCCCCGAATTCCACAATCTGCATAAGCACTGTCAGTACAGCTGGCCAGCGGTGCAAATTTGGAAGCAATATCCTACATCGAGCTTGGCGTTTGCAGCGAACTCCTTCGTGAACCAGGTGTTCGGGCCGTCTTGAACGAACTAGAATAATCCGGTCAGTAATGCAGCTTCATACACAGCTTGGAGTGCGACGTAAAAGGCATGCCTTCTCACCCTCCGCAATGCGAGCCCTTCCCGCCCAGCTGGATCGATTGTATGACATCCTCGTCGGTCTCAGAAAAGAACAGGGATATCCGGATAGTATTGCAAGTCCGCGGAAGGGCAGTCTAGTGGTTTTGAGAGTAAATCTGAGCTTAGATGTTGTGATTCTCGTGGTAGTCTCAGAGGCTTGTTGATGAGCGTTCGAAAAAAGGGTGATCGAACACAATGGTCCAGAAAAGAATGTTGAAGTATAGCCAGTCTTTCACAAAGCTCCGCGACGCACCCGTTAGCATTCACTGCTAGACCATTGACACGGCTTGGACGACACAGCTCCGGAGGGATCCGTCTCGCCGCATGTGCCAGAACGTCCTCCCGCTGCCTGGTGTTATATACTGGTATTAGTGGTTACCCCTCGAGCGGCGAGCGGCGATGGGGCATTGAGCTATTGTTGAAAACACGATCCTGTGAATGGCACAAGAAGTCGTCCCGTTCGTTTGCTCTTATGCTTGCTCGTCCGACACAAGCATAGCAGCACACAGCTGTGCGCAACAAGGCTCTGAGACATGCAGATGGATACAGAACTGCTTAGGAGCGTCTTGATATCGCTATGAAGGGTGAGTTGCGTATCCATACAGCCAACGCCGACGCTATGCGACAATCACGACTCTACTATACTACACTCAAATAAGTCAGCAAGTGGAAGTACCTGGGGTTGGACGCACACACTGTACTACCGCACGCTCGGCTTCATATACTCGGCGTCATTCTCTTTGTTATCCGCCCTCGCTTCCTCAAGCATCTGATCGATGCCACGATCTTTTAGTGCTTTCTTTGTCCGGTCAGTATGGGTCGTTGTGAGACATGGTTCCACGTACTGTCAAGCAAGTCTTATATTGCCGGAACAAAGGCTCGCACTCATCGGTCGTTGCGGTATTACGCAGGTATTCTGCACCATGTCAGATTTTGGCATCTTGAATGGACGCGGCTGCTGCCATACTCTCGCTGTACCATTTCAGGAAGCAGGTATCGTAGCGTCTAACATTGCATCAGTACGATCGTTCGTAGTCTCTTCAACACTATCTTCTTACTCTTTGACCTCATTACATTCGGTTGCCAGTGATGCGGACATGTTTGGCGCCGTGAGACGTTGTGGTTGCCTCCTGGATGAAGTTGGCCATGGTGGAAGTCAAGGCGAGAGAAGTCGTGGCACTGAACCACCGTCACGTGTCAATCTTGGATTTCTGGCGTTGGAGAGGATCAATTGCGGTGTACAGAGTGCGTCTACTGGCACGCAGTGGCTCGCTAGCTATACATTGCTATACACGCTCTGAACGCAGAGATGCCTCCCTATCCAGTAGAGTTCACGACTTGTATGTCATGCTCCTCCCACTCCTCTCCTTCTGCACCCGCCCAAGAGGCTTCGGCACGTCAACCGATTTCTTCGCGTACGGATCAACATTCTTCTTCCTCCTCTCCCGTGCCTCCTCCCTGCTCTCCCTCGGCGGATTCAGAATACTGGGCGCCGAAGCATAGTCGAACGGCTCCTCATCCGCGGCGGGCTCATCATAGTTTAGCCCACCAGCGACCTCAGCAGCCTTCGCACGTTTGGCTTCTTTCTTCGCTTTGCGACGCTCCACCTTCTCTTGCGCACGCTCAGACTCCATACCAGGCATGATTGCAACTTCATCATTGTTAGCTGCCATGCCATCCATGGCCGCTCGTGACTCAGCATCGACAACAGCACGCTTGCGCTTCTTGCCAAGCTCCTTGAGAATGAAGACGTCGTTCTGTTCCTCGTCGATAGGGGTATCGTTCGGCATTGGTTCTGGCGACGAAGGCTTGACCGGCGTCGAGGTGTAGGCGGGCGGGTCAGCGAAGATCTCAGCGGTCAACTCGGGCAGAGGCACGGTGAGTGAGATGCCAGGTGCCGCAGTCGAGGCTGTACGACGATCCTGACGCCCAGCGCTGGGCAATACAGCCCCCCAAAACGTTGACGTTGCGCTCCGCAATGGTAAGGCCGATGATGCACCACTCGCCACCGGGCTGCTGACTTTCGGCAGAAACGCTGCCACTGAGTGCGAGACCACCTCCCGAGGTGCCTTTCTTGAAGGCTGCGGCTCTACCCTGTTGAGTACGTCCATCATTTCCTCGCCGTCTTTTTCGTCTGCCTTCGCATTCACTACCACTCCTAGCAACTCGTCGATCCTGAACCGTACTGTCTGAGTCGCAGGATGGACTGTGTTGAGCACACCTTCCTTCGTGTCAGGCATCTGTTTGGCCAGGCTGAAGATGTGGTGGTTGGGCAAGACGAAGTGAACGCTGTCGTCCTGCTCGCGCGCCACATTGTCACGCCATCTATGTGCTGCTCGGAAGACGGAGAATTGCTCCTTGGTCAGCAGTGCAGGCGTACGCGCGAGAAGCTTGTACCAGCCCATGGGTCCTTGGCCTAGCTCGCCGTCGTATATGGGGTGCTCATATCGTTGAAGTGCTGTCTCGGTGCTTTTCTGCAGAACGTCCCACAGCTTATCTCCTTCGTGATCAGGCAAGCACAAATCCGAGCGTTGAATCAGTTCATTGCGCATATTGTCGAATATGTATAAAAGGTAGTGAGTATCACTCCGCGCGTAGTCGAAGAGCTCTTGCGGCAAAGGTCGGATTCGCCAGTCAGCGGTCTGGTATTGCTTTTGCGCATCTACATCCGCGAACTTCTTGAGTAGAAAGGCGAGACTACCACCCGTATACCCGAGAGCACGACAAGCGTAGTGCGTGTCGAAGAGTCCAACGAGATATAGTCCTAGATCACGCTGCAGCCACATGACATCCATGTATGCTCCATGGAGGACTTTTAGTATGCTCGGGTTTGCGAAGACCTCATTCAAGCATTGCAGCTTCCGTCGCCAGGGTTTGAGTGTGTCGACTATCCAGTCCTTGTCGCGTGTGCTGATCTGCATTAGACTCACAATGCCAATGTAGGAGCGCTGATCGTGATGCTCAAGGTCGACAGCGATCTCGCTAGCCTGCTTGAGCTCCTCGAGCATCTCATACATGGCCTCCTCTGTATCCACAAATGTTGCCGTGGTCGAGTCGAATGGATGGTATGGGATTGGTTCTGCTTGTGTGTAGACTGAATCCGGAAACCGATACATCTCAATCTCCTGCTTGTATGGCTGCTCGCCCGCACCAACCTCTTTCAATGGCTGGGTTGCATGTGGCTTGCTTTCCAGCAGCGGCTGAAATATGCCAGTCTCATCATTGCTTGGGACATGTTCGAACCTTAGCTGTGGCTTCTCGATCTCGCGGTTCTTTAAAGCTGCAGCTATCCTGCCAGGCCTGACGAGGCCGGTTCCTCCTGCTCCTACTTTCTGCTGCTCACTAGCCCCCGGGCTCAGCCTCCTCACAGCTCCCGTAAACTCATCCAATGCCGTATCCGCACGCTCAAGTAGACTGTCGACTACGTCAACAACCGCCCTCCAGTTACCCTCTACACTCTCAATGCTGCTGAGGCGAGGCGTGTGGGAACGTACACCGGTTTCCGCCGAGCTACCTGTCGCAGCGCCAAGAAGACGTTCCGCAAGAGAGAGAAGACGCGCATTCTGCTCGTCCAAAGCAGAAGAGAGTCCGGCGTCGAGTGAGCGGTGGAAGGGAAGATCAGAGGTGGCTAGTTGGCCAGCTGTGCGTGTTGTGGCAACCAGCGCAGAAGTCGTGGCAGAGTGGACCGCGGTGAAGTCGTCCATGGCGTGCCGTGGTAGTGTTTTAAGCAGGCGACATGCTATTGTGTTGAAGACTCGAAGTCATCCAAAAGTTCATCGAAGGTCTTCGGGCGGGCCGGCACGTGTCGATCTTGAAACCTCATCCCTGACTCGTATGTATCAAGTCACTTCAAGCTTCATAGTGATGGAAAATGCTGGCGCGTAATTGCTCGTCGTTGCCCCAGAGAGACAGCGCTTGCAAGTCCCACGGAGATCGATATGCGCCCTTGTGCACCAGCGCTCGCAGAGGGAGATCATGGGATGCCCAGGAGTTACCGGTACACCGGGAATCTGGAACGAGATCGTATGGCGACATATCGGCTTTGGGCCTGCTCGAGTGTATTTGCAGCTTGAGCCTCAGCGCAAGGGGGTCCTGGGCTCGTCTGTTACGCCAACATATTCCTCTTGGGACGACTTTCCAACTTCCGTACGGAAGCACGCCCGGCGCCGACTCCACCTTTCCGTCTCGACCTCACGTGGCCGCCACCGATGATGCGTTCTCAGCAGTCTCATCGAACTAATGGCGCGTCCATGTAGAGCTGGTTAATCAACATGCACAGAACGAGTGCTCACAGCAATGGAGGACAACCCGCCGCATGCAACCACACATGCGAGGAACAGAAGTCTGCGGGACCGCGAGGTTCACCGATTCTACGTAGGTCCAAAACCTGTTTCCTTGGTTTGGGGAGAATTTCTAATCGATCATGTTTCTGGTAGGAATGCTGGCTCAGCGCTCATGGCAGCACGTATAACGTCGCCAATAATGTCGAGTCGATCGCACAAGCAGCCCTTCACGGTGCAGGCTATCGACCTCACGTGTCCCAAGATCGTGCTTTGTCGGCCTTCTGCCAGCTGGCCGCCTTCCGGCTACATGCAACACGGGCTACGGTCAGCCTGATTGATGCCACTACCCAGTATGTCCTTGCTGAAGGCACGCGAGGAGCTGCTGTCGCAGAATCGAAGGATTTATGGCAAGGAACGGCCGTGCTGCCTCGGAATGGAGCTATGGGCGAGCATTGCATGGAGAACACTGCGATCGCGCGGGACTACGATGGTCGTACGTTCACGGGCGTGGGTCTAATTATTCCAGATTGTAGGCTCGACGACAGATTCAAGGATCGCCCATATGTTATTTCAGAACAAGGGACCCGCTTCTATGCTGGCGTGCCAATAGTGTCTCGAACTGGCATCATGCTCGGTACTTATGCTGTCTTCGATGAGAAGCCACGTACTGGCATGAGCATCGCCGAGCTCAAATTCATGCAGGAAACCGCTGGAGCCGTCATGGAGCATCTCGAATGGTACGCGCCTTGTTGATGCTGTTAACGCGTTTGCTGACCATGCCATATCGTGCAGGTCCAGAGATCGGGTAGATAAAGTCAAGGGAGATCGTATTGTCCGCGGCATGGCCTCTTTCATTGAAGGTTGCACAAGTGTCCATGGCGCTTTTGGTCAGACGGGCTTGCCAAGTCATGCGCGTGGGACCAAGCATCACGGTGGAGGTAGTACAGCTGACTCGACAAATTCACATCGATCCTCCAAGAAGCACGACCACCACCACTCACACAGTACACACCATGCATCTGCAACTTTGCCAAAGGACAATGGTGAGCCAACGAAGTCTGGACCCAACGCTCCACCGTCGCCAACGCAGCGGAACAAAGCAGACAGTACTTCCAGTGTGTTCCTACGGGCTGTCACGATCTTGCGGGAGTCTACACTTGCAGATGGAGTCGCCATATTTGCAGCAACTTCTGGCAGTACTTCGACGAAGTCATCAAATGAAACGACGATGGCTTTCACTCAGGCCAATCCTCAATTTGCACCTTCTACCGCTACGGAACAGCGTCTGTCAAGGCCTGGTTTGGGTGGCGCCAGCCGTGCGACATCCGAATCAAATATTGCCCCTGGGGCACGACCGTGTAAGGTTCTAGCATACGCTCTCGCGGACGACCGTGCACGGGCTGAGATTGAGCAAGGCTCGATCTTGACTTTGGAGACTTTGGAGAAATATTTTGCGCTCTTCCCACGAGGCAAGGTCTTCTACTTTACGGAGACTGGCCTAGGTCTGAACTCTGGCGACGAGACAAGTGCGGGCGAGGATGACGTAGAATCGTCTTCTACACGACATCGGAAACCACGTCCGATGGATCACAAGGAACTACTCAAGAAGATACCCGCCGCCCGGAACGTAGTATTCATACCTCTATACGACATTGCTGAAGAAAAGGTCGAAGCCGGCTGCTTCCTCTGGACGTCAGTCACAGGACGTATGATCAATCTTGACGACGACTTGAGCTACCTGCGGGCTTTTGGGGACAGCATCATGTCTGAAGTTGCTCGACTCAATGTTCAGAAGAACGAATCTGCCAAAACCACCTTCATCGCGTCTATGAGCCACGAATTGCGCAGTCCGTTGCATGGTATCTTGGGTGCGGCCGAATTCCTGGTTGATACGGCGACCGATAGCTATCAGGCGGGTCTTATAATGAGTATTACCACATGCGGTAAGACGCTTTTGGACACTCTGAATCATGTCCTGGACTATAGCAAAATCAACAAGCTGGGCCGAACTCAAATGCGGCGCAACGAGCGGCAGAACAAGCTGGTTCGATTACATTCCGACACCGACTTGGAAAGTATCACCCTGACTGCGGAGGTTGACCTTGGTGTGCTCGTTGAGGAAGTGGTAGAAGCAGTGTGCGCCGGACATGCTTTCGCGAAACTGCAGAGCTCGGTCGACAAAGGCAGAGGACTCACAGGTCAAGGTTGGCAGCTCACTAGCGCCGACGCATCGTCAGCAGGTCAACAGGCCGCAAAGTCAGAGGGTAACGTGAGTGTGCTGTTGGACATTGAGCCCAAGGCTTCGTGGCTTGTGCGGACCCAGGCGGGCGCGCTCAGGAGGATTATCATGAACCTGGTCACTAATGCGCTCAAGTACACCAGTTCTGGCTTTGTGGCGATTGCGTTACGTGCATCCAAGGAGACTGGTGATGACTCCAAGGTCAACGCACTCGTCCGCGTTGTGGACTCGGGCAAAGGCATGAGTGACGATTTCCAGAAAAACTCCTTATTCGTAGCTTTCTCTCAAGAGGATGCTTTTCAGCCCGGCACAGGGCTGGGGTTGAACATTGTGAAGCAGATCGTTGACTCCCTCGGCGGAACCATTCAAGTCAAGAGCCAGCAACACGTCGGAACAGAGGTCGACGTTTCAGTCAGCCTCACCGCCGCCATCAACGAACCCAAGACCGACCGACCAGCTCCGGACGATCTCACCCGTGCCCTCGTGCCAAAAGTTCGAGGGCGTCACATGGTTCTACTCGATCCTTGGGAGAATCGGCCCAAGACCGAAAGTACATCCCGCTTGCAGGAGACGCTGCGGGAGGTCTGTGAGCAATGGTTCGAGATGCGCGTTACAAAAGCCACCATCATGGACCGTCTTGATGCGGACTTTTACCTCTACTCAGAGCCACCTCCTGTTGATGCTCTTGCGGAAGAGATCCGGCTGGGCGGATTAAAGGCTCCAAGCGGAAGAAAGATCCCGTTGATCCTGGTATGTCTGAACGCCGAGAGCGCAATTGCGGTCAGCAGAAGCCAAAGCAAGAGGTTCGCAGCTTTGGGCGGTTTAGTCGAAGTGATAGCCCAGCCATGTGGTCCGAGGAAGCTTGCAACGGCACTGGGGATGTGTTTGAAGAGAATGCAGGATACGGCCGAGACATCTGCTGCGAATGGCGAAGAGGAATACGAGTCAGCCGTGACGAGTGCCCTCGATGCTAAGGAGACTCGGCGTGCCGGCAATGCTAGTAAGCCTGCAGAGGGGTACATGGAGGAGGACACTGGATTCCCATCGCCACGCTCCCAGCTTCAGCGCAAAGTTGCAACCGACAGTATTCCGAGGAGCATCACAGTCGAGTTGCCTTCTCCACCACCTCTAGATCCAGAGACGCCTACTCTCGAACGCGAGCTGCGATTCAGTGCACTGTCACTGGCAGAGCCGAGTGAGATGAGTGAGAGTGGCGAGGACGAAAGACCGCTGCACATACTGGTGGTCGACGACAACCACATCAATTTACATCTCCTTACGACCTTCATGAAGCGGAATGGCTACGAATACGCTGCGGCTGTCAACGGACTGGAAGCTGTGCAGAAATACCGCGAGGGCTGTTCACCTCCAGGTCAACTGCCTGAAGGCATCATTCCACCGAAACCCTTCGACTATGTGCTTATCGATATCAACATGCCGGTAATGAATGGTATAGAGGCCACAAAGCAGATACGTGAGCTAGAACGTGTACACCAAGTCAAGCCCGCGGGAATATTCGCTTTGACCGGTTCTGCGAGCGAGGAAGCAAGAAACGTAGCCGAGGAGGCTGGTGTTGACCGTGAGTTGTCCAACGAGGAGGCGGTCTCGTCGAGAAGCCGTTGGGCTTGCTTTGCCACTCGGGTTCATAAGCTAATACTCTCTTCCTTTAGGTCTGCTTTCCAAGCCGGTCAAGTTCGCGAATCTGCAGAAGCTGTTGGTCAGACGATGACCACGCGAATAGGACCGGTACGGCGGTTCGAGGACCACGGGTGGCTCTCATGTTTCAATAGCATAGCACGGCGCATCCGTGCATAGAGACTCCAGATCCGTTGGTGCAGGGCGGCACTAGCATGTTTAGCCAGGGCATCAGACCCTATCCGGAGGCAGAGGAGGCACTTGTCAATGCATCACGACCATGCAATGCACGCAGACAAATAAATATGTCAGTCTTCACCAGGGGTGATGTCGTCCCAGCAGTTCTAGATGTCTTGGCGTGATAACTTCGCGTTCGCAAATTCCACCTCACTTTGAAACAATCGTACATCCCACTGCCAGATGAAGCAGCACCACCGCACACTGTCGTAATGGCTTCCACGCTCCCACCGGCGCAGGCGCCCATCAAAGAGGACTACGGCGGTGATGAGATCAACGCGCTCGTCCTCGATGCCGGCAGCTACAGCATACGCGCCGGTTTCGCGGGCGAGGACACGCCCAAGTCTGTCGTGCCCAGCTACTATGGTGTGACTCCAAGCGACGAGCGGATGTATGGCGAGAATGCCGTTCACTTGCCGCGCGGCGATATGGAGATCAAGAATCCGTACAATGCGGATGGAGTGGTCGAGGACTGGGAGACAGCATCAAAACTATGGGAGTACAGCATCACATCACGCCTGACTGGTACACGGCAAACACCACCCTCGAAGAATGGCCTGAACGATGCTAAGGCAAAGGATGGAGAGGGTGACGTGCCGATGGAAGAGGATCTGGAAAAGCTGGAAGAAGACCAGGATCGCCCTCTGGCCGAGTACCCACTTCTCATGAGCGAGCCTGGCTGGAACACGACAAAAGCACGCGAGCGAACGATCGAGATCGCGATGGAGGAGTGGGGCGTGCCGGCCTTCTTCCTGGCCAAGAGTGGGCAGCTGGCGGCGTAGGTGAGGCCACAGCTCCTTACGTGTTGAGAGTGCAGCTGACATCTAGACTTAGTTACGGCAACGGAAAAGCCACAGCGCTTGTGGTAGATGTCGGCCACCAAAACACGTCAGTCACGGCGATATGGGAGGGGATGGTCTTGAGGAAAAGTGAGTTGGCTCCTGTTGCTATTTGCCCACTAACTTCAATGATGAATCATATCATAACTCACGACGGTCGACATAGCCAAATGGCATTGATGAGATGGCTCCTGACAGAGCCCATGATTCTGATACGATACTCACACTCGCAACCATGATCGGAACTCTTGTGTTGCAGTGCTAATATCATATGCAGGTCTCATGCATAGCCCGCTTGCCGGCAAATTTCTCAGTGACCAAATCCGCATCATGTTCGCCAACATGCAACCCGCCGTGCCACTCATCCCGCACTACATGGTCAAGTCGAAAGCGCCCGTTGACGCCGGAGCTCCGAGTGCCGCGACTTATATGAAGTACGCGCAGCCACCATCGGACTCATTCCGACGTCTGGAGGAGGACCGCATTCTTACCAGCTTCAAGGAAAGCGTCGTACAAGCATGGTCCGGTCCCGGCCGACTGGATAGCAATGTCGATGCAGTCAGGATGAGTCCGCCGCGGCCCTTCGAGATGCCAGATGGCTGGAACCAGGTCTTTGGCGTTGAGCGATACCGTGTAGCAGAAGGATACTTTGACACGAAGTCTGCCTACACTGACGCTGAGCACTACACACCAAAGACTGACGATAGCATCCCCTCGCTTGTGCATCGCGCGCTGAACAACTGCGACGTCGACACACGAGCTGCGCTGCTTGGAAACGTCATCTTGACTGGTGCAGGTTCGCTCATTGACAAGCTTCCTGAGCGCTTGCAGGGCGATCTTCAAATCATGTATCCCAACCCAAAGGTTCGCATTATTGCGAACCCGAGTAGTGTGGAGCGGAAGTACGGCGCTTGGATCGGAGGGAGTGTACTGGCTAGCTTGGGCACGTTTCACCAGATGTGGATCAGCAAAGAGGAATACAAGGAGTATGGTCCGAGCCTGGTTGAGAAGAGGTGCAAGTGAAGTTAAGTGGGCTTCAGATGGTGAAGAGGTGTCTGGCGCTCGTGGATAGAATGCTGCGGGTGCAGCAGATCGTGGGAGGGTGGATTACCAAATGATTTGATGCGGTGCGCTTGAACTGATACTTTGCTAAACCACCTCATGATTTGACTGCTATGCAAGCTATTCAGGCTACTGTTGACCCGCAGTCTTTTCAGCAATCCTGATGATCTTTCCGCCTTGGCAACATGCTAGGTGCAAGCATTTGCCACTGGTCTGCTCAACGTGCCTCTGTCTGAATGTTTCGATGAGTGCTCTGGGATTTGGATGCGGCTCGCCGTGTTCGTCCAGGAAATGTACTGCTGCAAAGTCATGAGTTGCCTGCTCTAACCAACCCTTTACCTCTTCTGGAGCTAGGCCCAGGTAGTCTGCAAGCAATTGGTCACTGGTGTGCAAAGCGACGCCAAGTAAGATGTCATCCACCATGGCTGACTTTCGACCTTCTTGCGTCTTGCTCGTTGATTTTAGGCTGGCGAACGTCTCAGGGGTCACAACGTCGAGCAGACACAGGAGTTGGACTTCAGGATCCTCACCTAGGCAACAGTCACCGTCCAGGAGGGTGAGCCGAGATTCCTGACTAATATCTTCGTCTTGCTCGGGCATTGTTGGAACGAAGCCTTGAGGTATTGTAGGCGTAGGCTCGCCGTGATGTGCCACTTGGACATTTCGTCTGGTCGCAGACGCAGTGCTTATCACGTTGGTAGGGGTCGCAAAGTATCCCAATCGCTCATCCCGTGCTCGCTGCTCCGCTGTATAGGGCAACTTGGATACAAACCAAGGATTAGCATCGGGCCATCGCCTGTACCGCTCATTCTGCGCCAGCAGATCGGTAAGATCTACTGGCCAGCCCACGCCTGGCGGCCATACGCACTCAACTCGAGCGCTATCACTGCACAGAACGACATGCTCAGGGTAGAACGGGCGGAAATGCTGCCAATTGTTTCTCGCACTCCATGTGCTCAAACACGAAGGGTGATCGCACCACGAGGTACCTGCTGGTTTGCCGTGTGCCTCCCAGCAACCACCGACTAAGCTGTTGTCCTGCCAGTGTTGACGCCAACTACTCCGTTGGTCTTCCTTGATACCGTAGTAGTGGAAGAAGACCGAATCCAGACTATGGAAGCGTTGATGGCAGAGATTGCAGATGTAAGGTCTTTCACCGTCGGCGAGGATAGCACGATATCTGTGTTGCGGTAAAGCGGCCTCCAAGTGCTGTGACTCACGCTGCGAAGGTGTACTTGTCATCAATGGATTCGATGGTGTGCGAGGCCCGACGGGCATATTGCAGCAGTCTAAGAGGAACCATGGCAACGTGGCGTGCCATGTATATATCTATTTGCTGCTTGCTTGTGCATCGTCTCGATCATAACTTTTGACGTTGCGATACAGCAAGCGATCGCTTTTCCCTACACGCCATCGACAACCGGATTCCAAAAGACGCCTTTCGGATCCCACAAGCCTTTTAGCTCCTCTATCTCATCAATCTTAGGTTCTGGCCAAGTCGTTGTCAGATCGATGCCCTTGGACAAATTTGCGGCGTAAGCAGTAACCCGATCTCCATCCGTGAAGCCATTCTCCGCCGCAAGACCATCATGCTGCGGAGCGTTCACGATTGCCAGCGTTTCAGCCGCCCAGGCTCTCGCTTGCCCCTCTGCGGTCTCGACAGTCCACCAAGGCACTGCTTGGACGAAGATGTGTCGTCCACGAAGCGATCGAGGGAAGAACTTCTTGCCTTCTGTGTCATTTTCTAGCATTCCTTTGGTGCCCTTTGCTGCGAGAACCAGGAAGCTTGTCGTCTTCGCCTCGGGTGTTTCTTCACCAAAGCGCACCCAGCGGTTGAAGGCCGCTACTATCGTCTCAACGGACAACGACGAGCACCAAGCTGAGTATTGCTCTTTGTAGTCGCCATGACGGTCAAAGGGTGCCGAGACGTCGTTGATCGAACTCAGTGCCGCCGTGCCCGACTCTGCAATCATTGTCTGCGACGTCACGCTCTTGTCCAATGAAGCCGCCGCAGCTTTTTCGCCATCGGCTGCGGATCCCAAGAAGCCAATACTAAGCATGACCATCGGAGCTCCAGGCCTAGGAGCGGTCGGCGGAGCACGAACGAAGATGAGAGTGACAAGCAGCCTTGGCTCAGGATGCTGCAGCTTCGAGAACAGCGTCGCTGCTGCTTGAATAGCAGTAGGTGGGAAGAGTAACTTCCGCGTCCACATCTTGTCCTCATCCATGTGCAAGTCGCGGATCCGCCATGCTCTCAACGTGATTGAGGTGATAACGCCGAAGCCAAAGCCAGCTCCACACAGCACGTTGAACAATCTCGCATCTTCGCCTGACGAACTCGGACTAAGCACGCTCTTTTCACCGTTGGCCGTGATGATCCGAATGCGAAGGATGTTGTCGATTGCCAGACCCACAAGACCGTTGAATGGCGAGCTCCCGCCACCAAGGCAGAAACCTGTTATGCCCACCGCACTAGAGTTGGGCACGCAAGTGTAGAAGCCTTTCCCACTCAGTGTGCGGATGACATCTCTGGTAATGACGCCGCCGCCGAACGTGACAGAACCAGCCTCTTCGTCCAGATCGACTCTATCGAAAGCTGACAAAGGTAAGTAGATGCAGTGTACGTCAATGGGCACGAATGTTCCGTGGGCACCATCGACAGGTATAACTTTCAATCCGTTGGCGGCAGCATACTTGATCGCGGCGACAATGTCCTCTTCGTTCGATGGCACGATGATAGCGGCAGGCTTGCCGAGTTTCGTCTTTGACCATCTCGATACACAGTCCTCAGCTTTGGCATCTGACGAAGGTATCCGGACGTCGCAACCAGCAGAGAATTGCGGGAGGCTGTGCTTGTCGAGCATGATGATGATGTTGTTGAAACTGTACTTGGGCTCTGCTCCCATCTTGTAGGAGGGCGTGGGCTGGTGGGGGCCAAGAAGGAGCCGGGCTTCATCTTCCTAGACCAACATCCGTATCAGTAGCGTTGCATGGCTTGGCGGATCAGCCCGGAGGCCCGTTGTGCGATGTCAGCTTGCATAAAGACAGGTAAATGCCTACTTTGGGCGTGTAGTAGAAAGATTGCGAGGGAGTCGTGCACGCAGAAAGCGTCTTTCACGGCAGGCGCTGAAACTTGTCCACGTTAGCCTTGATCCCAACATGCACTGGAAACTCCATAAGAATGCCGTAGTAGTTACGCTCTGGGTATCACTCCAATATTGCCTTGCCGTAACCAGCCCAGGACAGAATATCAATCACTTCAACTTCCCATCCTTCCCACTCATCGTCCTACTTCTCAAGAACTCCTCAACCGCCTTTCCGTCCATCTGGTCGACTTTCGGATCCTCCTTCTTTTGTGGCACGGGAGCCTCCTCCTCGTGCTTCCCGCCCATACCGACTGCACTGAGCACACTCGCGGGTACAACACCAGCCACAACCTGCGGCAGCGCTTTCGCCTGCTCCACCGCCTGTCCAGCCAGATTCTGCGCTTGCTCCACGTATCCAGGCTGTGCTGCGTCGACCTCAGGGTTGTGCATCGGATGCTCCTTCGGTGCTTGGCCGACAGTATTGGGTTCCATTACGCCCAGCTTCGCGCCTTGCCCGTCGACTTTGTATGCCGGTGTGCCTTCCGCTAATGTGTCTTGTGCGTGAGTACTAGCCTGCTGCTCAAATCGTGTCTCGCTCGTGCCTTGTCGCGCATCGGCGGGTGGATGTGAGACTCCATTCGCATTATCTCTGTACGGGACGGTGTATGTGCCTGCTCCGCTATACTCCTGCGACGCGGAATCCGCACGAAGATTCGTATCCTCACCCAGCTTAGGTGGGAGCGGCATCGGTGGTTTCGCCGCCGTGCTCGTGAGTTGCCGTGCAGTACCAGGTCTGCTCGGAATGGGAGTTCGTTGCGGCGTCAGTGGACTTCCAGCATCCTGCCTGCTCGCCTCGCGATGTAACACTACCGACATGTCCCTGCCTGGTGACAACGCCAGCGTCGCCACACCTTCCTTTGGATGCAAGCCAGCGATGGCCTCATGTCTCGGCTTTCCATTCTCCGATCCAATCGCTGTCGCCACCAGATCTCCGCTGTCGTTGTACTGCCACCGTATTGGTCCTTTCGGTAAAGTGCGGTGTCCCTTTTCTCTAACGTCCGCCTTCCACTCCAAAGCTTCTGCTATGCTGGGTTCGAGGAAGGGCATGTTGCCGAAGCTCCAGTCAAGTGTGCCGCCATATTTCTTGGGAATGTTGTCGCGTTCAATGTACTTTTCGAGAGTTGAAAGCATGTTTTTGTCGTTGAGAATGAAGATTTTGGACTATGATCACACCATTGTCAGCAACGAAAGCAAGACAGCCAGTGCAAGCTCTACGTACAACTGTGATAGGATCAAACCACCGCTTAGCCCATTCCCACACTGTGTTGAAGAAACTCGGCGCGCCAATGACGAAGATGCGGTCGAGTGTTTCGGGATAATGTGCCGTAGCGAGCGTACTCGCATCACTCATGTGATTCCTCAGGGACCAAAATTTGGCGAAAGACACTTTGCTGATATCCACGATGTTGTTGCTTTGACTGATGGGCGTCTCGGCATGCTGCCTGTCCGGTATCGCGGAACATAGCGGTAACACAAACCTGCAGAGGTTCTCGTACAGCGCGAACAACCTCAGCATCTTCCGCGGGGTCTTGGATTTAACGCTTGTCTTGGAGCTCTTTAGGTCTTTGTCGCTGTTGTGTGCATTGACGTCCTTGGCTGTGATGTGGTTGACTTCGTACACATACAGTGGAATTCCACGTTTGTCTCGTCGGCCAGTCCATTGCGGATACAGTCTCCTCGTTTGGTCATACTCCTCAACGTCGATTGTCTCGTATAGAGTGTCCAGCTGGTTCTCATTCCGCCAATCCTCCGTGTCTTTGAACTGGCCGAAAGCTTCCTGAGGGATGAACTTTCGTGCTCGAAGGTAGCGAAGCAGAGTCTCATCGTCGTGGGAGGCATGGGTGAGGCCGTCGGAAGATGCGGGCGCGTAGTAGCCTTTCTTCTCGCAGAGAGTCTTGAAGGCTTGCAGCGCGCTGGACTGGTTGGGAGTGAGATGGGCTACATGGCCAGTGGGCCACTACAAGACAGTGTTAGAGCTGATTACGCGATGTTCTGCTTGCTACAGCCTCCATACTTGATATGACTCGACTCGCGCCAGAGGTCCACCGTCGTGCTGGTTGCTCATGTTGGCGTATACTAGGCGATTGACTGTGTAGGATTTGAGCTACAACATAAGAGCACGGAGGGACTCATATGGTTTGCGGCTGCCAATGCTTACACAACATTTATACCGACCGCTCACCGGACGCGGGCGGATCACGAAAAGTCCGCAGTCCGAGGAACGCCCAGCCCAGGATCGTCATTGCTGCTCACGGCATGCGGTGTAGGACAGTCATCATGTCAATGCTCGCCTCGGGATCTCTCGTGTTGCCCTATATCGGGATTTTGGTCGACAGGCGTTTGTTGGCAAGCGTTTCCGTTCCGATCACATGCAAATGCAGATGCGGCTCAAAGATACCCCATCTTTCCGGCGATAACGGACCGAACCACCTCGGGTAAGGCGTGCACTGCATCATCGCTCGACTCGTGCTGTGCTTGCAGACGACACTGTGGTCTGCTGTCCTTGAACACTAACATTGAGAACGCAACCATTGACTAGGACAACCACAATGGACGACTCAAATTTTGCGCGTCTGCCTGACGAGCTCCTCGAAGCGATTGTCTTCTTCCTCCCACCCGAAGACACAGTTGCATTCTCCGCCACCAGCACACGCAGTAACAAAATCACCTACGAACCATTGGTATGGCGCACGCATTGTAACCAGCAATACCACCATTGGGAGAGCCGCCACGAGATAAAAGAAAAGCTCAAGCAGCCTCCGGCGCAAACCAAGTGGCGATTACTGTTCAATGAGCGCAAGCAGAGAGACAAGGAGGCATTGGCGTTGTTCGATGCACTTTTGGAAACCCAACAACATCGTATACACCGCATGGAGAAAATCGCAAACATGGGCTACGATGTCAAGGATCTCTTGCTTCAGCAGCGGGATCATACGCCCGACGATGCGGTAGATGTGTTGGCCAGACGGTATCATGCTAATGCTATCCTGGGCTCTATTCACCGCGCTACGGCATTGGAAAAGTGGATGAGGTTGCAGAACATGCAGATGGTGCGTCTGGAGGAAGTGTTGGGTGCTTATGATCTGTTCGTTCTGGCTGGGAGGAAGGGTGATTTGAGCGATATCGATCGGGAGTTAGATCGCATTGCCCAGTGTGTCCGGGAGCAGGATCATGACTTCGACAGCTGGAGTGTAAGAAGGAAGGCGACGGTGGTTGCAGAGTGGTTACGGTCACACCATCTTGTTGGTAACCCAAGCGAAGGCGACTATCACGCTCTTCGAAACAACTTCATCTCGATTGCATTGTTCGACGAGCCGCACACCTCACTACCTCTGCAGTCCGTGGCCATCTACTGCGCGGTGGCAAGGCGGCTGGGTGTCAATGCAAAACCATCTAACTACCCACATCACGTTCATGCGGTCATCGAAGCATCTTCGAACACGACCTTGGACGGCGCAACACGCGAAAGTGGAGACATCGATTTCTCCAACCCTGCCGACGTAATGCACCTGGATCCCTGGCGTTCTTCCATCGAAGTTCCCAGCTCCCAGCTTTCCGCCCGCCTCTTGCAAATGGGAGCACCAGCAGCACAACACGTGCACCATTTAGGTCCTACCTCGACTCTTGAGATCGCTTTACGCACAGGCCGTAACATTATGAACTCTGTCCAGGAAGCGCGAGACCGGCAGCGTGGTGCCACCGCCACTGCGCCAGGGTACCCGGATGTGGATGCTGCGTGGTACTCTATGCTCTGGTCAATGCTGGTGCTAGGGGACTCTAACAGTGCATCGATGTTGCATAGGCGGAGGCAGGTATTGCCGTATTTGATCGAGCACTACCAAGCGCATTTCCCAGAGGACTTGCACCAGCTGGAGAACCTCGTGATACCGATGTTCGACGGCGAACGTGAGCAGAATGTACTTTTGCATCTCATTACTACAGCGAGGGCTTTGGACGCCAACAAACGTGCACCGTCGTTCAGGCCATCAAAGGAGAGCCTGCGCGCGGCATGGATTCCAGGAGAGGGAGGTGTAGGGTTTAAGATTGGGACGTACTTCAAGCATCGACGATATCATTACGAAGGTGTAGTGGTCGGCTGGGATACGAAGTGCAAGGCTGAGGACCGGTGGATGGAGCAGATGCAGGTTGATCGGCTGCCTCGAGGGAGGGAGCAGCCGTTCTACAACGTTGTGTACGTCAGGTACATCGCCGGAACGGGAATGAATTGAGCTAATGTTGCTTGCAGGGCTGACGACAAGACCGTACGATATGTTGCCGAGGAGAACATCGAGGGTCGCTCCGATACGCCCAGTGAAGGTGTTCTGGCATTGGCTGGTAGGTACTTCAAGCGTTGGGATAGTGAGGCGGGTGTATTCGTGAGCAATATCAAGGACGAGTATCCGGATGATTGATGAGTTGGCTTGGGCGACTGTTGTGTAAGAAGAAATGTAGGACTACGATCGTTACGAATTCAGGCTTATGTGTAATAAATATGTTACTGTTGCCAAACCTTGGCGAGAATGCAACCTCCGACAGGCGTCTACGGCACACCTTTGCCCTGCCTGGTCGCCTTCGCGAGTTCGCTCTGCGCGGTGTTGTCCGCGTACCGCTGGTAAATGGGCAGATAGTGCTCCGTTTCGCTCGTCGTGTTTTTGATGCTCGGGCGTTCCTCGAGCGCCTTTTGCCACTTGCGGAAACGAGACCACACTGGGTCGTCCGTGCTTTCAGGGATGCCTAACCCACCTTTGAAGTGGTCGAAGACCCAGAGTCGCATCTAGAAGGTCAGCAATGCGAAAGAGCATAGCAGATCTGCACTTACTACCCAAGGAGCAACAACAAAATCGATCAGGCTCGGCTCACTGCCCAAGAAGAATGGTCCTTCGTCATCCATCTCCTTCGTGAATTCCCTAAGCTTATCGAGGAAATCCTTCCTTGCTACCTGCAAGCCGTCCTCGTCGCTCATCGGCTGGAATTGCAAGAACCGGTGGAAGGAAGGGATGATACGTGACGTGCACCAGTCGGTCCAGATTCTTGTTCGTGCTCTCTCATACGGATCCTTGGGCAAGAGAGTCGGTGCATGATCCGGGTAGACATCCTCGAGAAACTCGCAAATCACCGTGCTCTCGTACAGTGGCTTGTTGTCATACTGCAGTGTCGGCACTAGTCCGCGAGGGTTGAGCTTGAGAAGGCTGTCGGGCTTGTGGTAAGGGTTGACTTCGATGCTAAATTAGTAATGGGTAGGGGAGTCAGCGAATTTCTCAGACCCGGGCTATCCTCCTCATCAGTACTGACTACTGATACGGGATCTGCTTCTCTTCGAGCACTGTCCAAGCACGCTGCACGAATGGACAGAACCACCCGGAGTATAATTTCAGGCCCTGTTCAGCTTGATGGGCATCTACAATGCCCTTTGCCGCTCCTGTTGCGTGCGGGAAGAGGTTGGAGTCGGGATGGTCCTGCTTGGAGGCCATGTTTGTTACTGAACGATTGAATTGGATTGTTGTAACAACAACAGCTCGATCTATACATTAATCATTATACCATCGTGCCCTGACGTGTGCGGGGTATCATTTTTCTTTCCCATCCTCCCTGTTACGCCATCCTAAAGCTCATCCATTTGCCTGACAACCGAAAACGAGAGCAATTCACATCGTAGCGCACCCAGGTTTCGTGAAGTTCTCACCATACCGCATCTCCAAGTCGGCCTTCTCATTTTCTTTCTGCCGCTGCTTCGTCTCCATTGGAAAATATTTCTCCAGGAAATCCATCGCTTCGTAGTTGATGTGCCGTCCATCTGCTCTCGCCACTGTTTCCGCATTGCATGTCGGGCATCGTTGGACGTGATCAGCCTGCAGCTTGATGATGCAGCGTATACAGAACAGCGACGAACAGCACCCAAGGCTCACCGGCCGCCACGCCATCTCGTAGCAGACTGGGCAATTCCATTCATCGACTTGAGGGACGATGGACAAGACTTTGCTCGATATCTCGGCATGCATATCACGCGCAATGCTGTTCGCGAAGCCGACAGCACCTCCTGCCCCGTTCCTATTGGAAGGCGGTAGCAATGCCGGATACTTGCAAACCAGTTCCTGTCGGAACTGCTGGCCTTCAAGGTGGGTCCGCTTGTTGAATTTCTTCAGAATCTTCGCCATGGCCTTTGCGTTCATCTCTTGAAAGTGCATATTTCGCAGGATCTCCACGTTCAAGTCTAGGAAGCGTTGTGATGCGAGCAGAGCCTGAGGAGTCTTCATCTTGGCAAGGAGACCCGTATCTCGAAGGGACCGATCATATGCCTCCATTCTGCTCTTGGCCTCGCTGAATGTCAGAGCACCTCGGTTCTGTTCGGTGGATGAGTAAAATATCGGGTGCTCGATATAAAGTCGGAACATTTCTCGCCAGAAGTACAAGTCCCTGTAGCTCATCTGACGCTTTGATTCCCAACCTTCGCGAACGGGCTGGACCACGTTCTCGATCAGTTCTCCCAAGTCGAGGATTTTCTCCTCAAGCTCTCGTGTTTGGAGCTCGCGTAGCTGCTCCAACTCAGCAAGTTTCGGCGTGAGCATATTGAAGAACTCCTTCGCTGTAGAAAGAGGCACGAGGATCCATCTTGCATCCGCCACCTCTGGGACCAGAGATTGTCTTCGCTCATCCGCTAATCTATCAGCAAGGGAGCCATGGACTTCGTGGACTGCGTGGTGACCGAGATGCGCAAACTGTGCTGTGGTGGCAATCTCGTGTCTGGCCAGCCTTTTCAGTGTTGCTTTGGTCTCTGGTGAGAGTGTAGCGTCAATGGGGTTCCCTGTCTTGACATCGACTAACACCCTTAGCTGCGGAGTAAACTCCTCTGAGATCGTCGCCAACTCTGGCTCCTTCACGGCAAAGAAGTCGTGGTCTTGGACAGCGGCATGATTCTCCTCACTGTTGAGATGTTCACTCAGATAAGTGATCGTCTTGGCGTCCAGGCCCAGGTCGTGAAGCTCGCGATGTATCTTTTTGATGCATTTCTTGAGGTGCTTGTAGTCAATCGTACTGTCAAGCCATTGTTCCGGGAATTGCTCGGTGGCCAGCACCTTCTGGTACTCCTGCCCGAACTTCATGTTGATTGATGTTCGTGGGGTTACATATGGCTAGGCTGCTGTGTCTGATGTCGTCAATGTTGGGCAGCGATTGATTCAGGTTCCGTAATGATAGGTCCTGTGATACCCCGATATACTGCCAGATGAATGTTGTAAGAAAGCGGAGGCAGAATGTAATCGAGAAGAGTGTGCCCTACCAGTCTCGGTTGCCAGCGTGACTGCAAGGACTTTGCAAGAGCGAAATGAGCTCACTCTTACCTGCCTGACGGCCCGAGTTCGTATGCACTCGCATCAGCCTACCGCAAGCGAGAAGAGTTGTGTTACTCTCGCCGCGTCCAGACTTGGCTGGCGTACGTGATCACGAACCATGAGCGTGTGGCCAAGCGTGTGGTCGTGCGATGTCGTCCGAAAACTCAAACTTTCGCCACATACACGTGACCCAAAGTTAAGAAAAGCTTTTCTCCATCGCGCTAACGAAACGGGATGATGCCATGAACGCGACAACCACGCACGCGATCGGACGTGCCTCCGATTTTGACGCCAGCTCCCATGAGGTCGCGACAGGGCAGTGTCGAGCATCATGGGTGCAAGCCAGAGCTCAGAGGGTGGAAAGGTGCCGGCGCAGGGCATCAAGACGAGTTACTATGAGTTGCTGAGCATAGAGCGTCAGGCAACGGAGGAGGAGATTAAGAAGGCGTACAGAAGAAAGGCGCTCGAGCTGCACCCGGACCGCAACTATGGCAATGAGGAGCATGCGACCAAGGTCTTTGCAGAGGTGCAGGCAGCATACCAAGTGCTGTCTGATCCACAAGAGCGATCATGGTATGACTCGCACGAGACTGCGATCTTGCGCGGCGACGAGGTAGGCGAGGAGGAAGGTGTGCCATCGTTTGAAAATGTCCGAATCACTACTGCAGATGACCTAGCACGGCTGGTAGGCAAGTTCAACAGCGGCATTGAGTTCTCAGATGCGCCATCAGGCTTCTTTGGTTTCTTGCGGGAGACTTTCGAGCAGCTTGCAAAGGAAGAGGAAATTGCGGCTAGCTGGGAGAACACTGACGCACGCGAGTATCCTACTTTCGGTCATAAAGACGACGAGTACGACGATGTTGTCAAGGGCTTCTACTCTGCGTGGTTGAACTTCTCGACTACGAAGAACTTCTCGTGGAAGGACCGGTATCGGCTATCCGAAGCACAAGACAGATGGACCAGAAGACGTATGGAGCAAGAGAACAAGAAATTCAGGCAGGATGGCGTTCGTGAGTTCAACGATGCTGTGCGTTCATTTGTAGCGTTCGTGCGGAAGCGTGATCCGCGTTATGTTCCATCTACTCAGACAGAAGAGGAGCGGCAGAAGATCCTGCGCGATGCTGCAGCTGCTCAGGCCGCACGCGCGAGAGCAGCGAACGAGGCGAAGTTGAAAGCCGAAGTGCCGGAGTGGACCAAGCCACGCGAACCTGATCCGCTTGCGGAGATGGAGGGTACGTTTGATGAGGAGGAAGAGGAGGAGCATGTATTCGAATGCGTGGCATGCAACAAGATCTTCAAGAGCGAGAAGCAATGGGAGGCGCATGAGAGGAGCAAGAAGCATCAGAAAGCGGTGTACACGTTGCAAAAGAAGATGGAGAAGGACAATGCGCATCTGGGTCTGCATGGCGCAGGCAGTGGTGCGGCGACACCGGATGTTGATGCTGAAGAACTCGAGGAGGACGAGGATCTTGCAGAAGATGAAAGCCAGTCAATCGATGCCGATTTTGACGACGATGTATCCGACGCAGAGGAGGCTGTAGGAGCGAAGGGCAGCCATGCGGAAGATGAGGCGCCCGTGATAGAGACACCCGCGAATGAGCCGATCGACTCTGCGGACTCCGAGGACGAAGATTATGCATCCGTGTCCGCGATCAAGGCTCGTCTGGGAGCCACGACTCTGGCGGATGACGCTGCAAAACCTCCACTGGATAACGTGAAGACCGAAGACAAGGAGCTGGTGGTAGAAGAGGATCAAGGAGGCAAGAAGTTGGGCAAGGCTGCTCAGAAACGGGCGAAGAAAGCTGCAGCAGCGAGCAGCGAGAGCCAAGTCGAAGGCGACCACATGTGCGCTCGTTGTAACGCCGCTTTTCCGACTAAGACGAGGCTGTTCCAGCATCTGAAAGACCATCCTGGACATGCCGCGTTGAAGCCCAGTGGTGATGCTGGGGGCAAGAAGAAAGGAAGAGGCAAGAAGTGAAGATGTTCGTCACGGTCGATCCGAGAACGACCGTCGAACGAACGATTGATACGCCACACCACGTCTACACTGTTTAGTCGGTCGATACACCAACGACATCACAGACGACGGCGTGTATTTGACGCTCGAAGACTGCAGGACACAGACAACACAACAACGCCACGCCACGAATTCCTTCGCTGCGAGCTTATGTTGGACCGTCGCATTGCCCATATGTCCCCACGGCCCTCTGCGTAATTCTCAACATGAAGGAAGCCGATCGAGGAGTTCGGTCGGCCATTGCATTACCAACGTACGGCCACGAGAGAGACTTGCATTGACCGCAAGCAATCGGCAGGCTGGTATTTCGGCTGGTACCGCTCCGTCGGTGTCTTCACGATCATTTCGGAAGGGGACCCGATCGTTTCCCGAACAGCTATGTTACGAGAAAGATGGACGGTAAGTGGACCCCGAGTCTGAGTCGATGAAATGAATTGTCGCACAATATACATTTCGTGCTTGTCGAAGTCGATTTATCACGTACCACAAACACCATCCACATCCTAGTAAAACCATCTGAACTCGGCGCAGGCCGGTCCATCTCGCAGTCTCTCGGTTGGTACGTCTCTTGCTCTCAGATTCACGCCCTGCTGACGATTCCTCTTCTTGTTATCCATGATCATATACCCACCAAGTAGTAACGTCAATACCAGCCCGAGGCCACCGAAGGCAGCAGTCGTTGCCAAGGCAGGTATGTATTGAGGTGCGTCCTCTTTTCTGAAGATGTTGGATGACACCACGCCCATGAGATTGGCGAGCGGCACGCCCAGGCTGGTCAGGAAAAGACGGCGATTTTCGTCCGCAATGTTGTTGCAGTACCTGTTCAACACATCAGCATCGTATCCAAGAGGCGAGCGTCGGAGTCGCTTACCAGACGTCCAGAAGCACGGATGGAGCACTTGTTCCCCAGGTCATCTGCGTGGCTCAATCAGCACGAGCCTGGAACACCGGTAGTTTGGTGCAGCATACCATAAAGCAGGCGAAGTACGCCACAGTGAGCTCGTTCAGGACATCGATGGCACTGTAGATTACCATGCCACAGAAGGTCCAGAAGAAACCGAGCGCGATGAATGGGAAGCGCCATCGGGTGTAGTCTGAAGCGAATGCCAGAAGAAGCAGCATCACTGCGCCAGTACAATTCGGAGCCACGGTGTATCTGCGAGTGCAAGGGTTAGCCTCTTAGTTGAAAAGATTTCGGCGTGGCCGCGAGACAGTCCCAGCTCAGTGAGTGTCACTGAGATACAGCGAGCCGAGCATGGCAGCTGCATCGCACTCGGTGGCTTCGGGAGACTGTCTCAAGTGCCTGAGGGCTACAGCCTTCGGTTGACTTACAAATTCGTCTTGATGGTGCTGTAACCCAGCCTCGCAATGATTTGCGGCAAGAACAGCGTCACGGACTGCAGTGGTATGCCAAGACACATCTCAATCTAGAAAAAGTCGGGTGGCCCTTGTCAGCAACTGTCTCGGGAAGATGGCACGGTGCTCGAGTGTGTACGCACTGCTAGGATATGCCAGCTGGTCCAGTGTTTCAGGATCCGCGCGGCCTCCTTGAACTCGAATTTCTCTTCTACAATAGCTGAGCTGTCAACCTGGATCCTGTAAAAGGCCAGCCTAGGGAGCGACGGGTACAACCATTAGCAGATGTCTCAGACACGCAATCGTTATACTCATGAGCAACATACCGCTTCTCGTCTTCGTTCAGGAATCGAGCTTTGGCTGCCGAGCGTGGTAGGAAACAAAAGGCGACGACACTCATAGCCATCGTAAGGCTCCTTGGCAGTATTAGCACACGTCTGATCCGCCTTGGACGATACTCACCCCTCGATGACAAAGAGGTACTTCCAGGCAGGAATCGACCCCGACTTGATATGGAAGACACCATAAGCTAGAAGACCACCGAAGGCGCCGGCGATATTACTGGCCGCATAGAAGATAGCCAGCCGCCGAGCCAGCTCGCCTCTCCGGTAGAACTGCGTCTGATAGTAGATTACCAGTGGGAAGAAGGCCGACTCAGCGGCACCGAGGATGACTCGGAGAGTGACGAGACCAGCAAAATTGGACACTCCTACAGTGCATAGAGTCATCAAACCAAAGGTGAACATCATGCACGGCAGCACTCGGCTCGGTCCATAGATCTTGCCTAGGATCGCCACGAATGGTGCTGCGAGGACGTAGGGGACGAAGAAGATGCTGAGGAGGATGTTGTATTGGTTCGTGCCCTCCATGCCTAGAGACTTCTCCAGGCCTCCTGTTTTGGCGTTGCTGCGAGAGTGTTAGTGACAAGATGTTCCAGGTCGAGGCCGGGAACATGGCGAATGTCGTAGGTAACACGCACTGCCGTACAGTTAGCACACGCTTCTTGCTCTTGATATTTCTCTAACCGCTGACCCCAAGGTTTGACTTGTCCAGGGCATTGAACAGGTACATGACAGCCAGCAGGGGTAAGATACGGAGATCGAACTTCCAAAGAAGTGCCCTTTCTGCGCTCTCCGAGATCGTGAATATCTCGCCGTTTTCCTCAGTAATGATCGTGTTGCCCTGAGGGTCTGTACTGATGGACTTGGCTCGGACCACCTCGTCTGAGGAGCGGCCATCGTCAATATGGGGCTGCTTGTCGTCGGTGGTCATGGTGCCTGCAAGCTCGTAGTGATCGTCACAAGAAAGAGAAGGAGAGGAGGTGAGACGAGAGTACTTGACCTGCATCATTATCGCCTAGCAGACGTTGGCCGCCGACATGCAGCGGCGATCCCATAAGCATGCGCCATGTGGTAGTAGTGCTATCAGATAGAGGATGCATGTACACCGATAAGAGTTCAGCCAAGTCGGCACAGCTGTGCCTACCCTGCGACCGTATAGTAGTTCATCG
Organism: Elasticomyces elasticus; assembly: GCA_035926095.1. Taxonomy (NCBI): domain Eukaryota; kingdom Fungi; phylum Ascomycota; class Dothideomycetes; order Mycosphaerellales; family Teratosphaeriaceae; genus Elasticomyces; species Elasticomyces elasticus. The sequence continues at coordinate 443,424 of JAVRQT010000014.1, forward strand.
AGGGATCTCGTGGTTACATCGAGGAGCGGGGAGGAGTCCGAGTGTGGTGTGATGTGAGGAGTACATGTAGACATGTGAGAGACGCAAAAGGATGAGGTGTGAATTGGAGACTCGCAAAAGACAAAAGCGAAAGTCCGAAGACATTCTGATGGTTCCAAATATTATTTAAAGCGCGAATTGTCTCCAACTCTGACAAGTCTGGTAAAAGGCAAGATTTGTGTGAGTTATTGAAAGGCAACGCTTAATAAAAAATTTGCTTGCGAGAAGTTATATACCACAGATGATGGGCCGACGATCTTCCGGCTTGGCAGTCACTACAAAACACCAATCACCGTCAAAACTTCCTTGGTCGGCCCAGTCTTTGTTGAAAATGAGCGTAGCCCTCTCGCACAGCGGACAGGTACCTATCTGACCTGCCAGAAGGCATTCTGCTATCCTTTGCGACGAGGACTGGGGCGAACAATCCAACAGTCTTGTGGAACAGATTGATCAGTCTCCGATGATGGGTCTCACTGGCACTGCCCTGTTAAGAGGCGGTATACTCGGCGATCTTGCGTTGAGAACTGTTAGCACCTAGGAGAGGTTGAATTGACCAGCCTCTTACCAGGGGCCTCAATAAAAGTCCTGTGGTGGTCCAATGACAGAAGTTCTGCCAGTGCAACGTCGATCTTGCAATAGCGATCTCCTCAGCGCCGAATCCGTTGGAGGCCGTATGCTCGATGATATGCTCTCGATTGTAAGTAGCATGCAGGAGAGGTTAGAAGTCCAGCGGTTCGATGCCACTGGGCCGATGAGGGACGTGTCGATTGGATCGATCGACCTAGACAGAGGTAGAGGATTGGCGTATCACATCACTGACATGAGCGTAAGCAATCAACTACCCAGAAGCTGGACAGCGGCGTGCTTTATCGAGATTTCATTGCAGCCGATTGACTACCTCATATGTTACAAAACTTCTTGTCCGCCCCCCACGATATCATATCTCCCCTTTCCGTTCGCCAGTAGCAAGAACCGTTCCTCGCTGTGCTCACCCATTAAATTCACAACACTTCCATAAACGCCCGCTCCATATTTTCCAGAGCCAAGGTGACCAGCACATCGCTCTGCCACCGTCAATCTCAGCCTCCACGACTCACCTCCTCATCTCATCCTCCCCCTCGCCCCCTCAATATCCACCCCCCTCAACAACTCCACCATCCTATCCGCCAAAAACACCGTCCCAGGCCCACTCCCCCTATACGCCCTCTCATTCGGCAAAAGCTGCAAAATAATCTGCACCTTCTCCGGCAGCGCGAAAACCGCCGGCTTCTCCACAGCAACACTCGCCGCCGGTGCCGCACTCCCAGGCACGAAAGTCTTGACCGCGAAGCCACCACCACCTCCATTTACATTATTCCCATTCGCGGCCTCAGCAACAGACTTATTTCCCACATGCCCCACACCCCTCCTCCCCCCTTTACCCGGCGACTCAGTCCTCATAAACTTCCTCGGCCCCTCGCCCTCCGTATCGCTCTCCGCCCCCCTCTTAGGACTAGCAACATAAGGTCCATTCGGCCCTAACCTCAGCCCCCCTTCACCCTCCCCCACAACCGGCAAAGGAGGCATACCCGGCGGCATACCAACCGGCATCGGCACCCTCCCTCCATCCGGCATCGTAATCATCACCTGTCCCTGCTGCACCAATTTAGGCCTGATTTGTCTGTCGGATAGTACTAATTGAACACCGAGTGCGTCGAAACCATTGACAGCGAACCTCTCCCCCCAAAGTCCCATACCTCCATCCTGCGCCATAGCCTCAGGAAACAACTCCCTCATCCTCCCCTCCAACCTCCTCACAGCCCCCAACTCCCCAAACCCACTCTCAAACCGATGCATAAACCCCAACAAAACCCCCACCTTTCCCCTCCTCTCCTCCGCCGAAAACAACTTATCCCCCGCCCCCAAAATCTTCGTAACCGTAGTCTCAAACACCACCCTCGCATTCGTCAAATCATTAGTATTAATCAAATGCTGCATATACCCCACCGCAAACTCCTCATCAAACGCAAAAAGCCTCATCCCGCGTTCAAAAATCTTCAGCGCAGAAGGGTCTTTATACCCATGCCATTCCATCAAGGCGGAAGCCACGTAAACATCCGCAGACAATTGTCCCCGAGGACGGGCCTCGGCGAAAACGCCTCGGAAACCTTTACGGGGTTTACCTGGAGCGCCCTGACCTTGGACGCGGCGGAAAGCGCGCATCTTCGCGATCCAGAGCGCGGAGATGGTTTTGGACAGGACTTTCTGTTGGGATTTGGCTGCGTCGGTGATGGATTTGATGCGCGCCGCCATCTGGTCGGCGCGGCTCATCTCTTTCTGCAACAGCACAGGCGAAGCTTCAGATCCAGCGTTGCTATCGCCATCGTCATCCTTTCCTTCCACAACTTTTTCCTCCTCCGGCTCCAAACCAGCAAAATAAGCCTTAACTTCATTCACACTCTTCTCACTTCTCTCCTTGCCCTTCTTAACAAGTGCATAGAGAGCAGCCAAACACGGCTCAAAAACCCCCTCCAACTCCCCGCCCTCCCGCACCACCACAGCCTCCTCCGCGCTCCCCCCAGCATGAAACCCCTCCTCCAATCTATCCGCCTTCCTAAGCGTCAAAAGCACACTTTCCGGGTTCGCTTTCAACCCTTCCTCAAGGAACCCTTCCCCCATAGCCCCATACTCTGCCACGATAGCAGCATCACCAACCTGCTCAAAACACCACCCTGCCGCCTCCGCCCAAATCCTCGGCCAAAACCTCAACCCCACAACCGCCAACTTATACACAAAAACAATCCTCTTCCTATACGCCACAACATCCTCCTCCCTCAACACAAGCGGATCGCTCTTCTCCCACTCCACCCAACTTCTCCACTTCCCGACCAGCGCCGCAAACGCATCATCCCCCTCACAACCCTCGACCGGCGGTAATCTCGCCAAACCCGCCCTATCAAGTCCCAACAACAAACCCTGCAACTGCTTCTCCGCCGTCCGCGCAGTCATATAATGCGGACTAACCTCCTGCAAAAACTTCCTAGCACCCCTCTTATCAACCCCCATCTCAAACCCATCATACTCCTTCCAAACCCCCATAACCCCCCCCAACGGAACCTTCACCGCCTGCTGATAAGCAGCCCTCAACTGATCGACTTTCTGTTTATCCTGCCACCCCTCCCCACCTAAGACCCCAGGGCCAGATTTTATAAAGTCAATGTACTCGCGCCAGAGATTTTGGGACTCCGGGTCCTGGCCCACGGCTTCGAGGACCGCGGTGAAACCTGCGAGGATTGTGCTGCGGTTGGAACCGTCTGGGTCGGGGATGAGGGGGAAGACGCGGCGGAGGTAGGAGAGGTATTGGGTCCAGAGGGGGAGGGAGGGGATGAGGGGGAGGGCGGTGCCGAAGAGGGTTTCGATGCGCTGCCTATCAAACACTGTGTTTTCAAGGTTGAGGTAACTTAGGTAGATCGTCGGCTGGGAGAACAGTTCAGTCAGCTAACCATTCGACAGTCCGACGTGAGACAAGGGTAGCGTGTCATATAATGCAGAGTGAAAGGGGTAATATGATGCAGTACGTACGTTCGTCCCCCAAACCTCCAACATCCTCGCGTACACACTCCGCGCATTATCGAGCTGGTCTTTGTCGCGATAGTGCTGGATCAACTCCCACCAGGCTTCGACGTCGGATTTGGGGTCCTCCTTTATACGATCTTCGAGGCGGCCAACCTTGTCGTGTGGCAATCTCTGGTTCGTGGGAGTGGGCGGGACTGCATCGCCGTTCGCCTGTGGCTGTGGTGTGGGAGCGACGGTTGGCGGTTGCGTGGTCGAGATTGTCGGTGGTGGCTTACCCTCGTCATCATTCTGCTGGGTGAGAAGTTCTGGGGGAACAGCAGCAGCAGCAGCGGGGATGGTAGAGGAAGAGACAACAGCAGCGTCAGTAGAAGCAGAGGCTGAGGCTGGAGCTGAGACTGAGTCTGGAGCTGTGGCAGGGAGGGACCCAGAAGCAGTGAGACCTTCTGTCATGCTGTTGTGGTGGGCAGAGTCTGTAGGTTCACTAGCTAAAGGTAATGCACTCGCACCATCATCGCCGCCAGTCATAGACATAGCCACCTCCTGCACACCATGCTCGACACCATTTAGTTGCTGCTGTGCCTCTGCAGGTTGCGCCTGAGTATTGCTCATGCTCGTGTCCTCGTGCAAGTCTTCCTCGTCATCGGCATCACTGCTCTCTTCTAGTATGAAGCCGCCGACTGTTTTGGGCTGTGCTGGTACTGATACTGGTACAGCAGCCTCTTGCGCAGGTTGTGTGGTATTCGCAAACTCAAAAGCGGAAGGATCGTAGTCATCGTCTTCTTCCTCTTCGTCTTGCGGCTGCGCGTCGTAGCTGTTGGTGTAGTCGCCGTTGGTGTGTTGCGCCTGGTCGTCGGTGTAGTCGGGCAATTCGCCGGAGGGGGAGTAGGTCGTGGCCGCCATGGCCGGACGCCGGGGGTGAGTTGCGCAGTGTTGGGTGTGGTGTGCGCTGTGGGTTTGCGAGGTTTTGCGAGGGTTCTGAGTTGGTATTGTGGTTATGAGAGAGATGGTTGTTGCGAGGTGCAAGTTGATCGCGCTGAGTCGAAGAAAGGCAAGCGCGGAACATTCCGCTGTAGAACATGACTGCATTCACTGACGACCATTGATGTGATTGAACAAAGAGATCCTTCACTCTGCAATCCCTTCCCAACCCCAGCAAGTCCTGTGTAGTATCCGGAGCACTGCAACCCAGAAAAACAAGTCCATCATCAGGTCCTCTACGAAATCGGAATATGGCCACACCACATTCCCCGACCGTCAAACGATAGTACGCCCAAGACTCTTTCCGAGCACACGCGTTGGGAGTCTAGCACGATGCCGCCCCAACGACGCACCACGATGAAAGTCCCACCCTTCTTCCGGCGGCTGTTCAAGTTTACCTCCATGGATTTTGAGACGGTATGTCATGCCAAGCCATGACGGATCGAGAATGAAGAGGTGTAAGTAGAGTAAAGCTGATTTTTGATGGTGATGGTTATGTAGGCAGTCTGGGAGATGACCCACCTCCTCATCGCTCCCAAAAAGGTGTTTAGGAATATTTACTATCACGTACGTAACATAACCCATCCCCAAATCTACGCGACCGATTCGCCACACATAGTAACCTAAATATACTGACACAACTCCCGAAACAGAAACGTACATCCTTCCCCTTCCCCTCCGACCCTCAGCCATGCTTCCGCAAAACCCAGACCGACCGACCGACCGCCACACCTACCATTTCTTTGCATTCACTAACGCTTTTCCTGTAGAAACCAAAAACTCCTACCACCGCCCCGACCCAGCCTTCACCTACCTCGCTCTCCTCTTCACCCTCCTCTCCGGCCTTGCGTGGGGGATCGCCTACGCCCCATCTTTCCTATCAATCCTGCGGATAACGCTGGTATTCACTTTAATCCATTTCCTCGGCATCTCACTGGGCATAGCCACCCTTATGTACTTTTTCGTCGGCCGCGTCTTAGGTCGTCGGAGACCGGGACGTTTCGGAGGGACGGCGGAGCTGGGAGGGGGAAGGGAAGGAGGGGATGGTGGGGTGGAGGGGCTGGAGTTTGGGTATTGTTTTGACGTACGTTGTTCCCCTGACCACGCCCTATAGCACGACTAGCGGGCGGTGGGCAACGGGTTGTGTCTGTGTGTTTGCTAACGTATCTTTGTGCTAGGTCGCGATCCGGGCTTTCCTGCCGCTCTGGACGTTCCTCTACCTCGTACAGTTTCTACTGTTACCGCTTATAGCAAGGGATTACTGGGTCTCGAATTTCTTCGGGAATCTGCTATACCTGTTGGCGCTGTCGTATTATTTCGTTATTACGTTTTTGGGGTATAATGGTACGTTCTTCCCTAACCCCATCCTCGTTTGGGGACTGATGGGGGTTGATGGCATTGATAATGGGTAGATCGGGGTGTTGGCTAATATTGGTAATAGCATTGCCCTTCCTAAGCAGAACGGAGGTGTTATTAACGCCTATACCCGTCCTAGTGGTTCTGTGGGTGGTGAGTTTGTGGACGTTTGATTGTGCGACGGAGTTGGCGCCGGTGCTGTGGTGTGGGGTTGGGTTGAGGAAGGCTGTATGACGTATGGCATTATGGCATGGCATGGTAAGGCATGAAGGGGAGAAAGCGGCATGTACAGCAAGCTACAGCAGCATTGAAAGACATTATTGACTTCTGAGCTTAATGATGTGGGATATGGCGGTAGAGATGAGATCTCTCGAGACTACCTATGCGGTCACAGGTAGTTCATCGCCACCTGACTGCGGTAGCTATGAGACCGACTTGATGGGGCCAAGAAGACTGGAACCCAAGATATAAAGAGTATCTGCCACTTTCGTAGCCTCTGGAAGCGGGACAGACGAGCTACACCTCATCTCCGCCATGTCACACCGCGCGCGAACGGATCGCACCTGCTGAAAGGCTGGAAGACATGCTCAGCACACCTCATCGACAGTACCATAGGATCTGGACGCGAGTGTTCCTTGAAGCTCGCTCCGTGGGCGGCATTTTCAGCTGGACGTCCTCATCGATAGGACACGTAGATACTGCGACCTGGTCCTTGGATGCTGGGTAGAGACATGTGAACTATGGCGAAGAGTACGCTGCTAGGATGATGTGCCCCAACATCATACAAAGGCTGGCTGGTCGAGGTGAGGTTTGTTTTGCAAAACTTCATTCACTCATCACCATCCATCCACGCAGCTAACAAGCACTGATGCATGTCAAAAAGACAAAACATACAACAGCGGGTATTCGCACGTGGTCACCCACCGTACTACTAGTCCGCCGGTTTATGGCTTAAGTACAGGAGAGCGGACGGGATCCTCTGTTTTCCATGACCTGTGGTCGTATGTGCTTGCTTCGGCAGTGTCAAACAATCATAAACATGTTCTCACGCTGCCGAAGAGCTGACTACTTTGTCTCGCAAATTGATGTCCGGGTAGGGAGACCGGGTGGGCATAGCTGGACCGCGCCTATGATTCGGACTTGTTACTGCCTCGAGTGCTAGAGTTACTACCACTCGACCTCCTTCATCGTAAGCTCAGGCTCGGCGGCTGTTCTCGAATCGCCACAAATGTCGACTCTGGGCCGACAGTTGATCATGCTGGTCCGGACGGACCCCATATGTTAACTCTCTGCGAAGTCGTCGTAGAACATTCTCCTACACGTTTTGATGCCACTAGGTCGGTAATGGAAGGACAGAGGGAATGGATTGAGACTTGGCATAATGGTCGACCGACACGTGACTGTGCTTGAAAATTGGCTTCGTGCTAGTCGCCTCGACTTCAGCTGGTGCACTCTTCGCTAGAACAACGTCTTTACCACGCCCGTTCTCGTTTTCGACGTCGAGCACACATGTTGGTACTATTCCGACATCGACAAGTGATAGGTGCTAGCTCAGCAAACAGCTCGACAGTGTCGTGCGTGCAGTAGGCGAGCATGCAGGGCTAGTCATTGGCGTGCAGTAGCCAGAACAGACGATGCAAGCGAGCTGCATACTCATCGTGGTATGCACTGATGGTTGTGACTTTCACACCCTTCAGTAGTCGCTCCTACTTATCTCTGAGAACAGCCATTAGAAGGTGCGGACTCATCAGTTGACTATCGTCTAGGCTACTGCCATCTATCATAATTTCGTTCAATGATCTGCCAATGGTAGGCTGCCAACTATGGCCCCCAATAGTTCTTCTGCATGGCATGCCGCGATAACGGGAGAGGCTGAGAGGATACACCTTCTCATTGTCCGCCTATTTCCCGAACACTTTCGCGACCGAGGTCACTCTTAACCATCCAGGTCTGCTAGCCAGTTCTGTCTGAGATTCGAGAACACAGCTGAACGCTTTCGCAGGATGACACCACAGGCACTAATAAGCTGCTTGCTGCCTTTTGTAGTTCCTGGACGTACCGATGGAGATGTGCAGCCTAGCAATGCCAGCGACGTCTTCCCAAGTACGACATACCGCAACACGAGCAGCTCAGGCGCACTCTCAACAATACTACAGCCTTCAAGTTCACAGGCCGATGGCAATATTGGATCGTATGTACTGCAAGGCATAGGCGTCTCTGGTACATCGGACGCTACCACAAATTCTTCGAGCTCGAACGATATCAATGGCGCAAGCACGACATATACACCTTCCTACCCAAACGACATATATGCCGTTACTACAACATCCTCAAGCGTCTTCTACAACCAGTCGATAAGGCCAACAGGAGATGGACCTGCTTACGCAACCCAGTGCGATGCATTGTGGAAGTCTTGGTCCGCCTCCTCCATTAGTCGCTCATTCACATTCGTCAATACAACCTTATGGGCGACCAACACCAATTGGACCGGCCAGCTCACCACTCTGGACGGCTGCGACACGCACACCCGGCTCATTGGCTCCTTCACCCCGACGGCGAGCTCTAGTTTCCTGACGACCAGTGAGACCCTTTTTGAAGCAAACTTAGGACCCCAGCCTACGTGTACCGTCCAGCCGTCGGACTGTAACAATCTCTGGGATGTCTACATGGCGAATACTGTAGCTGCTCAGACCAACATTACACTCGCATCAAGTGCTACGGCGATGACCATCAGAAATTCCATAACGAGCTTCACAAACCCTCAGTCCACGTTACCCGTGCTTACCATCAACGGTACGGCGTTCTCCGGCATCGTTGAGACAACGGCGTACACAGTATATCTCTCAAGCACTACCTCTACGAACACACCAGTCACCGTTGAACATATAGTCTACGACCTGGGATCCAATGGAAATCTTACTGCTGGCACGCCTCTTACATAGTACAACAGGGCGTATTTGACCGCCACCGAGCCTGCATGCCATCCTACCCACGGTGTATGTGGACCTTGCACGATCTTTGGTGGCCAGGTCAGTCTGCTACCGATAATCGCAATGCTGCGACGCTCACAAGTGCTTCCAGGTACAATTGCTCTACTTTCCAGTCGCATCTAATGCTTCTCGTAATATGTGTGCAACTTCTCCTCCGCCGGCGACGCTCTGTCCTCTCGGTTCAACGACGGCGCCGTATACGTCTGGTTTGTTCGCCGAGGGGTGGAACTGCCAGTCTTACGGTCACTGCCATTATGCGGAGGGTAATAAGTCTATGACGAACAGTGGTGAGACCAGCTTGATCAATCTTCCAAACGATCGGCGGGCTGATAACGTTGTAGGCCCATACACCGTCTTCGATGGGACTACTCTGTACCACAATCGGGCATACATCTCACTGAGTACGGTCTACGCACAAGATCAATGCGGCACAGTCGGTACGCCACGCCTAGGTAGTATCTTGACCTTGGCCAGTTCACAGATATTCTCCTACGACAAACAACTCATTCCTGAAGTGTGCGGGGACTATGGGTACTCCTTGTGAGCTGTACTGCATCGAAAATCTGATGTCCGTGCTGACAACTGTGACAGCAACTTCGCGAACCTGCTGCCCAACCTACCATACAGTGCTTTCCACGATTGGCCCGGCACCGACAAACCTGGATGCAGCACGCCAGCCTCTGGCTTCCCTCTTCCCGGTGACTTTGTCGACGGCACAGCCGTGCTATACGGAGGCCTGTGCAGTACTATCATCGATGAGATGTACTTCCCGACTCTTGTTGTGCCCACAGAGATTCGTACGCTAGATCCCGCCTGGGCTACGTGTGGTAATGCGTTGGAAGGACTTTACGATCCGCCTAAAGTAGGTCGAATCGAAATGCTGCGTTGACACTGTTGACGTATCATGATCTAGGCTCTCACGGCTGCTACCACTCTAGATGGTTTGTCGGGCCCCTACGTCGTCAGTACCAGTCTAGCAAGTCCTGCTAGTACCGCTCACGCTCCTGGGCCAAGTCCGACTACGACTGTTAGCAGGACTGTAGCCCATGACCCGAGCTTTTCGGCAAACCAGCCTGTACCCCTGCCCGACACGGTACAGGGGTCCAGCCCAACCTCAGACCTTTCGTCTTCCGCTCCTGCAATTTCAGATGAACCATCCTCCGATGGACCTTCGTCAGGCTATGCCGACCAAGTGTCGAGTCAAGAGACGATTGACTCCACTTTAACAAGCAGTAAGCCTTCCTCTCTACCGCAGTATACATCAACACCGAGCACGGGTGCCGCGGGTGCGAACGCAGGGGCTGCTGTTGCCTCTATTCTCGCTAGCGTTTCTCAGACATACGATCCTGGTCAGTACGGCACGTCTTCCACATCCGCCAAAGACCCTGGCGCGGTTGTTGCCTCTATACTCGCGAATGGTGGCTCGACCTCTCCTGCTACTGACAGGACATCCACAGTTGTCGAGGACCCGACATCGGATCCATTGGTCTTCACGGCTGGAGGACAGGTGCACTCTGCCACAAACATCGCAGGTCTGTCCGGCGTCTTTGCGGTCGACGGCATCAGTATCACAGCTGGCGGCTCCGCTCAGCAGATCAGTGGTCATGAAATATCCGCATTGTCGAAGGGCTTGGTGGTTGATGGTACAACAGTCGCACCAGTAGCAGTGAGTGCTTCAAATCTCGACATTATCCAGTCTACCCAGACAGGCTCAGATGGCCAAAGCATAACCGAAGACATCATCGACGGAAGCATTACCATCCAGCCAGGTTTCAATACCGTGCAAGACGGCCACGCATACTCGCTCGGGCCGAGTGGTGTCGTTGTGGACAGCACCGTAAAGTATACAGTGCCCGACAGTCCGATTTCAGACGGGATACTCTTCACTGCGGAAAGCCAGACTTTGACTGCAAACCCCATACCTGGTGTAACAGGAGTCTATGTGTTCGACAGCACGACAGTCTCGGCGGACGGCTCAGTAATGACGGTAGATGGTGTGACGTTTACGGCTCAATCATCCGGTCTTTTGGTTAGTGATTCACAAGTTATGGCCTCGAGCATGAGGCAATCCTTGCCACAATCCTCGGGACCTCAAGTCACACAGACGTCAGTTGCGATCAATTCAGGCAACAAGCAGGTCGATGGAAGAAGACTCCACGAGTTATTTACTTGCGCACTGATGGCAAGCATTGTCTTGTTTTGAAATGTTCATAATGTAGATAAGACCACAATCGACTGATCGTCAATGACACTTTAGTCCAGACTGCGAGACGTCCGGCTCTTGTTCCATGACTATGGTGCTATCGCCTCATCTTCCGCAGCAGAGTGCACCGCCGATTCTCTCATCATCTCCCTCGCCTCCCTCTTCCCTCTATCGACATCCACAAAGTACATCAATGGTATCGGCAGCCCAATCAAAACCGCCAGAAACCAAAAAGCCGGCCTGATATCTCCAGTAGCATCCGTAATCGCACCCACAATCGCAGGCCCAAAAACACTACTGCCCTTATCCGTGATAGCATACAGAGCATAAAACGCCGCCTCACTGCCAGGAGGTATCAGCTCACCATACAGACTCCGACAGTAACTTGACAGCCCTCCCAACACAAGCCCGTAAACAGCTCCGAGAGGGTACATCTCCCACTGCTGTTGCAGCCCAAAAGAGCCGTAACGTTGAATAGCTGGGATGTACCCTAGTAAGCCGTAGAGCGGTATGAGCTCGAATAAGCAGATACAGGTCAGGATGGTGTGGCTGGGTTTCAGACGCATCATTCTGCTGACTGTGGACCAGGTGAAAGCTCCTGCTATGCCGGAGAGGGTGACGATTACATTGATTAGCGCTAGTGCTGAAGACTCCATTCCTAGTGTTGTCTTGGCGAAGAGGATCGCCGTCCCGGACACGGTGGCAATGCCGTCGCTGATCATGAACCAGGCGGCGAGAAAGAGAAGGATGTCTTTTAATTTACGGGCTCGGATGATTGTTCGGCCTAGGTTGATCCAGCTGTATGCGAGGTAGCTGGCCCAGGTACGAGGTTTGCCGTCCTTGCCTGCTGGGAGTGGTGGACCGGGACGGGACCGAAGCCAGAGAGCTGCTGGGATGGTGAAGGCGAGCCACCAGAGGCCGATGAAGAAGAGGACGAGGCGGAGGGAGAAGAGGGTTGCACCTGTGGCTTTGAGGATGGCGATGGAGATGATCTGCACGATTACGGAGGCGCTGATGCTTGTTAGCTGTCAACTTGGCATGAATTGTTGTGACCCTCACATGTAGCCGATCCCAACTCCGTAGGATGATATCTTGGTGGACAGCCGCATGTCTGGCGAGGAAGCCGAGTATGAGGCCGCATATGGTGCTACTTCCTCGCCCAGAAGTAGGTCAGATTCGTTGGGTTCACCGAGGAGTTGTGCGTTTGGAGACTCGATGTCGGTATCATCGTGCTACGGAAAGCTCAGCAAGGTGCCATGGACAAAGAAGTCATGGCTGACGGGCTACAAGAATAGGAGATATGACAACCGCGAAGACTGAGAGAAATGACCACACTGACCTCGTCGTCGTCGGTAGAAAGCTGTACGACCTGAACATCCGGATGATGCCTGACCAGCACCGGCAGAAACGAATTCAGCAACACAAAGCTCGCCCCGAAACAAACATTGCCAACCATCGCGCACAGACTACCAAGCAGATATACATGTGGCGTGACAAGCAGGAACAGCATCGTCGCCAGACTGCCCATTACAGCAAAAGCAATTAGCAGCGTCTTCCGATATCGACCGTGATCCGCAGCGCCTGACATCGTGACTACGACCAAAGCCTGCAGTAGCACACTGATGCTGAAAGTGTACATTGCGAAGGATGCAGTATTCACATCATTTCCCAGTATTCGGATAACGCATTGCGAAGTGCCATGCTTGGTCGAGCCATCGCGTACATCTATCCCGTGAGTCCGACATGGTTTTGAGTGGTCTTTCGCGAGCACAGCGGTAGCAGACCCTCTAGCGAGATCCTCTAGTGTGATCGGGATGAAGGCGCCCAACCCGCAGACAACAAACACCTCAGCGGCAAAGCTGTAAGTGTAGAAGCCGAGTATTTCTTTGCGGGACGTTGGGCGTATGTCCTCGCCTAGGAAAGCTGGCTCGCGGATCTCTGAAGCCTCGCTCGGCGCGGTCGGTCTCATGGTGCTGTCTCCGGAAGATGAACTAGAGTGCTCATCGTCGGCGTCCCCGTTGTCGGTCGAGAAGGAGTATGGAGATTGAGTGCGTTGTGTTTGTTCGGTGTTGTCGAAGATGGAGGTGAGGTGCGTTCTGGTCTGCGCACGTGGCACCATGTCCGCCGCTCCATCAGGACGAGTTCCGGTTAGGGGCGTGTCTCGCTCTGTCAACGACACAATCGTCTACACTCAGTAACATGACGAACAAGTGTGAAAAGAGTAGTCAGTACCTACAGCTACAGCAGATCTATCGAGATCTATATACATGGCGCTTGCAGCGATAAGACACACTATAGCGTTGATTGCGACATGGTGGCCTGTTAGTCCGCATGATCTCAACTAGCCATCACGGTCCTAGTCAAGCTGTAGCTGTCCGCCCTCGAGACCGTGGTGCAGCGCTTAGCTCCATGTCGTGAGACTCGCCTCAAAACCAAAGTCATGGGAGCATTGTCTTTGCCAAGGGAGAGCACTCTAAGCAGATCTACGAGCCGATCGCCTGATTTACACCTCAGACACGAGCTGGACAGGGCGGTGATAGAAATGGGTGTCGTATGGTAAGCAAGCTGCCTTTATATGCAGTCGGAGACGCTTCGAGCTGGCCAAGTATCGGTTCGCCGAAGCTACGCGAGTATCGTTGGCAATCAGTATGCCGGATGCATGATTCCTGTGCGCGCTGCCGAGAGTTGTTGCGCTGTGTCGTTCATCTCGAAATCGAAGTCGAAGTCTGGAAGCTCGTGTTCTTTTTTGTTCGCGACGATATTACAGCTGATCCAAAACGGACTAGCGGCTCCGACGCTAGACGCTAGACGCTCGTCACGGACTGCCCTCTTTGCTTGTCTAGCATTCCTTACACTCACACCTCACACTCACAAGTCACCACGGACTCACACGTGCATGTCAGTATAGACTGCTGTATGATTCACATTGCATTCACCAGATCTGCGACCAAGCCCGAAGTTCACTTCACCTTACGGACTCTCGGTCACTGGACTGGTCAGAATCACAAACAAAGGCCTTGAAATACAACAACGCTTCGCAACTCACTCGACCAACCAGTCCTGTAAACAACCACCACTCTACCCGGTCTACGCCAACAACCAACACCACTCCCCGCGCCCAAACCAGCAGTGGGCAGCAGAGCCTGACATGATCGAGCGCGAGACGCTGCCAAGATAGAGCCGACAGACGGGCAACACGGGCAGGCCGTGGTGGAAGTGGCGGAGAACGGCGAGGGTGGCCGTGGTGGGAGTGTGGTAGGGCATGGGGAGATGCCAGGATTGATCACTATGGATCAGCAGAGCGGACTCGGCTCGCAAGAGCTGAAGAAGAATCGGAGCAATGCGCAAGGGGCACTGGTAGGAGCGGTGATGCCACCATCCTCTGATTTTGTGCCCGCGCATCTGAACGGCGTGCCTGCCAATGGCGAGAACAACGCAGTGGTGAATGGACAGCCTCCCAAGGCAGTCGCGGCGACAACCAATGGCGACCATGCAGATAAGATTATGGCACTTGCAGAATCGAAGCCACCTCCGAATCTCGAGCAGCCATGGCGGAATGAGCCAGACAACAAGCCTCTGGGCAAATTGATGGACCGTCTGGCGCAGCAATGCTACATCGACCTCAATCAAACGCTGAACGACATGACCGCGGAAGACGCAGCTGGTGATGGGGCCCCCAGAGCGAACGGTATGTCGCCGCAAGGCACTCTGGACACCTCCGAGGTCAGCCTCCGAAAGAAGCGAAAACTTCTGGACTTTGCGCATGACCAGAGAGACCGCTTCACCAAAACACTCGTGCTCTCCGACTGGAGTCGCAATGCCGAGGACATGGCGAAATTCATCGATCTTCGAATCCACCTAGACAACCAGCGTGATGGCTTTGTAAAAGCAGGCAACGCCATAGCAGCAACAAAGTGGAAGTCTATCGGGTTCAAGGTCCCAGCACCAAACATCGTAGGCGCTATGGAGCTTCTCTCCACAGGCACAGCATCCTGGGTGCCTGATATGGGTTACATCCCGCCGAAACGGTTGACTGCGAAGCAGCTGCTGAAGACACTCAAGAACATGAACGTGACGCTCTCGACTCGGCTGAATCTGCGCGAAGAGCTTCCGCCACATATGCAGGACTACCGTGTCGCTGACGGGCGTGCCACCTTCACAGTTCCAGGCGAGTTCGAGGTGGACCTCTCGGTTGCTGATGAAGAAGATACGAGCCCGTTCTACTTCATCGACATCAGGTTCCTCTTCTCTCCAAGCTCGGACGTCCTGAATGATCAGATACGAGCCCACCTCGAGACTCAAACTAATGGAGCTCTCGCAGTCAAAGGCTTGCAAGGCTGCTACGACCTCCTCCACAGCTTCGTACTAACACATAAAATCAACATCCTGCGAAGTCAAGGCGCTGAACTCATTCGAGGCAAATGGTTTGAGTGCATCAAAGTCGAACATCTGCGCCGCAGTCTTGTCGTGCAGTACTGGGCCGGCATGCCGGGTCCGAAGAGCTGGTTTGAGATCGGCATTAGCAGTGGTAAGTCAGAAAAGCGTGGCTCGAGGAAGGCGACTCCGCGGCTCTCCGTGCGCTGGTTCAGAAAAGGCCAGGAGGTCAAAGATGAAGTGCTCAGCTTTGACTGGGAGGCGCTGAGCTTGGAGAAGTGCTTGATGATGGTTATCGGTAAGCACTGTTTCGGCAAGCTTGGTGTGGCTCGCGATGGTCTGCTAGGTTTGGCGGCGAAGACGGAGAATGCAGCGTTGGAGGCTGAGCTTGTGGTTGCTGATGGCGCGACGCGAGAGGACTGCACGTTGCGGTTGCGTCTGCCTTCGATGCGGAACTCGTTGAATGTGCGGTTGGAGCCTGTCACGGGACAGTTTTCCATCTCGCCGCCTACGAATGTCACTTTGCACAACGAGCGGATACTCGACGCTAACCCGCAGGTTGACGTATCTCTCTTGCTTGCAGCGTTGGTCTGCGCAGTGGTGCAAGAGAAAGTACACAAACAAGCGGAGCTTCTGGACTGGCGCGAGCTCCGAGATTTGGTGGGCATGGAGCAGAGGCTCGGCCAACACGTCTTGCACCGGACTGTATTCAGCATACCTGGCTGGGGTGAGCGATGGGCGCTAGCGGTTGGCTTCTCGCTGAGTGGCGAGCGTTGGTGGATCGTGCAGCTCAAGGAGGGCACCAAAGACGTGACCAATGTGTGTGAGTTGCAGCTCAAGAATAGTTTGGGTGAGCAGGCCACGCAAGTGTCACGGATGAATCTGCTCAGGATCGAGAGGTTTGCGGTTGCGGAAGTCTCCTACGAGGTGCTTTCAGAGCAACTGCGCGTATTGAAGATCCCACACCACCACCAGAAGCCGGAGCCGTTGCCCGAGGATGGCGTCGACGCAGGGCAGCACAATAGCGGATCGATATATGTGCAATCCGTGGCGCTCATGCGGGACGCTAGCGACAGCTCTTGGAAACCTTGGGCCATGGATTCCGTCCGACTCTCACATCACGGCATTGATGACTGCGAAGACGGCACTGATGCGCATACCACTCGCACTCTGGTACGGCACGATCTGCGTCTGACACGCGAGCCAGGGCGGATGAATCGTTTACAGCAGCATCTCACCAAGTCTGGAGACAGGACTGTCGCAATGAATGCTAGCGGAGCTCTGGCTATTAGCCTTCGTACCCCTTTCGGCGAGCCACTCGTGGGGCATATCCGAACGCGCTTGCGAAGTATTGAGCGTCTGGACCAGTACGTGACGACACTGCAGAGGCACCACTACAACCTTACGACTGTGACCATGGACCAGCTGTCTTTCACCTACCACGCCTCAGCACCCGCTCTCCATGCTCGACTCAGCTTTGCAAACGACGGCTCCACCCCGATACGGTTGCAGCTTGAACCTGCTGAGAGCAACCCTACCCAACGTATCCGTGTGCTGCTAGAGCAGGGCTTGAACAGCAGACGCACGGACGCCTTCGAAGGTTTCGCGAAGTTTCTTAGGCTTACATTGCCCATGCTGAGAGCATGGGACAAGATTGAAACAGCTCATCTCGCACGACAAACCGCTGTCGTGAACGTGAGAGGCGCTGCGTCGTACGGAATTACCTATAAGGCGCCACTGCCTCCGTGCACCTTCAGCATTCAGCTGAAGGAGAAGCGGAACGGCAATAAGTCATCGATGCGTTGGCATCTCGAGGTTAAAGGCAAGCCTGACCCTGCCATCGCGGAAGATCTCGCCAAGAAGCTGAAAGCTCTCTGGCAAAGTAAAGGCGATGGCGGTTGCTGGGAAGGCAATGGCAGCGGTGCGACTGCAGATGCCGCCGGTCTCGGTTCATTGCTTGACAGACTCGATGAGATCGTGCGGACCTCAAACGCATCTCGTCCCGTCTCTGAACAGCCGCGAGAAATTACGGCTGCACCTCGAGAGACGGTCATCAAGCAACAGCAGCCACCTGCGCTTAAGGAGCCGCAGAAGAAGCCTGCGGTGAGACCTGTGAAAGCTCCGGTCAAAGTGCTGGCGCACACGAAGGAGCCGGAGTATATCACACTCGACTAGGATTCGGGTTGCGATGGAGACGCGTCGGTCACTCCAAAGTGAATTTAGCGTGGCGTTCGGATGAGGTTGCAAAGGCTCGCCTGCGATAGCACGGGTCGTTTGTGCGTGTTTGTTTGTACTTATACCACCACGCCGATTACGGCTGTGCATGCGATGTGAGATTGGCTTGAGTCTTTGGGTACTCTGTAATGAGTTGATGATATCAGTAGACATGATAACTAGTCCTTGAGTGTCATCCTGCGGAACGTGTTGTTCACTGCACGCTTCAGACAGGACGAATTGAGCATACACTCAGCCATTCGGTCCGGCTTTCGCGTCGTCGTCTCCATCGCCTTTTCCTGCAGCCTTCTCCTTTCTCCGCTCGTTGACGTCCCAATTGTACACTCGCGCGGTGGCAACCTCCATGGTCTAACCCAATCAAGTCAGTACGGATTGCGAGTGAGGCGAAACTAGGGAGCTTACCGTGATTTGCTCCCTTAGGAAGTCGAGGTCTTCGTCGCAGTTCTCAAGCGAGGATTGCGCGGCTTCGAGCTTGGACGAGAGGAGTGTTTCTGCTTCAGCTAGTGGGTAGGAGAGCATCACGTTGGCCTACAATATGGTCAGCCGGGCCGGAATATCAACGTTGCTCTGGCATACCCCAAGCCAAAGGTAGACCTCTTCTGTTCGCTGTATCTCCGCTTTGGCATATAGGGTGTCGTTCAATTCGAAGAATGATTCCAAGGGATCGGCGTCCTCCTGTCAAACGCCCGGTGTCAGTCCTATCCAGCATTGTAAGAGAATACTGGGAGCATACTTCTCGACCTGACAGGAATTTTACTGTCTCGAGAGTCTTCTCAATATCGGGGATCTTGTCTCGTAGACCAACTGCTCGACGCTGGGTATTCCCTTCCATGAATTGATACTTGCTGGGTACAGATTAGCTATCGTTTTCAGACAACATGAACACGACCTTACGAGATCATCTCCTGGAAGTTCTTGAGGCAGCCTTCGACATCGCTTCTCGAGGAAACATAATCCTCGACCCTGTCGACGAAGGGTGCGAAGGGAATGCCTCGTCCGTTCGTCGGCGCATTCTTGCTGCTATACAGACAGTCAGATCTTGCAGGAAACCGTGCCACATAACACCATCTCACCTTTCCGTCGCTACCTCAGCCATGCTGAGTACGAAGCATTTATCGACGACCTGTTGGTGCTTTGTTTGTGTGAGGCTAAACTTTCGGGAGTGCTGTAGGGCTGAAGATTTTGTGGGGCGAATGGAGCTAGGTAAGTCGCGTCTTTCGACGCGACTTCCAGCTCTTTAAAATGTGAACAACGTATACAGAGCAAGATTCTGCAGGCTTTGAAAACTGGAGGTATAGGCATAGCGATGCTCCTGCAAGGGTGGCTGGCATCTATCACGCCCACTGAGAACGGAACTTAAAACGACGCAACAAGAATAACCGTCACCTGTCAAGAATGGTCTACGAACCAGAGTCTGGCCTGGTCTACACGGAGACCGTTCTTAAGAGCTGTGATTGCCTGCGTAAGTCTTTGCAAGCGAAGATCTCCGATACACCAAAGGATGCACCGTCGAAGCGTACTCTCTGGAAACTGGCTTGTCGCCGTCTCCTGGATAACATTGACAAGCTCGGACCTGACGCTTTGGCAGCGTTGCCTACAGCGCTGGCAGAGCGTGTGTGGCCTGCTTCTCAGCGCGGACAGATGTCTGTGCAGCTATGGAAGATTATGGCTCAATCACAGCCTGATCTGGTCACCGGAACGCCTCACAGATGGGAGTACGTCTGCAAACCATGCCGGAGGCTGCCCGACGTGATCCAGATAGTGGATTGCTCTGCTTTTTACTGGCTATGCGACCTGACACTAGACTGCGATTATGTTCAAGCCGATGAGCTGTATCGTGTACCTAACCTTGTGAACATCAGAAGTATCACAGTCCGAGGCAGTCGAAGTTGCGCTGTTCACGATCGAGTGTTTCGTGCTTGGGGAGATGCAGCGGTAGAGCGAGGTGCTTTTTCAAGACTGTTAACGATTGCAATCAGTTACACGACCCGAGGTCCCCTTCTCGAAGATACCACGCAGTTTCTTGATCGCCTGAGATGCTTCCCAGTCCTGGAGACATTGTGTGTGCACGACGAATCGACCAACTTTGCACGTCATACGGCATCTGGCAAACGCTACGGTCCCTTCAGATGTCTTGATCGACGGAAGTGTCCCAAAACCTCGGGACCGCCGATGTCTTCCCCTCTACCTCTTCTGCAGATGGTGCTCGGGACAAGGAAGTCAGAGAGCGTTCCGCATGACCATCGTACTACATGCTTCCGGAGGTCATCATACGCGCCAACGCGGCCAAGCCAGGAGGGCAGCGTACCAGTATCCGAGCCCAAGATGCCCAACAAGCGACGCAAGTTGAAGGAAGGGAAGAGCGTCAGTCTCGACAATTTACTCGACGGGTTCTGAGAAGAATCTGCAGCAGCGGCGCGAATATGTGCTTCGAAAGCTGCCGAAACATGTGGTTGGAACATGTACGACAAACACTGGAAAGCTAGTGGTGCGGCCAATACCGGCCCGGCAATGGCCTCGATATGAATGCTCGGACAAATTGTCGTACCTGCATTTGCCCGCATACTTCATCGTTGCGAGTGGTGTAATAGTGAGATCATTGAGGAGAGCTTGTTGCTGCGCGATGATAGTGCGAAATCAAACTCGTGAGAGTATCAGGCAGTCCGGTGCATGGTTTGGTACCTTCGCGTCGCGAAGCACACATGCAGCAGGAAGCGTGAACGCCAAGCGAGTGTTACATACGACTGACTATCACCGCTCAGGATGAGGTGGAAGACTGTTGTAGGGTGAAGATGTAACAACAGATTGGTGAAAGTATTGCATGGTCAAATTCTATCAACAAAAGCAGTCTCAACACTTGAGGGCTGCTAAGCTGGAACGACCATATACACCGATCTTTCCCATTCTCCCGCTTGTGGACGGTTCCTTGCTCCTGAACATTCTCCATACTCCCAAGAGCAACAAGCTCACATGCTGTACATATCATGAACAATCGTGAATAACTCTTTACATGCAGGCGGCACCGTCAATGCCAATGACCTTGCCGTTGACCCACTCGCCGTCCTGGGACGCAAGGAAGCATACAACGCGGGCAATGTCGATGGGCTGGCCAACACGGCTCATTGGCGACCAAGTAGCGGCGTACTATTCACATGTCAGCATTGCGAACTCGCCTATTGGTTGATAACTCTGCTCACCTCGTCGACCTGGTCGTCGGACAGGTTGGCACCGTTGGGAATGTACTCCCGGCACACGGCGTGGTACATATCGGTCTTGATACCACCTGGGGCAACGCAGTTGACAGTGATCTTCTTGTCACCAGCGTCAATGGCCATGCAGCGGACGAAAGTCTCAATGGCACCCTTGGAGCCGGAGTAGATAGCGTGCTTGGGCACACCCTTGGCCTGGCCAGTGATGGAGCCCATCAGAATGATGCGGCCACCGACAGACAAGTGCCTGTATGCCTCGCGGGCAACGAAGAACTGGCCACGGGTGTTGATGCGGAATACACGGTCGAACTCCTCCTCCTCGACATCCTTGAAATGGCCGAAAGAGACAACGCCGGAGTTGGAGCAGACGATGTCGAGCTGGCCGTAGTGCGCAACAGCGTCGTCCATAAGCTTCTTGGTCTGGGCAACATCGCCGACATCAGCCTTGAGGGCAATGGCGTCACCGCCGTTCTTCTTGATCGCCTGGGAATCTATTAGCGGCTGCTTGTGCTGCTAATCTCATAGGCTCGTCTTACATCGACAACCTTGTTGGCAGCGTCGATCGAGTTTGCGTAGTTGACAACGACCTTAGCACCACGGGCAGCAAGCTCAGTTGCCATTGCGGCACCGATACCACGTCCACTTCCAGTGACGAGCGCGACCTTGCCATCGAGGCGGGAGGTGGAAACTGCCTGGGCTGCCATTGTGAAGTTGTTTTGAGGTTGGATTGGTTTGTGTGGTTTGGGAGGTGTTTCGATAGTAAGTTGAAAGTAAAGATGAAAGGATGAATGGCAAGAACAGGAAAGAGCGGTCTATATAATGCTTACCTTTCGGTCATGCTGTTGAGCGAGGCCGGACAAGCAGTAGCTGCAGTGCTCGGCAGTGACCCGTCTGCGTTTGCAGCTATCTCCTCATCATACATTTCCCATCGAGCTCTTACTCACGCTGCTATTGACGCCCTTGGACGCCGTGGCGGCAGCCGAGGTGAGATCTCGCGACGCTGTCAAAGGCCGAAGACGCGAGCCAGTTGTTTTGCTGGCGGACTTTTTTTATCGATCGCACATGTTTCGTTCAGCCCGCATCATCAGCGGACGCATTTAGTGCAGCTCGTGCATCAGAGCGCTCCGTGCTGGGATGGAGTAAGCCCGTGTGGAGTTCGGATGCAGGTCCCGCCGTGAGATATTGCGGGCCAGATCTGTTGTGGTTCCCTCATCACTGTTTGTGCCCCTCAATCACGACAGTACTGTACTTGTTTCAACGACCACCCTGGGGCATGTGTGCGCCGGCTAGACAGCATCCTCATGGCCAACGCTCTCACCATCACCCAATGTCGATTTCGGCCGCTCGTTCGTGGGACAGTGTTGAGCTCTCAGCAATGGCAGTGGCAAGCTAGAGTTTATGGCGTCTTGCGGTGAGCGAGCTCTTATCTGATGGCACTGCGTTGGACGGACCACGACAGTACACATTGCTTGGTCGGAGACTCAGCGCTACAGTGGGAGAGCGCAGACATCAGACGCAGCAGCAATTCGCGAAGGCCGGAATGCTTGTAGTCCTCTGAGGGAATGCAAATGGTCTCATGAAGAATTTTGAGTATCGACGACCATGCCATCGAGCTATACAGCAGAAGCATTACGACCTGGTGGTCAAGCACAAATCATCCCGATGAGCAGGTTCGGTCGCAGATCCAGCACATCATATCGAACGAGCTCGCTCGGTCTGTGTTGTCCGGCTTACCTGTAAATGCGGCAGTCCTACCCTTTTCCTGCTGTTGATTCACAATCATTGTCCACGGAACCACCCTCCACATCATACTCCACAACTTTGCCCTCGAGACGAACTTGTGGTCGCTGGTACATTATTGCATGATGGTAGCCCCGAGCACCGTGGCCGGCTAGGCGAGGTCGTAATCGGGTCTACGGGGCCGACATGGACGGAATTCAAGGCTATTCTCCACGGACATGGCTAGTGAGGAGGAAAGCCGAAGAGTAACGTTCCGGACGGAAAATGGGATGCATGGTCTGCCATATAAAGGGCGCAGACGTACGTCCGTCAGATGTAGTATTGTCATTATTCTCTCTACGACACCCAGGGTATATACGTTGACCGAAGCGCCATTGCTCACATTGCTGAAAGGCCGTCACGAATCCTAGCTCACAGTCCAACAGACATTATTAGAACTGATTCCAGAACAACCCACACTGTTGTATCAAACCCTCCCGTAACGCCTCGCTAAGTCGACAATATCATGGTATCCAAGAAAGAGATGGTATTCATCGTAGCAGTCGGGCAGAACATCCACACCAGTGAGCCTCGAGAGCGGTGCGGTATACATTTGTTCATTGTTCGCAGTGTTCAGATGATCCGCTGATGGGTGGTCGGAGAATTCAGCTATTGGGCCGGAAGCTTTGTAGAGGAGGTAGCAGCTGACCATGGCAGTCATCAGACCACTGTCGAACCTTTGCATCATTCAAAGCATTAAGCCTCGCTCATCCTCTTGACAGGCGATCCAGCTTAGATCGGATTCCATCTGAAAAGCGCGTCGCTGCACCCTCTTCGATGACTTCGATGCAGTGCTGCAACATAGGAAAGGCTTGGTCGATTGGCATGACCGATCCGTCTCGCTTCGACACGCATGGAATTCCCTCACGTTTGGTGAGGTAGCGAACAATTAATGGATGGTCGGCAGGCAGCGCATCGATGGCGAAAGTTGGCTCCGCGGCCGTGCCGTTTGTCGTCGCATTGTCCTTCTGCAACAAGCTATCTGTCCAGAGAATGAGGCCTACGCGGTAGACAGCGGCAGCCCACCAAGGAGGCCGGATACCGCGCGGCATTGATCGAACGAGTCGAAACACCTGGCCGCAGTGAAATACCGCCTCTTCGACATCTGCGATGCAACGCTTGTGTCTCCAGACTAGCTGCTGATAGGTGCCATCGACTCCTTCTCGTCGCGCCAGTCGTTCGATCTCCGGAAAATTGGTGACGGCATTCAGACTGATCAGGTGGAAGACAATCAGGTTGGTTTGCATCAACGCGCACATCGGGTTGGCTTTCAAATACCGCTCGGCCAGATCAAACCACCGCTGTAGCAGCGACTGTACCTCTTCTAGCCGGACGCGGGTCGACGCAGCAGTGATCGCCCACGAAGTCTGGTTGCGCTTGCTGAGGGAGTCGGAGAAGCAGCTCAACAGCTGACTGTACTGGCAGACCAACGACTGAAGCGGATGCAGCAACAGCCTCATCTGCAATGGTGTCATCTCAATGCCGAGCGCTATCATCTCATCGTCCAGGAAGTGTCGGAATAGATCACGCAGCGACAAGGGACGAGCGCCAGAGCCGACTGACGAATAACCACCGGAAAACTCATGGACTTGCTCAAAGGTAGCGCCCCAGGATGCAGCACTCTTGGCGTGCCATAGTCGGTCTGTATCCGGCATGGGCACTGCAAACTCGGTGACTGAAAAGAGCGGCTGAGTGTCCAAGAAAAGCGAGAAGTCTTGGTCCACCATCACCCACGAGTACACCAGTCGACTCCGGCTTTCGTTCTGGATCCATTCGCTCCATAGCATGTCTGTGTTGGCAGTCCGTCGGTCAAGCGCCGTGGGAGCTTGCGGCCGATATTCCAACACTCCAGAGTGTCTCAGCATTGCATAGTACATGCCTCTCTGGCCTTGGGCAATGTCCATCTGCCACTTGTCACCGCTCCAAGCAGCCTGTACAGTGAACAGGAGGGCAGAGTGCAAAACGATCGGGTCGCCAGACATGATCACGTTGCGCTCGATCAGGTCGAAGAGTGAGATGCGACAAGCCTCAGTCAAGCCTCCCGTCAGCATCCTAGCCTCTTTCGACGGAATGTTCATTGATCCTTGTGCGATCATCATCAGTACAAGCAAGCTGGCAGCACGATCGTTGTAACAATGCATCAGCTCATTCACATCAAGGATCCCTCGCGATGTAAGCGGGTAGTATCGCTCGAAAGAGTTCGCGTACGATCGCAAGAAGTACTCCAGTACTCGCGCAGGGGGTAGCAAGACAAAGTTGGACCCACTGTGCGAGCTTGGCGAGTGGTGGCTGCTTGGTGGAGTGTTGTGAGGATTGTGGTCGCGGTGGATCTCCAGAGCTTTGTGCAGGAAACTCTGCGTTATGGCCAACAGCTTGTCGCGAGTGCTCTCATGCAGCTGCATGACCGTCAAATGATCCCCTCCTACAAAATCACCCTCATCCCACTGAGGAGTCCAACTACTCCAGCCCTCGTGGTTTCGCAGCGTCTGCTCCAAGAGCTCCAGATTCAGTCGAGCAGTTTTCGGGCAAGAGGTGGATGGTATTGTTGGCACACAGCGGAACACACTCCATGCTTCCTGGGCCGCGACGATCGGTGCCAAGTCTGAGTGCGCATCAGGCGCAGACATCATGGAGGCATGTTGTTGGGGGTAGAAACCAGCTGCAGAACCGCCCACTTCGAGTTCCGAGAAGGCTCGGTCGACCTTTGGCGACTCGATTGGCGTTATTAGTGGAGCAGCACTACGGTCAAGAGAGGATAAGACTGGAAGCATACCGTCGGACGGCGATGTGAGTTGCATACCATTTGAATCGTACGGCATATCCGGCTGCATGATCATGCTGGGTTGGATTCCGTCGAATGCAATTGGCATTTGGCTCCAGTCAAGCATGAATCGAGGACTCGAGACAGCTTCAGATCCCTCCCTTGTTTCAAACCCCGCCATTGGTGTCTGGTGCATAAAGGCGCCGGGGGTTTGCAGTGGTGGTGACATGCCACGATCCCCGGAGGTCGGTCCGCTTGTTGGATGTTCAAACGAGTGCTGTGGAGGTCCATCGACGACTGGCTGAACAGGTGGAGCTGGCTGTTCGTCTTCTGGAACAATCGCTAATCCATTCTTCGGACTCGCAGGCTTGATCGTGAGCGGCTGCGGTGGCGGACTTCCATTGACAGCCAGCGTATCCGTCCCAGCCCGAGGACCCAATTGCTCTGTGTAGGGAGGTATTGCCACCGCACCCTCGGGTGGCACGCCCATCCGCGCTGCGTTCTTTGAAGACCTACGGGTTGGGCGCAGGGTGCATCTGAGGTTTCGGCCGGCACATCGCGAGCAGGGGAACTTCTTGTCACACTTGGTCTTGGTCTTGGCACAATTGCTGCAAGCTATGGGTGTCCGGCCTGCAGACTTGGGAATCATGCCATTGGCAGCAGGAATGGGATCTTGGTTCTGATCTTTTCCGTGGACTGTATAATGCCGTTGGAGGAGGTCGCTATGCTGGTGTTAGCCCACATCTCGTTCCCATGCGGTGTTGCGATTCAAACAAACCGCCTCGCGAATGACATGTGGCAGGTAAAACATTTGAACGGCTTGACGTTGGTATCTGGCCAGTGTGTCAGTCTATGGCCGCATGAGATGCACATCTATCAACATACGCGTCAGGATATGCCTCTCCAAGTGTTCGTCGCGTGTGAACGCTTGTCCGCAGTACGTGCAAAACACCATCTCGAAAGTTACCACGTCGACCCGTGGGACTGGGAGGTCGCAAGAGACGCGTTCGGGAAGAATGGGTCAAGCAATAGTCTGACGCAGTCCCACGAGGACGGGAGGTGCAACCTGATGAAATGGCCGACCACCCAAGCAGCAAAGGTAAGCAGGACGAACTCTGAACGAGGGCAAGCTCTGGATGGCTGAAATGGTATGCAAGTGGGGGCGTGGAGGTGAACACGCTGCCGCCTCGTTCCTCATTCGCAGATCCTCCTCTCCTTGATGACTTGTACACTCTAGACAGCAATCAGCAAACGCACGCCTGACGACAGCCCTTGTACAGGCTGCGCGCCTTTTGCTCGTCAATGATATCTTGATTATGCCACCCCTACATGTACCCCACCGTGTCTGACGCGCAGCGAATCGTAGGTTTATGCTGACGCCACCACGACCCAGTAGATCTCGGCGGGAGGCAGGGACACCCCCTGGAGCCCAGCACAAGCCGCACCAAGACCACGCGTTCCACTTTTAGTAAAGATCGGATCATCGTTGAAGCACCTGGGTATCTCCCTAGCGCTGCACGACACGCCTTGGCCGCATTGCCCAAAAGGACGCCTTCAAGCACGACTTTCTCCTACGCCTGTTCTTCGGTCTCACAACGTCTGCTTCCGTCGTTCTCCCATGCGGTGATTGTACGCTCTCGCGTGAGATTTGGATTTATTCGTCCGGCGATCGACCGAGCATTGGACCAGCGGTATGCGCGTCGATAAGCGTGAGCCTGCGTTGTCACTTCGACCCATGGCGGGGCAATATATTGGTGCCGCGGATCGGGCGGCGGTTGCCGTTGCCAGCTCTTGCTTCTCGTTTCTTTTCCGTTGCGATACGCTTTAGGAATGTACAAAACAGCACATCACAGCTTCTCAGCTCACCACGGTGCCGCTACCTCCTATGGTACGGCCGACCGGAGGAACTCTCAACGGGCGGAACACATCCGAACCACACCATGTAGCGGGTATCTCGCGCATGAGCTGAGTTGTGCATTGGCTTCTACCTTTTTCTCCTTGCAGAAAATCTCCTATACGTACTGTAGGACGAGAAGATCACCCGCTAGCTTCTAGCTTCTCCAATGCAACAAGCAAGTGGATGAGATACTGCCGGACGTGCTGTCCTACAAGAGCACGGCAATCGATCCGTCTTGTCAAAACGCCTCACATATCAACCTTCGAAGTTCGCATCCTTCCTCGGGAGACTCCCGACGCCTCCGAGTCCAGCATGAAGGATACGACGAAGAGAATCATGGCCTGATCACGGCAAGATGTCGTGATACCACTTTCGCTTCTGGCGCTGAACACGGGAAATACCTTATCGCCTCCGCTGGAAGCAGCTTTGCACGAATATTGGGCTTGCTTGGGAGATAATGATTTTCATTACATTGACATTGTTATCAATCAGATATATGAGCGTGAGCACTACTGCGGTACTGACGCCCTGGGATGCCCCTCTGTCGTTGACTTCTGCCGTTGCAAGAACGCAGTCCTTGTTGCATTACTCACTGGGTGTAGATGTCGGACGTTCGCAACGCTGTCGAGTGTCGTCAGCATCTCTTGATCTATGTCCATTACACTTTTGCGCGTTGCCAAGTTTGCAGCACTTGAATTCTCGTTTACCTCGAAGCGAGCGCTCCTTGCTCGAGCCTACCTCGATGCATGATCGATCCTGATCTGCTTGACCCCTTGGTGAGACCACATCGCAATGAGCGGTCCGCTAATCAGGATTCGTAGAGGCCGCATTGGAGGAGCTTCTGCTGTTGTCGAATTGCCACGCCATTGGTGTTGAGGCCAGCAGGACGCGACCACTGTACAGGTGCTGCCGCATTTCCCCAGGCGGGGAGCAGGGCTCTGCTGGGTGCAGCAGCGCAAGCTGCCCTACTTGCATTCGGAGCATTGGCTATGCACGCCGCGCAGATCTGCAGCTGTACTCAGCTCAGCCATTATTGCCGGAAGGAGAGCTGAGTACGAGGATCATTGCCCCTCCGGATCAGAAGCTCGCGACACCTCCTTGATATAAGCGACTTCAGGATTTCAGGGCAGCCAGCGAAGCAGGTTCGAGAGCGGTACGCTGCAACTAAACTGACCTGCTAATATCATTGGTTAGTAGTACGCCACTGGGTAAGCTGGATGTGGAATCGTAGCACTGCCGCGATGCCTCCCTATTCTGGTGTGCAATCTCAGCTATTCCATATGCAAATATTGGTGTAGTATTGCACCATTGCTGCTCAGGATAAGCTCGTGCGAGTGGTACGCCTCGAACTGTGCGACGCCATCACACCCGACAGACCCTCAGTGGGCGTGCTATGTGAGATCGTGGCCCTGGGATCTGAGACCGGCAGCCAGCAGGTTCTCACGCGTGCGAACCCATCATCGTGGTGTGTGGTACGAGATCTGTACGCTAGGTAATGGCCACGGCGCCACGCCAAGGTATTGCACGACACCAAGTGCGATCTTAGGGTTACACAGCACGCCCCGGAACGATGGTAATGCTCCGTTTGAGATGTGACAATGCGACCGTCAACTGCATCACCACCCGTCTGCTGGGAGGGGTCGTACGGACTCTTGAGGCCCTCCCGTCTTCTTCGACCCCCCCGCCCGTCCCCTCTACCCCCCTCATGTTCTAATTCGTGTAGCTTTTATGTCTTCTGAAAGAGTCGAAAGGGTCGAAGAATCAAGAGGCAGCGGCTCGAGGGATGTCAACTGCTTTCCAGAGGCGCAGTGGCCGACGCTGGACTTGGAACGAACGCGAATGCACTTGGGAGACGAGTCACAGCGTACCCACCCTATATCTTATCATCCTACCCGAAACTCCTTACCCTCAACATCACAACACTGGCCCGACATCCACAACCCACCAATTACGACGACCCAATCCTACGAACAATGCTACCTCGCAGACTCGTCCAACGTCCCTTTCCTGATCTATCCGTCTTCCTTCGCCCCTAACACCTTTCGGTAGGTAATGCATCCGCTCACTAACAGCACCACACTCGCACGACTGCACTGCATTAGGGTCAGGATACGATTGAGAAACTCTTCGTCCTTCTTGTAGAGCTCGTCATCGAGGAAAAGATATTTGGCGGTCTCAACGACTGCTTGGAACTCGAGTCCGCCGTGCGGAAGTAGATCTGCAGCAATGGTCTCCGCGTCAAGGTGGTGGAAGATTATGGCGCGGTCAGAAGGCGTGGGAGTCCCGGTGGCTCCCCTTCGTCCCGCTCGCGCCCTCCTGACACTGCAGATCGGCGAATATTTATTTGCTCAATCCGATGAATCTTGTACCCTTGACGTGTCTGGAGAATCCCACATGTGCTCTATCGACATTACTCAGGGGAGGAAGTGTCACCAGCGCCTACTCCTTGACCGTCAATGATATATTGTGCATGCCTGACGCTCGTCGAGCTTGGAGATCGTCTACAAGACATGCCGCCTCTTCATCCTGTATCGATGATGATGGAAGGTCGGTTAGCGAGTTGGGTTTCTGTCGTGAGGCCTAGAATTGGTCAGCCACCCGTAAGGGAGCCTTCGCGGTTGCAGCAACGAACAACAGTGGTCATGGACTTGTGGTCTAGGTCCGGATTGGAACAATCCGAAGCCTCGCACTATCCATACCTCATCGGGCCTAAGTGCATTTCTGACAAGATTGCCTTTACGATACCCGTAGTCAAGCCTTTTCCTGTCGGACCCCGTTCCGGTTGACTTTGTGAGTTCATTGATTGGCAGACTAGTGCGATAGTTTGGTGCGTTTCACATGTCAAGAAACAAACGTTGAGTTTGTGTCTTTCAACGATTCGAAAAACATCCCCTGTTGTCGCAGGTCGTAAAGTGCAATCAATCTGCATGGACGTTACGACCGAGTGCCTGATAAGACAGTCCGCGTGCAAACATGATTGGGGGATATGTCAGCAGATAGTGGTCTTGTATCGAATTGACCAGCGGCAAGAGCAATTACCGCCGTGTTTTCCACCTCGCAATTGACGTGCAAAAACGACCAGACGTCTTGCGCGACAGAACCAGAGGACAGGGTCGGTCTTGCGAGGCAGCATATCCAGACGCTGTAGATCGAATAGGACGAACCCGGTTGTTGCATTGGGATCTTGCATTGATATTTCCCGAACATCCAATGATCGCCTCCACAGACCATGCAGCGCCTCGGGCCATGAGATTGTGCGTCTCGGGCTCCCTGCAGGTTCGTCGTTCGCGTAGGGTATGTGATCGATAGTGCGAGTTTGACAGCATGTCTTCATCAGTGGTACGAAATGCATGTCTTGATGTCATCGTTCGATAATTTGTCGGGTGTGGTCGTACTGTGCATGAATCGAGCGGCGAGCCACAGATGTGGCATTCCAGCGAATGTACTGGGGTCAGACAAGAGAAGACTGCATCGACCATATCGTGGGAGGTAGGACCTGTGTATACGCATTTTAGCACGTCTCGGCATTAAGCCGGCCCTCAGCGTGTCATCTAGTCGTGAATGTTGAGGAGCCTTTTTGTCAGGGAATGATAGCTGCAATGCGATTGAAAAGGCAATATGTAGACTTCGATCCTTGCATTAGCCTTCTGTGTGTGCTGCAATGCCGCCATCTGTCGGTGTCTGGTACCAAGCTTTCTCCTGAGGCTTCGCGCTGCTATCGGCTCCACAAGTTGTTTGATGGAGCCGAGTCGAGTCGAGGACGGGCCGTCTGCTATGATTGCACCCGCCGTTCAATTTGTCGCAGAGCAGCCGTTCACATGTGAAATCCGGCCGGTTCCTCTCAGCGATATCTAATCAACGGCGGCAGCGAGTTGGTTGAGGATGAGCATTGACTACCCTGGAGAGGTCTATCGCTGCCATATGAAGGAATGTGCTTGTCGCTATATCGAGCAAGCCTATTGATTCAGGGGATAAACGGTAGTATCAGGCATGTCAGACGAGCTCACTACTGAGCCGAGCTCCTTCTCGTGCTGAGGCTGTGGGCATCACACGAGCTTTGTCGTACCAACTGCGGAGAAGCTGCGTGCTATACGTACACATGGCGAGGAGTCGGTGAGCTTTCAGTTGTAGCTGTGTCGATTGGCGAGGCTTTCAAATAATCGCTACGGCATGTAAAACGAGACGCGTGGGAAGCTCCTCGCCTCAGCCTTACGCCACAGCAGCAGCTTCCGAAATAGAACCACATGCAGCTGCCAAGGTGTTTAGTATTGAATTCCCTCCCTATGTTCAGCGTTCGCAACAGGATTTGTGCTCTAACTCGCACGAAGGCGATGCATCACACGGTGTATTCTAATGGTGGATGGAAGGCGGATTTCGCCATGATTTGAGGTGGTCTGACTGCCGAGCACGCGCAACAAGCGTTTCGGTTGTTTGTACCAGGTAGGTTTCACACCTTATTGCTGACAGACAGCCAAGCCGTATCCGAATGAGTGTTTCGAGAAGGAAACGTCGCGAGGATATGGAGACCTCGGCCATGAATGTTCGGTAATCACCAACACATACTGTACCACAACGTGTGCCTGTCTCCTTGTTCCTGGCGGGTCTTGCAAGATTTGAGTGCTCGCAGATACCCGCCCATGTGGTGATGCTGTGAAGTGCATCAAGATTGTGGTTTGTGGTTGCGAAAAAGGAGTGGCGGCAGACAGGCTTGGACAGTGCTCAGCCCGCGTAGAACATCCCAGCACGCAGCGAAGTCTATCTGCTCTGTGCAGACCCCTGCTTCGTCTAGTTCCGACGCACGGATCGCAGGATGGAGAGCCGGACGTCTATCATCTCATCGTTACCAGAAACACCACGCTACCATCGCGCCAGGCCCCAACCCTATCAATAGAATGTTTGGCGTTGGCAAAGTGCTGACCCTTACCACTGCCGTTCCGGGAAATCCTGCACGCCATGCTCCTGCGGTGGTGGAGCTTAGCGGCTGATTCGAGATGAGCGTCAAGGTGCTCCTTTTGGGCTACACGGGGCAGGCTGAGAGCACTGACATGCAGTATCCGCTATCCAGCCCTGGCTTCAGACCATCGCCCGAAGCGTGTGGCAGCCGAGCCCCCTGGTCCAGTACGGAGCTGCTGCTGATACATAACCCCAAGTGGTACGCCCTTTCGAAGTATCTTCCTACAATCCTCTCCCTTTCTGTTGTCCCAGTCAGCCTAGCCATCTGCCTGAACAACATCCTTACTCCTTACACTTGAGCGTTTCATTGCTGTTTGCATCAGATTCAAGACTACTACTACGTCTCCTTAATCCACTCCCTCAGCGATCACATTCGAGCCTCCTCTGTGTCTAGCCATCACAGTCGACCCTCTCCTGGATCCCTCAAGAACCGCATTACACCCTACCAATCGAAAACCCTCATAATACAGCAACAACCGGATACCACACCCACCATGTCGAACATTCTGCTTTTCGGCGATCAGACCGCCGAGCAGTACAACCTGCTGCACAAGCTCGTCCTTCGCAAGGAGAACGCGCTCGTCCGCAGCTTCGTTGAGCGTGTTTCTCTCGCTCTTCGTGAGGAGACCAGGATCCTTCCGCGCAGCCAGCGGAATGTGATTCCGGACTTCCTCACGGTCAACGACCTCAAGGAGGCTTACTACCAGAAGGGTGACAAAGTGCCCATGCTGGAGTCTGCCTTCGTCACGATCGCCCAGCTCGGCCACTACATTGGCTACTTCAGCGACCACCCCGACGAGCTTCCCGCGACCAAGAACACCCGCTCCCTCGGTCTCTGCACTGGTCTCCTCGCGGCTGCCGCTGTGGTATCTGCCCGCAACGTTCAAGAGCTAGTTTCCTTGGCTGTGGACTACGTCCGCATTTCCTTCCGCTCGGGTGCCGTTGTGGACACTGCTCGTGCGGCTCTGTCTCAGATTGGAGAGGAGAACTCGCCATGGTCGACCATCGTGACCGGCACGAACGAGCAGGAGTCGCAGAAGGCGTTGGACGCTTGGCACAAGGAGAAGGGCATTCAGCAATCCAGCCAGGTTTACATCTCGGCTGTGTCTATCCACGCTGTCACCATGTCCGGCCCGCCGACTATGCTCGAGCGCTTCTTCCAGGAGTCCTTGGCGCTGTCTCAAAACAACCGCGTCCCAATTCCTGTTTACGGTCCATACCACGCTGCCCACATCTACACCGAGTCCGACTTTGACAAGATCCTGGACGCTTCAATTTCGGAGAAGCTCCAGAAGTACACGCCCACCTCTGCTGTGCACTCGGCGTCCACTGGCAAGCCAATTGTCGCTCAGAACGCACTTGAGCTTGTTCGCATTGCTCTCGCCGAGATGTTGCAGCGCCCCGTTCGCTGGGACTATCTGCTCCAGGAGACTGTCGGCGCGATGACCTCCACCAAGTCCCCTGCTCGCATCTACAGCATGGGCATCAGCAACGTCGCCAACAGCCTCGTTTCCGCGTTGAAGGAAGGTGGAAAGTCCGATGTCACGGCTATCGACCACACTGCCTGGGCTGACGAGAACGTGGAGAGCACCAAGGGGCGCACCCAGAACGACAAGATTGCGATCGTTGGCATGGCTGGACGTTTCCCCAACGCTGCCAACACCGAGGCTTTGTGGGATCTCCTCATGAAGGGTCTTGACGTCCACCGCCGCATTCCTGCCGACCGCTTCGACGCTGACGCTCATTGCGATCCTTCCGGAAAGGGCAAGAACAAGTCTCACACCCCCTTCGGATGCTTCATCGACGAGCCCGGTCTTTTCGATCCTCGCTTCTTCAACATGTCTCCTCGTGAGGCTGCTCAGACCGATCCCATGGGTCGTCTGGCGCTCGTGACTGCCTACGAGGCGCTCGAGATGTCTGGCTACGTCCCCAACCGCACCCCATCCACCAAGCTCCACCGTGTCGGTACCTTCTACGGCCAAACATCTGACGATTGGCGTGAGATCAACGCCGCGCAGAACGTGGACACATACTACATCACTGGTGGTGTGCGTGCGTTCGCACCTGGCCGCATCAACTACTACTTCAAGTTCTCTGGCCCATCGTACTCTGTGGACACTGCCTGTTCGTCGTCTCTGGCGGCCATCCAGCTCGCTTGCACTGCCCTGTGGTCTGGTGACTGCGACACTGCCTGCGCTGGTGGTTTGAACGTCCTGACCAACCCTGACATTTTCTCGGGTCTGTCGAAGGGTCAGTTCTTGTCGAAGACTGGCTCTTGCAAGACCTATGACAACAACGCCGATGGTTACTGCCGTGGTGATTCCTGCGGTACCGTCATCCTCAAGCGTTACGAGGATGCCATCTCGGACAAGGACAACATCCTTGGCTGCATTCTTGGCGCTGCCACCAACCACTCTGCGGAAGCCGTTTCCATTACCCACCCGCACGCTGGTGCGCAGGAGTTCCTGTACAAACAGGTCCTCGCCAATGCCGGTGTTGATGCACACGAGATCAGCTACGTCGAGATGCACGGAACCGGTACCCAGGCTGGTGATGGCATTGAGATGACATCTGTCACCAACGTGTTCGCACCGCGCCACCGCCAGCGCAAGCCCGAGCAGACCATTCACTTGGGTGCTATTAAGGCCAATGTTGGTCACGCCGAGGCTGCTTCTGGTCTGAACTCGCTCACCAAGGTCTTGCTCATGTTGAAGCATGGCAAGATTCCGGCCAACGTCGGTATCAAGGGTGAGTTGAACAAGACCTTCCCGGCCGACTTGATCGACCGCAACGTTCACATCTCCACCAAGGAGGTTCCGTTCGCGCGCAAGGGTGCCGCCAAGCGCAAGGTTTTCCTCAACAACTTCTCCGCTGCAGGAGGCAACACTGCTCTGCTCGTTGAGGATGGTCCTCTTCGTGAGGCGCCCACTGGCACCGACCCGCGCAGCACTCTCCCCATCACTGTTACTGCACGCTCCATCGCCTCGCTGAAGCGCAACATTTCCAACCTCCAGCAGTACTTGAAGGATCATCCGGACACCACCCTTCCGTCGCTATCCTACACCCTCACTGCCCGCCGCATCCAGCATAACTACCGCGTGGCATTCACGCTCGACCAGATCAACAAGGCTGGCGATGCTCTCCAGGCTCAGGTCAAGGAGTCGTACAGCCCAGTTGCGATGGTGCCGACCAAGGTTGCTTTCTGCTTCACTGGCCAAGGCTCTCAGTACACTGGTCTCGGCCAGAAGCTGTACCAGGACTTGAAGACCTTCCGCGATGACATTGACCAGCTCAACCACCTGGCTGTCATGCAAGGTCTGCCTTCCTTCCTGGAGCTCCTCGACGGGACTGATGTGCAGACTCTGTCTCCCGTCAAGGTCCAGCTCGGCATGGCTTGCATCCAGGTTGCGCTCGCTCGCATGTGGGCGTCCTGGGGCATCACCCCGACTGCCGTCATTGGACACAGTCTGGGCGAGTACGCTGCGCTGCATGTGGCTGGTGTCATCTCTGCTGCCGACATGGTTCTCCTTGTCGGTCGCCGTGCTGAGCTGCTTGTGCGCGACTGCACTCCTCACACACACGGCATGCTCGCTGTCAAGGGCAGCGCCGAGGCCATCCGCAACACTCTCGGCAGCAAGATGACTGAGATCGCTTGCATCAACGGCCCCGAGGAGACCGTCCTTTGCGGCTCGGGCGAGATCGTAGCTGCTGCCAACGAGACCTTGACCTCCAAGGGGTTCAAGGCTACCAAGCTCAACGTGCCGTTCGCCTTCCACAGCGCCCAGGTCGACCCTATCCTGGAGCCATTCAAGGCTATCGCATCGTCGGTCACCTTCAACAAGCCCTCCGTCCCGGTGCTGTCTCCCCTCGAGGGTGAGATCATCCGTGAGGCTGGCATCATTGGCCCGGCTTACCTCGCCCGCCACGCCCGCGAGACCGTCAACTTCTGGACTGCCCTTACCAGTGGCCAGAAGTCCAAGACCTTCGACGAGAAGACCGCTTGGCTCGAGGTTGGTGCACACCCAGTGTGCTCCGGCATGGTCAAGGCCTCCATCGGTGCGACTGTTACCGCGCCTTCTCTCCGCCGTGGTGAGGATGCATGGAAGACGATTGCCAACAGCCTGTGCACGCTGTCCACTGCTGGTGTCTACATCAACTTCGACGAGTACCACCGCGAGTTCAACAACGCTCAGGAGTTGCTTGAACTGCCGACGTACTCGTTCGACAACAAGAAGTACTGGCTTGACTACACCAACAACTGGACCCTCACCAAGGGCGAGGCGCCACAGGTCAAGGAGATCATTGTTGAGAAGCAGGTTGCAGGCGCACCAGCTGCTGCTCCTGTCGACATTCCGGCGAAGCGACTCTCCGACTCTTGCCAGAGGGTCATCGCCGAGGAGTTTGATGGCTCCACTGGCTCAGTCACCATCCAGAGCAACTTGGCCGACCCCAAGCTGTACCCGGTCGTGTGCGGCCACATGGTTAACAACGCAGCACTCTGCCCATCGTCGCTCTACGCTGATATGGCGCTCACCGTTGGTGACTACATGTACAAGCAGCTGCGCCCCGGACAGGAAGTGCCCGGCCTCAACGTGTGCAACATGGAGGTGCCCAAGCCTTTGATTGCTCAGATTCCTCAGCCTGCTGAGGGTCAGCACCTGCAGATGGAGGCGAAGGCAGACCTCGACGAGGGTGTTGTCAAGCTTACCTTCCGCAGCGTCAAGCCGAACGGCCAGAAGATTGCCGACCATGCTTTTGCTACCATCAAGTACGAGAGCAAGGCTGCATGGGCTGACGAGTGGGCTCGTTACAACTACATGGTCCAGGCTCAGATGGAGCTGCTGAACCAGAAGACGCTCACTGGTGGCGCTCACAAGGTGCAGCGCGGCATGGCTTACAAGCTGTTCAAGGCACTTGTCAGCTACGACGCCAAGTACCGGGCGATGGCTGAGGTTGTGCTCGCCAGCGGTCAGACTGAGGCTTCTGCGGTCTTGGACTTCCCGACCAAGCCGGAGGATGGTGACTTCTATTGCGCGCCTTACCACATCGACGGTGCTTGCCACATCTCCGGCTTCATCGTCAACGCTTCCGATCTCCTGGACTCTGAGCAAAACGTGTACGTTTCCCACGGCTGGGGTGCGATGAAGTTCTCTCGCCCCCTTGTTGCTGGCATGAAGCTTCGCAACTACGTCCGCATGCAGCCGCAACCTGGTAACATCTCCAAGGGTGATGTCTACATCATGGAGGGTGACGAGATCATTGCCGTCTGCGAGGGCATCAAGTTCCAACAGATCCCTCGTCGCGTGCTCAACACCTTCCTTCCACCGGTCAAGAGCGTTGCTGCTACGTCTGCACCAGTATCCAAGCCGATCGCTGCCGCACCTGCGCCTGCACCACGCGCTCCGGCACAGATCAAGACTGCTCCGGCACCGGCCAAGGCAGCTCCTGCACCTGTGGCAAAGGCTGCACCCAAGCCAAAGAAGGTCGCTGCACCGAAGAAGGCGGCTGGCGGTCTCGTCAACAAGATCATGAAGATTTTGTCGAAGGAGACTGAGGTCGATGAGGTCGAACTTGTGGACGACGCACACTTCGAGAACTTGGGTGTGGACTCTCTCCTGTCCCTCACCATTTCTGCCATCTTCCGCGAGGAGCTTGACATGGAGATTGCGTCAACCCTGTTCACCGACTACCCGACTGTCGGCGAGATGAAGAAGTACTTTGCCACTCTTGACAACGGCTCAAGCGCAGCTGCTGCTGATGAGGAGGACTCCGATGAGGATTCCATCCCTCAGTCAGATGTGCCTACACCAATGGAGGAGCTCTCGACACCTGCCAGCTCTGCCCCGAGCAGCGCGCCCAGTGATGCAGGCAAGCCTGAGATTGACTCACCGACACGCGAGACTCTCGGAGAGGTTGGTGATGTTAGCCTCGCCCGACACATCGTTGCGCAAGAGATGGGTGTTGACATCTCCGAGGTCACCGATGAGGCCGAGCTCGCCGAGATGGGAATGGACTCGCTCATGAGCTTGACCATCCTTGGTGAGCTTCGTGAGAAGACTGGTGTTGATCTTCCAAGCACATTCTTGACGACGAACCCAACGATCAAGGATATTGAAGATGCTCTCGGTATGCGATCCAAGCCCGCGGCGGCGGCAGCTCCCAAGGCTGCTGCCCCAAAGGCAACCTCCTCGTCTACGTCCAAGTCGACTGACATGAACGAGGTCTCCGCACGGCTGGCAGCCATCAATAAAACCGACATCAGCTCCTTCCCTGCTGCAACTTCTGTTCTCCTCCAAGGCAACCCGAAGGTCGCGACGAAGAAGATCTTCTTCCTCCCTGACGGTTCCGGCTCCGCCACCAGCTACGTCTCCATCCCCAACATCGGCTCCGACACTTGCGCATACGGCCTGAACTGCCCCTTCATGAAGGACCCTACCAAGTGGACGTGCAACATTGAAGTCATTTCGCTCGTCTACCTTCAGGAGATCCGTCGCCGTCAACCGAAGGGTCCTTACATCATCGGTGGTTGGTCCGCAGGTGGTGTACTCGCGTACGCTGTCGCTCAAGCACTCCTCGCTGCTGGTGACAAGGTCGAGAAGCTCTTGCTCCTCGACTCACCTTGTCCAGTCAACCTTGACCCTCTCCCGACCCGTCTTCACATCTTCTTCAACGAGATTGGTCTTCTAGGCACGGGTGACCCAAGCAAGACACCGAAGTGGCTTCTTCCTCATTTCGCAGCCGCGATCACTCAGCTATCCGACTACGACCCGAAGCCTTCCATTGGCAGAGTTCCTACATATGCCATTTGGTGTCGCGAAGGTGTCGCTGGTAACCCAGGTGACCCACGCCCGCCCCCAGCTGAGGATGAGGATCCGGCGCCCATGAAGTGGCTGCTTAACCACCGCACCGACTTCGGTGACAACGGCTGGGGCCAGCTTTGCGGCGCGGAGAACATGTCGTACGGTGTCATGGGAGGCAACCACTTCTCGATGATGAAGGAGCCTCACGCAGAGATGTTGGGCAAGCTGATCCGAAACGGCCTTGACTGGCAACTATGAAGCCCGCAGCAGGGTATCACTCCAACCTCGCCTTCGACACGCCCTCGTGGCGTTCTGGACACCGACATTTCTCGATAGCCTTGGCCGGCTATTGAATACTGTCGTCGTCCTTCTACAACATACTATAATTGGCATGGCTTGGAGCATTTACAGGATAGACATGAGCGTTTGCATATTGGGCAGGATTTTTCACGGTTTGATTGTACAGTGTCCGACGACTTTCATTGTGTGGCTGCGGCGGACAGTACATCGGGGTGGCCCCCTAGGTACAAAACATGTGTAGCATCAATGACAAAGTCAACCTCAACATCATCATCATCATTATCATTTTACAGTTGTTCCTTCGTGCTTCTCACGTATTGCTGTTCACACGGTGAACATCTTGCTTCCAGATCTGGGTCGTAGTACCATACCTTGGTTTCAGCCATTTCTAGTCATCGAACGCTTACAGTCTTGAAATCTTTCTCTATATATGATCAATGACATTCAGCAGTGAACAGTCTTCCAGGCACAGAGAGTCGTTGCAGAGCAGTCGGGTGAGACCAAGAACGCGTGAAGCGTAAGTAGGAGGAAAGCGGTTTATAGAGGAGTTCATAGGTACATTGCTCCATCGCTCCCGTGTCTGTCCCAATCGTCGCTATCACCCACGCTGCTTACATCGCCCACCCTCATATCAACGGAGCCTCGACGTAGTATTTTCCCCCATCGCTACCAAGGCGGCTGCGAATCTTGTTTCGGCGCTGGCCTCGGCGGCGCGGACGGACACGATGGCGTCTAAAGTGGGGCGAGATGAGCTCTACTCCGTACACGAGCTGGGCGAGCCAAAGGAAGCTCATCTTGGTGTTCAGAGGTGGTTTGAGCGGAGATCTGGCGCGATGCGATGATGCTGCGAACAGTGTCAACAGGTGACATCCGGCAAGGTGCGTACTCACAGTTGCTGAAAGTGCCTCGCGCTGAAGAGGATATTCTCTGGGAAGTCGAATGTTGCTACGAACTGTTCAGCACGCTCCAAAACATAATGAAGATGGTGAGGAGTGCTTACTATGTGTGTCTGATGAGGTAGACAGTGCACCAGCTCCGGAGTAATATGTGTGTAAGATGTCTGCACAGTTATGATCACAAGGTATTTGTTGATAGCCAGTCGCCAAGCTCCTGCTGTTGTTCGTGATGCGGCTTCCCACACTGGCCGGGCTACGCAAGAGCAAGAGCGAGGTTTGAGCCGATGCCATTGTCCCTCCTGGTCAACAGCGACAGGCAGGTGGGAGAGGCTTTGTGATGGATTACCTCAATGGAAATGATCAGCTGCCCAGCTCCACCCTCCTCTCCAATACCGCTCGCGCGTCCCCCTCACTGATCACTTCCAGGCCTAGCTGCTCCAGCACATGCCTTGCGCTCTCGTTGTCCATGAAAACCTGCCGCTCCACCTCGAACAAGCCCAGCTTTTTGGGCTCTCCAGCGTCGGCGCCCTTGCCATCTTCATCATTGTCATCCATTTCTCCCCACGCCGCAGCACCGTCGTCGTCCATATCTTGGCCATCCATACCCGACCTGCTGGGCAGCACGCGCTGTATCTCCCCACGCACCGGTAAGCCAACGAGCGTGACACCTTCAAGCAGTCGGCGCATGCCAACTTGTGCCTGTCCTGGCCCAATGAAACGATTCAGATCCTCGCACAGTGCTCTTACATCAGTTGCGAGCTGTGTTGCTCCTGCAGTAGAGAAGGTATGCCTCACAAGCACATTGTCCCAGATGTAAGCCTGAATGGCAAGGCAAACGTGCCTACTGATTCGGCGCAAGGCCACCTTTCCAACAGCTCGGCTCAGAAAAGTGAAGTAATCTGCCACCAATCGTAATGTTGGATCAAGCTCTGCTGAGATCGAGCCGCCAGCAGTCGAAGATGAGAGCGAAGCCCAGGTCGCAATCCGACCATACGGCTTCAATGCCTCACGCAAGTTGGTCGTCAACGTGTCAACAATGATGCCTTCACTCCTCACTCTGAGGCCATGGTAAGCCGCAGCGGTCTCGTCAAACAAAGCGCCTTGCACACCCTCGCCGCCGTCCTCTTCACCTACAGCAGCGCTGGTCTTCGATTGAATCTCTTGCAGTCGGCCCAGCTTACTGCTTATTTGATCTCGATTTCGCGCACGGTCCTGCAGCTCGTCCCACATCTCAACAAAGAAGACGTCGTCACTCCAATCCCTCATGGCGCGTTCCAGGTATTCAGCAGATCCGAAAACGCGACACAGGCGGTCCAGACCTTTCACACCTTGCAGCTCGGCCTGGTCTTCTCGAGTGAGACCGTGCATAGTGCGTCCGATGTTGGTGGTCATGGCTATGTATGCTTCGAGACTTGCGTGTAGGCGTTGATGGAACATGTCGAAGATCGCGATTTGGACGTCCATGAGGAAACGTAGTTTCTCGCTGAAGCTCGACAGCGGTCGGTAACGGTCTGTGATTGTTTCGAGAAGGTCGTTGACGTTGACTGCCATATTTGTTGGTTTGGTGATGTCTGCGCCGACGGAGTCAAATGTCAGCTCTCCTGCTTCCGGAGCTTCGACGATGGCATGATAGCGGGAAAGTGCGAAGTCACGCTCTACGTCGAGCCATTTCTGGAAATAGCCGCTCGTATCGAGGAGGAAGTATGCAAGGCCACGCCAAGGCAGGGTGGGCGATGTTGGAGCGTACGCGTAAGTATCTTGGAGTTTAGTGTCGAAGTTCATCACTTCATGAACGAGGTGACTGAGCAGTTGTGATTGTCCTTCGGTCTGTTGGGTGAAGCTCGTGAGCTTACGGCGTAGCATAGGCAGCAGCGCTGTGATGAAGGCAGAAATGGCGTCCATGTACGCAGGAGTAAAGGCTAAGTCAGTTCCACGAAATCGACGAACGAGCAACGGTTGCAATGCGTCCTGAAGGAAGT
This sequence comes from Elasticomyces elasticus, assembly GCA_035926095.1. Classification (NCBI taxonomy): domain Eukaryota; kingdom Fungi; phylum Ascomycota; class Dothideomycetes; order Mycosphaerellales; family Teratosphaeriaceae; genus Elasticomyces; species Elasticomyces elasticus. The sequence continues at coordinate 485,728 of JAVRQT010000014.1, forward strand.
CGGAATAGCCTGAGATGAGGTCGATCACATGCTGCAAGAAGTACTCCGGTTTATCGAGGCGATTTGTGGGCTTGTTGCCCGAGAAGTGGTAGGTGAAGCGTTGTTCAAGCGGCTGGACCATGACTTCGAGTGGCAGCAGAGCTGGTGGCTCGAAGTTGGACCCTCGATCCGTGAGGCTCTGATCCAATTTCTCCAGCTCAGGCCGTTGCAGATCGAGCAGTCTACTGAGGTCGGTATCCCATTCTTGCTGCAACGCCATCGGTATTGTCTCCAGTGCTTTCGGCCAACCCATCTTCTTGAGCGTCTTTTCCAGATCTGCCGCGAACGACTTCCGTATCGTCTCCCGCAAGCTTCCTACTTCCCGCATGATGTGATCGAGGAGATGCGGCGCAGCACCCTCAGCAGCTTCCTGCAGTGGCTGTAGAGCAGTCACCAATCGCTGAAGCCTGCGGTATGGTTCCAGAGCAGCCTCATCCGACTTCCCTAGCTGTGCTGTACACTCCTCCTTCAACAAGTCTACCTCTTTGAGTAGCTCGACGTACCCAGCCGCCACGTCCAGCTTCCGCAACCGCTCCATGCTCGCCTCGAACTTTTGTACCGCTTCATCGCTTGTCTCCGACTGTGTCACTATCAGAAGTCTTCGATCGATGTCATGCTGCTCTTTCTGAAAAGCATTCGCCTTTGCCTGGACGGACTGTACATGTTGCTCCGTTTCCTGAAGGATGCTATCATGGTCTCGCTTCGCTTCGTCCAGCTGCTGTTTCAATAGCTTTTGTGAGTTGTGGACTGATTCGAGCAAGACGTCAAGACTTTCGAGATCAGCCGTTGATTGTAGTTTGTCGTCCAGATAGTCTTGCACACGGACGTCCATCTTGACCCAACTGGTCGATATGGCACTTTGCCTTGAACATTCGAACACCTTAAGGTTGTTGTTCATTAGAGGCCCCACTTTTCTGCTTGCCGAATCTGAAAGTGGCTCGAAACCTTGGCCAGCGCACTTCACCAAACAACTGCAGGCAGCCTGGCTACATATTCGAGCTGACGAGAGCGATGTTGCGAAGACTGAATAGAACGTAGTCTCGGTGGCACCCACTTATCGCACGATTGCAACTTGATCCGCCGCCTTCAGACCTCAAGCTATGCTACGTTGTTACGCGCCAGAAGACCTTTAATACTGGTAGTGCTGCTGCGTCGCAAAGTGGCTTTGAAAGCTGCACTTTATCGGCTACCGGAATGCGCGATTGGCAGTGAGCTCATCTTCAACACGATCAGCCACAGCACACGCATATCCCTGACCTCAAACGGTTACACAAAGGCATTAGCCACCTTGCCACGCGCAAACGGACGACTTCCACCTCTTCCGTTTGTCTGTCTAGCTGCATGGGCTAGGCAACAGTGCACAGAGCTTGGAGCTTCAAGAGATTCCTACCGCTCGAGCTCCGTCAAACAACATCAACACTGACTGACCCGCACCTGATTGACATCGTCACAGCACCACCGGCGACATGGATATCTTTGTGCGCAACATCCCTCCTGACTCCTCCAACAGGCAGCTCGAGTGCATATTCGAAGGCCCCCTGAAGGAGTGCGGCGTTTATGAGTACGACGTCAACAAATGGAAGGGCAAACCGCAGGCCAAGATCACTGTCTTACACGCGGCTAGTGGCCAGAGGTTCCTCGCAACGTACGGAGTTCCACGCAATTCTCCAGCGCATATCCATGGCTTCAAGCCTCTGTACTGGAACGGGAGGTTTATTCACTGCACACAGGATCGCAACGAGCCAAGCGACTTCGCCATCCGAGCTCTGGCACATTCAGCGGCCCGAAAAGGCAGCGAAAGGTCCTCCCAAGGCATTAGCTCAGATCAATGGCGGCCGCCGGGTGAGACGGTTTAGCGTAAAGACTGTGCAGAACGGGATGTGGGACTATGACACCAATGGCAACCTCACCTTCACTACTCATTACAAGAACGAAGTACCTGCCATTCTTACCATCGGCAACAAGGAGGCGATCCTGCTGATCGGCTCGACGGAAACCGAACACGTCCGGATCGACTTCAGCTACTACCACAGTGAACACATCCTTCTGGGCAACCACCATGATCCGTCTATCACGATTGCTGTGCGAATCCCGCCCAAGATGTACCAAGTTCGCCGCGAGGATTTGCTCTCGGCACAGCTGACGCGACTAGTCATCAGCAAGGAGGCTGCACGGTCAAAGGATGGCAGGAAATCACGTCTCACAGGTATTGACGAGAATCACAAGAAGATCTCCGGCGTATGTTTTGTGTACCGGATGACCCTCTCGGACCCGGCAACGCTCAGTGCTGTCCGGTCACTCCTCAAGCACAACCCTAAGCTGCCTTCAGTCATGGACATGGTGACTCTACTTCGCATTCCGACTGAAAGCTGGCGAAGAAGCAAGATGCGGATCGATTATGAGACTACTGACTCGAGTCGTCTTGGTGGCAAGCCCTTCAGTATTCGCTTTCAAATTGAGCGCCTTGCACGGAACGGTGTACTTGCACCACATCGTGTGATCGAGCTACTCTCCACCGTGGTTCGATTGCATGCCAAGTATGGTACAGACGCGACTTCTGCCGCCCTTGCGAATCTGTATCGGCAGATGCCCCTGGCCGGCCCAGATACCCAAGCCACAGAGTTGTCCAAAGCCTCATTGAAGCAGATGCTGGTTCATTACGCATCCACCTACGACGAGCATGCGCCGGAAAATCCTTTCGAGCTCACGAAGCGGCATTCGCACATCAATCTGATTCACAAGGTCATCATAACTCCTGCAGGCACCTACCTTTCAGGCCCAACCCCGGAGCCCACGAATCGTGTACTGCGTAAGTACTCAGGCCAGACTGACCACTTTGTGAGAGTGGTATTTCAAGACGAGGATGGAAGTTCAGTCCACCACGACCCACGCGCCTCGCAGGAGCTCATCTTCCACGACCGCTTCAGAGGTGTTCTAGATGGTACGATCAATATCGCTGGGCAAGGCTTCTCCTTTCTCGGCTTCTCCCACTCAAGTTTGCGTAGTCAGTCGTGTTGGTTCATGGCACCACTGATCACTCCCGAAACGGGAACGCTCCTATATGCACCTCAGGTCATCAAGCAATTGGGAGACTTCACGCACATTCGAACCCCAGCTAAGGCTGCTGCACGCATCGGGCAGTGCTTTACCGACACTACCGCATCTGTGACTCTCGGGGAAGGGGAGCAGGGGTCTTTGGCTATCGTCGAACGTAATGGCCGCGACTTTGGAGATGGCGTTGGGACCATCTCCCGCAGACTTCTCGACGATGTGTTCAGAGTGTATGGCTCGAAGCAGTTGCTCAAGTCCACGATCCTGCAGATCCGCGTAAGTGCAATGATGTCGTGCTACTTTTGTGCTTTCTGAACTGACCTTTTCTCTTCACAGTTCCAAGGTGCGAAAGGCGTAGTGTCACTTGACTCGAGGCTTCACGGCAGACGCCTGTTATTACGCTCGAACATGGAGAAATTTGGCGGCTCCGACTCCAATGTGCTCGAGATTTGCGGCGCTGCGTTTCGACCTTTGCCTATGGTGCTTAATCGACAGTTTATCAAGATCTTAGAGGATCTCGGCACGCCGACGGAGGTCTTTCTGCAACTCCAGTCACAAGAAGTCGGCAAATTGCGTGCTATGTTGACCTCTGCAGTCAATACTGCAAGTCTCTTGGAAACGCTGGAGATGACCAAGGCCACACGGCTGCCATCACTGATCAATGAGCTCCAGGACATCGGCCTCGACTATCACGCCGACCACTTTCTGTACTCCGTGGTGGAGCTGGCCGTGGTTAGCCGTCTCCGCGACATCAAGTATCGTGGCCGTATCAACGTCAGCGAGGGTGTCACATTGTACGGTATCATGGACGAGACTGGCTATCTTCGCGAAGGGCAGATATACGTCGTTACCGAAAAGGCTCCGGAAGGAGGCCGGCGAGAGCTTATTCGCGATGGTGTTTTCGTGACAAGGTCTCCGGCAATGCATCCTGGCGATATCCAGATTGTCAACGCTGTTGATGTCCCCGGCGATTCGCCCCTCAAGAAGCTCTCAAATGTGGTCGTCTTCAGCCAGTACGGCGAGCGCGACCTTCCAAGCATGTTGAGCGGCGGAGATCTCGATGGCGACATCTACAATGTCTGCTGGGACCAACGACTGAAACCTCGGTTTGTCTCTACACCAGCTGACTACCCGAAAGTCACACCACTGGTCCTGGATCGCGCGGTCACCGCAAAAGACATGAGTGACTTCTTCGTCACGTTCATGCAGACCGATCAGCTTGGGATGCTTTGCAACAGACACATGCAGATGGCTGATCAACTGGATGCCGGAACTTTCAGCAACGAGTGCATCAAGCTCGCCGAGATGGCGAGTACCGCAGTAGACTATAGCAAGACTGGCATTCCAATCAAACTCAACGAAGCCCCGAGGTTCAGTCCAGAGAAACCCGACTTCATGGCTCCCTCTCCACGGGTGGTGGTCTCGGAGAGAGGGTACTTAGACTTGGTAGAAGATGATCAGCAAGACGATGAAGCTTTCGAGGGATTGGACACGGAGCGGAAGCCATACAGATACTACCAGAGCGACAAAGCCCTCGGACACCTCTACCGCGCGATTGACGAACAACAATTCCTCACAAGCATGCAGAATCAGCACCGTGCCTTGGCATTACGATCAGGCAGTTCTTCCACAGTCCTAACCAGCTTGCTCAAGTATGTGCGCAAGTGGGCCTCTGCTCACGGCTTACTCTACTCGCATGCTGTGCCTCTTGCTCAGGATATTCGCCACTCGTACGACGAGAGTCTTTTGGATATCATGTACAATTACTGCCCGACCGCTAATACTCACCTTTCGGAGCAAGAGGTCTTCTCGGGTTCCATTCTCGGGCGTCAAGGCGGTGCGCAAGGCAAGCCACTACGCGAGCTGAGCCAGACTATGCATGAGCGGTTTGAGGCTGTCGCAGAGTATGCTATCCTTCGCATCACAAGGGGAGACCAGGCAGCTCAGCTTGTGGCTGATGAGGAATGGGATGAACCTTACGACGACCGCGAGATCGAGGGCTTTCCAAGTGCGATTGCATGTTTGCAAGTTGCAGTGGAAGATCGCGGATGGGCCGATAGGCAGGCAGGCGAATTGCACAGTTTCGGGTACATCGCTGCTGGCGCGTGTCTGAGGGAAATGAGGCGGTACTGGATCACGACGTTTGGTGTGTACATGCTGCCCAAGGTCTAACGAGGACCTGTCATGCGAAAGGGATCAAGGCGAGGTCTGCGTTCGCCGTTAGGTGAATAAAGCAAGGCAACTAGCTGCGCAACGTCCGGTAGCAATTAGTAACGTATGATGATCACAAGCCAGACAACGTCTCTCTGTTGACAACAACCTCTTCTTCACCATCGTTGCTCTGTGTCTAGAGTGAGCTCAAGCGAGCTTGAACATAAGGACATGAATTCACTGAAAACGCTCGAAGTTGAGAATCGGTCTGATACTGTATGACCAGCTACAAAAGCAGCCGCCACCCACTACCCTCCCTATCAATACCCTCCCCACCCACCATCGTCAGAAAACACGCCCAGAACACCAACGTCGTGTGCAAGACAAGGCCGCCTGCGCTGTCCATATTCCATGCACTTGCTACCAATAGCGCCACCAGAACCGCGAGGAAAACGCCCATCAAAAAGCGGGCACACCATAGATGATCACGCGCTGCCCGCTGCTTTCCAAACCGTGCATAGCAGCTCTGAAACGCCTCGCCTACCTATACACCCATCCATCTCGTCATGTCTCAATGCCGACTGCCTTGCCTGCTGCTCGGCCCGAAGTCTGCTTCCACCGCCTTTCGTGCCTCCTTCCGCCCCTTGACCTGAAACTCAACATACAACGCCAAGTGATCACTTGGATGTTGCCAGTTGGGAAAGCCAGGAACTGTCCGCATATACTCGGGATCCACCTCGCCAAGCAATGCTGACACCTGCAGCGAGTTAGTCGAGTACCAAGCGTAGTCGATCACCTCCCGGAAGTCAGGCGTGTAGTTTGTCCATGGCCATGAAGTAATATTCGCGTACGCAGACTTCAAGCTGAACGGATGCGACATGCCGATCCGAGTGAAGTCTCCATATTTCTGCGTGCCCAGATCAGGATGCGTAGGTGGCAACGATCCAGTAGTAATGAGATCGTGCACACCGCTGTTGGCCATGGAATTGAAGTCTCCGCAGATTACGAGCGGAATCTGCAGAGCGCTGTCGTACTTCAAGGAAGGTCCAGGCTCGATTCGTGCCTCTGGTAGCCCATCTGCGCGATCCTCGTTGGCGAACTTGAACAGCTCCTTGTCCTTGCAAGGCGGCCACTTCGCGTAAGTCTCTGCCAGCTTGCTGATCTGGTCCAGCAGGATTCCGACTTGAAACACCTTTACGTCCGCGAACCAGCCTTCCCACGCCAGATGAGTGTTCACCACAATCAGCCGCGAGCCCGTCACACGGTTCTCGAGTAATGCCACCACTGCTATGTGGTCTCTTGGCATGACTCGGTTATATACGTCGTGCTCGCCCTTCATGTCCGGTCGCTGGAGAGCCTCCCGCGAGAACACAATGAGTTGCTTGTCGAGAAGGATGAACTTCTTGTTCTTGTAGAAGATTGCGCAGCCGTCCACTATCTTCGACTCCTTGTCTCCCATGGTCTGTGCTCTCGACTTCGGCCAGAAGATACCCTTGTAGTCCTCCTGCGCAAGATTGGGTCGGAAGTACTCGTTGTAGTTCTCAATGTCGATCTCCTGCAACGTGAGGATGTCGGCATTGCGGTTAGTAAGCTCGTCCAGGATAGTACCCCGGCGGTGGTCCCACGATAACGCCTGCGAAGGTGTGTAGCCGTATTGTGCTTGTGTGGCGGCGCGATCACAGAGCGTGTTCCAGCTGTGGATGGTGAACTTCTCGTGCTCGGCATCAGGGTCGTCAATCAGCTGTATCCACTCGCGATCCATGGGCGGTGCGGGTACTGCAGATCATCATTAGCACTTGTCGTTCTCAACCAGAAGCGGAACTCAAGACTCACTAGGTGCGTTTTCGCGGAGGAAGCGCACGAACTCTCGCGTCCCGTGCTCCCTCATCCGCTCCATGTACTCCGGTCGCAGCATGTGATTGCCTGCAATCCCAAGCACCTCCAACTGGTACAACGAGCCGATTTCGTACGGCAACTCCCGCAGCTCGTTGCCATAGACCAGAAGCTTCTTCAGATTCGTGAGCATGCCAATCTCAGCTGGCAATGACTCCAGCTTGTTGAAAGACAAGTCCAAGACTGTGAGGTTTCTCAAGTTTCCAACCTCGCTCGGCAGCCAAGAGAGCTTGTTATGGTTGAAGTACATCTTTCGCAAGTTCGGGTAATGCCTGAACAAGCTCGAGCCCATACTCTTCAACCCGTGTCCTCCCAGATCCAACGCGTCCCACGAACCCGCGTCATCCGCCTCCTCTGAAGCAGTGAGTGTCCTCCTACGTTCACCATGCTCTTCAACATCCGTACTTCGGGTAATCGAGGATTGGCTCGTTCCAGGAAAGCGGCTCACGTGCGGCGAATTTCGAGCGTAAAAGTGAGGCTTATCACCAGCTTTCAGCAGCCGGTTGTACTCTGCCTCTTGCTCCGCCCAATGCTCATTCGGCGCCGGATTGCCGAGCCCACCCGACTGATCCGCGTTGCCGTTTTGCAGGTGCGCAGGCGCGTAGTGGGGTGTGCTCGCGGAGAGACCGCTGCCGGAGTTGGTATATTGGTGGTTGCCGAACGCGCTGCCATGCCCCACTATGCTATGATCCTGATTCTGCCCGTTCATGTGATGTGAGTTGGCGTGGTTCTGACCCTGGAAGCCTTTGTGCAGGCCCATCTGCGTCTGGTAATTGTGCCCGGCGCCACCGCTCAGCAGGTGATTCTGCCGGTGATTATGCGTGTTGAACATGCCGAATTGATTATGCGCAGGCGAGTGTGTCCCGGGTGATCGGTTTGGGGAGGGTGTGTCGGCGTTCGGTTGAAAGAGTCCTCTCCCGCTAGAGATGGGCGAGCCGTTTCGGTGATTGAGCGTGCGCGTGTGCTGAGGTTGGTAGAAATACGGCTGGCCACCGGTATTATACCGGTTGAATGCATCGGCCATCACCGAGTGGTGACCGTGAGAAGGTAGCGACTGCTTCCCGCGCAGATGGTGTACGTATGGGTGTCCAAGTTGTGAATGCTGCTAGGTCTATGGAGGAAAAGGTTCTGGCCGGCGCACCCTTCTTCTCTTGTTCATGAGCACCGCGCAGCCCCGTCATGAACGTGGTATATGTTCCCAAGCTATTGCGATGGTTGGGCCAAGAGCGCCCGGTGAAGTTGCTGGAGTGCGGTCTCGGTCTCCGGTGATGATGTAGTGATCGTTTAATGGCAGCGTCGAGCTCCGAATGCAGCGCGGAGTCCTGTGAGTTGATCAATATTGAACAATGCGGTGTGTGCGACAGCGGGGGAGCGATCGCGTGTGTGTCGAAGTGGCAGGCGGCGTGGTGGTGGTGGTGTCGCGATGTCTTCCAGCTATCTTGCTCGCGAGTGCGGTATCGGGCCGGCGGGAGCTAGACCACAAATGTGCAAGCGCTTTTCTGTCGATGCAAAAGTGAATGGCAATAGGATGATCGACATGTATACTGTGGTACATTTACTTAGTATATATGTAGAGTCTGCTCACTCCTTCCAAATCACGAGAAGTGATGCTCTCGCAATCAGCAAACAGCAAACAGCCGCCAGCGGCATGCACCGGCCGAGATTATTGTCTTTGAGAACCGCCCAACTCAGCAGACTTCTGCCATATCGAACCTGAGCTGTTTTCCACTGTCTCGTGCTTCATAATCACTAAGAACGAGCAGCTAGTTTCACAGCACTACCACTGCCGAGTCGTGATGCTGCCTCGCTTGCCCCTCGCCTGCAGGCTGATGTTGTGCATGGTGAGGAAGGCAAAGCTTTCTGATTGGCGTCCCTCTTCAATTTTCCACAGCCACCGCACCTGCCTACTGCATCGCCCGCTCTCAGGCTCGAGCCGGGCATGCACTATTGCATGTTTCGCTCATGTTAGACAGCGGCGCAATATGCCGTCGCTTATAGGAGCGCATTGCCGAAACAAGGCACTACACCTTGCGCTGACGGTGGAAAGGCTGCAAAGTACAAACACCTTGCTGGTCTGCCCCAAATCCACCTTCTAGCCACTCTACCCACTACCCCAGCCAAATACACGGTCCAATCCGCTATCTAATGCTGACACGACCTATCGCGAGTGCGGATCGCGACATGCGGAATAGATGAGCCTAAGCCTAGCGTCGACCCACGTCTCATCATCTCAAGTTGATGAGCCGCCGTCATGGACGGCATGGCCTTTGCGTATTGGGGGTATGAAGTAGATGAAACCTTATCGTGGGCAGATCTGACCTGTCTCGCTACCCATATAGGCCCAGTCCCTACCAGGAGCTTATTCAAAAAGAGAAACTGCGACGGAAGACATCACCAGAGGCTCTAGATCCTACATCAAACTTTATCGAGCGCACAGTGTCCATAGACAGTGCCAAGTCTGGAGCTTCCGAAGGCTTCATCTTACCGCGGCATGGAACGATGGAGTCCTCGATACGGCGAGCCAACACTACAGGATCTAGCTCGAGTTCTTCTTCACAGTCAGAAGCAGGTCATCGCGATCTGCTGAATCAACCATACGAGCTCCGCCATGGGAGGCGATATCTACGCGAACTACCCTATCCGCTTCCTGTCGATCTGCCAGAGATCCAACGGCAGAACCTCCGTACACTGCTTTCCTGCCGGGTTCTTGGTCGGCCAGTCTGCTCACCTAATGCGGCAAAGGATATACCTGAGAAAGTACTCGAGGTGGGCTGCGGAAGTGCGTACTGGTCGGCGGCGTGCCACGATTATTATGCCTCGCTCGGACACACCGACATCCATTTTACCGGTCTGGACGTTGCTCCTTTGGCTCCCAACCTGGGCAAACAAGGGGTGAACTGGACTTTCGTGCAGCATGATCTCAGACGAATGCCTCTGCCATTCGACGATGAGGAATTCGACCTCATAATGCTCAAGGACCTTAGCTTGGTCTTGCCAATTGGAGCACCATTCCAGCACTTCCTAGATGAGAGTATTCGCCTGCTGCGTGTTGGAGGGACACTCGAGATATGGGAGTCAGACCACGTCATGCGGTCACTGATGCCACATCCGCCCCCAATGTCCAAAAACATGTTCGATCAAAGAATAGCCGACCAGACTGCAACTTTCCTGATAGCGCCCGGTACACCCTTTGCACCGGCACAGAACAAATTCTTCCAGCGAGCCAATGCGTGGATTACGGATGCTCTCGATGCCAGGAAACTGCCTCCCACTCCATGTGCGCGAATTGCGCAGGTTCTATACCAGGAGCCGGAAAGCTTGGGTGATGTTGGCATGAAGCGGGTGGCAATACCGCTCGGCGAATTGCGGTGGGAGCGTGACAGCCACAAGCATACTCGGAGCAATAGTGAGCTTGATGCAATGTCAAACAACAAGGGCAAAGCCAAGCTCGGCGATGGTGCTTTGACTCAAGATCAGCTTGCTCTGCGACAGACAGCATTGCTGACCGTTTTGCAAATGATCGAGAGTCTTGAGCCGTTGTTGAAGGAGGTCAGTGGCAAGGACTCGGTGGAGTGGAGCCATTGGTGGGCGATGATGATGGCGGACTTGCTGGATTCCTCTGACAGTTCAAAGGCCGCCTCGACGGGTGAGGTGCTGGAGGTCGGAGCGTGGTGGGCTACGAAGCTTGCCGTTGAGTAGCCTGAAGTATTTCACTGCTTGGGCGGGGCCTAGGCGGGCTGATAGCGTTGCTTGAGCGTACGATACCGCTTGAGGTAGTATCTGGATGGCGTTAGTTGGACGGCTTAAGATACCATTGTTTTTGGGAGTGCTCACAGAGCCTCGACTTCTGTACGCAGGCGTTAGCATATTTGAGATCATAACGAGGACTTCGAAACTCGCCTTTCTTGACATACTCCGCCTGTTCGATGCCCTTGCGGATCTGTTCCTCGTCTTGCAAGCTCGCTTTCGACATGAAGGCGTTGTGTAGACGAGGTCTGAAGTAGTCGTAACCGAGTGGATATTCGCGGCCAAGGTATAACAGTTCTACTTGAATTGTTAGCGATTGCAATCGATATGAATTGTTTGATGGCATGCCTTTGTAAATGCGTATCACATCGTGGCGAAGCGGATTTGATGCCATATCCAAGATACGAGGGAGCTTATACAGTGATGAGTGTTTGAAAAGGTTTCACTGCTTCCGCAGTATCCTTTCTGACTGCTCAATCTCGTTCAAGGACAGCCGAAGAATTGATGTTATTTGGTGTGTTGTTTGGTGTGACGACGATGATTGTCAAAATGGATTCGGCCCTCCAACCTCGGCCTTTTTGAAACTCTGTCAATGTTTCTCCATGCGCTCACCATCCAACATCGAAGTGATCCGTGTGAGAGAGGATCGAATGCCTAGCACGATGGACACATAGAAGATCGCGGCGATGCGTGCCGCTCATATCTCGTCTCGTGCTGGCTCTGCCTGGAAGCCTGTCGCCAGCAAGTCTTATGGCACACAACGCTTTCGATCGACAGCAGCAGAGGCACCAGCCACAGCATCCTTGAGCCCACGATGGCTTTCGGACGTCAAACAGAGGATTGGTAAATGCCTCACATTCGGCGCAGATGAGGAGCAGACGCAGAAAGCCAGTCTTGTCTTGTCAGAGATAGCACGCGACTGGCGAGAGCTGGTGGCTGGTAGTGAGGGCTTCCTGACCGACGCGAAGAGAAGAGGCATATACAGACAGGAAGTGGTCTGGGGAGAGATGGACGCGATGGGTGCGTGAGAGGGGTCGAATCAATAAAATGTTATGGGAGCTGACAATCTTCAGGACATGTCAATAATGTGATGTATAACAGGTACGCGGAGTCCGGTCGCGTTCAATGGACGCAGAAACTAGGCATGCACATCGATCCCGCCAACCGTGACGCCTGGCGGACGGTCATGAGCCCTTCAGAAGCCGGTCTTATTCTAAAGAGTATCACGACGCACTTCAAATTCCCAATGACCTGGCCAGATCACATCTCCATCTACCACAAAATCAAAAGTGAGCCCACATCTGGGACCAGTTCCTTCGTGCTGGATGTCTTGATCATGAGCGAGCTACACCAGCGGCCTGCTGCAAGGCTCGTCGAGGATATCGTGGTTTATGATTACACGAAAGGCAAGAAGATACCCCTTCCTCCATTCATGCTGAATGTGTTCCGCGATACTTGGAAATTTCAGGAAGAAGCGAAAATTCGCAACAGCGCGAGGGTCTCGTGTCTGCTCGAGGATGTTCGAAAGCTCGAACAAAGCACTTGGGACAGGAGCGATGCTGTTGAGCATACGGGTAGTGCAGGATCATAAGCAGTCCGGGGTTCGCCAAGGCCATATCAGTCGATTATCTTGCTGCAACGAAGACTGTACGTTCCGTGCACGGCACGATACAACCAATTTATCTCCACGCAAGCATCTGGCTGCTGGCGGATTTTAGGTCTCTACTGCAGCATGAGGCCACCTTGTCCGTGAGTCGGCAAGATCCATGGTACCATCATCGCAAGCCCGGTCCACACCACAACCGTGGCATGGTTGAAACGTCACGCGAGCAAGCAGCGATGGTCAGGAAACTTATGCTGAAGTTCGATGGCAACTTCGCTGTGTTGGCACTGGCCAGGGTGTCCGCACTCATACGACAACACCGTTCTCGGCGTGCTGGGAGAGAGCGGTGTGGAGGATGGCGCACCGTCGCCGATCAGTAGCTCTGCCTGTTCAAGAAACTGCTATCGCACACTGCCGACATGGGGCGACCTTGTATTGTCTCCACACACTCGAAATCTTCGTAGCTAATGATTGGCTTGGTGCCCAGAAGCTGAGGTCGGGTGACTGTGCTGGTGCTGGGCTTGCAAAGCGCTGAGCATCACGAGAGCGGTTATACAGAATCCTGTAGCTCCACAAACCCACACACAGGCTCCTCTCAAAAAGCTTCTGAGCTTTTGTTTCATCACCTCAGCCTTGCAGTCAGCCACGGATTCCTGAGTGGGGCTTGGCTTCTCCGCTGACGGAGCATAGGCTCGATAGGATGATCGACGCGCAGAGGGGTTCGGGTTGCGCCTCTAGGCTTCGGGGTGCATGCTGGCCCAGCCATGATCTACGCAAGAAAATACAGTGACTGTGCAACTTCCGCGATCGCTCTCGCCGCAAATTCTGACTGTCAAACCCATCCAGTAGCATCGTATAGCCAGCATAGAATTTCGGCTTGAAAAAGGTAGCGGCCGGGAGTGCACTTGCCCACTTCATAGCGTATGCACTTTGTATGCGGGCTCCGGACGTTGCCGTCTTGTTTCAGTTCCAGCTTCTTCCACTTCGCACAACTCAAACAGCATTACACACACCACAAACATCTCACTCCGCCTGCGTGATCTACACGCCACTATATCACAGTTTTACATTCAGCAACTCCCGCTTGGCTCGCCGCGGACGAGACGAGCCGGGAGGGAGAGCTTGCGTTTGATCGTGCGGCAGGGGTTTCATGCCTCCTAGAAAGACGAAGAACGCCGCACCGAACCAGAGAGATACACGCCACGAGAACGGTCTTGCGCAGCCAGGAAAGAGGGTCTCGAAGAAGCAGTCGAATGGTCAGCTGGACGCGCAGCCAAATGGAAAGACCGTGTCTTCCGTACCGCCCCCAGCACTTCCCACAACGGGCCTGAACCAAGGAGTACGATTCCCGCGACCAGCAGACTCTTCCGACAACGCACCACAGACCGCTGCGAAGGATGATGTGGCAGCAACAGAAGGCACGCCAAGAGACAGGACTGCATCAGAGACGTCGGTCGAGGAAGTAGGCACCGACATGGCAGACAATGGGAACGAGGGCGCTGCTGTGACCCCAAGCGCAGAGGTGCCTTCGCCAACACCACCATGCGTTGCGGGCATACCACAGAATGCTGGCTCATTGGCTGCTGTGTCGACCATACTAACCTACTACCCGCTTCGCGATGCCATCTCCATCTTGATCCTTCTGCTGTCCCTACCGCCTACACTGGTCCTGGTCATTCAATCGTTGTTCGCTTCTCTGACCTTCGTACCACCCACTGCTGGCATATCACTTTCGACCTGGCCCAATGTCAAGGAGATGTTCAACGCTTCCAACTTTGGTTACCCGGCAATGGCTACCATATTGATCGTTGACTTCATCTTTTGGGCATTCTGGCTGCCGCTGTGGAAGCCGGCTCAGAACGTGTTCCTCGACTTCTCGCAGGCCGTCATCGCTGTGTCACTGAGTGGTGCGGCTGCTGGTACTGGCGGGCCAACTTACAGTATAGCGACGTGCACGCTGGTCGTCTGCGTTGTTCATGTGTTGCGATTCAAAGCAATACATCTCACTGCTCTCGACTACCTCCGATCCGTGATACATCGGCTGGACATTGGTGTACAGCTTGATGTACCTCCATTTGCGTCTTCTTTCTTTTCGCCACCTCCGATAGAGCGGGGGTGGATTTTTACAGTCATTCGCACCATTCTAGGAATACATATCGTTTCGCAGGGCGTCACGACGTTCATCCGCCGATCTCTCGTCAAGGCCAACGAACGAGAACAAGGTCTACCATCCATTACCAAGACTGACTCCGAAGTCATCACGGGCGCTGATCCGAGCTCCAAATCTGCCACCACCTCCGAAGGGTCTCAACTACCATTGCCAGTTTCGAATACTGATGGGCGACCCAACGGACCCTCCCCTCTGCAACGCGACGGCAAAGCACGAGAGACAAGTAGCAAGAAGAAGAAAAAGCAGGCCAATCAGGTCAGGAGTCAGCAGCCACTTTGGGCTGCGATTGCGAGTACCAAAGTCACATTCGTCAAAGAAATGGAACAGAGAGATGCGGCGGACGATGCACGTGAGGCCGCTTCAATGGACACGAACAAAACGCCAGATTTCATTAGTACTATCTACCCAGCTACCAACCGTTTCTGGATCTCCGAGGTGCGTGATACAGAAGTTTACTTCTCCGTGGGCCTGTCTCCAGAAGTAGCAACGCAAAGCGCCGAGCGTATGGAAGAGGGCATCAGTGTCAATCCGGGCATTGACAAGTCGAAGCCATTCTTCGTGCGTGTAAACGGCGCGGCTTGGAGCTCAACGCGGATCATGTCGAGTGCGACGGGCGGCGATGCAAATGGTAAGCCAAGCTTCGACGGCGAGATCTTTGGTCTCGCTCCGAGGAGCAATTATCTTTGCGAAATCGTCGGGATCGCCATTGGCGACGTGCTCTGTTCGATCCGCTTCACAACTCAAGCTGCGCCTTCGGCTGAGCAGGCTACTGCTGCACCATCGCAACCTCAACATTCAGCTCTCCGTCCCTCCTCGCCCATCACCACACTCAAGCAGTCTATCCTGTCGGCAGAGGGCAAGCTGAACGAGGTTCGCAACCGGATGAAGAAGACTAGGCGGGACCAGCGAGGCGCGATCTCAGACATCAAGAAGGAGATTCATGCTCTCAAAGGCAAGCTCGAACCCTCGAACACGGACGAGAGTCAGAAACGCCGCATTGCCCAGATCACGCAGCACAAGAATCAGGCCGAAGAGGCTACTGCTGATCTGAAGCGCGAGATTGACGCGTTTGGTGATGTGCCGGAAGACGAGGTCGCTGAGTCGGTCTCGAAGAGGTCTGCTTGGCAGAACGCGACGAATGCCAAGCGTCGCGCTGAGAAGGAGTTGGACAATGCGAAACTTGTGGCCGACCGCGAGCTTCATGCTATGAAGTCAGATCTCGACGCAGCGAAGACGAAGCGTGATAAGATGGCTTCACGACATGTCCAAAAGACCGAGGAGCTCGAGAAGCTGAAGACCAAGCAACAAGCGGACACGACAGCTAGGCAGTACCGTGAGCAAGAACGATCACAGCTTATCCAAAGTCGTGTGACAGAGGACGCACAGTTCCGCTCTAGCATCCACGCTATGGAAGTGGAAGCGGAAGGACTAGATGCCAAGGCTCAAGAAGCGTATCAGCAACTTGTCGCATTACAAGGTTGGAATACTGCGCATCCTTCTCATCCACCAGGATACGGTGCTCCTCCGACTCCCGAAGGCACGCTCCCTGGCACGAATGGTTCGCTTGGCTCTCTTAGTCCTCAGACCAACGGCTTCCCAGATTACTCCGGTGCTCAACAGGCTTTCCAGACTCCTTTCCACTCCGCTCAGCCGTCCATGGCGAACCCGAACAACCACATCCAGCGTGGTCGTAGCTCAAGCATGCTCAGTCAGTACTCGGGCTTCACCGATGCTGGCGAGGAGTACGTCTTTCCACCCGAGCCCCGACAACAATACTCGTGGCCAATGCAGCAGCAGCAACCGTGGGCAGTCTCTACTGGAGCAGCTAACATCATGTTCGAGGACCGCAAGGAGAGCGAGGCTTCTTCTGGATCGCTGACCAACGGTAGTACTGGGTCGAACTCGCCGAGGCCTGATGCGAAGCCTTTTGTTCCTGCGAACAACAAGGTCGGTACGATTGGGCCACCCAGCAAGAAGGTGCCTCACAGTCCGGGTGCGATTGGTAGTGGTAGATAATCAACATAGCCTCATTACGTGTTCCATCTGTCTCCTCACAAAGATCGCTTTGATTAATACTGATGAGCCTGACGTGCTAGTAAGATTTCTCATCCGACAAGCGTGCTAGTGCAGCTGCAACGCATAACGTAGGGGGTGCTTTAGACGACCGACAACTCTCGCTGGCAAGATGTAATGCTTTCCGCTATTGCTAACATAAATACAGGCCCCATTCGTAGGTCGTTATTCATACACTTCACTGACCGCTACCAGCGAGATCACCGCCTCAACCAATCGAACACCTCAATCGCAAACTGCTCAGGCTGATCCAACATCACCAAATGACCAGCATTGGGGATGAACGCCTTCTCTTTGAACTTGCTTCCAAGCTGCTCGATGAGGTCTTCGACCTTCTCTCGTGGGATCCATTGATCACTCTCGCCCCAAACAACCTTGACATCACACCGGACCTGTGCGTACATATCGCCATTGAACATCTCAGCCACGTCTTCATCGTTCGCCTGCGCAATCTGACGGACGAAGCTTTGTTGTCTCTCCTTCCTCGCCGACTCGCTGCCAGACGGAACGCCTGTCCATGGTTCCGCAATGATGTCCTCCCAGCCAGTCTGCAAGACCTTTGGATTATGGCATGCACTTTGCGTTACAGCACGTACCACCGCTTCGAATATGCTGGGTGGTAGATCCACGAATGCTTGGGGGTTTGATCGGCAGAGCTTGTAGAAGCCGTCGCCCCAGGGAAGCACAGCGTTTGCATCTGCTAGTAGCATTGTCTCGAACTCGGCGCAGTGCAAGAGATGCGCTCGTAGGACGATGGTGCCCGCAATGTCGTGTGCCAATACCGCCGGGGCTGGGTGTCCGTCCTTCCCATCCATGTCGACTTCCTTAAGTAAGGATGTAAGAGCTTGGGCTTGGAAAGCGACCGAGGTGTCTCCAGGGAAACCATTGCGGGACACACCTTCGCGATCGTGCGGGTTGTAGTCTTGAGACTGTCCGTAGCCTGGCAGATCGTATACAAGAATCCGATATGGGCCTCTTGCTAGCAGCGCTTCGATGACAGGGCGAAAGACGGCAGAAGACCAGGGCGTGCCATGGACGAAGACCACGGATTTGAGATTCGAGGCGTCTTTCTTGGACGAGCTGAGGACACTATATCGAATAGACCAGCCCCTGAAGGTGAGCGTTGAAGGAAGGTCCATGTTAAACATGATAGGCTGGTATGTAAGGGGTTGAAGATTGTGGTGTGATGTTGAAACCTTACCTTTCCGTACCATGGACTATATACGCAGCAGGAAGAGGAGCACACTCGGACTTGGTTGTTCAGCATACCAGCCATCGACAGGCGCAGATTGCGTTGCTCGTGGTCAACCACTCGAATGAACTTGCTTTCGTGCAGTGATGAGCCGTGGATTGGCGTCGAGTTTCGGGCGAGACTTGGGATGACGTTGGAAATGGCCCCCACTTCGGCGTTCTTTCGCGAGAAAATGCTCGAGTCATGCGCGCTAGTGCCATTCGAGATGCGCAGCAACGACCTGGAAGTTCGAAAACATTGCAACATTGATCTTGACACCTACATTGTACAATCGGCACTGCATCTCCGTGTAACTGTAACATCAATATGTCAGGGCGAGACTCACGGCGGGACAGATCGGCGTCTCCCAGCGACGATTACAAGAAATCAAGGCGGTCTATTGGCGCAACTCATGATCACTCCGATGAACGAAGAGTAGCGCGGAAGCGGAGTAAAGAGAGTGACAGTGACCGTAGAGATCGTCCCTACTACCGACCCAAGAGTGGAGACGAGTCTGATGAAGACCCACGCCGTGGCAAGCACAGGAGCGAGCGCTCCCGCAAAAATCCACGGCGCGACAGTGATTCATATGACCAAGATCGTAGACGTGGTGGCCCCTCGGGATCACACGACCGCTCTCGCGATCGTAGACGATCACGCTCGCCCCCAGCCAAGAAGCGCAGGCGGTCTCCCAGCATTTCCAGATCTCCTGTGAGAAAGTCTCGGACTGCTCTGCCATCGCAGAACGACTCTTTCCGAGGTGAGACTGGGCTAGAAGGTGCAGAAGTTCAGCCAGAAAAGCAGAAACCCAACTTCAAACCCACCGGTCTTCTTGCGAAAGAGGCCAACACCGTAGCCGGGACTACGACTGTACTGAAATACCACGAACCGCCAGAAGGAAGAAAGCCATCACCAAAGGAGCAGTGGCGAATGTATGTCTTCAAAGAAAAGGACTTGGTCGATACGATCTACCTACACACCCGCAGCGTCTGGCTCTGCGGCCGGGACAAGAAGGTCACTGATCTGCTTTTGGAGCATCCGAGCACCTCCAAGCAGCATGCTGTGATACAGTTCAGGTACATCACGTCGACCAATGGGTTTGGCGACAAGTCGAGCAAGGTCAAGCCTTACTTGATTGACCTGGATAGTGCGAATGGGACGAAATTGAATGGGAAAAAGGTGGATGGAAGCAAGTTTGTGGAGCTGCTGGATGGTGATGTGGTGGGGTTTGGGGACAGCGAGAGGGAGTATGTGATGATGCTGCCACCACCAGCATGAGGCTTGCCTGGTGCAGACTCAAATTAGGAACCTCTCAACCACTGGCACGAATTCTCTTGTGGCGAGGAGGTTTGTCTCCCTACGACGAGTCCTCACGCCACAGCATGGCCGTGGGGAACTGTATTCATCATCATCGCCATTGGTCAACTGCCACATCCCGACACTCCGAGATCCTCGCTATCCGACGTCTACGTCTTCGGGTGCTGGTAGCCCTTGACAATGTGCCGAAGTGCTGATGCATCAGCACTGTTCAGGGCTATCACTTCCCACCATCCCTTGCCCGCTTCCATCACGAAATACTTCGGTGCAAGGATATCGATCGAAATGCTTCGGGCGCTGCTCGTAGGCTCTGGCAGCACAATCAGAGCATCGTTCCACGCTTTTGCCGACCCGCCAATTATAACCACAGCCTCCAGCAACAGACTTCTGAGGTTCGGAAACGCCACCGGCAGCACACTCAACAAGGTCGATACAGTTATGGCCCAGCTGTTGAGATGTAGCCTCGTCACACTGGGCATGACCAGTCCGTAGAGCAGAGCATTCAGATGACGTCCCGCTCTGTCGCCACTTAGGTGGCCGCTCGTCACTTTCCCTTGGGGCGAATCCCTGGGAATGTGTAGGTTGTAAACATGGCCGTCACACGAACTAAGACCCAACTTACTCAAGCTGTGCATAGATTGCAGTGTTCTCCTCCAGTCTCCCTTCGAGACCTTGATGGCCCAGTGCTGAAAGCCGATCCAGTCATGTTGGAGATTACCGAAATCGAGGTCGAAACTGCGCATCTGCGAGACACGCAAATCCATGCTCGTGGTGAAGTGCATGAACCCAGCATCCTGTCCTGGATGAGTAATCTGCATGGCATTGAGAACAGGCCGGTCGTCGATCCCAAAAGGCAGATGACCTCTATCCTGGTAGAGATGCTGCCGTGTGGAAACTGTAACTTGAGGATAGTAGCGGAAGCCATAGCTGTCTACTTGACTCGGGAGAGCGCTCAGCAGCGCCGTAGCGGCACCCGCGTACGAAAGCAAGAGTAGTTCGTGTGGCTCGCTGTCACGGAACAACCACTGCTTCTCCTTCTCCTGGCTGGATAATTTCCGCCATTGGCCTGCCTCGGCGTGTCGCAGTGCTGGTAAGACTTTGAAGACGGCAGTGACATGCTGTTGAGCGCCCTTTACCATTGGATACCAAAGTGACAGCCACTCATACACATGGGTCAGGTATCTGCGTTTGACCCACATCTGACGAAAACTTGGATGCAATCCAGGCCCTTGTCTGATCTGATTAATAGGCGGCATATCGGGCAGCAAGTTCAAGCGCGAAACAAAATCGTCGAACTCGGCATCCGTCCACTCCTTAGTCGGGAAAGGCTCACCGCAGCTGCAAGCTCTTCACGAGTTCTCCGATCCATGGCGTGGCTTCCAACAGTCGCAACAGACGCGGAGGCTCCCATTGCGCGTTTTGTACTGGCAGGCCGCCGTCAAGCCGAATGGTTACACCAATGTGACGGAACAGCCAGGGTTTGGCGGCTGCACTCATTGCGTGGCAAGTCAAATGCACAGCCTGGATGTCTTGCTTGTTCACGTATCGCTCGTCTCCATCTGGAACCAAGAACTCTAGTATGTGGTCGTGAAGCTCTGTCGGCAATGGTGAGAGCATGTCCGGTCCGGCGTATGGTGCGGGTTTGGCCTTTCGCACCTTGTGCTGCTTGGGGTTCGTCAGGAGGTGCTTTCGCCGTCTACGCGCCATTGTTGTCTGATTGGTGGTTGGTTTCGTTGTGATGAGGAGCCATATATGCGGAATTCCGTTTGCTACGTACAGCCTTGCACTTGGAATGGAAGCAGAGCGGAACAAGGAGATTCTTCCAATCAGCGCAGAGCATGAATGGAATGACTGTCTGCTTGCTACCAACTCTCTTTGTGACGCGAGGAAGTCAGCTGCATGGTCTTGGTCTCAATGCTCCTTAAGCTGCCTGCAACAAGACGAAGTTTTACACTGGCACGACCTGCGCTCGAAACAATGGACTTCCGATTGTTCAGTGGAAGCCGCAAGGGCCGGCAAAATAGGCAGACTGTGCCACGAGAACACCGAGGAAAGAGGTGGGCCTGTCATTGAGCCCAAACTGCTACGTTGTGAAATGTAATCACGAGTAGTCGCGATGCAAAGAGCGTAGTCCTGTTATAAGCAATATGAATACATGTGACAGTCATCGACACATCCCCATATGCTGCTAGAGTCTCGGGTTGCCACACACTCAGATTGTCACACATGCCTCTTTCTCTGCAACGATCCGTCAATTAATCATACAAGCTACACAGGGTGCTCCACCCTCAAGTGCGCTGGCAGGTCCATTAGCGGATGAGTGCCGAACACCAGCAACGCCACGCCAGTCTGCTGTATCTCAGACCTGCACCACGTATACCCAGGGTTGACGATACTGATCCTCACCGTTCGACCACCTCGAGCCCCGGCCTCCCCCGGCAATTGACCGAGAGCTGTATGCCAAGCATGAGTCCCACCATCCGCCGTGGCAACATCCTGCAGAGAGAGGTCCTCGATATTGGGAAAGACGACCCACACTCGCCCAGAGAGGAAGGCTGGAGGTACCACCCAACCCTTGAGGTGCAGACGACGAACAGATGGCATAAGGATGCCGTTCGTAAGTGCTACTAAATGCTTCACCCGTTCAATTGGAGGCATGTCGTCGTCGCTGGTCGTGAGCGTGAGGTCCCTGAGGTTGTGCATGGATAGTAGCAAGGTCCTCCAATACGCTGCAGCGAAGTCAGGGGAAGTCACTGGGCTCGGTACGGACCAGTGGAATCGTGCGCTCTGGAGGTTACAGATATTGAGGTCCAAACGCTCGATTTGCGACGATCGCCCGACCAGACCCGTGGTGAAATCCATCCAGTCATGATCCGGTCCAGTTGCGGCAAGATCAAACGTTGGTTGATTGTCGATACCAAGTGGCAGGTATTCGACGAAATCCTGAGCATGTGCGCCAATAACGCCGGGGTTGATGTGGCAGCGAAAGCTGTAGCTTTTCACCGTAGCTGGCATGGTGTTCACCAACGCCGTAGCAGCACCACTATCGGACAGTAAACGCATCGTCGTTTCCATACCGCCTTTTTCCGGGAGCGGGAATCGGACTTTCCGCGTGACTCTCTTGTGCCATCGGCCAGCCTCCACGTGATGAACTTTCGGCAGCAGTTCGAACAGTGCGATGATCAGCGGCCGTGTCTTCTGCAGTAAAGGGTACCACTGCGCTAGCCTCGTCTGCCACATCGAGCTGTACGCCTTGACAACCCAAAAGCCCCGTTGCGGAGAGGGTGTTGAACGAGCTGCGTTTGTCATGGTACGAAGATCGAACGCTCCAGCCTCAGACGTCGCGGCCCAACTTGCTACTAATGCAGCGAACTCTTCATCGTCCCAGGCTTGGAATGGAAAGGGTTCGATGCGCAGCCTGAGACTTTTGACGTGTTCCGCAATCCATGGCGAAACTTGCAATACACCGACAAGTGCTGGTTCGGTCCAATCTGCCTGATCGAGCGGCAAAACGTCGTTCAGACGAATCGTCACGCTCATATGCTGGAAGAGCGACGGCTTGACTGCGACGCTTGTGGCCTTGCAGATGAGGTTGTAGATTTGCAAGTCCTTCTTGTTGTGGTAACGCTCGTCTTCGGGAGGGCTGAGATGGGTTAGGATGTTGTTGTGAACTTCCTGGGACAATCTGTCAAGTCTTGGTTGTTGTGGCATTGGTGTTGCCATGATGGCTGTCGTGAATGGCCGAGTGACTGGTGATCTCGTGCCTTTTTTTGAAACCTCCTATGTATACATATAGTAACGACGCAGGCTGCTTGCTCCATTCCAACGGGTTCTTTGTCCGTTGAAGACGCAGGCAGCTTGGTCGCGACAGTTCCATCCGATTCAGGAATGTCTCAGACATTGTTCGACTCTCTTGTGTCTCCGCGTGCCCAGTTTCCAGACTTTGCTCGGAAACGTACAGATGGATGCTAAAGAGACGTCCTTGCAGCAAAATCGAAACATACTTGCTAAGTCAACTGGCGCTCGTACACTTACAGAACCAGAGCAACAATAATTTAGGCTCTCGGAAACTGCATGCGAACCACAGCGAATTATTTAGCTTGCGGAATTGTAAGCCCATACAGCCAGTAACCTACATTCCGTCAGTGACCCGTCACAAAATGTCGATGCTTTCTGTTCCAACTTTGCCGTGGTAGGGAAGCAAGGCTTGACAGCTTTCCAAAGCATTCCGGCATGCTTGCGAGAATAATGGCTTGAGGATTGGACAGTCAACAGCCGCGACAGATAAACAGACTACTGTCATTCCGAATGCCCTGGGCAAAAGCCTTCGTATATCGTTTTGGGAGCCGCCAAACTCCAACAAAGTATCCGAGCCAAACCGTGACTAGGCAGCGAAAGAGGTCAATGTCAAGCCAGGATAACAATGTCCACTGCATAGTTCTCGTTAGCGCACGTCCTCTTCTTTCACATTTGACGGTGAGGCGGCGTCGTTGATGTCGTCTCTCGCTCTTCCTTGTATGCTGCACGCGCCTCCTGTCGTCGAGGTACTGCTACCTCTTTTGCCTCCGTGATGTCGAAGATACACAATCGTGATAGAGCATAACTATTGAAGTCCGTCTAAGCGCGGTCCCGTGTTGTTCGTACAACCATCGTTGGACCATGTCTCCTGCTTTTGGTGGTCTGTGATGGTGTTCATCATGGTTGTCTATTTTTTAGATTACTGTAACGCATCAGCAGAACTAGTCCGTCTTCGAAAGTTCGTCAGACCCTATCTCGTGCGTCAATTGAGGTGGAAGGTACGTCGGTTCGCTGTACATCGATAACGGCGTATCGTACACTTCTGTACATGTACAATATATATCTTACCAAACCTTCCACCACGGTCTCCCGCCACCCCCTCCATCACCACTCACCCCACCACCTTCCCTCACTGCACCTCCCACAGCCGCCCCTTCGCTCTTCCCACCCATCGCCGCAATCCTAGTATCCAACTCCTCATCCTTCCCCCTCCTCCTCTCCTCCCTAACCTTCTCCTTCCTCTGCTCCCTAGCCTTTCTCTCAATATCCTTCTTATTCATAACATCAATAACCCTCATCATCCCATCCTTCTCCGCCTGCCTCCTGTACAAACAATATTGATACATACCCACTGAACCAAAACAAAAAGAGGCGACGGCGTAGGAGCAGGACGTCCATACTGCTGCTAAAAAACCCCAAAACCCCAAAATCAGTCTCATATCCCATATAAACATAAAAACTACGGAGGGTGGGGTGGGATTACGTACCCCCAAAGATCGTCTTAACCCCCCCAAACGCAAACCCCGACCCAATGCCTGTAAGTAAAGCATCTCGTACACAAGGCCGTTTAGGCAGTTCCGTAAAATCCTTCCACCCCAAATCCTTCACCGCATTCGCGAGCGTGACTTCCGGCGCCTTACCTCCCGCAGTATGTTCTGTTCCTCCTGCTAACATATTTGCCGATTCTGGGGCGACGTAGGGTCCGACGGCTTTGCCGTTTTGCCATTGGGTGCCTGTGAAGGGTTTGTTTTCGGGGGAGACGGTTAGGGCGGCGCGGGATAAGTCCTCGGGCGTTTGGGGGGGAGGGGGGAGTCGGGTGTCGTCGGCCATTTTGACGTGGGAAGTGAAGGGACGGAGGTGGTGGTGGGAGGAAGAAGTGGTGACGGAGGTGAAGTGAAGTGGCTTAGTCATTCGCCAAGAGGAGGTTTGACGCGCTAGGTTCGCGAGGCAAGCGCGTCCCCAACTTTCGCGCTCGACATCGCTCAAACACGATTGAGCAATGCCACGATAACCCTCCCCCTCTAATACTTGGCCACGATGCCCGTCCGCCGCAAAGATGCCCCCAAGCGTTTCGGCAACAACAACAAGGGCGCAGTAAACCAACGCATCACGCGCACCAAAACGATCGGATCAGGAGACTTGAGGAACTCCGAAGCCACGAACCAGAATGAGCGGCTCGAAGCCACGCGGTTGGCGCATAGTATCGATGAAGCGCAGGGATTCGAACGGTTTGAGGCGGGGAGGCCGAGGACGGGGTGGCTGATGAATATGCACTCCACGACCCTCGAAGACACCAAGGGAAGTGGAAACGGGGGAGGGAGGGCGGCGGTGGACTTTTATTTCATAGAGGCAGATGGGCAGGGGAGGTTCAAGGCTAGTGTGGAGTATGATCCTTATTTCCTGATTGCGGTGAAGAAGGGTAAGGAAGGGGAGGTGGAGGAATGGGTTAAACGGTCTTTCGAAGGGATGATTAAGGGAGTGGAGAGAGTGGAGAAAGAGGACCTGCAGATGCCTAATCATCTTTTGGGGTATAGGAGGATGTTTCTCAAACTCGTGTTCGCCAACGTCAATGATCTCCTCGCTGTGAGACGAACGATTCTGCCCGTGGCGGAGAAGAATAAGAAGAACGTTTCCGCAATGGATACCTACGCCGAAGTCGCCTCCGCCAACGCCGGTTTCGATCTCTTCGACGACGCACACCTGGACACCCTCCCCCAATCCCGCACAACTTCCCCCGAAGACTGGATCCTAGATATCCGCGAATACGACGTCCCCTACCACGTCCGCACAACCATCGACCTCGACCTCCGC
Source organism: Elasticomyces elasticus (assembly GCA_035926095.1). Taxonomy (NCBI): domain Eukaryota; kingdom Fungi; phylum Ascomycota; class Dothideomycetes; order Mycosphaerellales; family Teratosphaeriaceae; genus Elasticomyces; species Elasticomyces elasticus. Next base: position 511,612 of record JAVRQT010000014.1, read on the forward strand.
ATCGGGAAATGGTACACTGTCTCCTCGTCCCACGGGCACATCCGCCTAACGCCCATTCCCTCCCGCCTCACGCGCGCCGATCCCATAGTTATGGCGTACGATATCGAGACCACCAAACTCCCCTTAAAATTCCCCGACGCGAGTTTCGATCAGATCATGATGATCAGTTACATGATAGACGGGCAGGGGTTTTTGATCACGAATCGAGAGATTGTGGGGGAGGATATTGAGGATTTTGATTATACGCCTAAACCGGAATTTGATGGGCCGTTTTTGATTCATAATGAGAGGGATGAGGAGGCGTTGTTGGTGAGGTTCTTCGATTGCATCAAAGAAGTCAAGCCTACGGTCATTGTTACTTATAACGGCGATTTCTTCGACTGGCCTTTCGTCGAAGCTCGGGCAAGCGTTCATGGGATTGATATGTATACTGAGATTGGGTTTCGGAAGAATAGCGAGGATGTGCGTTGCTCCATTCTGCCTTCCCCTTCTAGCCCCCTCAGCGCTGACATTGCTTTCTTTCTTCCAGATCTACCAATCCACCCACTGCGCGCATATGGATGCTTTCGCCTGGGTGAACCGCGACAGCTACCTCCCCCAAGGCTCCCGCGGCCTCAAGGCCGTCACCACCGCCAAACTAGGCTACGACCCGGATGAACTGGACCCTGAGCTCATGACGCCTTACGCTTCGGAACGCCCTCAGGTTCTGGCGGAGTACTCAGTTTCCGATGCGGTGGCGACATACTATCTGTACATGAAGTACGTGCATCCGTTCATCTTCTCGCTTTGCACGATCATTCCTCTGGGACCGGATGATGTGTTGAGGAAGGGGACGGGGACGTTGTGTGAGATGTTATTGATGGTGCAAGCATATCAGAAAGGCATCGTGTTGCCCAACAAGCACAAGGAGGCGCGGGAGAGCTTTTGGGAGGGGCATTTACTCGAATCGGAAACGTACGTGGGAGGGCATGTGGAGAGTATCGAGGCTGGCGTCTTTCGCTCAGACATCCCTACTAACTTCGCAGTGGACACGACGGCTATTGACGAGTTATTGGAAGATCTAGACGCCGCGCTCAAATTCTCGATCGTGGTTGAGGAGAAGAAGAAAGTGGAAGATGTTACTAATTATGAGGAGGTCAAGGCGCAGATTGCGGCAAAATTGATAGAGCTGAAGACTACGCCGAACCGACATGAAAAGCCGAGTATTTACCACCTGGACGTCGCGTCCATGTACCCCAACATCATGACCACCAATCGCCTGCAACCGGACAGCATGATCGACGAAGCGGACTGCGCGGCGTGCGACTTCAATCGGCCTGGCAAGACTTGCGATCGACGGATGCCGTGGTCGTGGCGGGGGGAGTTTTTGCCGGCGAAGAGGGACGAGTATAATATGATACGACATGCTCTTGAGAACGAGAAGTTCCCGGCGAAATTCCCCAATGGATTGGCGAGGGCGTTTGGGGATTTGAGTCTGGATGAGCAGGCGGGGATGGTGAGGAAGCGGTTGACGGATTATAGTAAGAAGATTTATTACAAGATTCATGAGACTAAGACTGTGGAGCGGGAGGCTATAATTTGTCAGAGGGAGAATCCGTTTTATGTGGATACTGTGAAGGATTTTCGGGATAGACGGTATGATTATAAGGGGCAGCAGAAGAGTTGGAAGGGCAAGGCGGGGGAGTTGGAGAAAGCTGGGGCTTCGCCGGGGGAGGTCGAGGAGGCGAAGAAGATGGTTGTGTTGTTTGATTCGCTGCAGTTGGCGCATAAGGTTATTCTGAATAGTTTCTATGGGTATGTGATGCGGAAGGGGAGTCGGTGGTATTCGATGGAGATGGCTGGGGTGACGTGTTTGACGGGCGCGCATATTATTCAGATGGCGCGGCAGTTGGTGGAGAGGATCGGGCGGCCGTTGGAGTTGGATACGGATGGGATTTGGTGTATTTTGCCCGCGACGTTTCCGGAGAATTTCTCTTTTCAGATGAAGAGTGGGAAGAAGATGACGATTAGTTATCCCTGTGTGATGCTGAATCATTTGGTGCATGCCAGGTTTACGAATCATCAGTATCAGACGCTGCAGGCTGGGGGGGATTTCAGGTATGAGACGCATAGCGATAATACGATTTTTTTTGAGGTGGATGGGCCGTATAGGGCTATGATTTTGCCGACGAGTAAGGAGGAGGATAAGAATTTGAAGAAGCGGTATGCGGTTTTTAATCATGATGGGACGTTGGCGGAGTTGAAGGGGTTTGAGATTAAGCGGCGGGGGGAGTTGAAGTTGATTAAGATTTTCCAGCAGCAGATTTTCAAGTTCTTTTTGGAGGGGGATAGCTTGGAGGCTACGTATGGGAGTGTGGCGAAGGTGGCGGATAAGTGGTTGGATGTGCTGCATTCGAAGGGGGTGACGTTGGCGGATGAAGAGCTGATTGATTTGATTGCGGAGAATAAGAGTATGACGAAGACGTTGGAGGAGTACGGGACGCAGAAGAGCACGGCGATCACGACGGCGAAGCGGTTGGCGGAGTTTTTGGGCGAGCAGATGGTCAAGGATAAGGGGTTGAATTGTAAGTATATTATTGCTTCGAGGCCGAGGAATGCTCCGGTGACGGAGAGGGCGATTCCGGTGGCGATTTTCAGCGCGCAGGAGGAGGTCAAGCGGTTTTATCTGAGGAAGTGGATGAAGGAGGATTCGGCGGCGGGGGTGGATTTGGATCCGCGGGGGATTATTGCGTGGGAGTATTATTTGGAGAGGTTGGGGAGTGTGATTCAGAAGTTGATTACGATTCCGGCTGCGTTGCAGAAGGTGCGGAATCCGGTTCCTAGGGTGCCGCATCCGGAGTGGTTGGATAAGAGGTTGAGGACCAAGGAGGATCCGTTTAAGCAGGTTAAGATGACGGATATGTTTGCTAAGAAGGTTTTGGGGGAGAGGGATCCGAATACGGTTAGTCCGCGGTTGGATTTGGTGGATATGGAGGATTTTGGGGCGACGCCGATGTCGAAGTTGATGAAGCCGGCGACTGGGGCGAAGATTGTGCAGCATCAGGGTGGTGGGCAGAAGCGGAAGGCGGCTGAGCCTGCTGCGGGTGCTGGTGCGTCGGTCAATTTGTATGACAGTTTGCCGGCGGTGATGCCGAGTATTACCGAGGACTACAAGGGATGGCTACGGTATCAGAAGAAGAAGTGGAAGATCCAGAAGGCGGCTCGGAAGCGAAGACGGCAGCTGTTCGGTGAGAAGCGGGCTGATGCTACGGATGCGATTGGGACGTTCTTTCGGCAGCAGGCGGAGCTGGTGTACACGACCGACTGGCAGATCTTGCAATTGCGAGAGACCGAGACGCCAGGTGAGGTGAGGGCGTTTGTGTTGATTGACCGCAAGGTGCACCAACTCAAGGTTTTGGTCCCGCGGCAGGTGTTTCTGAATCTGAAGGAGGATGACTTGCCAGATGTAGACGTGGCGGGCGTCAAGGCGGAGAAGGTGGTGAACTGGACACTGCCGAATGGGCACCCAAGTACGCATCTCTTCAAGCTGACGATGAGCGAGCAAGTGTACGTCAACGAGGCTGACAAGCTACGCATGCTGTTCGAGCATTCGAGTGTGGAAGGTGTGTATGAGAAGGAGGTGCCGTTGAATGTGCGAGCCATGCTTGAGCTGGGCTGTGTTTGCACGTTCGACGAGAATCAGCGAGGTGTGCTTGGTAAGGGGCTGGAGCAGGGTTTCGAACTGTCCAGTCTGCGAACGGTACCTGCGAAGCAGCCGTACATGAGTGGAGCGGCGATGAGCTACCTTGCATTATACCACATCAAGGCTGGGGATCGACAAATCTACGCTCTGTTCTCGACTGCCAGACCGGAGGCGAAGGTCGTGATTCTGGACACCAAGCGAAGCGGAGAGGCCATGCCGAACATCGACCGCGTATACGAGAGCCTGTTAGCCGCGAAGCTTGAGCAGACTGATGGTGAGCCTTGGCAAAAGGTGATCGACTACCAGGATGCAGTCCATTTCAAGACCGTGCATGTTACCACGCAACGGCGCGCGCTGCAGGAGCTGGGTGATGCAATCAAGAAGTTGCAGAAGGAAGACTCGAGCCCGACGACGCTTGTGCTGCAGTCGAGTAGTGCTCAAATGCTTCTGCATGATCTGCCGGTGCTGCAGAGCTATCCTGTGCTGCGACTGAAGCCGGATCAGAACGACAAGGCTCTGCCGCCACTCGGATGGCATTCTGTGGTTGCCAAGCGATTGGTAGGCCATTATCTAGATCTGGGAACTTGGATCGCACACTTGATGGAGTTCGCACGGTACGGTAACATCCCGCTTTGCAACCTCGAGAGAGATGATCCACGCTTCCTAATCGACATCACCTATGCCAGGCGACTGCAGAAGGAGCGGGTAGTGCTGTGGTGGTCTGACGGTGCTCGTCCGGACCATGCCGGCCATGAGAAAGATGACGTGCTCAGCTCGATGGAGGTGGTCGAGATGCCTGTTGTCAACACGCCAGGCACTTACTCATCAGTATGTATCGATCTCAGCGTGAAGAACTTGGCCATCAACACGATCCTGTCGGCCGCCGTATTGAATGAAGAAGGGAGCGATCCTCTCGGCGTATCTGGTGCTGGGGCACAGGAAGATGCGCTCGACGAGACCACCCAGAACGTGGCCTCCGAGAACGCCTTCGCGGCAGCCGGCATCGCGGCGCTACGAGAGATGCTTCGCGCGTGGTGGCAAGAAGCCTGCAAAGGAGGCGCCGGAAGCAGCATGGCGGATGTGCTCGTGATGCATCTCGTCCGATGGGTGGAGAGTCCTTCGTCACATCTATACGACCGCAATCTGCTATACTATGTGCAGATCATGTCGCGGAAGGCCTTCCGACAGCTGATGTCGGAGTTTCGACGGGTTGGCTCGCACGTCGTTTTTGCGAATGCTGGCAGACTAATGCTGCAGACGTCGAAAGCGGAGGTTGGCAATGCTTTCGCGTACAGTCAGTACATCCTGAAGACGATCAGCAGCAAGCCTGCTTTCCACTTCCTGGACCTGGCCATTACCGAGTACTGGGACTATCTGGTGTGGTATGACGAATTCAACTATGGTGGCAAGGGCTGCACGGAGGTTGTCGAGGCCGAGAATCAGCGGCTGGACATGATCATGCACTGGCAGATTGCCACGTTCTTGCCCACCATTCTGCAACAGCACTTCAACAACTGGGTCGTCGAATACATCGAGCTCATGCACGAGCGCAAGCGACCGACAGGAGCCGGCGGCATTGGACGCCCCACCCAGCTGCCTATTCACGCATCACTGTTCAGCTCCGAGAAAGAAGACCAGACAACTCCAGGCAACGTTCTGGCTAAGTCCTTCTCAAAACCACTCCAGAAGCAAATTGCGCAGCTCATCAAGCGGCAGCGAACAGAGTCGATGCACGAAGATCTGGTCGAGGACTGGCGCTTCCCGTCAATGCCAGGATCGCATCTTGATCTGCAGAATCCGGTATTGGAGCTCGTAAAGAGCATCATGCAGGTCCTCAGTCTAGACAAGACCATCACACTCGAGGCTCGGCTCCTCCGCAAGGAGCTCTTGCACTTGTTTGAGATCCGTGAGTTTAGCGCCGAAGGAGGCTTCGCGAACCCAAGCACGAGCTTGGTGATAAAGCAGCTGAGCTGTGCAGAGTGCACTGTCCCGCGAGATATTGACCTGTGTCGGGACAACGGACTCGCCATCGCGGACGGCCAGCAAGCGTCGCTAGTCGTCAAGTGCGAACACTGCGATGCAATGTTCGACCGGCTGCTGATTGAGGAGAGGTTGCTTGGTGACGTTCAGAAAATGGTCGTACAATGGATGACACAGGATCTGAAATGTAAGAAGTGTGCTCGGATTCGCACTAATGAGTTCATGGATCACTGTGCTTGTGCTGGTGAGTGGACAACGACTGTAAAGAGGGATGAGATGGTAAAGCAATTACGAGTTCATGAAAGGGTGGCGGCGTTTTACGGGCTAAAGATGCTTGAGCGGGTACTCGAGGGCGTTATGAAGGGCTTGTGATACCCAGGTCGGGATCTGCTTAGCATAGCGATGGTGTTGGCAACTGTATATACTGCTGCTTGTTAGCGAAGTGATGTCCGAAGAACGTGGCTTCCTCACTTGTTTCACGCTAGCGTGATTGCGTAAGATAAGCTTCCCGCTAGATCGTCGCCGCCTAGACTTCACCCCACCATGAACAACCACACTTGCACTTACAACACCATTATCACATTTCGAATTACAGGGCGGCGGTCGCGACAATGATACTCTCATCATATCGCAATCCGCCGTACCGAACGCCAACGCCGAAGGCAAAGTCCAACAGTCCGCCACCAACCGGGGCATCGTCACCTAAGCGCAAGCGGACCGACTCCCAGAGCGCAGTGGCTGGTCCGTCACTGCAGATCAACATATTAGAGGCTGCGGCGACCATCCCGGAGACTCCCACCGACAGTCCTCAGACTAGAGTGGTCGAGGGTCTACGAGACCTCGATATCTCATCGCAACCTCAAGTCACTCCAGGCGCTTACCACGAAAACGAGGGTTCGCCACGCAAACGGCTGAAGCGTAACCCGCAATTGAAAGCACCGGAGATCATCTGCGATGTCGACCTACCTCCGGATGGAGAAAATCAATCGAGAGTCATTCCGGACAGCCAAGATGCAGAAAGTCAATCGAGAGTCATCCCGGACAGCCAAGATGCCTACTCAGCTTCCGAGTCTAGCAGTCAGCCAACGCCGCATGGCAAGGACGTCAGGTCCATTGAGATCGAGGAGACGCCTGATTGGCGTCGTACAAGGTTCACGTCGCCACCACCACCGCAGGCGAATGTGACACAGCAGCCGATCGGTGCTGTGGACGTCACAATGGATGATGCAAGCGACCATATCGAAGCTGGTGGCTTTTACTCTCCGCCGAGTACGCACTTCTTCACACCGCCAAAAGCGGGTAGCATTGCCGACTCGACCACATCGGACTCGCCTGCCTACTCAGACGAGGCCGATGCCATTGACAGAATCAGCATGACTTGGCAAATGAACGAGATCACTGGGCAAGACATTGATATCACTTCGCCCGATGACGATGGCGAGGGCATCAACGGCATCGGCTTCAAACCCACGGCTGCGATGGCGTATGCGCGGAGTCAGCGTCGCAAGCAGCAAGTCAATGAGTGGAAGGCGCGTGAAGCTCGAGAGGCAAGGCAGCGAAGGATTGAGAAAAGACGCGGTGCAGCTGCGGCGGAAGCAACAGCAGGGCAAGGCTCGAAACGATCGGTAAGATTTGAGGGGTTTGGCTGAGTGTTGATGCTTTGCAATGATTGAATGATTACTATTTGATGAGTTGACTTATTTGGTCGCTTTGATGCATTTGCAGAGCGATGGAGCGTGGTGGACGCGCGACAGAAATGGCACTACTGTGCTAATTCATCCTCAGCTTCTATTGAGACCTCGGCTTCTACTGAGGCAGGGATACTTTCGGAAGCTAGCTCAAGATCAGTCATTGATGGCTTGAACGGCCACTCAATCCAAGCTTTGATCAAGTCTTCCATAATGTGCTCAGTAATCCCACGTGTCCGTACTCTGTTGGGGTTCAGTCTGCCGCCTCTCCGTGGATCCTTCATTGAAGGCATTATGGGAAGCAGATCTTGTGCTGCGTTCGGCGACAACCGATCCAACGCCTCGGGTAGTGACTGAGCGGTCGTCTGTAGCAAGCTTTTCAGTAAAGACTCGCAAAGCTTGGCCGTGTCGTGTCTCGATGCGAGCCCTGGGACTGCCAGATCACGACTTTTAGGTACCATGTCGAGTAGCATCATCTGATTGTTTGGCCAGAATTCGTGCGGGAGCGCTTTCAATGGTTCGTATTCCCTGGCATCCAGAGCGAGTAGAGGAGGTTCGACCAAGCAGGCCAGCTGCTGCTCGATAATCTGCTGCGAGAATACATATACCATTATCGACCTGGATGTGGCGTACGCTTCGAGTTCGGCGTCGAGCGCCCAGATCCTGTTTCGTGCTCGTTCGTAATTGGACGGGTCATCGCCTTTGTCTTGCTCGCTGAGAACATAGAGACCGACTTCGAGGTTCACAATCCGCAGGCCGGCGTCTGCGAAGATGGCGATAGCATCCACGTTCAACGCCGATCCTGCATAAGTCTTCGACACCGGGCCGCATTGTGGGTACTTGAGATCCATAGTCAGGATCGAATAGTCTGGGTGCTTTCCTGTTATTTGCTTAGTGCTTGTTAATTGCCTAACCCCTCTGTGAGGCGCAATTTCAGCAACTTCCTTCAGGCGTGCCTCGGTCTCGTCAATTTGTTGCTCGAGCTGCTTCCAAGTGCGGACTGTTGTTTCGAGTGGTGACACAAATCCACTGAGATCAGTATGTGCGCGATCGTGTAGTAGTGGGCGATCCTTTGGTGGCATCATATGTTGCTCGTCCATCAGGCGCTTCGTCCGGTTCGCAATGACTGTTTCCATGACCGGTGCCCTCTGCCTCCGGCGGGCATAAAAGACGTTCTTCAGGTTATACAAATCCAGTGTTCCCACCACTTCAGTGATCGATGATCCGACGCTGAGCCTCGCGTTCAGCGGTCGACGATGTACTTCACTGATCGGGAACATTGTATACTTATCCACTTCCGGCAGCCAGAGTAGTGTCCGTACTAGGCCGCCCTTGTGGAATAGCTCGTTTGCGAGAGCGGCGTAGAGAAATTGCTGCATGATCAGAGATCCGAAGTTCACTGACTTCGCTCTTGTCGCTACTTTGTACTGTCGTGAGAGGTTGCCTATGACTAAGAAGCTTGGATCTATTTGTCGTAATGCTGGGTCATCAGGAGACAGTGCCGTTCTCGGAGCCAGGTTCTTGAATACTTCATCGTAGTTCATCCAGTAGTCTCGCGGGTGTGCGCCCGTGAGGGATGTATGACGATACGTTGAGCCTGGCTTCTCCAACAAGGGCTTGATGAAGGGTTCGACATAGAGCTCCTCCGGCTCCATCAAGACGTGGCATTTTGGCTGTAGGAAGTCATGAAGCTTCGACGACCAGAGTGAAGCGCCCGGGTGGATGTCGATAATTGTACATCCTTTGTGCTTCTCCAAAGTAGGAGCGAGGTATGCGATCGTGTCATCTAAGTACAATATCGTCAGTGGTCAGGCAAACAATGGTACCGGGAGCTCATACCGCAAAGTTTCTCGCTCACGATGTCATTTCTCTGGTCACTGGCTTGGAATTCTTTCGGTCGATCTCTGTTGCCTTGGAGAGCGCGATTCTGATGTCGACTTTTTGTAGTGCTGTAGAAGAGATCTGCTAATGTTTGCGTGACAGGATATCTCTTGTCCGCTGTGTAGCGACTGATACGACTCATCAGCTGTCGACGGCAAAGGAGTGTGTGCTGAACCTTTGCAGTGATGATTGTTCACTTCGAAGACCTCCGTCGGCAGACCACTAGCGCAACACTAGAGCCAAAAGAGGAGATCTGGCCCGAACGCCAGGCACCGAGTATGACTTCCTCTGTTGACTCGACATCAAACATGCTATCGTGTAAACTATGGAAAATCTGTGGCGATGAGATGAAGATTGATGATTGACCCGCATCTGCGATCACTGAGCAATGCAAACAACTTTGTGTCACATAAGTGAGAGACTCTGCCTTCGATAATCTACAATCAACAATGGCGCTCTCTCGACACCACCATGCTGCGATGAGGCCACCCAGCGTCAAAGAGATCAGTGCACAAGCCAGTCAATTCGACTTCACACCCCACGTTGCGTTACAGAAATGGATCCGAGCAGCGAAGATGCTGCTCACAGAGGCGGCGATATGTGAACAGGACGGCAACCTACAGATGGCCTACCTATACTTAGTGAGACACGCCGAGCTCGTCCTGGATAAATTTCCTCTACACCCGGATTACCGCGATCCGCTCTACAAGCATGAGCTCCAGGAGGCGAAGCGACACGTCCGGCACAACTTCGAAAGACTAGATACTTGGCGGCCAAGACTAATAGAGCAATATGAACGTTTTGAGAGTTCGATGGAGAGACGGAGGGCCGAAAGTCGTCGGGTCGAGCAGGAACGTGAAGCATCCAGAAGCTCTACTCAGTCATCATCGCGTCGTCCCTCAACATTCGAAGATGATTTTTATGACGATCATGGCCAGAGTCTGGACGCTGGAGACGACAGTGCACTCGCGGTTGACCTCGCGCACCGCGAGATCAGGAGACGCGATGCTACTAGGCAGTCCACTAGGCAAGCTGGTATATCCCCTGCAACCGTTGCTTCGCGGCGTCGCGGGACCGTAGAATTGGGCACCGAATACGTAGATGCAAGGCTTGACGGGAGGTCAGATAGTCGAGATTCTGGTGTACGGGAAGCAGGTCGTCACTTGCAGGGCGACAGCAGACAAGGCAGAGATAACTTGATACCCGCACGCCGATCAGCGCCTTCACGAACTTATGACTACCCTGCCGTCCCAGCTAGGGAAGAGACTATGGACTGGAAAATGCCTTCCCTGCAACCATTGGACGGACGTAGGACACTTGATGGCCCGCCTCCAGCTCGACCTGCCAAGGACCAACACAATGCCTTTACGCCGGCATTGCCACCGAAACAGTTCGAATCGTATTCGCGATCTGGAACCGCTACACCATCACCCCCTCCACCACCCAATAGCGATGCTCTGAGATATACGTTCAAACCCTCTGCATACACTGAAGCTGGAGACCCTCTACGCACGGTAATGCTACCACCAGAGCTCCGACGAGAGTTCATGAACCTTGCAGACCCAAATACTCAGCGCAATCTTGAGACTTGCGGCATTCTCTGCGGCACGCTCATTTCTAATGCCCTCTTCATCAATCACCTCATCATCCCAGATCAGAAATCCACTTCCGACACTTGCGACACAACTGAAGAAGGCGACACTGCACTGTTCGACTACTGCGACAGCAGGGACTTGCTCGTCTGCGGCTGGATCCACACCCATCCTACGCAAAGTTGCTTCTTGAGCTCCAGAGATCTGCATACAAGTAGCGGCTACCAGATCATGTTGCCCGAGGCGATCAGCATCGTGTGCGCACCAAGGCACAATCCGGATTTTGGCATCTTCAGGTTGACAGCACCACCAGGGCTGCCGGCTGTTTTGAACTGTCATCAGCAAGGTCTCTTTCATCCTCACGCAGAGACAGATCTGTATACAGATGCGCTGAGACCGGGACATGTGGCAGAGGGACCGGGTCTAAGATTCGAGGTCATTGACCTACGTAAGAGCTGAAGCTGGAATCATGTGACATTTCAAGCATTGCTCGATCGAGCGGTTGTGCTACGCCTAGATACCTCAAGTCGTTTGCTGTTGCGTAGCGACGCTTTTCCCGTTCACATCATGCCGCGTCCTGCTCGTCATCGCGTCACAGCGCCTCATAACGCCTCGCCAAACCATACGTCTCACGCTCATGCGGCATCCCGTCAACATCACTACTGCTCGAACCCGAATTTGCCCAGCTGCGCAGCCTGCTGGTTGCCGTCGCGCATGCGGTCATTGCTTGTCGTGTCCATGTGCTCTCGCACGATTCTCTCTGCTTGCTCTGCGCCACTCGGACTCGCAAAGTTCCTCGGCTGGTTCGGGTCTCCGCGCGTAGTGTCCATCGGCCCCTGATCATACATCCCGTCGCTCATCTTTGCATCTCTAGCCGTTGGTGTCGAGCCCTTCCCACCCATACCGCCCATGTTGACCATACTCTGCCTTGCTGGAGTGCGTGCACCCTCGCCGAACCCTACCAAGCTGCCTGTGCCTTCCTCAGACATTCCACCGACGGATGAGGTGTCCATGTCCATGTCTTGGCTCTCGCTCATCTTGTCAGTGTCGCCCACTTCGCTGCCCGCCCAAGTTGTGCGTGCGCCCACGCTCCCTGTCGCTGATGCAGAGCCGACAGTGCTGCGCTCGCGATTGATAGCTGGGTTGCCTGACGCGTCGAAGTAGCTGGTGGTGTTCGCTTGCTGCGGGGGAGCGGCCAGTCCTGGAGTCAAGTTGCCATGCGGTGTAGGGTTGCGCGCGGTCGTCACGCGCTCGAGACCTGCCAGACGGGATATGCGGTCAGCACGCTCAGCGTCGAGTTGGTGAGCCCGGCCGGAAGGTTGGTTGCTGTGCAGATGGTGAGGCATATGGCCACGGTGACCGTCCTTGATAGCGACAGTCGAGAGCTCAGACATGGTTGTAGTTGTAGCTAGACACATCAGCTCCCCTCAAGCAAGTTAATGCTCTTTAGGCTTACAATTCGGGGTGCCGCTCCTGGAAATTGGGTCGGAGGGCGTCGTAGGATCAGGGAGGTCGATCAGAGTACCTCCGGAGGTCGGTCCTTGATTCATTGCGGCGGTCTGTTGAGAGACGCGCTTTGTGTACGGGTGGGTTTGAAGCTTCTCGAGATGCCTCTCTATCCCTCGAAAATTTCCGTAGCAACAATGTGTGTATTGCGGTGGTGCAGTGCGAAGCTGAGGTTATGCGTAGAGTTCGATGCGATCGAGCAGCTGGAGGTGGAGGTGGGAGTGTTGGACAAGACTCGAGCGCGCGCGAAACAGAGAACGTGCATGGAAGTCGAAACGCTACGTCATCTTGCATTGCTCGAGTTTCGAATGCGTGCTGGGGCAACGGCTGGATTACAGGCATTGAATGCTCGAGCTAAACACTACAATGGTATCTGGGTAACAAGAGCAGAGTACGCCTTCCCTCCGTACCCACCCAATTACTTACTTGATGCCCTGCCTATGGCAAATGTAATCACAATCACCGCTCCAAGCACCACCAAGGCACCTGGTATGAGCATCTCATTTGGTACGCCCGACAGAACCTGTTCTTGCTGCTTGGGTTGCGATGCAGCTTTCCGGTCTTTTCTGCGCTCTGTAATGTGCGACAAGAGGTCTTCGTCTCCCTCCTCCTCTTCTGCGCCGTCGTATCGTTTCCTGGGTCGGGTCTGGCTGGCAGGCGGTGTTACAGGCCTGGCTAGCGCCGGCTGAGGATCGAGTGTGACAGCCATGGCAGGCTTTTCTGGGTCGTGCACGAACAAGTCGACCTTGTCTTTCTGCGCATGTCGGGCAATGGAAATGGCTTCCATGAGATCGGCGTCCGTGGTCAGGGAGACGGTATCGCCCTCATTGTCGAGATAGCTGAGCGCGAAGCCTGTATGGCTGAGCCTGCCGTCGTCAAATGCAGGCACGCCGCCAATGGAGTCGACTTCACCGCCTAGCTTCTCCGAGACCGCCGAGACCAGCTCAGCTAGCCCAGCGGCGGCGACAATCTGCAAACGGTGCACACGACCACCAGGAGCCTTGAACTTGAAGGTGAAAGGCACATCCTCTGCACCTCCCAGCGCAGACTGTTCGTCCAAGTTGTCCATGCCGTTGTGTGATGCAGAGTCGGTCGGCAGGACGCTATCGAGACGATCCATGCCTGGTCGGTGACTGAGCTCGGGAGACATCATGGCGGATCGTGGGTCAGACGAATGAGGGATATGGCTGCCGCCTTCGCCAGACATCATGGACTCGGTGTCACCTTGGTCCATGGACATCCAGAATTTGTTCCAGGCTGGGCCTTCGCTGTCTCCTGTTGACATGCTGTTGATCTGTGCGTGTGTAAGCTGATATACGATTTGGGAAGGACGGAGTGCCATACCTGATCAAGCGTGGCGTAGGTCAGCTTCAGCACATCCACCATGCCAACGATCTCGTCGTTTTCCTTGTTCATCACTGGAAGATTGAGATAGTGCCCGTCGTGCATCTTCCTCAGTGCCTGCTGGATACTCATATCGATAGGCGCAAAGTCGGGATGAGGCGTCATGACACGAACGACACTGCACGTCGATGGATCAAGTCCAGCTGCAATGACGCGCAGTACGACATCCTTGGACGTAAAGATACCAGTGATTTGTCCCTGATCCTGTACGAGCACAGCAGTCGTATGGTTCTCCTTCATCAGTTGTGCTGCCTCCCTCACACTCGTCCTAACAGACACAGTTGTAGGAGGCAGGCCGTTCAACACAGATTCCAGAGTAGGCCCAGACATTCGCTGCCTGACAGCCTCCACGTACTGGATGATCTGCTGCGGCTGGCTTGAACCAAGTTCAGCCTGCACACCTTCAAGCGCATCGTACAGCTTCTTCGACGAGCTGTACGCCCGTTCGAGCTTCTCCATCGCATCGTAGAAGCACTTCGTGATATCCAAGATACCCGAGATATTGTGATCCTCATCCATGACTGGCAAATGCCTGAACCCTTTCCGCACCATCAAGTCCAGCGCATCTGTTGCACTGGTGTCGGTCTTCGCGCACAGCGGATTCTTCGTCATGATCTCTGCGATCGTAACGCTGTTTGGTTTGAGTCCAGCACCCACGACACGAAAAGCCAGGTCTTTCGCCGTGAAGATACCCGCAATACGGTCATCGTCGTCGGTAACAAGTACACAATCCTCTCGCTTCGCGGCCATCAATTGCGAGGCCTCGGTCACGGTCATGTTCGGTTTGATTTGCAAGGCTTGGTTGGGGCGGAGAGCCAGGACTGTGCCTGGAGGTGCTTTGCGCGTCTGTCGAGCGCGACCAGCAGCCCCTCGCTTCTTGCTAAGATCTTTCTCGAGCTTGTTGCGGATGGCCTAGGAGCCGGTCAGTATCAGATCGCCATACCTACATCTCATTTCCACGCGCACCTCATCTCTCTTGCTCTGCTTCGCCCTGCTCGCACTGTATGCCGACCCTGCATCGCTTGGAGCAGTCTCCAGCTTTGGCCGCGGTACTGGTATGTTCGACGGACTGTTCATGTTGTCCGAGAAGGCTGGCTGAGCCCTCCCACTCTTCGGAGTTCCCCTGAATGTGCCCGTGGACGACATGGCTGTGTATTGATCTTGCGATTGCGATGTCAACTCCTTGGTGTAGACGAAGCTCGATGTCAACAAACGCGCTGTTAGGGCTGCTGCCGAACTCCGAGCCGGAATGGAAGCCGCGAATTTCGCCAAGCAAGAAATCGCCCACCTCCAATTCGAGACGACCTCACCGTCGCCGACTAATCACCTACGCCCACGCAACACCGCAATCATGGTCAAGAAGCGCTCCAACAAGTACGAGGAATCTCTGGAAATGCGGGAGAATGAATGTGATACTAACAGTGCAACAGCGGTCGCAACAAGAGTGGTCGTGGCCACGTCAAGCCGATCCGCTGCTCCAACTGCTCGCGATGCACACCCAAGGACAAGGCGATAAAGAGATTCACGATCAGGAACATGGTCGAGTCGGCTGCCATCCGTACGTCAATACCCCTGGGAAGAGGCAGAGGAGAGAATGGGAAAGAGGATATGACAAATGGAGAATGCAAGGAGGGTGGAAGATCTGGCTAACGCATCACTGCACAGGTGATATCTCCGATGCCTCAGTCTTCGCAGAATACGCGGTACCAAAGATGTACCTCAAGCTGCAGTACTGCGTCTCATGCGCCATCCACGGAAAGATCGTTCGGTGCGTAATCACGGGGCAAAGATCGGGTGTGATCCGGCACTAATCTTGCGGCAGTGTTCGCTCGCGCGAGGGTCGCCGCAACCGCGCTCCTCCACCGAGGGTGCGGTTCAACAAGGACGGCAAGAAGATCAACCCGCTTAACGCGGCTAAGGGTGTCGGAGGGGCTGTTGGCGCGGCATAAGCGCTCAAGCAAATCTAAGGCGTTACGGAGCGACGACAACATGGCCGGACTGGTCGGGCTGCATCTGCTGTACGAGGAGACTTGTGATAGCGTCAGGGCTGGCATGAACCCGTGCAGTCTGCAATGACCCACGTTCGCAGAGGCCGCAGGTAGTGGAAGGTAGCAAGCCAAAACATTGCAAAGCCATTGACCTGTGCAACGGATACAGTCCACATACCCAAGTCGCGGCTCGACCTGTCTGATCGTAGGTCAAATTATCGTACATGCTCATCAGACCATAACGCTAGTCAGCTCGTTTTTTCACGTCGCCGCCATCTGCATCCACGGCTACGTCCTGGGCTCCTCCCAAATCGGCATCTCCATCGTCCCAATCCTCCGCATTCTCATCCCAGTTGTCCAACGCTTCGCTGACATCTGGCATGTCCTTACTTGCAGCTCCAGCTTCAGCCTGTACGTGCGAACGGATTGCATTGACCGGTACGGTGCCTGTCTCCTGCTCTGCCAACCCTACCTCGCCCAGCTCCACATCCCTTGCTCCACCGTCTTCCACATCGTCGCTGGGGTCTTCTCCCGGAACGATGTCATAGTGCTTGTTCTTTCTTTTCCGTTCGAGCATACGCTTATGGTACCAGCTAGACAACCCTAGACTCAAAGATGAGCCTACTACGTTTGCGAGAATGTCGAAGGGATCGAATGCGCGGCCATTGGGTAGCAGAGCCTGCGCAACCTCAGAGCCTATCGAGAGGACGCCAGTACATAACAGCAACGTGAAGTGAACCAGACGTCTTCGTGGCGCCTCAATACTCCAGTAGAAGCACAGCTGAGAGTGTTAGCATGATCGGGTCGCGCATAGCTAGAGAGTGTCCAGCATACGGTGATGAGGAAAAACGTGACGAAGTGCAATCCCTTGTCGCTCTGGCCATATGATGGTAGCTTCGGGTCGCTGAGGCCCAAGTACGCCGCTGCGAGGATGAGGATCACAAGCGCAGCTTCACTTGGTTAGCTTGCAGGCGATGTGATCAGTGGTCGCATTGACTGTGACATACCGGCAAATGGCTTGCGAACTCGAACAGCTGGCATTGTCACCGGCACATCATTGTTGTATTCAAGTGTTGAATGGTGAATAGAACATTGATGTTCAAACATCGCATCTTGCGCATGTGCCAACTCCGCATCTGCTTTCCCGCCTCGCCCACGCTGCCAACGTCACTCGTAAACGAGCCATCGACGTATATCTCTATCAGCCCTCATCCCATCAAACGAGTACCATCGGCATCCTGCTCACGCGACGGCCATTCTCATGGTTCCCATATCGCCATACCTTTCTCTCGAAGCTGGCGAAAGGGTGCTGCGTACTTGCGCGCGCTCTGGCAGCAGAGGGGCACTGCATTCGACCACCGGTAGCAGGCGATGAGCTCGACACCCTCTCGCACCATCCCTAACGGCCACCCCCGCGCCTCGAATGGTATCCATACAAGCGCGCGACGAGGCGCGAGCGTAACGCACGATGCGACCAGCAATGGAGGTCTTGGCACTATCGAACCCGTGGAGCCAGAAGAGGAGGATGAGGTGCATGCCGCGCTTCGGCAGAGGTGGTCGGACATGGAAGACCGGGTGTCTGCCCTCTTCGGGAACACAGAACAAGCGCGACGACTGTCGAACAAGCCCACACAGAGCGTTGATTCTGTCCCCGAGACCGGCGCAAGTGCCAAGACCTCCGCTCCGCTCCCAAAGAAGGCTGCGCGGCAGATAGATGATGATTATGGGGATGACGAGGAAGATGAGGAGGAGGTGGTGGAGAAGGCGACGCCGGTAAAGTCGAAAAGCAAGGCAGTGTTGGTCGACGGCCTCTCACCACACGCAGTGCGGTCGCCGGCACCAGGACTCATACCGCACGTTGTGCGCACAAGTACGACGTCTTCATCCGACCAGATCAAAAGCTCTGAAGATGTGCGCAAGCAACTGGAGGAAGACAAGAAGGCTGCATCTGATGCTGCCAAGAAGAGCTTTCAGACCATGTTCTACACTTGGGAGAGTGACCATGATGCAATGCTGGAGCAGCAGAAGCTGGACGACCTGGACCGCGAAGTCGAGAATGAGATCTCTGGCGGACCCAACGGCGTAGCAAGCAGTCAAAATGGCGCCTCTGGAGTGACGTCTGCACCAACGAACCAGGGTACATTGGGCAGCGCAGATCTCGGTGCCTCAAGTCTAACACTTAAGCATCTCATCGCGCGAATAGATGCAAAGCGCAACATGGTCCAAGCATCAGATAATCAACTCCGCACACTCATCTCTGAGGTCAGGAAAGGGAGAAGCAAGTGGGCGTCTGAAGATAGAGTGGGGCAGGAGGAGTTGTATGAGGCTGCGGAGAAGGTCTTGATGGAATTGAAAGCCATGACAGAGTATGCGCAACCATTCCTGCAACGCGTGTCTAAGCGCGAAGCGCCCGACTATCACCAAGTCATCAAGAATCCTATGGACATCGGCAGCATGATCAAGAAACTCAAGCAGCTCTCTTACAAGAGCAAGAAGGAATTCGTCGATGATCTGAACTTGATTTGGGCGAACTGTCTTCGGTATAACTCTGCACCAGAGCACCCTTTCAGAAAGAAAGCACTGTACATGCGCAAGGAGACCGACAAGCTCATTCCACTCATACCGGAGATCGTCGTCAAGGACCGAGCTGAAGCAGAGGCCGACGAGCGACATCAACAAGCACTGGATGCAGACGAGAGCGACGATGACGACGATGCGCCTTTGGCGTCAAGAGGACGCAAAGCGCCCAAGAAAGGCAGCAAAGGTGCGCCATCTTCGGCTCGTAAAGCACCATCTGTGGCTGTAGATGATTCTGGCACGCCAGTACCTGATGCAAAACCTGTCATGCATGCTTCGGCGTCGCATCTACGTAACGAGTTTCTGCGGGCAGATTCCGAGGCGCATGAAGCGGGCTCCACTGGATTCTCCACACCTCCACCAGGTACTGCGACGCCTTTGGTGAATGGTATTCATGCAAGTGGTAGTCAGACCGATCTCATGGAGGTAGACGCGCAAGGTCACTCAGTCATGAGTGCCCCGCTCGAAGACCCGGACGAAGATGATACGGAGTACAAGACGTGGAAGCAAGTCACGAAGAAGGATCGAGCAGTCGCTGCAGCTGAGCGTAACCGTCTCTTTCATGGTCAGAGACTGAATGCCGACGAGCCAGCTTTACTGCGAAGCAAAGCCGGCATGCGAAGGTGGCAGCGGCAGCAGAAGATCCTCTCATCTCAGTTCGCAGATGGCGATTCGGATGGACAGCAAGGTGCCGATACTGCAGAGCCCGTGGCGACTGGCGAGACACTTGCTGAAGGCATTGAAGGAGACGAGGACTCAACACTCCCCGACTATTACCACCCACTATCTGCCATACCTGACCTCAAAGATCGATGGCGATGGATCACCGACTCCGAAGGTAATGTAGTACCGCAGTCTGAAGAGTGGATGCGAATGTATCCTAAAGGCCAGTTCAAGTCCACGGAAGGCGGACTTACCAAAAAGATGGAGGCCAACATGCGACAAATGCAAGAGACTCGCAAGATCTGCTCGAAGATTGGGTTGGTGAAGCAAATGCAACTGCAAGGCCAAACCTATCAGAACCAGTTTCAGAAGTATGAGCCCCAACCCTTTGTTGAACAAGACGTGGGTGGTGTTGTGGTCTCCGAGGGTGGACCACTCATGTCGTCTTGGGTCAATCGTGCCGCGCTGCAGAGATCAGTGGGCAAGATATTCTATCATGCTGGCTTCGAGGACTTTCAACCATCTGCGCTTGACGCGGTGACGGACGCAGCGAGTGAGTACTTCACGAAGCTTGTCGAGGGTTTCAAGTGCTTTCGCGAGCAGCCGAGAAAAGAGTCAGAGGCGGGCTTCACGTTCGAAGAGCAAACTTTACATGCTTTGCATGAAAACGGACTCGATCTTGAAGCTTTGGACGCATATGTCCATGACGACGTGGAGAGGTTGGGGACGAAGCTAGGTGTGGTGCACGGCAGGATGAGGTCACACCTAGCGGATCTTTTGGTAAGTCTTGAGTTGTTGAAATTGAGGTGTTCGATACTGATGAACTACAGCGGCCCGCCCTTGGTGAACAAGCCGGCGCAGACGGTGTTGGAGCATTCCAGGATGGCAGCGAACAATTCGTTGGTGGTGACTTTGCCGAGGACCTGGATGAAGACTTCTTTGGTTTCCGTGAGCTCGGTCTCGCTGCAGAACTTGGTCTGGAATCCATGTCTGTGCCATTACACCTTTTGCAAAACCGCATGCAGAACGCCTTCCAAGCTCAACATCAAGGTCCTGTTGCGAACGCTGGCTTTGTCTTCGAACCACCGCAACCCTACGAGCCTATCACAAGCGAAACACTGTCCAACCAAGTCGGTATCGTACAAGACTTCTTCCGAGCGAGGTTGCGGGCCAACCATGAGGAGGCACTGGTGGAAGATGAAGATCTGCCTCAGAAGCAGCGATTCCCGAAACCCAGGTTGCCGCCAACTGGCAAGATCAGCTCGCCGCGAAAGCGACCGATTCGGGAGCAACAGCAAGCAGCGAAGAAGAAGCGGAAACTGGATGAAGGCGGTGGGGATGAAAACGAAGGGGCATCGACGAAAAAGCTAGGCAAGCCGATTGGAGCACTCAAGCTAGAGATGCCGGAACGAGACGTCGATGGGGTGGACCCGCAGAAGGACGTTGAGATGAACGGAGCCATGATCAGTCCCGAAAGCCTCACAGCTAGCTAGTACCTCTGTGTTGGATAAGATCGGATCAAAGCGGCAAAGTAAGACCTAGGGCATGCAAGGGGGAGTGAGTGAGGCGTCGATTGGTCGCCAGGGCTAGCCACGCTTCTTTATAGTACACGCGACAGGATGAGCTCCAATATACTTCCCATCTTGACGATTACGTCCGGAACATGAGCGCGCCGCCGCTGTGCGACTAGAGACGACAAGACGAGTGCCATCAGCTAGACAGGCTATACATGGCCGAGACGAAACGGACCATAAGCACAAGGTTCGATGATCCTCGGCAAGGGTGAAGAGGCGAAATATTGAGATGGTCAAGGATTGATTTGTGGATGAAAATCGTGGGTATGAGGGTGGCGTTTACTTGGTTCATGAACAACATGCCTATACCTGCGAAAATCTGCATCGCGGGTGATACGTGCGATACTGACTGGGCGGAGTCCTGTCTATACCCCTGAATTCAAGCAGCACGGGCGGAGCGATTGGGTTGCTTCGTGGGTGCTGCAGATCGAACGTAATGCGTGTCTCACGCGAGTGGAATGTATATTCTTGATTAGCAAGGCGGATGAATGTAGACCTTTTGGTATGGCTCTAATACGATCAGTAAATGCTTCACCAGATCTTCCCATCTTCTCTGACTGGCTTCGTGCCGTTCACGATTCCTACCTGCCTTGCTGTTGTGTGGCCAGATCTTGGCGCGACTCAGGGTCCAAATCTTTTGGCGTTCGTGGTTGAACATTTATTTGTTTGCATACCAAACTTCTCGCATTCATCGCGCGCTTAAACCGAGCACGCACAAACGGATATTCTTGCTGCACTCACACTTGACCTACACACCGACCCGTCTCTGCAAGAACCCGTCGCATGGCCACTTCGTGATCGCGAGTTTGCTGGCACGCCCAACCCCACAACACACGAACAACGCGCGATGGCATCCGTATTGCCTGCAGAGGTGCATACTGCTCTGGCAGAGCTTCTGCAGAGTCTCCAGAGCGGCGACAATGCGGTCCGTACCCAGGGTGAAGAGCAGCTCAATCAGAAATGGGTGTCCGAAAGGCCAGACATGCTCTTTATGGGCTTGGCGGAGCAGATGCAGGGCTCGCCAGACGAGGGAGTAAGTGGTGTGGAAAAGGTCTGAGAGGATATATCTGACGGGACTGCAGACACGCGCATTTGCAGCGGTCATCTTCCGGCGCATAGCGACGCGCACCTCGAAATCTGCCGCCACAGGCGAGCAAACGGAAACATTCCTACAGCTTAGTGCAGAGCAGAGGAATGAGGTTCGCGATCGCTTATTGCAAGCGTATGCTGGTGAGGCGAAGGCACACGTGAGAAACAAGATCGCGGACGCCGTGGCAGAGGTTGCGCGGCAATTCGTGGAAGAGAATGTCATGGGTGTGGACGGTTCTAGGGACACCTGGCCCTCGCTACTCAATGCACTCTTTGCAGCAAGCCAAGCGGAAGATGCTGGCATGCGCGAGTCGGCTTTCCGCATTCTCGAAACGACGCCTGGCATCATTGAGAAACAACATGAGGATATTGTGCTTGGTGTGTTCCAGCAGGGCATCAGGGACTCTGTGCCGGATGTGCGATTGGCAACCATGGCAGCCTTCTCTGCGTTCTTCCAATCTTTGCAGAAGAAGTCGCAACAGAAGTACTACGCTCTCATTCCGGACGTACTGAACACTTTACCGCCACTGAAAGAGGCTGGGGACTCAGACCAGCTGTCGAAAGCGCTGATGGCGGTCATTGAGCTGGCAGAGGCAGCTTCCAAGATGTTCAAGAACGTGTTCAGCGATCTGGTAGCCTTGTGCATTAGCATCATTCAGGACAAGGACCTCGAGGACGCGGCCCGTCAAAACGCTCTAGAGTTGATGGCTACGTTCGCGGACTACAACCCCACTATGTGCCGGAAGGACCCTACCTATACTGGAGAGATGGTTACGCAGTGTTTGTCTCTTATGACCGACGTTGGCGCCGACGATGACGATGCGACAGAGTGGAATGAACAAGAGGATATGGACGTTGACGAAGCTGATACCAATCATGTTGCAGGCGAGCAGACAATGGATCGTTTGGCGAACAAGCTTGGCGGCCAGATCATACTGCCGCCTACTTTCACCTGGCTACCACGTATGATTGCTTCCGGCGCATGGCGAGATCGACATGCGGCACTCATGGCCATTTCTGCAATCTCCGAGGGCTGTCGTGAGCTTATGGAAGGCGAGCTCGACAAAGTCCTGGACCTCGTCGTGCCGGCGCTTAGAGACTCGCATTCTCGTGTGCGATGGGCTGGATGCAACGCGCTCGGCCAGATGAGCACCGACTTCAAGGGCACCATGCAGACCAAATACCACAGCGTCGTTTTGCCAGCTCTAATCACTGTACTGGCCGCCTCGGAGCCAAGAGTACAATCTCATGCCGCTGCTGCGCTGGTCAATTTCTGCGAAGAAGCCGAGAAGGAGATTCTGGAACCGTACCTGGACACTTTGCTTGAGAACTTGATGCGCCTCCTTCAAAGCCCGAAACGTTATGTCCAGGAACAGGCTCTCTCGACCATCGCTACCGTCGCTGATTCTGCTGAGAGCACCTTTGGCAAGTGGTATGGTAGTCTCATGCCTCTGTTGTTCAATGTTCTCCAGCAACCTAACGAGCGTGAGGTGAGACTTTTACGGGCCAAAGCCATGGAATGTGCAACTCTCATCGCACTGGCTGTCGGCAAGGAGCGTATGGGACAGGATGCCATCACTCTTGTCTCCCTGCTCGGCAACGTGCAGTCCGGCATCACGGACGACGATGATCCGCAAGAGAGTTACCTATTACATTGCTGGGGCAGAATGTGCAGGGTACTGGGTCAGGACTTTGTACCATACCTCCAGGCGGTTATGCCTCCCCTGATGAAGCTCGCACAGGCAAAAGCAGACATCCAGCTCTTAGACGACGAAGAGAATGTCGCACAGATCGAGCAAGAAGAAGGTTGGGAACTGGTGCCACTGAAGGGCAAGTACATCGGCATCAAGACCAGCACGCTTGATGACAAGTTCATGGCCATCGAGCTCATCCACGTATACGCACAGAACCTGGAACAAGGTTTTGCGCCTTACGTGATAGACATCATGGACTCGGTCGTCATCCCTGGCCTGGCCTTCTTCTTCCACGATCCAGTCCGGGTGGCTTCTGCAAAGGCCCTGCCCCAACTACTTAACTCGTACAAGGTGGCATACGGTGGGCAATCCCCAGAATTCTCGGCACTATGGAAGAGCACTATCGAGAAAGTCCTCGAGGTCTTGGAGACAGAACCGGCGATCGAGACACTGGCCGAGATGTACCAATGCTTCTATGAGTCCGTTGAGGTTTCTGGCAAGGACTGCTTATCAAACGACCACATGGGTGTCTTCATCACTTCTGCGGAAAGCGTACTCAAGGATTTCCAGATTCGCGTCAAGGCACGGCAGGAGGAGGCTGCGGAGCGGGAAGATGGCGAGGAACCGGATGAAGAGACCCAGTTCGCGATGGAAGACGATCAGACGCTGCTCTCCGACATGAACAAGGCTTTCCACACCATCTTCAAGCACCAAGGCCAGACCTTCTTGCCGCACTGGGAGCGATTGCTGAACTACTACGATCTTTTCGTTACGAACCAGGACGACACACAACGGCAGTGGGCACTCTGCATTCTCGATGATGTGCTCGAGTTCTGCGGTCCTGCTTCGTGGCATTACCACACTCACATCGTACAGCCTCTGATCGATGGTATGCGCGACCCGGCGCCTGCAAATCGGCAAGCTGCATGCTACGGAGTCGGTGTCGCGGCGCACAAGGGTGGTGATGCGTGGGCGGAGTTCGCAGCGGGCAGCTTGCCAATGCTGTTCGAGGTGACGCAGAGGCCAAACGCAAGGAGTGACGACGATGCATTTGCGACGGAAAACGCTTGCGCCAGTATCGCAAAGGTTCTTCACTTCAACAACGGAAAGGTCGCGGATGTGCAGGAGGTGGTGGCGCACTGGCTCGAGACACTACCTGTTGTCAACGACGAAGAAGCAGCGCCATATGCGTATTCTTTCCTGGCCGAGCTGATTGATCGGTAAGTCTCTCGATCGTCATTGATACACGCAAGCTAATCTCGTGTCCCAGGTCGAACCCGGTTGTGATGCAGCAAGCCGCCCGCTGCTTCGTCTTCGTTGCACAGGCACTCGAAGCCGAGACGCTACAAGGGGTCATGGCGCAGCGGATTGTGGGTGCCGCGCGCAAGCTGGTCACTGACGCTGGGCTCGACGCAAATCAGCTGCTTGCCGGACTCCCACCAGAGACGCAGCACACCGTACGTGCGTTCTTCGGGTGAGGTAGCGGAGTCGTTTCAGTGAACGTATTGATTCAGTACTGCGTGTTAGCACGCCATCTAAGGAGTAGGCTTAGTTGTGAGAGCACTCTCGTTGATTAGTGATAGGATGACAATTCATGAAACTACTCAACATGGACTCCAGCTCCAACCGAATACTAGCTTATTTACACTGTCTGACACTCTTTGACCCAACGGACTCGTCTCTACAAGATGGTCCTCTTCGACAGCCTCAGCGCAACGTTGATCCTAAGGTGGTGGTCACGGTCAGCATATGATCCAAGCATCTCGAGACTGGCTACGAGGCTCTCTCTAACCGCCATCGAGACCAAGGCATAGCAAGTCGAATACTGCAGCGTCTTAGGTCTCAATGGCGATGAGAGGCATCTCGCGCGCTAAAGTGTTACAGCCATGAAATCACTTACACGCTTGCTGTGGCCAGGATATGGGCTACCGTTCGAGGTACGCCATAGTTGAAAATGTACGCCGGGTAGTACACGAAAACCTTGGAGATGACGTGGAGACCCAACAGATTGATCAGCGACTGATCTCCTGGTGCCATCGCTTGAGCTAACGCAGCAGTGAGGCCAAAGCCGCCGAACATCTCCATGAGGTTGTAATGGGCCGAGTGGAGGCGTAGAGGCAGGCCAGTCAAGCCCTGGACTTGCCGGCGCGGGTGCTAACAGCAGTTGTATCAGCATCGAGAATGCCATGACCAAAACAACCCCGTTCCAGCCACCGAGAACACGACCCAGTAAGCCGAATACAGCAGCGTATTGGCGACCGGTGGCTTGGAGAGGCAATCACCCGACTTACGTTGTTGTCGCGGCCCTCCTCGGTGCCAGCATCGAGGCCAGCAGCAGAACCTGCTCCAGAGAGTGCGTATGTCATCGCCACGTAAAGTGTGCTGAGCGCAGCAATCTTGCCAGTCTGGCTTGTCCCGCTTTGCGAACCAGCGCTGCCGATGTACGCCACAGAGTGGCAGACACCGTTCACCGCCTTCTCAATGAGGCCGTTCGACTGAGTGATCCAGCTTGTCAATGGCACAGCGGCGAGGAACAGGGCACCAAACCCTGAGACACCGCAGATATCAGCACATCGCGCAAGCAACTGAGACGATTTTCAACATACCGGCCGTCGCCAAACCTTGCGGGTTCACCACGCCATCCTCCCTGAGCTTCTGAACAAAGGTATCCTTTACTTCTTCAGCCTTCTCCTTTCCTTGCTGGAGCTTCTCTTGTGTCTCGCGCTTGGCCTGCTCTGCTTCGCGCTTGGCCTTCTCTTGTCCCTCCTGGAGCTTCTCCTTGCCTCCTTGAGCAATCTTGGACGCGCCGTCTCGGATCTCGTCTGCACCCTCCTGGGCCTTGTCTCCTGGCTGAGCAGACATTTCGTGGGATTACGACGATAAAATAGTAGTCTTGGCTGGGAGTGAATTTATTTGGAGATGGATGAGAGAGCGGACGAATACTATACTATGAACACGCGCACGAGAGATGCTAGATGAAACCTGTTTGCGTCTCCTCGGCAATGTGGAAGCATACGGTAGGAGAGAGTTCAACCCCACCCAGTCGAACCGCGCACGAGGCGCGAAGCTCGCGGCCAGGCTCAGCTACGTCATCGCAAGACAACTGTCACATGCCAAAAAGACTCTTGTATTTGGATTGATGGTTGTCAGCTTCGTTTCGAACCTGTAGCACGGCATACGAGCCACAATCTCAACGTCACAATACCAGTGGAGGCGCTGTACTCACCAAAGATTAGAGTGTACAAGCTGAGGAGAGCCATATCCCGCACGACCATGGCTTGTAGCCGTGGTTCTGACATAGCGACCATCTGCGAGGGTTGTACGGATTGACGCCTCGTAACGAGAAGCCGAAAGGGACGAGTAGCGATTGGGAGGGCGTGAGCGCAATTACACCAACTTTCTTACTGCACCTTAACCTCCGCTACCTGTACCGTAGGCTGTGTCTTCTGCAACTCCTCCAATCGCTTGAGCTCTGCTGCCTTCATCTCCGCCATCCGTCGCATCCTTGCGGGAATCACTCTCTCGCGAGGTGCGGTGATCTTCCAGTCTCCCAAGCTCTCGACGCCCAGCGCACCTAGTGTTTTCCGCTCCACAAGACTGTATTGGCTCTTATCCGCGCGGTTGAAGTTGAATGGCTCGTTGACGCTGACGGGAGGGTTCGTAATGATGCGGAGTGTGCGGAGCTTGTTGTTCGAGGCGGAGTGCAGCATCAGAGGATGTAGCAGGTAAATATCGCCGACCTTGCCCGTCGCTTCCACAAAAGCCTCATCCGGCAAACTGTGGGCCAATTCGCAGAACCACTTCAAGCCATCTTCCTCCTTGAAAGTTGGATTTTGTCCTCGGGGTGTGAATCGAGGCGAGACGCCCTCGGGGTGGTCGCGAAGATATTTTGCGATTGTGGGAATTGCACCAGGGCAGATCATGGTACCGCCGCCTCCAGCTGCGATGTCCGTGAAGAGGGGAATCACGAGCAGACCTTGCTCGGGGCTGTCAAGATAGTGGACGAAAAAGTCGCCATCGACGTGCCAGCCAGGCAGATCCTGTGGGCGTATCTCCTTGCCCTCGCCTTCTGGGGTACCAAGGTTGACAATGAGGCCGTCGCCCCAGGTGCGGTTCTCCTCGCTAATCCTGTCCTCGCCACTCAACAAGTCGCATATTGCTGACCATGCCTTGGGCGCAAGGTCTGAGGCCTCGAAGTCGCTGTGCTTTGGCATGTTCACTCGTTCCGTATTCCACGTCGATTTGTCGTCCGGGGACATGCCCAACCTTGTCCATACTGTCTTAATAAGATCGTCTGACTGCTCTTGGGTAAAGCAGTTTGAGAGTTTGAGCCAGCCATGTTCGAGGAAGTGGTCAATATCGGCTTGCGTGATTTGTTGGTATTGTCCGGCGGCCATGGTGGTGTTTCTGCGATGTTGATAGTGTGGTAATAGGAACTCTTGCAAAACCCGGCAATTGGGAAACTGCAGCTATATGCTCACGAGCAGTGGAAGCTCGGACCGCATTGCCGCGCCCACCTTCTCGATGTAGCTGGCTAAATGCACGGTTAATCTCGCCCCATGGGCATCTCCAGTGGCTTCCCCTATCGGGAATTGCCACACCAAGACCTCGCAGAGACCAGGCCGTAGACACACGTAAGAATGACGGGCGTCACCAACACCGTATCGTAGCTGGTTGTGACCCATCACGCAGCGGCATGCTCTCGCACGCGGCACGGCAGATGATAATTGATTTGAAGCCTCTCAATCCCATGATTGTGGCCAATGTTGGCCATGCTGTCGGGCTCGATAGGCATATGATAGGCGATAATAATCACGGCAGATGGTTGTCCATCTCGTACTGTTGTCAACGAAGCACAGCGTCCGCAGAGTGGCTGTACACGCACTTTTTCTTGCCGTTGCAGCATTCGGATCGTTCTCGAATGTCCCCGTGATCTTTGCTGGGCTTCATGCGACAAGGGCGAGTGCCTAGCACCCTTCAGACAGCAAATCTCCATGTCTGCTCCGAGAAGCCTCCTGTCGAACCAAGGACGACGAGTGCCTACATTAATTGGACTGTGCGAATCGTCCTCTTCGACCTATG
The DNA here is from genome assembly GCA_035926095.1 of Elasticomyces elasticus. Taxonomy (NCBI): domain Eukaryota; kingdom Fungi; phylum Ascomycota; class Dothideomycetes; order Mycosphaerellales; family Teratosphaeriaceae; genus Elasticomyces; species Elasticomyces elasticus. Next base: position 540,012 of record JAVRQT010000014.1, read on the forward strand.
CAAGGCTGTATGCATCAGTCCAATAAAAGCTATATCTGAATGTCAATACGTCCAGCGCAGCTCCTCAAATACCTTGTTGACATTCTGTCTACGTGTAGTCTCGTTGAGTAGTCGCCGGAGTGAAGTCTTTGTCCGATAGCCAATTTTTGGTCCTGGTGCAAACTGATGTACAATACAGACGTAGTGTTCGAGATCGATGTGCCGATCAGGATAGTCCTTGGTTGCATCATTGCATGAGCATTGCTCGCTACGAGTCAGCTGACGTGAACTGCCGGCTGCAGAGCGCCGTAGAGTAGAGCTACGGTACTCGGCCAGGTCGTCAGGGACACGTCGCCACTCCCGAGCATCGCGAACAACATGAGATGTTGCATGGCGGAGGAGAGTTGACGTTGGTAAAGAAAGCGAATGCAATCTGGTCTTGCCGCTAAGAACGGCATCTTCCGAACGCCACTTTGGATAACTTGGCCATCTTCACTCCACTTCAAAACCACGACCACAACCTGACAGAGTGGAGTGACGACTTACTCATCATGGCACCCGGGGCGGAGGAAACACAGCCAGCGCTTGTTGAGCCAGGACCACAAGCCGTGGTGGATAAGGCAGCATCAGTCGCATCGTCACAAGCTTCCACGGCGGAGGAATACGTGATAGTACATTCAGGACCCAGGAAGGCGTCCAAGAAGACCATTCCTGTGGATGACGACGAGCCACTCATTGATACTACGGCCGCCTTAGCGAAGAACTCGAAGAAAACCCGACGAACCCAAAAACTGCAGCAGAAGAGGCAAAAGAAAGCGGCTGCAAGAGATCGACCTGAGTCATTCCTCGACTTACCTGCGGAACTGCTCCAGGAGATTCTTGGCTATCTACAACCTAGCGAACTCCATCGCGTGCAGCTTCTGAATCATGCGACCCGTCAGTTCATACTGCAGAACGAGCGTGCCATCGCCAAAGATATCCTAGACCGACGCTACTGGGTTCTGCAACGCTGCTTCCCATTGCCTGTACCTCTAGAAGAAGTAGACGAGGCGAGTCAGTCGGCTCTCCTCAATCCTAGACGGGAGAAGATGACGGAAGTCCACAAAAAGCCCTACCAGCACATTAAACCACTTGATCCTCGGGTTTTATGCAGCTGTCCGACATGTCTCGTGGCATGGAACAACCTCAATGTCGTTCTTGACCTGGCGCACTTCCAGCCCTACTTGAATACTCGAGAACCAATTCCAATGATTCCAAGAGGGACATCTCCAGTGTGGAATACAGAGCTCACGGAAGCACATGCAAAAGTCGTACAGAGGGCGATGATCAGTCCCTTGACATACGCTGCAATTCTTGAGATGCACTTGAGCAGCATCGTGGGTACCCTTCTGCGACAAGTGCGCTTTCCACCACAGACGAGGGTACATCAGCACAACAAGATGATCAGCACGAAGACGTTGCACCCTAACACCTTGTATTCCGTTACTGAGAGGGATGCCAACGGCTTCGACAAGTTTCTCGAACGGGATGGAGCTTTGGTGAGACCGTCTTGGGACGTCCCATTCCACCGCGATAATTACTATAGCCTTCTTGCGTATATACCGAATCGCAAGTGGAGTAAGGAACAATATCGATGGATGTACTATGCGCACGGTTCCCATGAAAGAGACCTGGAGTGGACGAGGAGGTGGTTTATGCCAAAGCCGGATCAGGACAGCCAGTCGGCGCCGGTCATCACTACCTAGATTCTACACCCTTGGGCGTCAAGGCCTTTCTCAGGCCGCTCTCATCTGGTTTCGCATAAGACACAGGATAGAGCGCCATCTTGGCAATATGAAACACCAGATCGATCCCATAAGGTCTCAAATCCCACGGCACTGCTTCACCAACCTGCTTGAACCCACAAGCTTCGTAGACTGGCTTTCCGGTGACCGACGCTTCGAGATACGCTGGGATATCGTCCTTACGTGCCTGCTCAACGCCCCACTGCACAAGCTGGCTGGCGGCGCCTTGCTTGCGATAGCACTGCCGTGTCACCATAGCCATGAGTACTGGAACGATAGTCAGCCCAGCTCTCGTCCGGCAGTAACTTCATAGACTCACCCCAAGCCGGACCCTTTGGCTGCCAGCTGGCTCTCAAACCCATCATGCCAAGTACCATATCGCGATAAAGCTCTACCTGGAATGGCCCTTCAGGCGCCGCAGCTCCGGCTGGTACGAACTCCGTCGCAGAGACGACGTGGTGCAACTTCATATCATATCCGTTCGGGAAGTAGTTCCAACGTGCAATACAAACAATCTCACCGTCCTCGGTAACAGCCTTGACGAAATGGCATGTTGGGTCGATGTCGAACCACCTCTTCTGCTGGTTGGTACTGTACTCCAGACGTCGAAGCTCTTCGTCGTATGCTTGTGGCCCTTCGAGTACTGGCCAGCAGATAGGGAGCGGAGCGGTGCATAAGTCGCCCCCGCGACGGTTGCAAGGGCGCAGGATGTCGGAGAAGTCGGTGGAGGTCATGCGTTCGACGCGGAAGCGTGGTGTTGCCATGGTGTGAGCAGTGTGTATAGCGATGCATAGTATTGCACGACGGATTGAAAATCCTTATATTTACGGCTTGAACGCCTTTCTACACATGCCAAGACCCGCTTGAATCAAATGCGGAAGGATCACGTAGGGCATTGCTGTGTTGACGATAAAGAATGCTTCGTATATTTATACACGACACGCCGTTCGCCTACGCTAAGAGCACACCCCATTGACGCCGTCCCGATGCTTTCGTCGCAATCGTGGAGTATCTCTAAAGCCCAGCCCAGCCGTCGCTATGCAGAAATTTCGCATCTTCACGCTGTAAAGTCTTTTCAGCCTGCAGCCTCCTCAAGCTGCACCACCATCATCGCGAATCAACGACGCAATGTGCCCCGAGAGCTTCAGGCCTGTGGTAAACATAGCCCTCACCTTCCCATCCGGCACCGCAACCCGCGCATGGAAAGCCATCTTCCACCCGCCTTTCCCATCATCCAGCACACTCGCCGAGCCTGGAGCAAGCAATCCCCAGTTCCCAGTCTCCAGCAGAGCCTTGCCTGCTCGCACGTAAGGACCCGTGACGTTCTTGGAAGTGGCGTATTTGAGGTCGTAGCTCGGAGACCTCGTGCATCCGCTCGAGAAGAACAGGAAGTAGACTCCTTCCGCTGACCGCAAGAGAGCCGGTGCTTCGACCAGGGGACCATCATCCTTGATGCGATCTAGGATCTGGACAGCATCGCCCGCTTTAGTCACGCCATCCGCTTGCATCTTCTGCAGCATAATTGGCGTGGCAACGATGGGCGCCTTGGTATTCCCGCAACTCCCTCCATGTCCGACATTGTTGCCGTCGACCTTGTAGGCCACGTACAAACTGTCGTCCTTGTCCCTGAAAGCCGCAGCGTCGATCACACCCCCGTCGTCGATCCTGCAAGCGAGAGAGCCCTTCACCGGATCGTACGGGCCCGCAGGCGACGTTCCATGCGAAACTGCAGCTCCGATACAATGCGGTGGAGGGTGAAGGTGCCCGTTCTCGGTCACCGGTACGGAGGCATTCCACTTCGTGGCTGCGTAGTACATGACCCATTTGTCATCTGATGCACGTTGAATCACGGAAGGAGCCCAGACGTTTGCCTTTGGGATTTGAGGTGCTTTCTCTGTTAAGCCGGGAGTGGCCCAACTGCCGACTTCTTTCAGCGGGTCGTGGGTTGAGTTTAGCAGGGTCCAGTTGAGGAAGTTGATTGATGTGGCAATCTGGACGTTCGATACGCCGTAGTCGTATGTTGAGATATTCTCCGCACGATCGAGAACACCTGCGGCGTTGTTGGTAGCGAAGGCATAGTAGACCCCGTCATGGAAAGCGAGGTCAGGGTCCGGAAAGTTGTCGATGAGCGCTGCTCGGACTGGCGAGGTCGGTGAAGGAGGGTTGCCTGGTGATCCGGCAGGAGTGGATGATGAGGGAGCGTGTTGGCTCTTCCGTGCGAGCGCGCCCCCAATCGCACCACCAATGACTCCAGCCATGATGAACAACAACATGGCTGCTGTAATGATAGCTCCTCGAGACAACCAGTCAAATCGTCGTCCTCGTTTGATGAAGCCTTTGTCCAGGCCCGTGGTGTAGTAGCGTTCGTAAAAAGATAATCGCTTGGAAGGATCCATTGTTTGTGCGTCGTCATGATGCTTCCGGCTGTCCGTTTGTTGAGAGTTATATACCCTTTGGGAAGTGAAGGAGGATGTGAATCGTGAACTGACGCTCGAAGTGATGTATCGCAGTGAACCAGTCCTGCTGGTGTCGTGGACTCGCGCATGTGATAAGGCAGGATAAGCATGCTCCGAGGAATGTGAGATAGTGTTTGGCGTCTCCAGATGGGAAGTCGCCAAGGGCTGGGTCTCGTATTCCTGCTGTTGCAATGGCACACTGCTCATGAGATGATCCGAAGAGCGCTTGCGCATAAAGCCACGAAAGGGCGACTTCGTTCCTGTTCTGCCATGTGAAGGATGATCTGACGGTCCACCATATCCCGGGTGCATCTCATTCACTGACGAGGAAGACATGCTCAGGCTATGGATCAATATACCGCGACATGGTGTCCTGTCTATGAGCTGACGTGATCAGCTGGAATGTGGCACACGATCTGGCGTTGTGTGAGACGGTCTCGTATCAAATGGTAGTACAAGTACAACTCGATAGGCGTGCTCAGCGCTTAAGTACTACTGCAGAAATTGCGAAACAAACCAGGAAGCAAGCCAATAGCACAAAGGAAGAGGCGCAGTACAAGCAGACGTGCCGAGATCCATCGTCAGTCAGCAAAATCAAGGCAACTGAATTCCAGGAACGTGTTGAAGGACGGGATGGATGCTGGTGAAGATCTCGTTTAGCCCTAGGGGCGAACGCTTTTGATTCGTTGTGAACTGTCGCGAACCCACAAAACGTTGTCACTCATCAAAGCTTGGCCGCGAGGCAATTGATCCTTCAACGGCTGACACATGTTGTGCAAAGGTCTCTTAGAACCATTACTGCCGCTCGTAGAGTGTCACTGTGCAATGGCTGCATTAATCGGTGAATCGCCGAAGAGAAGTTAGTAGCGCTAGAAACCTCATAGCGTAAGATAAACTAATAGTATCAAATGAATAGTAGTAGTAGATAGTTAAAGGTAGTAGATACTTAACGATACTAGATAAATAACAATACTAGATAAATAACGGCGCTAGATAAATAATAATACTAGATAAATAACGACGCTAGATAAATAACGGCAGTAGATAGATAACGGCGCTAGATACTTAATTATACTAGATACTTAATAGCGCTAGGATGTTAATAGCGCTAATTACTATATAGAAATAGTACTAGACTCTTAATAACGCTAGGTATCCAATAGTATTACATCCTTAGTCGTACTAAATACTAATTAGGAGACTAAACAAGTAACTTAGAAAGAATAATTCTATCTATAAACAGTATACGGCAATTTGCGCTAAAACCTACTGTTACGCGGCAAGCTTAGACATTATATTGGAGCACGGCTCTCTAGGCATCTGCTTGTCAACCCGAGGTGACTTGCCTCTTGCCGGACCTCATCGTCGACAACAACTTGAGCTCCTGACGTAGCGGTAGTAGTACCGACATCCGCTGAAGTCTACTACCGGGTCTTGACAGATGGGCAGGAACCTCGACTGACCAGCTGAGACATCTCTCGTGGACCGGACGCTTGATCTCACGCATTGTTCAACAGGACAACCGCAGTGGTGCTCAACCACGACTACCTGTATAACATTCTCCTACGCCTATTTTGCACAGTCGGCGGAGCATGGACGCCGAGACGCCACAGCGCGATCCTTACTCTGACCTGCCCGATGACCTGCCCGAATGGCTATGGACAGCCCAAACCAAGTGGACAGCTTCACGAGCCTTCTTCGCGTTCCGAGATGGTTTCTCGATGCTGAATCTCCAGTATCGTCTGAGCAAGGCGGCACCCAAACTACATCTACGGCCGTACTTTGACCCATCGTATCGCGGCCGACAGCGACCCAAACTTCTGAACCTCATACTCGGGAGACAGGCAGTCTCAAGCACAGATTTCCAGAGCCCGCATCTTGATGAGTCGAATGCCTCATATGAGTACAGTGCCCTGGCCCCAAACCATATTCGTCTCCTCCATATCGAGCCCGCTTTGGCCGACGTGCCAATATCGTGCACGTTGGTTGACTACCCTCTCGATGCCTTGCCGGAGTTCCAAGCGCTCTCGTATACATGGGGTGAGGCCTCGTGCGCGCACTCTATATTCATTAACCTCCAGAGTTTCAGGCTGCGTCGTAATGCCTTTGCCGCCCTCACTGACCTCCGCAGCGCCAACGAGCCAGTTGTCGTTTGGTGCGACGCGATATGCATCAATCAGGAGGACGATGTTGAGCGTTCCGCACAGATACAGCTAATGCGCCGGATCTACACGGCAGCGTCCAGAGTGCCGATCTGGATCATTCCCGCATCAGAAGACACTGGGACCGCTTTGGCTCTGATCGCACGCTTATGCGGCTTATCCAAGATGATTATAGTGAACCAGCCTCTAACGCCAGAACTTCTGAGCGCGTGTGAGCTTCCGGAGAGTGATTCTACGCAATGGCAAGCCCTGAGCAAGTTTCTATGGAGCGCTTGGTTCACGCGTGTATGGATCATCCAAGAGGTTAGCCTCGCAAGAGAAGCTGTCATCGTATGCGGAGCAGACAGTTGTCCGTGGACCGACTTGGTGGGTGCTGTTGCTTACATTGCGGATCGTTCTCTTACAACCGCCGTTGACATCGATCCTTCGCAGGTGCTGAGGCTAGAAACTGTGATAGCTGACGCTCGGAAGAAGCCGAGCGTGGTCGAACTGGCACGGTTTGCTCGGCATAGCAATGCATCGGACGCGCGGGATAAATTGTACGCATTGCTTGGACTGGCATCTGACGGAGATAGTATTGTGCCAGACTACACCACACCGGTGCGAAAGTGCTATACCGACTTCGCATTCCGTGCCATGCAAGACATGCAAACATTAGATATTCTCAACGCCATCGATCACTGGGGATACTACGCAGCTTCCCAAAGCTCTTTGTATGGCTTACCATCCTGGGTGCCAAATTGGTCTGCCGTCGGCTTGTCAGAGAGGCTCCCTGGCAACGTGTCGTCAGACGAACGGCGCCTTCCTCTCCGGCGGGTGGACGATGACACGATTGAGGTGCACGGCAGAGTGATCGACACCGTGAGCAAAGCCGCAGATACGTTCGTCGAATGGGTGCCGCACGTTGGCAACTCAGTCCCAGGAAGTACAGCAGTCGATTGGCTGACTGAATCACTCTACCGAAAACGCTGGAGACAGTGGCAGGCCATAGGCTGGGGTGTATCTTCATATCCTAGCGGTCAAGATCCGAAGGAGGCATACGTGCGCACCATTGTCGCCGACATCTTTAAGGGTATACGGCTCGATAAGGTGGAGGTTTGCCGACTTTACGAGACGTGGGTCAGATTTTGGAAAGCGGTAGGAGCGGAACGTGGTCGTCATTTCGGCACATACATCGTGAACTCTTCGATGACCGAAGTGGAAGATGCTTTGAGGTTCATGGCTGCGCATCGCGAGGCCGCTTATGGCAGACGCTTCGTCACAACAAAGGGTGGCTACTTTGGCTTGTGTCCGTTTCAGACACGGAGGGGTGATTGTATCGTCGGCCTTGCAGGCGGGTCGACCCCATATGTGATCCGCAAGTCTGGAAGTTGGGGAGGGATCCAGAGATGGACAGTTCTCGGGGAATGCTACGTGCATGACTTGCCATATACCTTCCTAGTGGCGGATCCAAAGCCTTTAATGGCATTCGTGCTGTGTTGAGGTCCGGTGGTACCGTGACAAGCGACAACTGCACTATTATCGGCACCGCGGCATCTTCACGTCACTCAGCACACAAATGCTGTATACACAACTGTTCGGTCGCGTACTCGTGGAGAAAAGGGCGCGTAGCATCACGCAGAACGAGCTGGAGCGTGCCTGGGACGGCAAGGAGTCTATAGGGACGAAGTAGCCCGAAGATGAAGGCGGACATTCGGATTTTTTGATAGGCTGAGGCTACTCTCCGCCTGACGTAGCACTCTCAAGTCCACCACATCCCAGCTTTTCTCTCCCCAGCTGGCCTGCTTCTGTTCGGCTTCGGCGTTCAAAGGAAGATGTACTTTATGGTCCCGTTGGTCGGACTGGGGATAAGTGAGCGCTTAGTAGACGGCTATGTCTGGAATACTGTCAAGTACAAAAGTAGCCTTGCGGAGCTTGTCGTCTCCAGGGTATCCTAGACGTCGGTGCCACATGTCGTGCAAAAGTCCACAAGAACCATCACTACGCTCGCAGAGTATCACTGTGCAGTTTTTGCATTAACAAGGTCAATCGCCGACGAGTTTATCACCGAATATGCTAGATCTTCTATCGCAGGCGTGTGCTCATCGGAACCCATATGCATACATGTGCGCCTTTTGTCTATGCATTATTTACACCCAGCCAGCGCTATGCATCAAACAAATCGCCGCCGTCAATCCACACATATTGTACACTATACTCACAGCTTTCTCTTCTCACGGATCTCCTCGTATGTCTGCACTGAATCGCCGACCTCAAAGCCCTCCCAGCCTTCGAAGCCCATGCCACATTCGGTGCCCTTTCGCATTTCTTGCACATCCTTCTTGACATTCTTGAGTGAGGAGATTGTGCCTGCGCGATCATATTAGCAAGAACCCAAGAGAAGAGATACGAGACAGGATCAACTCACCATCATACACCTTCTCCCCTCCCCTCATGACTCTCACACGTCCACCTCTCGCCACCACGCCGTTGCGAATCTTACATCCAGCGATCTTGACCTTCTTCCTGCCTCCCACGCTGATCTCGAAGCCAACTCCAACGTCCGCCTCACCCACAACTCTCTGCTTCACGATCTCAGGAAGCCTCTCCTCCATGACCTGCTTCACATCGTCCAGCACGCGGTAGATGATGTTGTTCTCTAGCACCTTCACTCCCGTCCTTGCTGCAACAGCCTTCAAGCCTTCATCGGGCGGCAAGTTGAAAGCGATAATATGCCCCCGTGCAGCATCCGCGAGCTCAACATCAGACTCATTGAGCGGCCCCACAGCAGATCTCAGAATCTGCGGCGCAATAAGCGGCGAAGCAACCGACATGATGTACGCCGAAACCGCTTCCGCAGACCCCGAAACATCAGCCTTGATGATAAGCGGCACCAACAAATGCCCAGTAGACTGCGGCTCTTCACTCGTACCCTCAACCGCCTCCTCAACAGCATCAACCCCATCAATACCCTCCACACTTTTCTTCTTAGCAGCCTCAGCAGCAGCCTTCTCCTTCCTCTGTCTCTCCGACTCCGCCCTCCTCGTCTCATTAATGACCTCCATATCCTCCGCCGTCTTCCTCTGCTCCTCCAACCCCACCCTATACTCCACGACATCCGTCGCCTTCTGCTCGCTCGGCGCCTGCAACACCTCATCCCCAGCAGCAGGCTGATCCCTCCACCCATCAACCTCAACCGGCAACCCGGGCCCACAATCCGCCACCGCCTGACCAGCCTCATTCCTCAACGTCCTAACCCTCGCCCAAGTCTTCCCAGCCACAATCACACTCCCCGGCCTCAACGTCCCCCTCCTCACCAACACCGTCGCAACCCTCCCCGCCTTCTTCGTCGTAGCCTCAAGCACCCACCCCTCAACCATCCCCTCACTCTCAGCCCTCTGATCCAGAATCTCACTCAACGTCACAACATTCTCCTCCAACTCCTCCATCCCCTCCCCCGTCCTCCCACTAACAGCCACAACCTGCGTCTCGCCCCCAAAATCCTCAATCTCCACCCCATGCCTCGCCAAATCCTGCTTCACCCTCTGCAAATCCGCCCCCTCCTTATCAATCTTATTAACAGCCACAATCATCGGCACCCCGGCAGCCTGCGCATGCTTAATCGCCTCCAGCGTCTGCGGCTTCACACTATCATCAGCCGCCACAACCAAAATAACAATATCCGTCACATTCGCCCCCCTCTGCCTCATAGCCAGAAACGCCGCATGCCCCGGCGTATCCAAAAACGTAATCGTCCTCCCGCTACTAGCCAACGGCACCGAAAACGCCCCAATATGCTGCGTGATCCCCCCCGCCTCCCCAGCAGCCACACTACTCTTCCGCAAATAATCCAGTATAGTCGTCTTCCCATGATCCACATGCCCCATAATCGTCACCACCGGCGGGCGCGAGGGCAAAAACTCCCTATCCTCCCCCACCACCTCCGGGCGTGCCACCAAATCCCTCTCCTCCTTCTCGGCCGCCGCCTGCGCCTCGCCAAACACAGGCTCATACCCATACTCCATCGCAATCATGCCGCTCGTCTCGGAATTCAGGATTTTCCCCGGAAACACATCATCGTACCCCAGTGTCTCCAACCGACCAACAAACTGCTCATACCTTACCCCCAAATGCTGCGCCAGCGTCGCCACGGACACAAACTCGGGAAGATTGACCGGAGGACCTTGCTCAGCCTTGCGATCTTTCGCCTCTGCTTTCGCTGCCGCTGCTTCCTGAGCCTTTTGAGCTTTCCGACTAGCTTTCCGCGCCACGCGATCCTCTCTCGCCATCGCCGCACCTTCATCGTCCATATCATCTTCATCCTCGTCCCTCCGTCTCGAAACACGAGGTTTCTCCTTCTTGGTCGAGACCTCTTCGATGAACTTCCGAGACCGCAGAACACGCTCAGCAGGTTCCTCCTGCTGCTCCTCGTCCGGCTGTGAGAACTTCCTTTCAGGCCGTAATAAGTCTCCACGAACATCATCAAACTCACCCCCGCGTTCCTGCACTATTTCTCGCGCCCCATACGGAGGCTCCTCCCTCACCTCCCGTCTCCCACCACCACCGAACCCTTCATCTCTCGTCGCACGTCCCCCCACAGTCCACCTATCTCCTCCACGGGAGGTCTTGAAAGGATCCCCTCGCCTCCCCTCCTCCCTCCCAACACCCACCGACCTCGCGCCACTCCTCTCACCCAACCCCTCCCTCAGATTCGGACCCTGACATTCCCGCGCTACATGTCCCAATTCGCCACATCGCGCACACTTGGTGTTTCTAATTTGGGATTCGCGGACCGTGGACTTTAGATCAAACGGAGAATCCCTGTCCTCACCCCTGGTAGTCTGTTGTTGAGGTTCGGATTGATAAGTCTGATTCAAGTACGCCGGAACCTCCTCCTGCTCCTGCCGTGGACGCTGTTCAATATGTTCCCGGAACTGCCGATCAATCCAATCCGTCTCATCCCCCTCCACACCACCCTGCTGCTGAGGCCGATAAGTAACCTGCCTAGCCGTCCGAGCAGGCTCTGCGGGCGCGGAATTCCTACGACGTAAATGCTGCCAAGACTCCATCTGCGCTTCATCGAAATCCTGCTCTGGTTGGGAGTGTTGGTATTCCTGTGGGTCGAGGATCGTGGCGCGGTAGCCTGTCTCGGGGTATTGATGTTGGTTCTGGTCTTGGCGACGCTGGGCTTGCTGCTGTGGTGCAGAAGTGGGAGAGGGGTTGTAGTAGCTCGTCACATTCGCATCAACAGGTTGCTGGGCAGATGAAGGTGGTGGTGGTGCAGACTCCCTCCGTCCCTCCACCCGCTTCACATCATCCGCCCAGTCGGACGAAGAAGCATCGGGTCGTGACCGCACGTCGTCTTGCCAAGCTGCTGCATCCGAAGGCCGTCGCTCCTGCGTAGTACTCTGCGCGAAAACGGGAACCCGTGGATCAGCACGCACAGCCGGCTCATGCGATCTCGTCCCTTGCTGCCCACGTCCGCCTTGCAACGCAGCCGCAAAAGCATCCTCACCTCCACGCCCTGCTTCCGAACTGTGATAGTCCGCTGCTTCGAATCGCCCCTCGAGCTGCTGCCCAACCAAATCCCGCCCAAACCCACTCCCACCACTCCCAGAAGACCTCGGAGCCCGGCCCAGCATCTCCTGACTCTGCTCCCTCCGACGCTCAAGTTCGTCTCGCTTTTCACCCGAGAGGAACGGTGGGGCATGAGGCACGCCGTTCCGCCTTGTTGGTTGTTCTCTGACGCCAAAACCGGGAGCTTGGGGCACCCTATCACCGTAAGCGCCACCGCCTTGGTAGCCGAAATTTGTAGTGGGCCCGTCGGCGGACCGAATATTGGGGTTGGTTGATACAGGTCGTTCTTGGAGCAAGTTTTCGTAGCGTCTGTCCGCGGGGATATCAGTGGCAGGGGCCACGGGAGCCACGGGAGCATTGGGAATAGGACCCGAAGACGCCCAGGCTTCATCTTCTGCACGTTGAGGCTTGGGCGGGGCGGGAGGTCCAGTACCGAAGGAGGGGACAGCTACTCGTGGTGGTGGTTTAGGGGTAAGCGATGCTGCGGAACGTGGGCTGAAAGGATCATTCCTCCTCTGCTGCTGTCGTACCGGAGCCTGGGCCTGAGACTGCGGAGCCCGTTCGGTAGCAATAGCAACAGCAGGAGTAGATCCTTGCCCATCCTCAAATTGCAAAACCTTCTCCGGCCTCGGCATGCCCTCCCCAAGCTTCCCGCGAAAACGAATCGACCGCGGTGTCTCCTTCGATTCCACGGGACTTCCAACCTCACCTTCTCTCGTAGTAATCCTACGAAACCGGAATCTATCAGCGGCTATCTTCGTCCTCGCCTCCTCGAGCCTCTTTTCTCTGTCCGCTCTCCTGCGCTCATTGTCCACTAGCTTAACCTTCCTCGCCTCTTTCTCCACCCGGTTCCTCTCGCGCTCTGCGTCGTCCTGCTCCAACCTCCATTTCTTCATCACCACCTCCCTCTCCTCGTCATCCTTGCGTTTTTTCTCTGCTTCCCTCCTCTCGCGCTCAAGGGCAATCGCCCGCGCAGCTTCATCCTGTTGCCGTCGTTGTGCTTCTAAAGCTCCCCGTTGTACGCGTTCTCTTTCCTCCCTTCTGGCGCGAAGGCGGGCGCGTTCGGCTTGTTCGGCTTGGGTTAGTGAGCTTGAAGGGTCGAATGTGAAACCTGGTTGTCCTGAAGTTGGGGCAGGGTTTTGGGGAGTGGTGAACGGGTTAGCTACTACAGGAGCAGCTGCTGCGTTGGTAGATTGCAGACGTCGACGAGCTGGGGTGGTTGTGAGGGCAGCAGGGGGGAGGAGGGAGAGGCGGCAGGCGCAGAGGAGGCAGATGGTGGAGGGGGTTGAGGTTGAGGGGGTCTGTTCAATGGGTTAGCTATGAGTGTAGTCGGGGGTTTGATGGGGTCGGTTACCCTCAAATAGCGATTTCTCCTCATCCTCTACTCTACACTACGACGAGTACTGTACAAGAGCTGTATAGAAAGCTGGGACTATACAGAACGCATGCACAATTTCTCAATCCGGAAGTTACAACGGACATGCCTTTTGCGGGCAAGATGGGAGCTGATTGGTCAATCTTTCCATGACACTTGCACTTACTCCCAAACCTCCATCATCTTCACAAACACAATACAGACACATACGAATAACGCAAGAGCAAACATGGCAACCGCACCACTACGGAACCACTACGCCCGCCTCCTGACCCGCTGGCCTGTCGACCTGTTGCGGCCGGAGAAGCATCAGCAATTCCAGACTTTACTCAAGTCCCGCCTCTCATCACCCACCCCCGACGCAGGAGGGCCAGCAGCTGCTTCCGAGCGCGAAGTCAACGCCGCATATTTACTGCTAGACAACACTTTTACCAGACAGTTTCCTTTGTCACGCGAATTGATGGAGCCCAAAAGCAATCCGACGCATTATTCGGATTTGGCGAGGGAGATCGACGAGGCGCCTGGACGGACGTGGTGGGGTGGGGTTGTTAGGAAGATGAAGGGGATGGTTAGGTTAAAGTAGATGATTCGGCGGAAGACGGAGCAGGGTGTTTGGTTGGTGTGGCAAGAATTGGCGGGTGGAGTTGATAGTTTGCACGCTGCCGAGCTGTGAGGGTGATGAGAAGACATGAGGATGGTACGCTACGAGACGGCAATGGCGAATCGGCCACATGGGCGTGTTGTATCGATTGAGCCTGGCGATTGCTGGCCATGAACGACGCTACTTGTCTACGCCCTGGTCGCTGTTTCACTTCACAGCGCTCCGGTCTAGCGGCGTCGCCTTCGTGCAGTCAGTCGTTGTCACGCACGCGATACATCGAATCCTGATGCGCACGACCTAGTAGAGAGAACGGAGGCTCCAAACTCGCAGCATGATAACAGGGACATGGTCCTCAGCACATACTCCGACGACATCCTGATGTGGTGGCCAGCGACTCGCACACGCTTCCGCTTTTGCGTGTAGAATGAGAACATGAACGACCTTGGATCGCACATTTTGCGCACAAGCGTTCAGCTATCCACGTCAGAATGACCATCGCTTGCCAGCATGGGATATCAATCTATTGTGCGATGGGCATCCTGACGTGGTTTGTGGCGGCTTTGCTACGTTTGCTGCATCACAGTCGACGAGCTGCGACTGAGTGCAAGGAAGCTGATGACGACTCTTCCGTGGGCAGTACGCACAGCTCGCCGATCAAAGGGCTGAGAACTGCACGCTCTACCAAGCTAGGGCCCGCTCGAGGTAGTGAGGATAGCTATATGCTTGGTCAGAGGCCTTTGATGTGTGTTTTTGGCCTGTCAATTGCACTTCGGCACGGGCGCGATACATTGGCGAAGATGACAACGGAGGTTCTTGACCTTTGCCACTCTTGACGATCAAAGACGCATGGACGCACGAAGCGGCATAAGTACCTACGAGTGTACTATTTGCAAGCAACATCCATCGACGTCTACCTCATGACCTTCTCATGCTGCACTGCAGCATACTTTTCGCCAGCAAGCTACAGTGAATGGAAGGAGCGAAAATGGCGAGCTGACAAGGATATAAGCACCTATTACAAGAGAAAGACTATGTTTGCTCAAGCTTTAGGCACGACTCACGGCCGAAACGTCCTTGTCTCAAGCCAAGACATCTTTCTCGCGGGCCAGGCACCATCAATGCAGAACTACAACTTCTTATGCTCAATGGTGATTGCCACCAGATTGCGTCGATGGAAACGGCAGAACAAGCGTTCGGCCTCCGCAACATGTGCCTGCTCGTGCCAGTCAAAACAAGATCGCTCGCGGCTTTGCTACGTTTGCTGCATGGCCGATGGTGGAGGTAGGCGCTGACCAGCACATGGCTCGCCGCTCTCGTGTGATGGAAGCGCACGCGATGGTGCAACAGTGACCATCGAACGCCAGCACAGTATACATACAATAATCCTTACCACCAAACACCTTCTGCTTCTAACCAACATCTTTACCAACCCAAACAACAATCCATTAACATCACTACTAACTCACCCAAGATCTCTAGCAACACATGAACAACACCAATCCAGACCACCCATACCCACTCAAAAACCCAATGGCCACCCAAGTCATCTTCCTAGCCGACCCAATCGTCTTCCCCGACTCCGAGCTCCCAATCCCAACCATAGCCCTCTTCCCTCTAATCAACACGACTTCCACAGGCAAAGCCGTCGTAGGCGTCGAGCTCTACCGAGAACACGAGCTCATCATCCTCGGAACCGATAAATCCATCCAGCTCGTGGCCGCCCAGGACGTGATATGGAACAACGCCGCCTTCTGGATCGGCGAAGTGGCGCTCCACACCATGGGCACAGACGATTTAAACGCTTACTCCCGTTTCATCCACGATGAAAATCATCCTGACATGGATATTTGGACGGAGATGCTGGAGAAATACATGACGCCTGAGCACGCTAAACTGTTCCGGAAGGCTGGACTAGAGAAGCGGCAATGGTATCAGAGAAGGTTTAAGAGGATTCCGCCGGATTTCATGACGAACCAGAATAAAACCGCTTTGCATGATTTCCAGGGCGCGAAGATCACGCCGAATCATATGAGGAGAGATGAGGATGAAGAGAAACCCGGGAGATTCCCGATTCCGCCTTTTAAGCAGCCTGAGACGATCGAGGAGTGGATGAGCAGGAAAACGAATCCTGGGGCCGGGTGCGCGTGGAAGCCGGTGAGGGGTGGGGTTGGGTTTGGGATGGGGTATGATGGGGGGGTTAGTAGGGAGGCGACGGAGATTGATCGCGAGACTTTGCCGAGGTTGAGGGTTACGCTTGATACGTCGAGGGAGTGGTTGCATGGGCCTATTGGGGGAGGGGTGGCTAGTTCTGCGGTGATTGGGGATGGGGGGAAGAGGGGGGTGGGGAAGCGTGATGGTGAGAGGGTTTATGTGGAGAATTTGCCTGAGGGGAGGAAGGCGACGACGTGTAAGGAGAGGTTTGAGGCTGTTTGCCAGGCTGCGGATTATGCTGGTTTGGAGAGGCCGAGGCTGGGGCAGGAGTTTTGGTGGACTCCTGATGTATCGTCTTGGTTCTTGCAGGAGCCTGTGGTTGAGAGCGATGCGGAGGATGATGAGGGTGTTAGTGATGAGTTGAAAGGGTTGAGTGTTACGGAAGGAGCGGAGCAGGAGAGTGGTCAGAGCACGGGTACGACTGAGCATGCTGGCCATGAGGAGTACCTCAAGAGCGTGGGTATGGATGAGCAAAGCTGGAAGAGCTTGCTTGATGCTGCGGATCTCGCTGCTAGTGAAGCGAAGGACAAGCAGAAAAAAGATGCTTCGACCTTGCCTGCAAAGCAAAACGAAGAAGCAGGATCCGGTTCTGCTCGCGAAGCGCCAAAGCATGAGACCGCGAGCCAAAAGCCAGAAGAATGGGCTTCGATGGGCACTAGGGCCAAGGAGGAGTACGCTGCTGCTTGCAAGAAAGCGGATGCGGCTGGTGCACCGAGACCTTTGCCTTGGCATGAGATGGTTTACTCTGAGGACGGGACAATCCGGAATCCTCTTTGGCCTGCGAAGGTGAAGGAGGGAGGGAAGAAGGTGGTGTGTGCGAACAAGGCAGAGGGCGAGAAGGTCGAGGATGTGACTGATGAGCTGAAAGGACTGACCGTCGAAGAGAGAGCGGAGCAGGACGAGATCGAGGGCGATCGTGTCTTTTGCGACGATGTCTCTGATCATGCGGATCTGGTGATGGACGAGCAGGCGGAGAAGAAGTGATTAGTTGTTGGCTTGGAGAGGATGATGCGGAGACATATTTGGCAGGCTGACCTGATCGAAATGAGCAGCAGTACAGTTTTTCATAGCTGATGATATGATCATGGTTGTGGATCTGTAGGTAGGTAGGATAGAGGTTGAACAAGATGACTTGACACCTTCGTCTCCCGGAGCTGATGCATGAGAGAAAATATCTTGGAACGTTACATTCCAAGAGAGGATTACGCCCATCAACCTCACTATTTCGCAACCGCGAGCGCTCCTCATTCTCCACCCACACAACTATTCTTCCGGCTATTGCCAGGGCAATGTATTAGTACTTGTACCCCAGGCAACGTTTGGCTAGCGACCTGACTCTATGTGCCCTCTCGCGACGGCACGAGTCCTCGCGGCCAACACGTCGGCTGCAAACTCCGGCAAGCTGCGAACCATCGCACGGAACTTGCTGTGGTGTTCGCCAACGCCAAAAAACTCGCAGCCATTCTTTGCGGCGATCTCGGCGGCGGCTACACGTAACTCCTCAGTCAGCCCTGTATGTGTGTTGTAGATCTCCTTGACCGCGAGTGCGAAGGCATTTGTGTCGAAGGTGGTCTTGACGACATCGACAAAGTTCTTGAGTGCGGCCATTGCGAGTTGCTTGTCTCTGGAGTCGTCGCTTCGTTTTGCTGAGATATACAGTCTGACGTGCAGCCTAACTGCATCAAAGTCGGGAGCAGACACGCCTGTTGTGGTTAGGAATTCTTTCATCACAGCAGCGATGATGCGGGCTTCGTCGCCCTTCAGCACGATGCGGAGTTCCTGCATGTTAGTTAGAGGATTCAAGAGCGTGAAAGACTCCTGCTACCAACCTTGGTGTCTTGGTTGTACACTTGCGCAAGGAATTCGGACGGGCGACAAATGTGCCCATCACTCCAATAATACTTGGTATCGTCACAGTCGAGAGAAACGTGGGTGTAGTCTCCTGAATTGATAGAAGGGGTGACGGATTCGGGTAGGTATGCCCCTAGCACTTGGTTTCCTGTGGTCATTCAGCGGTGAGTTGTGTTGTGACGAGCCTGTGTTGCGGCTCAATACTTACGACGCCGTGACATCGTCCGGGCATACTCCTGCCGATCTCGAACCGCTTGCTGTTCGACCTTCAACCGCTCGAGCTGTTTACGCCTAGCCTCCCAACCGGTAACCATGTAGAAGGCGAGAGCAACGATCACGCAGAGGCAGAGGCGGTAGAACATCACGCTCGCAACCGTCTTCGTCTTATTGTTGGGTAAGCAGTTCGAGCACTTTCGATGTACAGTGGAGTGGATGGAAGAACGTTGGCTGTGCGAATAAGTTTCAACAACGGGGTTACACAAGATCCACTTCGAATACTGCAGGCATTTGTTAGTGCAGCCGCGCAGCGTTGCAAACGGTCTTATGCGTCGCCAGCAAACGAATCTCTTCAACGATCAGGTGTCCATGCAGGCTTCCTTGAATACACGGCGTTCACCAACGCATTCACCAGATCCAACTCAGCTACATTGTATTTCGCTGTATCACGTCAGCACGAGAGCAACGGTCGTCCATTGTTGGGCATACCTTCTCTAGTGATGCACCTCAATCTCGACACCCAATGAGGTCCGTCCGCTTGGTTGGTAGACAAGGGCCAGCCTATTGACTAAGACACTGCTTCACCACCGACCGCTTGACGTGCCTCCAACACATCACCCATGAATCGATGATTAGCCAGAGCCATTCCCTTGAACCTGCGGTGACGCCTCTTGGTCCCAAAGAGGACCGCACCATGCTGGACCGCTACCTGGACGACGGCTTTGCGCAAATCGCGGCCCAGCTTTGCATCCACTGTGTAAACCTCAGCCACGACATCCGCGAAGACCTGCTTGTCCCAAAAGATCTGGAGGCCTTGATGAACATTCGTGAGCGCCATCCGCTCAAGCGTAGCAAAGCGATTCCTCTTTGCCATGAGGTAGATTCGGAGGTGATCTTGCAGAGGGCTTCGAGCTGGCTTGGTTCTGGGCGATGTCAGCGGGTCGAGGTAACGCATCAGACCGGGCATGAGGGCACAGTCCTCGCTCGGGAGTACGACGCGAAGCTCCTGCTGCATGGTCAGCCACCACCCAAGAATGTTCAGGATTGGCAGTGTGCTACCTTAGATTTCCTTTTGTATACCGTAGCGAGGTACTGGACGGATGTGGTGAGGGCTCCTTTGTGCCAATGCCATTGCTTCTTGTCGCACACAAATGTGTAGTGCGAGTATGTACCGGCGAGAATTGCATACGAAGCAGTCGAGTTCAAATATGCTGCAAGTACCTCATCTTCTGCTTGCAAGTTAGCTTGTGTCTCGTGGCATGGCCTTGATCGTGACATGCGATATTCCGGACTATTTCCACTGCGCCCGCGGAAAGTCAACGCGAGCAGCATTACTATGAGTACGGCCACGGCGAGGACGGATTCGAACACAGCCATGTCTTGGAAGCGCATGTATGGTCGGTGGGTAAGATATGTTGGCCGAGCCTCGAGTTCGCAGTCAGCATAGGTGCGAAGAGAAACCTGACGAACAGTGACCAGAGCTAATGGGCAAGGTATGTTCACTGTAACTAAGGAGCTGATGCAGGCAGCAGGGTGATCTGTACTAACGCCGAAGTCAGTGGTGAGAGTGTCATGACCACAGGCTAGCCATGAGAAACAACTCAGGCAGTGAAGCTGTATGCTTCAGCTCTGTTCCAGCTAGGCCGCTTGATTCTCCTCAATGCGCCCAACGGCACGGTTTGCAAAATCATGCAAAGTATGTTTGCCTTTCCTGCTGTATCTCATAGCACCTTCACGATACCCGCTGGTACATTCTGGAGGCGGCCAATCATGCCGTATAATTAACCTGCGCCTATGCGCTCTCATGCTAGGCTTAACCATCATCTCTCTTAGTAGAATCTTGTTCATTTTCGCCGATCACCTCCCGGACTGAGACGTGTCGCTCTCTGCTCGCGCCCTGGATACGTCCGCTGCAAAGGCTGGAAATTCTCTGAACGCGAGGCTAAAGAGACCGCGATCGTCTTTAGATTCGAAGAGTTCCGTGTAGTGCTGCACCGTAATTTCCACGACTTTTTCACGCAGAGCGCGAGGTATGGAAGAGTCATCATCGTAGACAATCGCTACAGCGTAGGCGAGGCACGGTGTCTGCCACGAGTTCGCGAGCTCAGCGGAGAAGCGACTGGCGGCGCTGAGCTTGTTCGGCAAGTGCTCCAAAGCGCCGAGGTGTAGTGCCAGGTGCCACAGCGCCGGGCAGTTGAGACGTTTCTTTCCGGAGTCGAAGGAGGAGATCAAGCGAGGAACGATTATGCAATCGTAGGGCGTCAGTGAGATGCGAAGTTCCTGGAAAGAGAATCAGTAGATGCGTGCAAGATCAACGCTTGGTTTGATTTACCTTAGAGGGCTCAGAAAGGAAGCTCATGAAGTACTCCGATGGTGAGCGAGTGTAGTCGTTGCGCAGATCCCACTGCTTGTCGCCGCAAACGAATGAGACGCGCGAGTATTTTCCGGACCGCATGGCTACGACCGCGTGTAGTCCGGTATGGCCCAGGTAGCTTGTCAGCACTTCATTGCCTATTGCGACGTCAGCAACGAGAACGTGTGGCGAAGCTTAACAATGAGACATACGGGTAGCTGCAACACCCTGAGCGGACCCCATCCAGCACATCGACAGGAGAGCGAACATGAGAGCGGCTAGGAAGATGAGACTGCCGAAGAATCCTTTATTCGCCATTCTGGGAGTGTCTTGGTTGATGCCTTGGTATGGAAGCGGTGCTGATTTCTGAGTTTCGAAGTGTCAAAATTTTGTTGTTGAAGAGTAGAGACGGGAAAGTCGCGGTGCGAAGAACTTATGGAGCGTGTATGTGAGGTTTACATGGCAGCCTAGCCCGGTGGAGCGGACTCGAGAGCCGATTCTGGTGGACTTCACTTGAAGCATTCCAAGCCTCATAAGGTCACGCTTCACTGGCGTTCGCACGTCAGTTGTCCTAAGTCAGCTGAAGCGGTCAGCAAAATTCTATAGATCTGTCTCCGTCAGCCTCATGGCAAACTCTCCTAGCGATTTTTGTGTGGCAATCAGTTGAACCGGGAGGTCTTCACAAGCATCAGATCGTCATACCACGCTATGCACCTAACATCATGCAAGCCGTGCCGTAGCCCAATCATCCCGTCGTGGGTAGCAATGCTATCACAGTCCTGTTCCATGCCTGTGACAACCTCAAGCCTTCCCGCCCTTCTTCGAGCCTCTTGCACCTCTCGCAGCCTTCAGTGCCTGCGCTCGATCCAACCTCGCCATTTGCTCCTTCTTCTCCTTGCTTAGAGAATCCTTCTCCTGCTTCTCGGCATCCTTTTGTGCCGCAGCCTCCTCTCTCTGCTGCCTGACCAGCTTCAACCTCTCCATATCCGCACGTGCCTCTTCTGTCTTTCCCTCAGCATGCAGCTTCTGGTAACGCTCCTTCTTCTGCTGAGCTTCCAGAGCCTCCCTCTCACGTCGAGACAGCTGTGACAGGTCTGCATCCTTCTTCACAAGCTTCTTGGCCGCCGGCTCCTCGCCTACAGTCTTGGGAACGACCTGCTTCCTCGCCGCCGCGCTAAGGTTGGGGTTCACAGGCATGTCGTCACTATCGTCATCCTCGTCCTCGTCGCTGTCGCTCGACGGCATATCGCCTGCCTGTACCGTGCCCTGCTTCTTCTTTATCGCTGCCTCCTTCTTGGCTTTGGTAGCTGCTTTCCGCTCCTCTCGCGTCACTTCAGCGGCCCCCCCAGCTTGAGCTGGTGCTCCATCATCGTCGCTCGATTCCTCTTCGGAGTCCTCATCCTCGTCCGAGCTGTCTTCGGCCGTTGGCTCGGCCCACATGCTACGCTCGCCGCCATCTGCGTCCAGGGGTCGGAGGTTCTTGGAGAAATTGCGTCCGCCTGGTAGCAGTCAGTATTAATCCTAGGAGAGCTTGTGCAGCCTCAGATCATACCTCCACGCTTCGCCTTTGAGTACTTTCCGGCGCGGCCTCTGGTTGAGGTGGACATGTTGGTGGATGATAAGGGTGGTAGTCAAGTTGTTGCACTCGTGAGGTCTCGTGTCAACCAAGTTAATCAGAAAGCTGCTAGGAGTCCAAAGTATGCAGCAGTCGTTGTTCACTACTACTTCGTTCGACTCATTCACATGTCCGCCCAAAATCACCCCCGCGTTGATTCGCTGTCATCGGCCCCACCAGGCGCCAAGACGTGGCGTTTTTTCGACTTCATCCGCGAGACGCGCTCTGCTTCCTCTTCTCCCCCTTCCATGAAAACTGTCCCTCTCATATCCACTCTACAGCTACGACGCACCCACGGCGAGTCGGAGGGGAAATGAGAGGGTAGATGGAACGGCGTCCGCTTACCCCTAACCTTCTTGATCTGTGTGGGAGGCATGGAAATATTTTGTGACGGTATATACGTTGTGAGACGAGCAGGATGTGATATGCTTGGGATCTTGCTGTATTGGCCTAGGCAGAATAGCTTGGGCAGTACACCGACGAGTCTGGGTGCCTTTGAGCAACAATGCTATAGGACTAAGAGCTGTCTCACTGACATAAAAGCCACCAGACATTCAGCTATTTCACGCGCAGGCAAACAATATCTCGTCATTGAAAAGACAACCTGAGTGTGCTGGTGTCTTCTCACGTGAATCCTTTTGCTACGCAAGGACATCCTCCCTCACGTTCGCTTTAAGGTACCGTTGTCCGGCTTTACTTCACTTGATTCCCGGCAAATTCCACCTTCTCAGCATGAGTAAGTCCCACCTTCATTCTCAAAACATTAGTCTACACCCGAACACCTATTGCCAATCACCCATTCAGCTTCGCAACACAATCCCCATACACATCAGGCTTGATTGTTGTCGGCCAACAACATGGGCAACACAGACTCGCGCCCGCTGATGTGCGGGTGGATAGAGGCGACGCAGGATGGCCGTTTGTGTTACTATCACACCGGAAGCGGAGCAACGAGCTTCAAAAGGCCCAAGGAAGAAGGTGAGATCAGCCGAATGTGGGAAGCTATCATAGCCACGCGCGAGAACAGACAGAAAGAAAATCTATCTCGGATAAGCCAGTTGCAAGCACAAATCAAGGCATCCGAGAAACTTGTGACTCGGACTGAAGTCAAAGCGACCAAGTATAAGCAAGCCAATGACCTGAACCTGAAGCGGCTCAACCATCTCCTGGCCGAGAAAACTGCCGTGTAGCACAGTGTCGCACGGACGCCCGAGCTGCGCGAAGTAGCGCTATCCATCCTCATCATGGCTCTCTTCATCTTTGTTGTATATGGTGCAGCCCGGATCAAGCGCCACCTCTCGGAACGACGCTCGTTGAGCGAAGAACGTACGTTTCCCTTCTCAAGTTCCGCTCGAATCTAAGCTGATTGGTTTACAGGAAAGCTACAGCAAACAGTGGCTTTGCCAAAGGGTGCTGCCGACCTGTTTCGCACCTCGAAGTACTCCGATCTCACCGTGGCCTGCGGCGGACTTGAGTGGAATGTACACAAGAGTATTATCTGCATTCAATCGGACTTCTTCGCTAAAGCTTGCGAAGGGTCGTTCAAGGTGCGTTGCAGGATCGGATCCGATACGAGATCACGCATGCTGACCACCAATTAGGAAGCAACGGAGGCCCGCATCGACTTGAGCGACGACGACCACCGAACTGTCGCGGCATTTCTGTACTTCTTCTACCACGGCGACTACCGTGCGGCCGACACACAGTCTGAGGACTTCTCTGCTGTGATGTTGCATGTCAAGCTCTACGTCGTGGCCGACAAATACTTCAGTGAGCGGTTGCGGCAAGTATCGCTCTCCAAAGCTGGTATCAGACATGAGTATGGGCTACAAGACGCATACCTTTGCGGACACTGTGGTGAAGATCTACGCTACTACGTCTAGTGACAGCCAGCTGCGGGCGTTGGCCGTCAAGGTGACGAAGGAACACGCCTCGTCGCTCTTCGGTGTGCGCAAGTACAGCGCCAGATTCAAAGAGGTGGCGTGGAATACGCCGGAGTTTGCAGCCGACGTTGCGAGAGCGCTCGCCTGTCATGATTGAGCCAAGACCTCCTGACACGGAGGAGCATCGAAGAGGAGAGCGCGCCGCTATCGACCGAGATTGGCCGCTGTCAAAGGAGTTTTCCGCTGGATGTTTCAGCAAGCCACTTCGAGACCAGGGAGCCGCTTAAGATGCAGTGAAGATGAACCATTTCGCGAGCCCTTGCAATCTCGGAAGCATGCGAGTGAGGAGATGATGTACAGTAATGTGAGGCGAGAAGTGAGCCTGGCGAGTCGCTCCACAGCATGCATCTGCGTGCACCTCTGCCTCATTGTGCTCACGTTTGGACCGACACTACTATCTCCTTCCCTGAGCTGACCTATTTATGCATAGTCATCCACGCAGCTCAGAACGACCGGCACCACCAGGTACAAAAAAGTATGTGCTCGCCGGACTGCCGGCCGCCGGTCCGTGAGATGTCGCTTCACTTCGTGACATGAGGTTCTGCGGAGCCAGCGTATCATTTACCTGCGTCGACAGCTCACTTAGGCGTCAACTTCACTGGATTTCCGCGTCATCACACTTCATATCTGATACACCTTCATGTGATCTTGCAGTTCCAACCCATCGATCACACTTCAACAATGGACACGCTCATGTTCATCGCACATCTCAACAACACACAGTTCACCGCACCGCCCCCTGCACCGCAACCATCGCGCAGCACGATGCAACCAGCAGTATCTGAACTTGTTATGACGCTCTCCTGGGTCGCTACCTTCATCATGGTCCTGGTGGTCATCTACCAGTACTTCCACCCCCAACGTATCTCACAAGGTATGCACTGTACTTTAGGAGAAGTTTCAAGGCTGACTTTAGTACAGAGCAGGGAAGCAAATCGACGCTGCCCATGCCCTTACCAATTGGTGCCGCCGACCTCTTCCGCACCGAGAAGTACTCTGACATCTATCTCACCTGCGGCAAACGTGCCTGGAACCTACACAAGAGCATAATTTGCCCGCAGTCGGTAGTCTTCACTCAGATGTGCGAGCGAAGCTCTCCCAAGGTCAGCTTCGTTTCAAGCACATCGAGCACAAACCCCATGCTAACCAACCTTCGAAAGGCACAAAAGCTCTTCATCAACTTGCTCGATGACGAAATCAACGTAGTTGCGGCTATGGTGTACTACCTATACCACGGAGAATACGATGTCGCGGCCTTCACTTCCGAGTCTCTGTCGACAATGGAACTCCATGTCAAGCTCTACTTCCTGGCCTGCAAGTACTCGGTAGACTTCCTTCCCTTAGTCGCCTCCAGCAAGCTACGGAAGAGCATGAAGCTGTTCTGGAACACCGATGGTTTTGCGAAAGCGGTCGCGGAGATCTACGCGCGAACTGGTCGCAATCATCACTTACGCAAGATGGCTGTCAGCTACACAGCAGTCAATGCACCGAGACTCTTTGCGCCTGTGTCAACGCACACCAAGTTTAATCATATGGCCAGGTCTACGCCCGAGTTTGCAGCTGATGTCACTGCGGCTCTTGCGAGCAGCGAGTTCGACGACGTCGAAGCAGAGATCGTCGACTGGACAGTCTCGGAC
This sequence comes from Elasticomyces elasticus, assembly GCA_035926095.1. Classification (NCBI taxonomy): domain Eukaryota; kingdom Fungi; phylum Ascomycota; class Dothideomycetes; order Mycosphaerellales; family Teratosphaeriaceae; genus Elasticomyces; species Elasticomyces elasticus. The sequence continues at coordinate 565,751 of JAVRQT010000014.1, forward strand.
GGCAGACCAAGCTGAGATATAATCTACGATGGATGGCATTGAACAATAGAATGCACACAGACGTGTCGCCACGCACAGGAAGCAGACTGGCGATACAAGACGAACGTCGAGAATTGGGTACCAAGGAACCGTCTGTGAGCATTGGGGACCTTTAGCTTCTCGCCACAAGACGTACTCTCGTCACGTAGCATACAGCACTGCAAGAATCCATTCGTGTTGTATCTCTCAGTAATGGTGTCTGGTACTCCCTCCAAGTTTGCTCACCTATCTGATATGCATCACGAGTCATGAATTGAAATGGGGGGAGATCGACGAGATCGTCTCCACCCCATCTCAAACATTGTTTCGTGGCAACGACATCATCAATTGGTCTATTTGTTGCATCGCAGACAACTCAGTCCACGAAGGGAAGAGTATGTTGCAAGACGACGAGATCGCAAGCTTCGAAGCCTTCCAAGACAGCTTAAGCACGACTGTCATTGCAAAGCTTGCACCAAGCAGTAAAAACACAAGAAAACGAGCAATTAAAGGTCGGAAGAATGAAATCAAGCCCCTCGCCAGGACTAGAATCAGCGACGAAGAAGACAGTGATGCCAGCGAGTTGAGCGACTTCGTAGAGGTAGGTCACACTCTCAATCATGAAGCTGTTTTTGCTGAAGCTAGCAGTTCCTCGCCGAAGAGATATTTGCTTCTCTGCCAGCTGAGCTTCGAACCTTGACGTATGCTGCAGTACAAGACGATGCATCTCTGAAGACGAAATACGAAGTCCCGCTCGACACCCTCTTGCTGGAATCGTTGGTCGAGCATTTGCCACCCGCTACAGCCGACTCCCTTTCAACGTACGGCCTCATCAATGACGCCACAGATCTTGACCACTTCATGGAGCCCATACTGGAGAGCTACATCGCAACCACCACTGCGCCACCTCCAGAATACACACCAGCCCTCGCAGCCACACGGCCAGATGGCTGCGAGATGTGCGGGAGGGAGCACCTCCCCTTGACTTACCATCACCTGATCCCACGTCAGATGCACGCGAAAGCTGTTAAACGGGGATGGCACTCAGAATGGCAGCTACAGAAAGTCGCGTGGCTGTGTCGGGCTTGCCATTCATACTTGCATAGAATCGCGACCAATGAGGAGTTGGCGAAGGAGCTGTATAGCATGGAGCTGGTGCTTGAGCGACAAGATGTGATGAAATGGGCTGTTTGGATTGGAAGGGTGAGGTGGAAAGCGAGGTAAGAGGGTGCCCGTTCATCCAATGGCAAAATTTCTGTAGCATGCTGTCCGTTGTGTGCTGTTCGGTACGCTGCGGGTAGTCAGGTATATTGTACATGTCAGGCGAGTACGCCACCACCCTACTAAGGGCGCTGGTTGGGCGGTCTTTAAACTGTAACATTTTCCCTTGATCAAGTATTGCTCGATGCCACGCAATAACTCTAGATCTTGTATAGTTTTGTCGTCGATGCCGTGGTAGTACTTTGGTTCGAAGGTTGAACTCTGTCCAATGCAAGGCAAAACAGCAAAATCTGCGGGGTCAGCACACAGTGGGCACATGCAGCTTCTGCACGAAGCTTCCGAAAGAGGGAGATGTGCGCAGCCCGCAACGGTGCTATCGCATGATCAGGTTTAGGCCATGCTGGCGTGACAGAACCGAAACTCCCGTCATCGCAAAAGATGTAGAAATAAGTCAGCAAAATTCAGCCGGGCTAGATTGCAGCGTTGAGCACCAGCACGAGGCCGCCTTCACAGCGGCACTGCTCGTCGAAATGTTCAGAGAGGTGCCTGGAAAGGCAGTAGACTTTTGGAAGCTGTGCGGGAGGCCGGGAGTACTCTGTGCCAAAGACAGCTTGCCATGAGCTAGAATCGGTCAACTTGATCTTCGGAAACGATGTTTGCATATTCTTGTGTTGACCAGATAGCGTAACGTCGAGCATCCTGCCTAATCTCCACTCATCATTGAGATCTTCCACGCATACTGCACCGTGCATGACGGTGCTCAAGGCGGTCCAAAAGTTTCAGTGATGTGTGACCATGACCACGATACAAGTGTACATGTATGCAGTGAACGACCAGGTCGATGTTGTGTCAATGGAACGCAAGCCATATCTATGTTATCGGTGTGTCCTGGAGCACAGTTGTCTCACTGGTGGTAGTAGCAAAGAGTGTTTGATCTGCCTGCATGTCGCTCGTGGCAGAGCAACCCACTTCCGGCAGTCGACGTTTGGTTGACGGAGGCTGAGTCCCCCATTGAGCTGCTCGATTGGTGGTAGAGAAGTAAATCCACGCGATGTGGCTTCGGCAACGCACGCGAGGCGCCACGACATGCGGATGTACAGGCGGCATGCCCGTCAAGAGCGCCACCAGCACACGTCTAGCGCACATGTCACATGCAGCCACATGATTGCTTGCTGCACGTTTCTGCACCGCCATCGGGATGTTGTGTAGCGTAAATGTGTCGAAGTGAGGTCAAGAAGAGTACTGTAGGGGGCGGTGAAAGATCTCCATTCAGGGATCTGCCGCTAGCACAAAGCTTGAACCGCGTGCGCGGCAACCCCACCTCTGAGCCTTACGACGACATTCGCTGCCCCTGCGAACCCTACGACACCTGCTACCGGCGTAGTACGCGAGAAACTTCTGAAGTCACCTTGACCGTGGCACCATCTACGACCTGCACACCACCGTCACTGGAACATCTGGAAAAGCTCAGCCTCTGTGCAGTAGTAAGCGACCGGGAATCTACACTCCCGTGCTATTCAATACTACCTCAATTACTCGACCATCGTAGTCGCAGTACTACACATAAGTACTGCGCAATCGCCTCAGGAGGGAAAGATCAGCAGTTGGCGCAAGGCCGCTTAGCACGCGCATAGTACGAGCCTGCCCACGACTCACACCATGTCTTACTATCCCGGCCAAGGGTACCACAACAGCAACCCGCAAGCCTACCCGCCGCCTCAGCAGTACGACAACAACTACGCGCCCCAGCAATCCTACGGCGCACCTCCACAGCAATACCCGTATGCATCCGGTGAGCAATCCTACAAGCTGGTCATATACTGACACTCCTCAGCCCGTACAGCGGCTCTTCACCTCAACCTCCATACAGCGGCGGATACGGAGCGCCACCACCCGCGGCACCACAATATGGAGGAGGCTATGATGCTGGGTATCAAGCAACACCTCCTCCTCCCCAGCAGGGATACGGCTATGCCCCAACAAGCGGCTATCAACAAGGCGGCTACCAACAAGGACCACGTGAGTTACATAAGTCAGTACGGCATTGATTCAGTATGGCTAATCTCTGTAGCCCAAGGCCAACCTCCTCCACCCCCACAAGCGATGCAGAACTTTGGTAATGGTGCACCCAACGGCTACCAGTTCCAGTACTCGAACTGCACAGGTCGGCGAAAAGCATTGCTCATTGGCATCAACTACTTCAGCCAGAGAGGCCAGCTAAGAGGGTGTATCAACGACGTGAAGAACATGTCCACATACCTGAACCAGCATTTCGGCTACAAGAGAGAAGACATGGTAACCCTGACCGACGACCAGCAGTCGGCAATGAGCCAGCCCACAAAGGCGAACATACTGCGAGCAATGCACTGGCTCGTGAAAGATGCGCGACCAAACGATTCTCTCTTCTTCCACTACTCGGGCCACGGCGGCCAGACAAAAGATCTGGACGGTGACGAAGAGGACGGCTACGATGAAGTCATATACCCGGTCGATTTCAGACAAGCTGGGCATATCGTTGACGACGAGATGCATCGAGTCATGTATGTTGCTTTCTGCACTGAGGAGGCAGAGTCCGAGTTGACGTGAAACCAGGGTGTCGCCTTTGCAACCTGGTGTGCGACTGACCGCCATTTTCGACTCCTGCCACTCGGGCTCCGCTCTCGATCTTCCCTACATATACTCTACTCAGGGTGTGCTCAAAGAGCCGAACCTTGCGAAAGAAGCCGGACAAGGCCTACTCAGCATTGTCTCATCCTATGCGCGTGGCGACCTTGGCGGTATGGCATCGACTGCCATGGGTATATTCAAGAAAGCGACATCTGGTGGCGACTCGCACGAGCGTAACATGCGCACGAAGACGTCTCCGGCAGACGTTATTATGTGGAGCGGGAGCAAAGACTCTCAGACATCGTACGTTAACCTCACCTTTCCTGTCGAGCCCCATGTACACACAAGGCACGATTCTGTACTGGACATACCTCTGGAGATGTTCATGACATCTCCAGAGGGCGAGACGATGAAGCTGGAAGAGTGCCATCAACCGTGGAATGGCCTCTTCCTCCCGTTTCGCGACATGCACGGCAACATCCTGATATAACCTCCTCGCTTTCTTCGCATGTGCTGCATTCTAGCGAGGCGTTGGAGGGATACGCTCTGGAAGCGATTGAGAACATGATTTCACGAATGTAATGATAATGTATAACGTTGATACCTAAGTTCCTCGCCTCGAAGAGCCCTCGCGGCTACTTCTTGGCGTTGGGACGACGGGTTGCGTTGACACTATCATGCCAAGACCATAACGAAGGAGGACTTTGCTAACATTGCTCTTCTTTCAGGCAAGATGCCAACATTGCAGGACAGGCCACAGGCGCCATGTCATGGGCCTTCATCGCCGCACTCAAGAAGAATCCGCAGCAGAGCTATGTGGCACTGCTCAACAGCATCCGCAGTGAGCTGGAGGGCAAGTATGATCAGAAGCCGCAGCTTAGTTGCAGTCATCCGCTTGGTAGGCCTCAGACAGCGATCAAGCGCGAATCGTAAAGTGCTCGATGAACCATGTCCTGATAATTGTGCCACAGATACGAACATTTTGTACGTGATGTAAATTACGATTGGGCCACCAAGATATGGGGGATGCGATATACGGAGGGATTGGGTTGGACGGGTAGGTGCATGGGGGTGCTGGCATACCGAAAGATATAGTACGCTGGCGCGGCCGTTGACTCGTTGGATTTGAGGTCAGGGCTGAGGCATGCTCTGTGGCAGTCCGGTAGTGGTCGGGAAGGCGCACGGAGTCTCCGTGCTGGTGGTGGGCAGACGGGAAGCTTGTGCATAGCGGTCAAAAGCTGTCGGTTCTTGTACCAAAGTCGAGGGTAGGTTGAGCATGGCTGGCCAACGCAAGGCGACTCCCACGATCACCGTCCCCATTCGTTCGCACTGCCGCATTCAGCTGTCGTACCACTTCCTCTTCTGGTCTGCTGTACCGTACAATTAGCAATTTCTGCCACAATCATAAACGGCGGCGTCTGTCTCTAACCGACCCGTCGCCGGATCGTGCTCGGGTGCTTGGCGTCAGTGCAGTTGGCACGTGGCAAGCGTGGCTTCCTCCACCACTCGACTCTCACCTCGCTTCCTCCTCGTGCTGCCACCAACTCCCCGCTTTCGCTTTTTACAACTCGCTTGCACGAAAGGCGACCAACAGAGTCAACCACGTCACACTTGACCACCGCCTCGACTCTCGTGCTCTCTGCTAGACCGAAGAGGGAAGGCGTCTGGTGCGTGCAGCGTGCGGGGGTGGAGAATCAAAGCCTCTCGCATCTGCCAGGCCACAACGATCGCTTCGTGAAGATGAGGGCACAAAGATCATGAACGACGTCCGAGACCACTCAATACGTCCCGGACAGACTCCGGCGAAGACGGCCTAACCTGCTCTCATGCCTATCCGAAACGATACAGTGGCTCCTAGCAGCAGACTGCTACAGGAGCGGAGCAGATTCAGATACAAGCACCTTCCGTAACTGCATCATGACGAACGAACGTATAAAAATCTCCTGCCGCGTACCCCGGACGACGCGCTGCAGTACGTTGTGCCGAGGTGAGTAAGGTATAGAAGTTGAGAGGTCATCTCTCTGCTTTTCTCTCCTTCCACGTCCTTCCTCTCCCTCCTGTCCAAACACCACAGAAATGAGGTCTCATAACGCTATTGCTGCCTTTGCGGCGCTCAGCGTGTCACAGCTTGGAGGAACTGCTGCCCAAGCAGGATACGGCACGTCAAACTCTTCCAGCAATTTGCCAGTTGTTGATCTGGGCTACGAACTGCACCAAGCTTCCCTCTACAATTCGACTGGTGGGTTCTACAACTTCAGCAATATCCGATACGCTGCGCCCCCTACCGGAGAGAATAGGTTCAGAGCTCCAGTGCTGCCAGGTACCAACCGGTCTGCAGTCCAGACTGGATCACAGGGCCGTATTTGTCCTCAAGCCAACCCTGCATGGCTCGAGATCGCACTGCAGTACATTCCCGAGTACCTAGCGGGACAGACTGTGTTCAACGCTTCTTCCTTCAATCTGAGCAGCTCGTCAGGAGGAAGCTTGCCAGTCCAGGATCCGCGAACGACAGAGGACTGCCTCTTCCTCGACGTCGTCGTGCCCGAAGGCATCTTCAACAATGCAGGAAAGGGATATGGAGCACCCGTGCTGGTTTGGATCTATGGAGGAGGGTACACTGCTGGATCGAAATCTGATTCCGGCAACCCTGCTGGTCTTTTAGCTCGCAGTGAGAACAACGGCGGACAGGGCGTGATCGTAAGTCTCCATTTTGACATTTTTTTTGGCGCAGTCGCTGACTTCATGTAGTACGTGAGCCTGAACTATCGCCTCGGCGCCTTTGGTTGGCTGTCCGGTCCTTCCTTGCAAGCAAACGGTGATGCAAATGCCGGTCTCTTGGACCAACGTCTTGCGCTTGAGTGGGTACAAAAACACATCGCCTCTTTCGGTGGTGATCCCAACCGCGTGACAGTCTTCGGAGAGTCTGCTGGCGGAGGGTCTATAATGCATCAGATGACAGCATATGGAGGCAACAGGGGCCCTGTTCCATTCCAGCAGGCCATCCCCCAATCACCTGGGTTTGCCCCGATCGTCTCGAACGCACAGCAAGAGCAAACACTCAATCAGTTCCTGGCGCTCGCGAACGTCAGCACTATTGAAGAAGCACGTCAGCTGTCATTCTCGGCTCTCGTTGTAGCCAACATCATTCAAGTCGGAGCCTCGCCATATGGTGAGTGCGTTCCAAGTCTTGCCACATGCGATGCTAATGTACTCAGGGAGCTTCACCTATGGTCCGGCTGTCGACGGTGACTTCGTCCCTGCTCTTCCGGGAGAGTTGCTCCTCCATGGACAATACGACAAGAGTCTGAGGGTCATGGTTGGGCATAACGCAGATGAGGTTTGTGTCGCCGCCATAGCACAAACCCTTATGCTAATCGAAACAGGGTCTCCTCTTCACCTCACCCTTCATCCAGAACAACTCAGCTTTCGCTGCTCAGGTAGTGGGCGAGCTGCCCACCCTGGCCGCATATCCCCAAACTGTCGAGTACATCACCGACGTGCTTTACCGTAAGTCAATTCTGCGGTCTGTATTGCCCAGCAACTAACGTCATGCTCACAGCTCCGACCTTCGACGGCTCCCAGGCGATGGCCTACACGAACCAGATCGGTCGTGCTGCAGCTCTGGTCAGCGAGCTCATCTTCACCTGTAATACCTTCTACCTCAACAAGGCATACGGTAACGACACATTTGCGTACTTCTTCACGGTACCACCGGCGCTGCATGGAAACGATATTTCGTAAGCACTAACGGCCAGAGACCATGCGAAGAGTCTACTAACAACCGTCAGATACACTTACTATAACGGAGGACCAGTCTTGGCTCCACAGATCGCCATTGCCATGCAAGAGTACATCACGCACTTTGCAGAGACCGGATCCCCTAATGAAGTTGGCGTTCCGTACTTCAATATGTACGGCCAGAACGCCACGGTACAAAACCTGAACATCACTGGTATCACCGAGATCATGGATCCTACGGCCAACGCTAGGTGCAACTACTGGCAGAAGGCGTTGTACATATAACAAAATAATCCTAGCACATAGGCTACAAAAAGCTGTATAATTTGACTGCCATCACATGCAACGTTCCATGAACTTGATCGTTAAAGCTTATACTTTCCGTGGCGTTCCTTGGCGCATTTCTTGAGCTCTGATGTCATGGCACATCACTCATGCACGTTTCCGAGCTTCCAGCCATTCGCTTCCTCGGACCTCGATCGAGCTCTTCTCTTCGCAAACCTCCATCAAACTCATCACCACCCTCAATATCACCTCAAACCACCCCCAAATCTCCATCATGTTCCGTCAAGCATTCACCCGGCAGGCACGCCTCTTCAGCACCACACCACTTGTTCGCAAGTCCGCGATCGATGCCGCAAAGGATGCCGTAAAGACTGTCGATCAGACCGTCTCCCAGACACTTGTTAAGGGCATTGAGACTACTGGTATGTGGCCAGTTGACGCAGAGATCTGCAGCAGCAGCTGATGGACCCGCAGAGCAAGCTGCCCAGGCCGTGAAGGAGACCGCTGGCATCAATGCGAGCAAGGCCGAGGGCTCAGCCAGCAACATGGCCGGACAAGCACAAGGCAAGGCGAACGAGCTGGCAGGCAAGGCACAGGGTTCCACCGGTGAGGTGTCGGGTGACATGTCCGGCAAGGCCAGCGAGTTGACCGGACAAGCGAAGGGCAAGGCGAACGAGCTTGTAAGCAATGGCACATCCTACTTCTTTGGATGGTTACTAACCATCATACTAGGCTGGAAAGGCACAGGGCAAGGCTGAAGAAATCAAGGGCAAGATGTCCTAGGCGTGTTACCTGCGACAGGAGCAAAAGTGTAATGAAGATTGCGATTCCGTTCGAGCGGCAGCGTTGTACAACATTGTGCAAGTGAGCGTTGAGCTCTATGTCATGCTTTGAGTGTTGCGTAAATTCCTTTTCCAGTTGGGTCTGCTGCTGTCGAAACTTCTGCTGACCTGCCTTCATTATTCCTACAACCAACGACTATGCTCTCTTGGCCCATCGTGGAAGCTTCCTCACGAGGGATTAAGCATACCCATGTAATTGGAAACTCCTTGATCTTCTTGACAACACCTTTTTACACAAACACCGTCTCCTTCTTGGGCGCCTTCACACTCTTCCACTCCAGACAGACAGCTCCAAAGACACTCAGCGCGGCCAGAGCCACAGCAACATCGTATGCATCAACAACGGCACCGTTGTAGGCTACTTGTACGATGCCGAGGTACTCCGCTGGTATCGTGGTCTTCAGCTCTGTGGCTCCAGTACGCAGGACGTCCGTGACGTTGAGACCCGGCACCGCGGCGGCGATCGTGTTGCTGACGAGCTTATTCGTGAAGACGTTCTGCGCAATCGAGATGCTCAATGCACCTCCGAAGGTCTGGCTGAACATGATAATGGCGGTACCAATGGCTATATCTGCTGGTGGGAGAACAGTCTGAACAGCGACGAGGGTCTGTTGTAAACCAAGTCCGACACCGAGGCCGAAGATCTGCGATCAATAACGTTAGCGAGCTCTCCTTCTCATACGGAAGCTGGCTAATGCACACCACTTGGTACCCAATCCAGTGACTGTGGTTGGTAGTAACATCGAACGTAGAAATCAGGCCTGCGCCAATAGCGGTAAGAATGGCGCTGGCGATCGCGAACGGGGTGTAATATCCAAGCTTCGCCACAAGTCCACCAGCCATCAGAGAAATAACAACCAGGCTGAGGATGACCGGCAGGTTCATGATGCCAGACTTGACAGCAGAAGCCCCTTTGATCGCTTGAAACCATATTGGTAACTCGTACAGCATGACGAAGAACGACCCGCTCAGCATGAAACCGAACCAGGCTGCTGCCGCGACAGACCGTTGCTTGAGAATGCGAGGCGGAACCATAGCACTGTCTTGTCGCCAGAGCTGGATGCCAACGAAGGTGATCGCAAAGACGCCGAAGATTACCAGAAGCGCGATGATCCGGCCGCTGCCCCAAGCGTAGGTTGAGCCTCCCCACTGGAGAGCAAGTAGGAGGCATACGATCGCGGGGATGAAGACGAGCGTGCCTAAGACGTCAAACTCCGCGATTCTTGCGTACCAAGTGGTGCCGGTAAAGCCTTTGACCTTGGCTTGATTTGTTGGGCGGTAGAGAAACATGATAAATGCGAAGGTCAAGCCACCGATCGGCAAGTTAATATACTACACAAGGGATCGCGAGTCAGCCATCAACGTCTTTCTCCGATGTTTGACGGTAGCTCATGGTCTTACGAAGCACCTGGGACAACGTTAGCCAATGTTTGGAATGCGAATGCTTGGTAAACGTACCATCTCCATGAGACTTTGTCCGTGAAAGCACCGCCCATGAGCGGACCGGCAACAGAAGCGATCCCGTACCTGAGCTATGTCAGATCGATACCCGTGGCATGCAGTGCAGGCACCCTACTGACATTGCCATGATGAGTCCCAGATAAGAGGGACGCTGGCGTAGTGGTACGGACTTGCTGATAATCAGGATTGATCCGGAAAAGATGCCAGCAGAACCCAGCCCAGCCACCGCGCGGCCTACAATTAGAGCCGGACTGTTTGGTGCAGCGCCGCAGACGGCGCTACCAATCTCGAAAATGACCAAGCCTACAAGGTATACCCACTTGATAGGCAAGAGTGTGTACAGCTTGCCGTAGAAGAGTTGAAACGAACAAGTTGTGAGAAGGTAAGCAGAGCCGTACCATCCGATATCATTGATCGAGTTGAACTGATCTGTGATTCGTGGAATGGCTGTGGCGATGATGGTGTTGTCGAGCGCTACGCAGAACACCGAAAGGCACAAGGCGAATGTGATCAGAATGAGCTCAGTGGCCTTGGGATAGTTCTCATCGTCCGCCAATTGGTCTGCATGAGGCTCGGCGCTCGCCTGCTTTTCTCTGTGGGCAACATCTTCGATTGGAATATCTCCTAAACCCTGGATCCTTGCTTCGGCCATGTTGATGAGTGTGGTGAGCTGAAGAGAACGTCAGAAAGAAGGAAATCCGTCGTAAAGGATGGCTTTCGAGGCACTCTTGTAATCGATCAGTTTTGCAGGAGAAGGTATTGAGAGTTAAACCGACTAGGTGAATTCACCAATCGAAAGTTTCTGGAAGGCCTCTCTTATGCGACCGCCTCGATCTTGTCGCGCTGAGAACAACGAAACAGACTATGGATCGGTCAATTGCATTCCCCCATATCCAGGGGCACCTCACTCACCTTCTCAGACATCACAAGTTCGACCGATCCCGTGGGTGGCATTATTTGGTTGAGGTTGTTTTGCCGGAGTCGGGCGAACAACTGTTCGACCTTGGCGAGAACATCCTATTAGTCAGGCTAGGAGCCATTGGCATGCACGTAGTTGAAGGCTAGACCTTCTACCTGTATTATTCGGTCTTGAGCTCAAGACCGAACCCTTCATTAATTATGCATTATGCAGATTTATGCACTGCATATCGAAAGAGCGAGATCACATATCTCTACCACTTCATGCTCGCGGTCCGATCGTGCATCCCGCCATTTGCGCCAGGTGGTTAACAATGACTGCAGTAGACCATGTCATAACAGTGCCCCTGCTGTGACTATGCCTAGCAGAGTTGAACAGCACGCCGGTGGAGACTCTTTACTGTGCTAGGGAACTGCAGTACAGTATCGTGCGATGGAGTAAATAAAGGTGAGTATCTCAAGACAAAAGCGCGGCAAGGCGATTTACCTCACATAGAAGACAATGATGATAATGCATGAGCAACTGCAGTCGCCCTCATTGCCTGCCAAGCGACACTATCTGAATGGAGATGCTCGTCCGCGCAACCTCACGCGCGACCTCCAACGATCTCATCTACCAATTCAAATATCTCCTTGTTCCATTTCTTCGCAATAGCCAGCCCTTCCTCGTTATCAATGCCGGGCGCACCGCTGGCAGGGTTAGCAGAGGCCTCAAACTAGGAAGGACTGTGGACACTCACTCCGAGATCTGACAATCCACCAAGAACCGCCCATGAGCGTCGAGTGGTAAGTCAGGAGTCACGGCGTGAACCAGAGTTCGGCCGCCAACTTCAGCTGAACGCGCGAGCATGGCCATGGATGCTTTCATTGCAACACTTTTCAGCAGACCCGCATCATCGCGAAAGATGTCACTCTCGCACACTCCTGGCGTTTGCACTGTGACAATCACGTTTGTCTCGGCCACGGGACTCAGTTCTGCGAGATGGCGTGTGGCATAGAATGTGAGAAGCTTGGAGTTGCGGTAATAGTTTCCAATTGGAATATTGCCTCGCTCATTGAACTTGTCCAGGATACTCCCTGGGGTCGTGAAATCCGTAAGATTAGCGATGTTCATCAGTCCGCTGCCAACAACGGTCATCCGGCCGGGGGACCCAGTATGCTCCGCGCTTCGCTGTAAGACGGGGTGAAGTAGTTTAAGGAGCAGGATCGTCCCCACCACATTAACGCCCATATGCTGCTCCATCCCATCGTGCTCAGACCAGGCGTAGCTCATCACTCCGGCATTCAGTACAGCGGCATCCAGTCGATCCAGGTTTGCCGTACGTTGCGCGAAGTCCTTGATGGATTGATGACTGCTCATATCGAGCTCCCAGACTTCGACTCGTTCTGCTGCGGCGTTGCAGCTCGCAATGATATCCATAGCAGCGGCTTCGCCCTTCGAAATGGTGCGGACTGCAAGTATCACCTTGGCTGCGTTCAGGCGCACGAGGTGTTTTGCGGCCTCGCGACCAAGGCCTGTGTTCGATCCCGTTACCATCACTGTCTGGCCGGAAAAGTCGGACGTCGGGTAAGGAATGGAGGTCAACAATTGCGACCTCAGCATATTTACAACGAAGGGCGCCATTGCTGAGGTTTATCTCGCTGTGAAGGTACGTGTTCGGTGTGCTGGTTGAGGATGGCGGCCACTCGTTATAAAATCATTCAGGAGCAGAGAAACTCGCTTACGCAACACTCCGCAGCTGTTGTGGCACGACCACTCCTTTGACATCGGGTTCCAGTTGCGCCGATCACGTGCCAAGCAAAAACCATTTATGCATTCTGCCTAGAGTTGCTCCGAAGCATTTCGAGCAGCGGCCAAGCCTAGCTTGGTAATGCTCCGACCTTGCATGTAGGGCTCGGCAACGATATAACGTCTGCTATGCTGCAGTTGCGCATATGACTTATGCGTGTTCCGCAGCTCAATCAAAGTCGCTCACCGCTACACCACATCATGGCTCCCAAGATATTCATGTACGAATGTCGCCGCCACTCGATGAGCGAGTACTGCTAATACATTGCAGCACAGGCATAACGGGATACATCGGCGGCGACTTGTTCGAGGTGCTGTACAAGAAGCATCCCGACTACGACTACTCTGTGTTGGTGCGTACGCAGGAGAAGTCGGATGTCGTTACGAAGGCCTATCCCAGGGTGAAGGTGGTCCTTGGCGGGTTGGACGACCTTACTCTTGTCGAGAGAGAGGCTGCTAAGGCCGATGTGATTATACGTATGTCTTCCGGTGTGCTTTCCTGTGATGTTCCTAACACCTCTGCAGACACAGCGGAGTCTTCTGAACACGAGGGTGCTGCGAAAGCCATTGCTGCTGGGCTTGCACCAGGCCACTCCAAGGAGCGTCCTGGCTATTGGCTGAACACAGGTGGTACTGGTATCCTGACTTATGACGATTCAAGCCATCAGAGGCTTGGTGACTGGTCTGATCTCGAATACAACGACTGGACTGGAGTGCATGATCTGACCCATCTGCCTGACGAAGCCATGCACCGCAACGTCGACAAGATCGTGCTCGAGGCTGGCACGAAGTACAGCGATAGTGTCAAGACGGCCATAGTTTGCCCGCCAACCATATATGGTAGGTTCGCAACCTACATATTAATCTGTAACGAATGCTGACCACATTGAAGGTAATGGCCGGGGACAGGTCAATCAGCGCAGCCGTCAGGTCTACGATCTGGCCAGCTTTGTTCTCAAACATCAGTGGGTACCGATCATTGGCGGTGGCAAAGCTCGCTGGAAGAACTTGCATATTTACGATTTGTCTGATGCTTTCGTCCTCCTTATCGAGGCAGCTGTCGCAGGCAACAACGATCCCGAACTCTGGGGCGCCAATGGATATCTCATCGTAGAGCATGGTGAGCATACTTGGAGCGACATTGCCGCGAAGATTGGTACGACAGCGCACAAACTGGGGTATCTGGATGCCGAGCCCAAGGTCAAGGTTCTGCACACGTTCAACGACGTATTGAAAGAGGTCGGCTACAATGGTCTTGGCTGGGCTTGGAACGCGAGAGCGAAGGGCGAGAGATTGAGCAAGGTGCTGAGATGGGAGCCGTCAGGTCCTACTCTCGAGGTAGAGTTGGAGGAGATCGTGAAAAGGGAGTACGAGCGCGGACTGGCATGATGCTGCAGTCAGTTTGATGGCGAATCCATAGACCCATAGTCCTCTCACACCATCTTTTGATCAAGCCTGGGCCTCTGTAATGCTATCTTCCTTATGCCATTTCAGCCAATAGCTCCAGCACGAACATGTGTTTTTTTGCGTCATTGCGTGGCTGAGCGCCACACCGCGCTTTCCCCACCAACGGCCAGTCGTCAACAACATGGCCTTTTTGACTTGAACTTCTCGAACCTCTCCGCCCATTGACAATAATCCAATTGTGCCGCTACTGACGACTCACACCCCCATCTACGACACCACCATACGTTCTGCCCATCATGGCGTCGAACCCGCACATGGAACTTGACCCGACCTATGACCACTACGACTACCCTACCACTTCGCCAGAGAACAAACCAGGACACCCGGGCCATACGACGAAGGAACAGGATGCCGCTGTTCACCAGCTGCGTATGTTGTTGGAAAAGGATGGTCTCAAGAAGAACCTTGACACTCTGACCCTGTTGAGATTCCTGAGAGCGCGGAAGTTTGACGTGCCGCTGTCCAAGAAGATGTGAGATTAAAGATCTAAGGGAAGAAGAATAAAGGAGGTGAATGCTGACTTGTGGCAGGTTCGAGGACTGCGAGAAATGGAGAAGCACATTTGGAGGCGGTGTAGACAACCTCACCCGGACGTTTGTCTACAAGGAGAAGCCGCAGATACAGGCATACTACCCGCAATACTACCATAAGACGGATCGCGAAGGCCGACCCATCTACATCGAGTCAATGGGCAAGATTGACCTCACGGCTATGCGAAAGATAACGACCGACGAGCGCATGCTACAAAACCTTGTGGTCGAGTACGAGAAACTTGCGGATCCGCGTCTGCCAGCGTGCTCGCGCAAGGTCGGCTCGTTGCTCGAAACGTGCTGCACCATCTTCGACATGAAGGGGGTTGGATTGATGAAGGCTCCCGAGGTGTACGGATACCTGCAAAGCGCGTCTGGAGTCAGCCAGAACTACTACCCGGAACGTCTTGGCAAGCTTTATATCATAAACGCGCCATGGGGCTTCAGCAGTGTGTTCAGTGTCGTCAAGCGCTTCCTCGATCCCGTCACGGTCGCGAAGATCCACGTGCTTGGCTCGAGCTACCAGAAGGAGCTGTTCGGCCAGGTGCCAAAGGAGAACCTGCCAAAGGCTCTGGGAGGCGAGTGTTCATGCCCAGGAGGCTGCGAGTTGAGCGATGAGGGCCCATGTAAGTTTCGGTTTTGATGTTGATCCTAATTGCAGCTGCTTACTGAGTGTTACAGGGCGCGATCCGCAGTGGACTAAGCCAGCGGCCTGGGAGAAGGACGAAATTCCGGCCACTGAGAGCCACACAGGCGAGGGTATGCCTGCCGGCAACGGCAACGGCCATGGCGAGCAGCAAGTGCTCGACGGACAGAAGGCGCCTGCATATTAGTGGACCTAGGGAGACAAGTGAAGCGAGATTTGAGTGCATCGATGGGCGCGGGAAATGTCGCGCTGGGGACTAGACGGCCAAAAAGGTGCTTTATATACCCTACAGTAAGTGTCAGTCAGCTTTTCGAGACGCGCTTTGGTGTATCGTTCACGTGCGTCTCCGACTCCCCGGCATCCAGAGAGGGAGAGAAGGCACGCTGGGAACTATTGACTTCCTCAGATTCAGCTTCCTCGGACTCGACTTCGTTCTCGCCTCACATACTGCACTTCACCCTTGCACTCGCCACATGGCAGATTCAGCCTTCCATTCGCAATCTCTGTTTACTTTCCCACGCTCGCTCTTCTTCTTTGCAAGCCTTTGTACCTCTACCGCTGCAACACACATCATCGCCTCTTCGGCTTCACTTTTGGATAGCCTTCTTGGTCCCGCTCACTCTTTTGGCAACAAGCTCAGAAAGGCGGCACGATGCCTTTCACGTCCGAACCGGTTTCGAGCATGAGTGGACGCAACAGCAGAGCCAGCAACGTGTCTGGAATGACTGGCGCCTCACACTCCGTACGCTCCGGTCACCCACCTGTCCCGAAGGCCAACGACATGTTCGCAAATGCAGGCGTGCTCAGCATGCTCAAGACCAGCACAGATACCGGCGACATTGGCGCTTTATCTTTTAACCATGGCCGTCTACCTGCCGTGCCTAGAGCCTCCCATCAGCGAAGGGGCCATACGGCGCGTCCATCAGTTTCTGATATGCCACGACCAGGTGGATCCTCGCACCATTACCCGACAGGACAGAACTCTCATCACCACTACGCACCATCTCAGAATTCCCGCCTTAGTGACAGCACCTTTGCTCGGCGTGGTTCGCTCACGAGCATGCAGAGCATGCCGCCAGCCCTGCCGACCGTCGGACACGGCAACCATTCACTCCAGATGCCAACTCCCACCTTCGACAGAGCGCGAGACAGCCGCTCTTACTCGATGACTTCGGCACCAGCAGCTGGGCAGCTTCCACGCCATCGGTCAGCGACAAGTCTCAAGAGCGCGGGACATGAGCCTCGTCATGGATCACGTCTGCATCCAACAGACGTGCCACCCATGCCCGAGAACAGGCAGCCATACGTGTATCCTACCCGCCTCAAGCGACCAGGCTACCGCTCGCCCTCACCAGCATTGAGCGAAATGTCTGGCCGAGGACACCCAATGCAGCCCGGCATGCAGATGCCGCCGGCGAACATGCGGTCGGTGCCAATGCAAAGGCCTCAGTACCAGACCTACAACAGCGACTATGGCAACGGGTACCCTCCCGAGCCACATCACCTCAATGTGCGACCGCCGCCGAGGGCCATGAACGTCTCGCCAATCATGGGCTACGAGCAGCCTCAATTCGCATACCGCCCCGAAGCCATGCGTTCTGATCCCGGCTTACCGATGCCACCTATGCCACCGATGCCTCAATCGCGACAGTACCGTCAACCACATCACGGCATGCCACCACCTGTTCGTTCCGGCTACCCGGGCCAACAGTACGGTCCACCACGGCCTGGCTACGCTCAATATCCGCCTATGCAGCATCCTGCATATGTTCACCCCGCCTACCGTGGTCCACCTCCGCAGCCTCACATGGCGCCAATGGCTCACTCGATGTTCCACAATGCCGCCCGCATGGCACGCCATCTCCCGCAACGGACAGATACCCCGTTGACTGATATGGGCCCGCCGTCTTCGGACCCACCATCGTCAGGCACAGCACCGACGTCTTCCAATCCACCGACGCCGAAAGATCAGACGACCATCAATATGGCTGTTGATCCCTTGTTCATCGATGCTGCCATCAATGATCTGCCAGACTCGTCCAGCGAGCCGGTGCTCTCGGCGAAGTACTTCGCGTACGCTGAAGGCTTGGACAAGGGGATAGACGAGCAAGAGATCGAGGTACCTCACCCCTCAGTGCCACCGACAGGGTTTGTTCAGCGCGTAAGAGCCATGCTCGAGTCGCGTGCGGCTGTTGAGGCAGCTGCTCAGAGAGACGCCGAGCGAGATCCAGCCGTCGCTGCGGCTCAGCATGGGAACCAGTACGCTCTACAGCAAATTGTTTACACAGATCATGACATACCTGAGCTGCATGAGATGGCCGCGAACGAGACGCCGCGCTTCACGATCATTGAAGAGTTTGAGGCGCCGGTTGAGCTGCCAGCGTCGCCTGTTAAGCGTCCAGAGCAGTCGAACAGCCCTGCGAAGTCCAATACTGAGCATCGACTTACACGAGAGCTTGTCAAGGCTGAGCTCGCTGAGTCCAGTAATGCCCAGGACTCGTCCACCGAAGGTGGCATTACGGAGACGACTGACTTTGGTCCCGATGAAGAGCTCTCGCGGAACTCTAGCAAGCAGACCTCGTCCTCCAAGCATACCGGATCGTCGAAGCCATCCACAGATGAAAATGACAATGGCGACACGCCCAGCACAGGTCGAAAGCCATCGACTCCAGGGTCGGCCATCACCACTTCGCCCGAGCGCATCTCAGGCATGGATTACGCACTACGCTTCTCAGTTCCGGTGGACACTACAACGGCGACAGACGAGACAAATTCGCGAGATCCTTTCATGCTGGATGCAGATACCATCACGTTTCAACACCAGCGTGCTAAAGAGAATGGTGGATCGCAGAACCAACAAACTGAGTTGCCACACAGTTCATTAGTCCCGGTGAGCCCATTGCAGCCGGACGAAGATGTTAGCAGGTGCTCTGCCGTCAGCCCACTCCATACGCAAACCGCTGGCATTGACGAAACCCTTCGTCTACGTCCGAGCACGGAATATGGCTCGTCAGAGTACGAACAGTCGCAATCGGTCGTTGGTCAATCCACTCAAGATTCAGTGCCACCACCTACGCCCCGTACGCCTCGAACGTACTCCAAGTCGGTGCAGCTGCCTCGCGAGAGTATCGCTACCATGAATACACCCACCAGCAACAGGTTTTCGCTGCCTCCCGATCTCAGCACGGTGGTGGATACCACTATGAACACCAATTCGGATATGATCACCAACGTCGCAGTGCGCTTCTCATTGCCAAACACGACTATCACCATTGGCAGACCACAGATCGTCACCATTCCACCAAGCAGCTCACCGGATAAGCCTGAATCGCCGCCTCCGAAGTCGAAGTTCAGGACTTTGGAGCCCAGATCAGCGCTTCGCAGCTCCGTCACCTTTGCCGACCAGATCGCACCGTTGAACATCACGAAGTCGGACTCTCGCCATGAGCCGTACCCTACAGAGACTGGCAACAGCAGAGGCAAGTCGATCATGCGACGTCCATCACCCATCGACGAGAGCACAGACTCGAGCCGTGGTTCAAGGGACAGTACGACTGAGCTGCGGTTCGCCACTGGCAACGGCTTCAATGGCAGATTCGGTAGCACACATCTCCCTGGCCTCAAGGAAGAGTCTATTGAGGACATGAGCATCAGCGACCAACAGAAGCGGTCCAGTTCACGCACTGAAAGCCAACAGCTCATGCTCCCTGCCCGTATCGCAGCGGTGAAGGCCATGCAAGAACGCCGCTTGCACGAATCTGCCGAGAAGGCGAAAGCTCGCCGCGCAGCTCGCCACCACAATCGGTCGCTTGCCGAAACTCGAGACTTGCCGTCCCTCAATTTCAGCCGCATGGATCTGATTGACAAGCTTAACCAGGCGCTTGAGGTTCGACCGACAAAGTCAATGGAAGTAGTCCGCAGGCGCGACTTCTCTGCCATCTACTGTCCGTCGCCCCAGCGTCCCCAGAGCACAGAGCCGCTTCGCGATCGCTACACCAGCTTCTTCAGCAAGCCGGAAGACTTTAGCTTCTTTGATGACGACCCTGACGCCGACGACGCTGAAGAGAACGTCAACGATGGCATTCCAACAGTCGAGATACAAGAGTCGACCAGGATTGAAGACCAGGATGAGCGAAACAGCCGTGCGCTGTCTCCCGAGGACTTTCTAAACGTTGCAACGCAGGTCAACCGACTTTCAATTCCCTCCATGAGCGGCTTTTCGGAGAAGCTCACCAATCTGATACCTGCTCTGAGGAACCTCCACCTCGACAGTATCCTGGCCAGTGACGATGAGGTTGCTCATACCATTGAAGACATTCAACATCTGGGCAATGGCGGTCGACGTGAGACCGTACTCTCGACACGTACGTCGGCAGGATTCCGTACACTCGCTGAGCGAGCCGACGAGATCGTACGAAACGGCACGCACGACTCCGTCTTGCCATCGTCAAGGCTTCTCTTGACCAACAAAGAGCTGCCTCCGCTGCCAATATCAGCATCTACGGGTAGAGTGTCTGCAATGAGCCCAACGGATGAGAAGCAGTCGTACCTTTCTGGCTCTGTCTCTGCGCCCACGGATCTGTGCATGCCTGCCCGACCATCATCTGCGTTGGTACGCCAGAAGAGCCCAGCTACCGAAGATGAAGTCCGCCAGTTGCTACCTCCAGAGATGAATCCCATCACGCGCGGCAAGCGCTCGCTGGTTATTTCGAGTGCCAGTCGACCATGGAACCAGGACGAGAACTACCCATGGGCTAGCACAAGCATGACAATGGACCTCAATGTACCGTCCGCAGCACACGTCCGAGACTCTGTCACCGGCGAGCTCCAGCGTACGGGTCCATTGAACGACCTCAGCACGTCCATGGAGCCCACCGAGACCACGAAAGGTATCGATATTGGATCCATACTTACCGACGCCGACTGCACATCCATCACCACCGAGCAAGCCACAGGCCTTAGCCATCAACAACATGCGCGCAAGCAGTCCAAGCGCTCCATCATCGGCAGCATTTCGAAGAAGATCGGCTTCAACACCCAAAGCAGACTCGCTGCGGACGACACCATCCGCAGCGTGACATCTCCGGCCCTACGATCCGAAGACAGCATACCGCATAAGACCGGCGACCGTTACCCAACCACCAGTCTCACGCCGCCAGCCAACATGCACCTCGACGAGGTCCGCTCGTTCTTCTCGGATAACAGCTCGGAGCGCAAGCATCGCGCTGAGAACAACCACACTTCGCTCCGCAAGCGTCTTACGGGTTTCAATAAGCCAAAGTACAATCGCGCTGTGCGTCTGGATGCTTCACGTCGGCACTCGCTCGATGATACTATGACGTACGATGCTGGGTCTTTGAATGCGGATCGTGCTGAGCGTATTGGTGCGACGAGCGCGGCTGAGACGATTGATGGCATTGGTATGGGCAAGGCAGAGTTCAGGATCAAGAGGTTTGGCGAGAAGCTGAGACATCTCTTTGCGAAGGGGGGTGATTTGATCAGGAATTTGAGTACGAGGAGTCGGGCGCCGAGGTCGGAGAGGGAAAGGGAAGACTGGTTGAGCGACTCGATGTACTCCGGTGTCTGAGAGGTCATGGCAACGGTGTGGATGCTTGATGATGGTGGGAGTAAAAGTTTATTCCGCTTGGGTGCATCGTACATAATATGTTATTGGTATCTGCAGGGCGAGAAGGCGTAATATTGGAAGCTTGGGATGATGTACGATATGGATGTATAGATAGCTTGCAGCAGCAATGAGCATATAGCATCAAATCATTCCGATCAAGGTGATTTGAAACACAGCAGCGGCATGGCGAAGAGATCTGCTAAGAGCGAGCTCTGCCCTAACCACTAATGAAAGCCTTGCGAACGGCAGAGAGTCCTCCACGCCCATCAACCCACAAGAGCACGGAAACAAGTTAAAACAGTAGCCCCATCAGTATCGCCAAAGGCGCCTCCCTCGGAAACCCGACGTCCTTCGCCGTCGCACTCACAACAACACCCTTCATATCATACCGCCGCTACTATCATCCGCAACCTCCAGCATCCCCGCCGCAAGATCCAAGAACGACAGAGGAAATTGTACGTGCTGGAGATCTAGCTCATAGCCTCTCTGCTCGTCATTACACAACGCTCCGGGTCGAACCAACGTCGCCGAGAACAGATCTTCTTGAGAACGAAGGAAATGCTCTGCGGCTTTAAGGTCGTCGTAGACGTACTGGAAAGCGCAGTAGAGCACCCGTAGCAGTAGTGCCGGTTGATCGGACATCAGGCTGTGGCCTACACTCGCTGATGACGGAACGATGAGCTTTGGACGCCGTTCGTTCTCTTGCTTTAGAGCCTCGCAGGCGGTTATGACTTGGCGGGCCGTGTTTTGGGCGATAGTACAGCCTGGAACATTGGGAGTGGATGCAACGGCGAGGAAGACCGCGCGAGTAACGCGGAGACAGTTGGCTACGAGTTTGGTGTCGTTGAGACTACCTTCGAAGATCTTCACTTGCTTGCTATCGGCAATGCTGGGGATGAGTCTGAGGAGTTTTAGATTAGAACGGCAGTATGCGTTGACCTTGCGGTCCGGAAACTGGAGGAGGATGTTGAGGAGAGCGTTTCCTACGTTGCCTGTAGCGCCTAGGACTGCATAGGTGGGCATGCTGGTATGCTGCGCTCCTTGTCGATGAATAGTCACAATTGCGGAGAGACCGCGGTTGGAGCTCTAAGCATTAATATCTGCTCGCGAAGTGGCTGCCGGTTTCTATCCTCTGTAGCATCATTCCTGCATGTCTTGTCGTTTTTGGTCCATTGAAGCTTGAGCGGCTCCGAAAACATAATCCGGCCGAACTTAATGCTCGGAAACAACTTAGCCGGAGCTCTTGCAGCATCATGGTGAAATTATTGACACCCAACAACGATCGTGACTTGGGGACTCGCAGCTTCTCCAGTGTCACAAGCAACCCCTCACGTCCCAAAGCTCCGGCAGCTCGGGATTTGGTCGATCCGTTGCTGAGGTGTATATATCAGCTCTTGATACAACACCGTAGCAGAACGAGCTACCTAGAAGGAGTGAATACTGTACCCAGGAGATCGAGTGGCGACAACAGCAACAATATACCTGCCCGCCTGCACGACCTACAATCCCAAACAACACCTACCTCGACCATGGACATCCTCTCAAACCCAACCTTCATCAAGGCCTTCGCCGCCCTAAACATAGTTTGGATCGCCGTCGTCGCCGGCTGCGCAATCAGCATGTACATCTTCAGCATCCCCGTCATCTCCAAAGCCCAAGACTACTCAACAGCAATCATGCTCCGCCAATTCCACGACCTCATAAACCGCGGAACCAAGTACCTCCAAGGCGGGAGCCGGATCCAAGCCGTCCTCCTTATCATCCTCGTGTATCTCACATACACGCACCCCGACCCGGAGATCAGCGGGAGATGGAAGTACTTCGCCGCCGCCACCTTCATCGGCGCTCAAGTAGCTTGGTACGAAGTTGTCTTCGTCTTCCCCACGAATGACAGATTGGTGGAGATGGAAGCGGAACTGATCAAGGCGGGTGGGGATGCTGATGCGGATCGGAAGGCCAGGCCGGAAGTTCTGAGGTTGTTCGATAAGTGGCGGTATTGGCATGTTGGGAGGATTGTGATTCCTTTCGCTGCTGTTGGTGTGGGGATGGTTGGGTTGTTGTGGTGAGCGTAGGAACAGTTTGCATCGAGCCTGGTCGTTAGTCAATGAAGATCGGTGTATGTCATCTTGTTGTCAGCGTTTATTTTGTATTATAGTATGTCTCACGACAGACGAAGCGAATCCAGCCGAGGTCTTGTTGTCAGCAATTGTTGCGTAGCGTAGCACACATTTGCTGCCGGACCAGATGCCGATCCCAATTGTTGCAATCTGGTTTGTTTGGCAAGAGCGCGTTCTTGAAAGAGCAGAAGATGGGGTGTATGAATGAGGTACTGTTCATATCATACCTGAGAGTTCTCCATGACGCTCTCGGTGAGTACAAAGCAGGACTGTGCCATTTTGTCCTCCACAGTTCGCGGGAGACCGCACCCACTTACAGCCAGTCGGTGTAATCATGGCACAGCCAGTGGTTTGGCATCAGGATAATATGTCATGGCGTCTGGAAGATCTTGAGAATGCTTCTATCCTTGCGCGTCCTTCACTTTGAGTAGCTTGTCGGTGCTTTAGAACGCATCATGAAGTTCGCGCCACGGCAGAAGTATGATCAAACGGAAGGAGAAGACGATATCACACGGTTGGTGTCGGAAGCTACGGGCTTGCTTGACCGGCAGCAGTGGTAATTTGACCCCTGAGTCTTCTCAACGGCAAGAATTTTAAACCTGTAGCGGTGTCAGTAGTGTCCAGTCATGAGTTTCTATCTTTGCACAGCGTGTCGCGGTATGGTTCGTATCAGGAATAGCCAATAGGCCTCTACGGTCTCGCAGCACTTGCCCGTGGGCATCTGAGTGAGCTGGGTAATACGAAAGTGTTCTCATCATCGAAAAATTAGGGAAGCAGGGGGGAAGCTTACACCTGAGTATGCATTGTGTCTCGGTCCATGGCCGTTATGTGGCCATGGAATATGTAGAGCGACAAAGGAGGAACAGATGCGCGTTTTATCTGTGCATTTGTTGGTCGAGAAGAAGATTGTTGTAGCGGAGGAGATGAACTTCTCCGCCGCACGTTTGCATGTGACACCGATCGGCAGCCCTGCATATCGGGCCGCAACCCTATTCTTACCCCGGACCCGCCACTCAGGTACCGCATGAAGACGATCACGTTGAAGTGCGTTCGCGAGACATCACGCTCGACATCGTTGTTCGAGGATTGAGGCTGCGAGCGCTTGACGCAGAGTTGGATCTTACACACAGCTAACATCCAACATGGCGACCACAACCCTCACTCCCACCTCGGCGACAGCGGAGACGCCGAAGTTGGTCAAGCCGGCACCTACGAGCGATGCGAAGACTCCAGTTACGCCTACGCAGACCACATTTGGATGCCGTAAGACCATACCATAGTCCCTGGAGAATAGGTCGTACTGATCTCGTTGCGGCAGAACATATCAAAGGCCTCCTCACAGCAGCCCGTCAGCAAGCCACCGACGGCTACACTCGCCTCATACAGTCACTACGCAAGGAAGAGGGGATGAGCGATCGCACACATACGAGCAGCAGCGGAGCCAAGACGATAACAAGCACAACATATCTCTGCCTGCAATGTCCGACGGTCAGCAGCACCCGCGATCGGCACCGGAAGGACCATGTCTTTGGTGCGTACCATCGGGAAGAGGTATCGCAGTAGTATACTAATGTCTCCCAGCCGTCGAATCAGACAACGGCTTCATCTACTGCCACGACTGCCGCGACTTCGTCTACGACCCTACCTTCGAAGCCCTCCGCACCAGCACAACCTCCTCAAAGAAACGCAAGCTCTCCGCTCTCGCAACATCAACCGAAGATCGCAAGTTCGTTCGCAACAACACCTCTACTACACCATGCGCCGCGACAGGGTTACGGGGCATCTATAACATGGGCCAGACGTGCTTCATGTCCGTCGTCCTGCAATGTCTCATCCATAACCCGCTCGTACGAAGTTGGTACCTAAGCGAAGGACACAAGAGCTCGGACTGTGAACGAGAAGCCTGCACCGCCTGCGCTTTAGACGACATCTTCACCGACTTCTACGGCTCCGAAAAACATGAGGGCTACGGCGCAGTGCACATGCTTCAGGGCTGTTGGAAAGGCGGCGGCAATCTCGCGGGATACAGCCAGCAAGACGCCCACGAGTACCTGGGCTTCATCCTCAACAGTCTCCACACAGCCATCACCGAGGACAGCGAAGAGAACGGATCGAGCAAAAGAAGAGACACGAAAGACTGCCCCTGCCCCATCCACCAAACTTTCTCCGGCCAGCTCCGCAGCACAGTAACCTGCTCCAAATGCCGCAACGTCACCACCGCTTACGATCCATTCATGGACCTCTCGCTCGACATCCGCAGCACAACCATCCTGGTAAAAAAGAAAAAGTTGACGATGATCAACGGCACCACAACGGTCAAAGAAGTGCTTCCCATGGATCTAAAGGAGTGTCTAGATCGTTTCACGAGCGCCGAGACGTTGAGTAGTGATAGTTATCATTGCCGGAAATGCGAAAGCAACCAGGACGCGAGGAAGAAGTTGAGTTTGAGTAGATTACCGCCGATTCTGCCGATACATTTGAAGCGGTTCTCGCATAGTAAAGTCTCGGCGCAGAGTTCGAAGGTGGAGACGAGGATAAGGCTGCCGCTGACGCTGGATTTGGGACCTTATCTTGCTGGTCCTGGGCAACGAAGCAAGTCCAATAAGGCTGGAGAGCTGACGAATGGACATAAACCCGACGACGACCTGGTCCTGGAGAACCCCGAGGAGGAAAATGTCTCATCCATCTCACCTGCAGAGCCTATATATGAGTTGTCGTCGGTTATCGTGCATAAGGGTAAGATAGACAATGGACACTACATCAGTTATAACCGGCAGGGATTGGATGGCTGGTTTCGGTTCGACGATAGTATGGTTGTGCAGGTTGAGGAGCGGGAGGTGTTGGGGGCGGAGGCGTACATGGTTGTTTATGTTGCTAAGGGGTTTTGAGTGTGGTCGTCGTACTGTACAGGTGAGGACGACGGGAGCTCATAAGTTGGAAATTCTTTTGGGTGGAAGTGTGTAGATATATGTTGTACACATATTATGCGCACTCTGCCATTGTCAAGCAGTAACGTCGTCTTTGGTCTCCCGTTACAGCTTTACGCTGCCGCCCACCTCCTCAATAGCCTTTACAAGCCCTTCAACAGTCTCTTTCCGAGTCTGGCCGTTAACGACAACCCGGAAGAACTTCCCTTGCTCACCCGGACTGTAATCAATCATGAACCCTCTCGGCACGAGTCGTCGACTAACTTCTGCTGTCATCTTGCTGTTCTTCTGCTTGTTGTCCGCTTGTTTGTCGAAGTAAAAGCATATCTGCAAACACGGT
Source organism: Elasticomyces elasticus (assembly GCA_035926095.1). Classification (NCBI taxonomy): domain Eukaryota; kingdom Fungi; phylum Ascomycota; class Dothideomycetes; order Mycosphaerellales; family Teratosphaeriaceae; genus Elasticomyces; species Elasticomyces elasticus. Next base: position 592,283 of record JAVRQT010000014.1, read on the forward strand.
GGCGGATTCTCCGATACCAAGCTGAACTTGCTGTTACTCGCTACGAGGTTTGCGAGGTGGGCGGCAATGTCGTAAGCTCCGTCGATGTAATCTGCATAGCCTGAAGTACCGTAGTAGATCCATGATAGTGCAAGTTTGAGACTGTCGCCACGTCTGCCGCATTGTGGCGTCAAGTCTGCGAGGTCCCAGACCTCTTTTACGTCGTGTTCTTGTTGTGGGTGTGAGTCTTGGGTGTCGGTATCGACAGCGCTCTGGTCGTGGTTGTTTGCTTCAGCTTCCGCGGCATCATCGCTCGAGTGGAAGAGGTAGCCAGCAGGCAGTGTCATTCCGTGGTGGAACTGCCGCATGTCGTTCCCAAGAAGAAACGTACATGTCAGAGGGACGTTCATCATCTTGTGTGGACACAGCGCGATGGTATTCGCACGGTGAGAGCCTATCAGCTTATGCCTCTGCTTCTCGCTGAAGACAACAGGACCACCCCATGACCCGTCGACATGTAACCAGAGGTTGTGTTTTTCGCAGACATCAGCGATTTCATCCAGCGGATCGAAAGAGCCCAGTACCGTTGTGCCGGCGGTTGCGTTGACGTAGAATGGCGTCTGGCCTGCCTCCTTCGCCTTCAAAATCATACGCTCTAGTTCACTCGGAATCATGCAGCCCTTGTCGTCGACAGGGACACTCTTGACACCATCGGATCCGAAACCAGAGATCTGTGCTGCTTTCTCTGCGCTATAGTGTCCATGCGCACTTGTGAAGATGACGAATTTCTTGCCCTCGTAGCCTTTCGTTTTCGTGTCGGGAAACAAACAATTCCGTGCAATGATCATACTCGTCTGATTCGCCGCACTGCCACCAGGTTGAGAGGCACCACCGGCAAACGTTCCATTCAGCCCAAACAGCTTCGCCAACGCTTTGGCCGTCTGCTTCTCAATGACGGTCAATGCGGGTGATACTTGAAACACATGCAGATTCGTGTTGAGCGAGCTCAGTAATAGGTCGGCTGCAAGTCCGACGGGTGTGATGGATGCGTAGAGCTTGTCCAGGAATCCCTGGTCCCAGGTGTTGACCGAGTACTTTAGTACGTCGTTGACGGCACTGACGAGACCATCTTTTCCCTGACCTTGCTCGGGTAGGTCGAAGCTCATAAGTTGTTGCAGCTTCTTGGGCGGATGGTGCTCGACCAGAGTCGTCCTTGGACCTTGTCCTTTGTGGCGCTGTCAGTATCTGTCTTTGCATATCATGCGGTCGTGTTTATGTGTTAGAAGCATAAGCCTCGTCGTGAACAGATTATTTACTGATGTTAGGCAGCCGCGAGACGCTGAGGTTACTATGATTTTTCGCTGAACGCAGTCGTGTCTAGAGAACTTGCGGGATTGTAGTAATCCTGAACATACCAGATTGCTGCAGTCCATGGCCTTCGCCCTTCGTTGCTGCATCCTCATCTGCTGCACGTATGAACTGGATCACAGAGGCTTGAACAGTATTAAGAAGCTGTGATATCGGTCAGTTGCTACCAGTAAGTAGTAAGCTAAGCTATAATGCATACATCCTCAGCTTCATCCGCTCTTTGCAAGGGCTTCTGTTGGTCGGAAGCAGCGCGAGACGGCAGTGAGGTGTTATTGCCGTTCATGGTTTTCGATGAGGCGGTTGAAACAGTACTTGGGACAGTTTGGCTGATATGAAGCAAAGTAGTTGTTGTACATATGAACATTAAACAGTAATCGATGGAAGGCCTCTCCGTGTCCGGTGACGATGATGACATCTGCTCGGAAGGCCCGGAATATCTTCGGCTTTGTGTAATGGTTGGTGTTCGTCCTTTCCATGGTAAAGGGTATCGACCAGCAGCATATTGCCTCAAGCAGAGGCCGGCAGCGTAGAAGCAGCATGACCCTCCATATCAGGCCTCCTCTCTTTATCATCTCTCCCCCCGACCTTCGAACCCTCCTGCTTCACTGTACGACCAGCCACCCGCTCCTGACCAGCCTTCTTCTTCGCGTGTCGTTCTCTCGCAAGCTCCAACGCCGTCTTCCCAGCACCCGCTGCACCACCCTCCCGACCTCCAGTCTTCATATCGATCTCTGCAAAGCTCTGAAACCCATCATTACTCGCTTTCACCTTACTTTGTTTTATCCATTCAGCCCTTCTCCGCTTGTACAGGTCCATCTTCCAGTTCCTCCACACAGCCCTACCATGCGACGACTGCCGCAGTTGTGCCTCGTCCTCGTTCAGCTCTTCTGCAATGCGCTCGCGAATAAATGCCAACCCGTGCGTGCCTTCCCATATACAATCCACCACATGCGACGCAGACTTGTCGAGTGCCATCTCGCCTATATGGCCATAGAACCTTTGTACAAGCTTCCGCTTCATGATGATCGAGCCGAACTTCGAAGTCAATGCGGCTTGTATCGTTCGACAGATTATCGGATCCGTGCTCATCAGCTGAAGTGTAGCTGGATCCGACTCAGTTAGCGAATCCAAGATAAGACTACAAAGTGGTCCAGGTACGCGTAGCATTGCTTGGGCGAGCAGGTTGAAATGCAGTTTCACGGGCTCAGAAGGCCGCAAGAAGTGAGGAGACGCATCTTCAGTGCTGCTGTGAGCGCTGTCATGCGGTGCGCCATTGCTCTCGCCGTTAGCCTGAGCCTTCTGATCAAGTTTGAGAAGCTTCTTGATGTCGAAGCCATTTTCATCACGCAGAGCGTTGTCCAGCTGTGCAGCGATGGCCTGAGTATCAATCTCTCGGATCCCGCAGCGTTCGATCAGAGACCGGACTACTATCGTTCGGTTCCTCTCCAGTAAAGCAGGTATAGCTGGAACCAACATCTCGTGTGCCTCGTACAAGTCCTCCTTGCCCATACGTTCGAGCACGCGACAGACCACATATCCAGCAATCTCGTTACGTGCCATGGCTGCTGTTCTTTCTTTAAAGAACTCCTTGTTCAGGCTTTTAAACATCTTGCCTGGTGCGTGCTGGATGATCTGCTCCACCAAATGCGAGCCAACGGCATCGTATACGAGTCCGTTGATGAAGGTAGCACTACCGCTCTCTGCAGTGATAGGGTCATCTGGCAGCAGAGTCCGGATGATAGACGTCTCGTCTTTCGCTCGTTGTTTGCCGAACTGCGTGAGTTCGAGTTTGAGGAGCAGCTGGAGGGTTGGATTGCCGTTCGGATGGGTAGCCAGGGCTCGGAGCTTCTCGGTGTCCAGTCCGGCGACACTTTCTACTATGAGCTTCTCCAAAGCATCCTTGAAAGACTTCGGCACGGCACGTGACTTCTCCTCGCCCTGCTGCGCGCCCACAGTCGTCACGCCCTCTTTCCTCTTGCTTTGCAGCAGATGCTTGCTTTCGTCCGAGTTGAGTGGCTCGCCGGAAAGTACAAGTAGCAATACCCGTAAGGCATGGGAGCCGAACTGATCGGTCATCAGGTAACCTACGCTGCCATCCAATTCGGCTAAGGTATGAAGGAATAGGTTCTCCATGGAGACGTAGACTTCATCGCTTGAATCAGTGACCTTGCCACCAGCACCTTTCGGCACTGGGGCACGGAGCTCTTCAGCAACGACAGGTGCGGCGCGCAGAAAGAGTGCTTCGCAGCAGTGAGATGCGAAGCGGTGGGAGATGAGGTGGACGAAGCTGTTGTTCTCGTCAGCTTAGCTCTCTTCGCGATCATGATGGAGCACCTACTTTCCACTGAAGGCCTGGAAAAACGTCCTGAGCTGAGATGGTGTTGCAAGCTGAATCAATCGCTCCATTAAGCGCGAGCAGGACTGACTCTGGGCAATCTTGAGCTCCTTACCCTCAGCCTCGCGGAGGATTCCTTGTAGCTCGCGATCTCGTTCCGCGGCGTCTTCGAAGTCGTCCTTGACCAATCTCTCATTGGCTTTGGTGAAGTACTCCTGCTCGGCTTCGTCAAGCATCCCGAAGAAGGGCCTGTCATTTGAAGGGTATGCGGCGTCCATCGAGTCGTCCTGGAGATGGTAGGCCTCATCCTGACTGGGCAAGGGAAGATGATCGGCATCGCCTTGGTCTTCAGCAGACTTGTGGCGCTTGCCACTGTCTTCCACGGCCGGATCCTCGTCCTCGCCGTGCTTGCGCTTCATGCGCCGGCCGCGCTTCTTGTTATCTTGCGGCATGGTCTGATGTCGAGTGAGATGATTCGGATGAATATACGATGGGCAGTTTGCCACTCAATGCACTGAGGAGTGTGGAGGGAGCAGAAGGAGAATAGAAAGAGAACGCAGGTTTGCGGGGCCGAGTCTGTAAATACGATTTCCGTACCAGAGGAGAAACGGAGACAAGCCCGAACAGCGACAACCAGGAAATGTGACAGCAGGGATTTTGCAGAACGACGTCCGGAAACAATCCGATCGATGCGATTTGACATCTGCGACATCTCGATGGCCCGCGAGTACGGGTCGGCGCGCCTTCGGGCTTTTTCACTTCTGCCGAGGGCCGTTTCAGAAATGGCAAAGACAGACGAGATGCAATGCACCACGCATTCCGTGTGTCGGTCGCATGGCATATGCGCCTGGTAATGATCACGATGGCAGCCAACGCAGAGGGCTGCGTAGCAGCACGATGAGCAAGTCATTGATGTCAGTAGGTAGGATGGAACGAGTACTGGATGCCATCGCGAGGAGCAAAACGCCTCAAGTGGTTTCGGCTGTGGACATGAGAAAAAGAGATGCGACACACCAAAGACCCTACCATACCGAGGGCAGCGACGGGGCGGAAAGAAAACAAGCTACAGTTCGTGCATGTCCTCAGCGATCTGCGCGTTTCATGCCGTGACAGCAGTGCAATGGACGCAGATGGGGTCTATCAAGCGGCTGACATTGGGTCAATGTCGTGGAGATATGCGCACGACACATTCCGAACATGAGAGATACATACTCTAGCGAAGTTCGAAGAGCTTCTGCTTTGTACGTTTGAGTGGCATACGCGACGGACTGTGCTAGCGAACGGCCGTGGTAGATGGTGAAGATGCCAGAACATCAGATCGAGGACGTTGATATACACGAGGACAGTGACAAGACAGAAAAAGGGACGCACTGTAGCTTAATGCTATATGAGCTAATGCATCGGTAAGAGGGGCATCTTGGTGCTACAACAGTAGCTCGCGTACATGACAACCTGGGATTCCCAGTGGTACAGGTGACGTCTGCAGTGTCTGGCAAGGTAGTGACCAGAACAGGGGCACAAGGACACGAGGTACTAACAGCATTACGGGCGGCTTCCATGCTCATACAGTCGGATGACACATTGCTACGAACGAACAACTGACACCTCCCAGCTACAGCACCTCAACCCTCCCGCTCCTCCTCGCCAGTGACAGAATCGCCTGTGCCAGAGCCGCGACGTCAACGCTCTTGATCGGAACCTGATGAGCACCCTCCCACTCCATCACGTCCACACTACCCTCATCACAGCACCCGTCCAACATCTCCAGATGCAACTTCAACCCCGGATCTTTAAGCCCATGCACATGCAACGTAGGCATCACCAGCCTCTCATCCCTTGGCACAAGCTCCAAGTCCGTAGGCACCGCTCTCGACAACGTCCCAGCATCGATCAACCCTCGTGGGACCTTCGACTCAGCGTCCAGCCATATGAGCGGACTACGGCCAGCAATGAGGACCGCGAATCCAAAACACGGCAAATGGGGTGAAGCTTCTCTCCCAAGAACTCTCAGGCAATATTGCTGTGTATACAGTAAACTCGCAGCCAACTTAGCGCCTTGACTAAACCCCAGTAATCCCACCCACTCCCCTGTTGCTCCGCGAGCGTCATCAAGATCCATAGCAGCCTTAATGTTACGATGAATGGCGTCTACCGCCTCGCCGGGCATTGGCATCTTGGCGCCGTCTTTATAGCTCCAGCGCAGCCATGCTAGGAAAGGAGCTTTATCCGCAAAATGTGTCCGGACATCTGGACCGGGCTGGGACGAATACGGTGCGCGGACGTAGACGAAACGGAAAGAAGTCTGTAGGGCTTTGGTCAATGCTCGGCACTGAAGCTTGAATATCTGGGGGTTGGTTCCGCCGCCGTGGAAAGCGAGGACGCGGGGGAGGTGGAGGGTCTGGGTGTTGTAGGTGTGGTCGTAGGAGGCGGTAGTTGCGATTACTTTCGCCATTACGTGATATTACGAGGGAGGTAAGCGGCACAAGTTAAGATTTACAGCAAACAACGCGACAGCGCGACATATACTATTTACTTAGTTGTACAGCAGACGCGCGAAGATCGGGCTATTTCGTTTCAATCGTCTTCACTCCGAACGCGGGAGTAGCCGTCGAGTTACTTCAGAACCACCCGATTCTACTGAGATCCGTATCCTTCACAACGACGAGGGAAAGCAGCACCAGGCTTGCATGTTCCTGCGGTGGTTAGGCATACTGCTTTGGCGTTGGCGTTGGCAACGAGGTGTTGAAGAAATCTGCGTAGAGCTGAGTCCTTGCGTACAGCGAATAGTCCTTCTTGGTCTAGGTTAGCAATGCTCGAGGTTTGAACAGTAGAACCAACGCTCATCGAAGTTACCAATGCATTATACACGAGGCCGCGAACATTATACACGTGTTAACGGCCGTGGATATACGTGGCTATCTTATTCGTACACCAGGTTTGGCACCCAGACTTATCCCAAATACAGAGGGTATCAAAAAGACCAGCGCTCTCCCAACGCCGAAGTAGATGTAGAGGAGACGGCGACTAAAAGGCCCCTCTTATCTTCGCATACAAGTCAGTGTCCAAAAAGTTGTAGTTCGGATCGAAGATGCAGAATGGTGCACGGAGCAGAGTCTCAGCTGTTGGCCGTTCGCCAGGGTCGCTATAGCAGTGTCAGTGAATGTCCGACCTCTCAAGTATAACAAAACTTACATCGTGAAGCAGTCGTACATGAAGCTCAGCGCAGCCGGACCGACAACGTTGCTAACGTCGTCGGGGATCGGTGGCGCCTGATTGAGACTGCCAAGCTTGTAGATGGCACCGATCGCCTCTTCCTTGCTCCAAGGTCTACGCCCAGCGAACATCTCGAGCACAACACAACCAAGAGACCAGATGTCGACTTTGGCGCTGTAACCTTGACTCATGGCCGTCCTTGGATCCATGTCGCCCGTGCTTGGGCCTAGAGGCTGCGACTGCGCGCGAATGACTTCGGGCGCCATCCAGAATACCGAGCCCTGCATGCTGTTCGTGATGTCGTTGTTGTACGGATTGGCGGAGCGTTTCGATATACCAAAGTCCGAGATCTTGCATGTTCCGTCTAAATCGAGCAAGAGATTGTCGGACTTGAGATCACGGTGCAGGATACCCTCGCTGTGTAAGTACGCTAGACCATTGAGTGTTTGACGAGTCAACGAAGATACCACCGGCTCCTCGAATTTGCCATGCTTCCTGAGGCAAGACCCAACACTGCCACCAGGAATGTACTCAAGGAAGATGCTGATGCTGAACTCTTTCTTCTCGCAACCCAGGTACTGCACGATGTTGACATGGTCGAGATGCTGCATAGTGTCGATTTCCATGTCAAGGGCCTTCACCATCTCTCGGATCCTGCTGGGGTCGGCATTGGGTGCTTTCGGATTCACTTCGACCTGCTTTACAGCTAGAAGCTCGCCAGTGGTTGTGTTCATGCCGAGATACACTCGTCCGAATGTACCCTTTCCGATGAGCTGACCACGCATCCACTTAAACGTTGGCTGGCGCTCCGGAAGCTGCTTGT